>OW679199.1:122421474-122718047 GCA_940337035.1 Agriotes lineatus
ATTTACAAGGTATAAATATTAATTTTGGGATGCTATGCTGAATACTAGAAGAAGTTAAAACAGTACAGAGACAGAGCTTTGATCCTACCGTGTCTTAGAGAGTGTTTTGGCACACAAGACGCTATTGAAAGTCATAGACGTTAGCGTGAGCAGGTCCTGCATTATATTTTCCATTTGCCATTACATATTCGTATAGTATAATGACAAGACGACGAAGAATTGCTAACACTGCTTTACGGGAGTTGTAAACTGTGCCTATTAACAACCCTAATTGTCTCATGCCCCGAGTAAAAATTTACAAGGTATAAATATTAATTTTGGGACGCTATACTGAATACTAGAAGAAGTTAAAACAGTACAGAGACAGAGCTTTGATCCTACCGTGTCTTAGAGAGTGTTTTGGCACACAAGACGCTATTGAAAGTCATAGACGTTAGCGTGAGCAGGTCCTGCATTATATTTTCCATTTGCCATTACATATTCGTATAGTATAATGACAAGACGACGAAGAATTGCTAACACTGCTTTACGGGAGTTGTAAACTGTGCGTATTAACAACCCTAATTGTCTCATGCCCCGAGTAAAAATTTACAAGGTATAAATATTAATTTTGGGACGCTATACTGAATACTAGAAGAAGTTAAAACAGTACAGAGACAGAGCTTTGATCCTACCGTATCTTAGAGAGTGTTTCGGCACACAAGACGCTATTGAAAGTCATAGACGTTAGCGTGAGCAGGTCCTGCATTATATTTTCCATTTGCCATTACATATTCGTATAGTATAATGACAAGACGACGAAGAATTGCTAACACTGCTTTACGGGAGTTGTAAACTGTGCTTATTAACAACCCTAATTGTCTCATGCCCCGAGTAAAAATTTACAAGGTATAAATATTAATTTTGGGATGCTATACTGAATACTAGAAGAAGTTAAAACAGTACAGAGACAGAGCTTTGATCCTACCGTGTCTTAGAGAGTGTTTTGGCACACAAGACGCTATTGAAAGTCATAGACGTTAGCGTGAGCAGGTCCTGCATTATATTTTCCATTTGCCATTACATATTCGTATAGTATAATGACAAGACGACGAAGAATTGCTAACACTGCTTTACGGGAGTTGTAAACTGTGCGTATTAACAACCCTAATTGTCTCATGCCCCGAGTAAAAATTTACAAGGTATAAATATTAATTTTGGGACGCTATACTGAATACTCGAAGAAGTTAAAACAGTACAGAGACAGAGCTTTGATCCTACCGTGTCTTAGAGAGTGTTTTGGCACACAAGACGCTATTGAAAGTCATAGACGTTAGCGTGAGCAGGTCCTGCATTATATTTTCCATTTGCCATTACATATTCGTATAGTATAATGACAAGACGACGAAGAATTGCTAACACTGCTTTACGGGAGTTGTAAACTGTGCGTATTAACAACCCTAATTGTCTCATGCCCCGAGTAAAAATTTACAAGGTATAAATATTAATTTTGGGACGCTATACTGAATACTAGAAGAAGTTAAAACAGTACAGAGACAGAGCTTTGATCTTACCGTGTCTTAGAGAGTGTTTTGGCACACAAGACGCTATTGAAAGTCATAGACGTTAGCGTGAGCAGGTCCTGCATTATATTTTCCATTTGCCATTACATATTCGTATAGTATAATGACAAGACGACGAAGAATTGCTAACACTGCTTTACGGGAGTTGTAAACTGTGCTTATTAACAACCCTAATTGTCTCATGCCCCGAGTAAAAATTTACAAGGTATAAATATTAATTTTGGGATGCTATACTGAATACTAGAAGAAGTTAAAACAGTACAGAGACAGAGCTTTGATCCTACCGTGTCTTAGAGAGTGTTTTGGCACACAAGACGCTATTGAAAGTCATAGACGTTAGCGTGAGCAGGTCCTGCATTATATTTTCCATTTGCCATTACATATTCGTATAGTATAATGACAAGACGACGAAGAATTGCTAACACTGCTTTACGGGAGTTGTAAACTGTGCGTATTAACAACCCTAATTGTCTCATGCCCCGAGTAAAAATTTACAAGGTATAAATATTAATTTTGGGACGCTATACTGAATACTAGAAGAAGTTAAAACAGTACAGAGACAGAGCTTTGATCCTACCGTGTCTTAGAGAGTGTTTTGGCACACAAGACGCTATTGAAAGTCATAGACGTTAGCGTGAGCAGGTCCTGCATTATATTTTCCATTTGCCATTACATATTCGTATAGTATAATGACAAGACGACGAAGAATTGCTAACACTGCTTTACGGGAGTTGTAAACTGTGCTTATTAACAACCCTAATTGTCTCATGCCCCGAGTACAAATTTACAAGGTATAAATATTAATTTTGGGATGCTATACTGAATACTAGAAGAAGTTAAAACAGTACAGAGACAGAGCTTTGATCCTACCGTGTCTTAGAGAGTGTTTTGGCACACAAGACGCTATTGAAAGTCATAGACGTTAGCGTGAGCAGGTCCTGCATTATATTTTCCATTTGCCATTACATATTCGTATAGTATAATGACAAGACGACGAAGAATTGCTAACACTGCTTTACGGGAGTTGTAAACTGTGCGTATTAACAACCCTAATTGTCTCATGCCCCGAGTAAAAATTTACAAGGTATAAATATTAATTTTGGGACGCTATACTGAATACTAGAAGAAGTTAAAACAGTACAGAGACAGAGCTTTGATCCTACCGTGTCTTAGAGAGTGTTTTGGCACACAAGACGCTATTGAAAGTCATAGACGTTAGCGTGAGCAGGTCCTGCATTATATTTTCCATTTGCCATTACATATTCGTATAGTATAATGACAAGACGACGAAGAATTGCTAACACTGCTTTACGGGAGTTGTAAAGTGTGCCTATTAACAACCCTAATTGTCTCATGCCCCGAGTAAAAATTTACAAGGTATAAATATTAATTTTGGGACGCTATACTGAATACTAGAAGAAGTTAAAACAGTACAGAGACAGAGCTTTGATCCTACCGTGTCTTAGAGAGTGTTTTGGCACACAAGACGCTATTGAAAGTCATAGACGTTAGCGTGAGCAGGTCCTGCATTATATTTTCCATTTGCCATTACATATTCGTATAGTATAATGACCAAGACGACGAAGAATTGCTAACACTGCTTTACGGGAGTTGTAAACTCTGCATATTAACAACCCTAATTGTCTCATGCCCCGAGTAAAAATTTACAAGGTATAAATATTAATTTTGGGATGCTATGCTGAATAGAAGAAGAAGTTAAAACAGTACAGAGACAGAGCTTTGATCCTACCGTGTCTTAGAGAGTGTTTTGGCACACAAGACGCTATTGAAAGTCATAGACGTTAGCGTGAGCAGGTCCTGCATTAAATTTTCCATTTGCCATTACATATTCGTATAGTATAATGACAAGA
Source organism: Agriotes lineatus (assembly GCA_940337035.1). Classification (NCBI taxonomy): domain Eukaryota; kingdom Metazoa; phylum Arthropoda; class Insecta; order Coleoptera; family Elateridae; genus Agriotes; species Agriotes lineatus. The sequence goes on from OW679199.1 coordinate 122,424,908, forward strand.
CGACGAAGAATTGCTAACACTGCTTTACGGGAGTTGTAAACTGTGCGTATTAACAACCCTAATTGTCTCATGCCCCGAGTAAAAATTTACAAGGTATAAATATTAATTTTGGGACGCTATACTGAATACTAGAAGAAGTTAAAACAGTACAGAGACAGAGCTTTGATCCTACCGTGTCTTAGAGAGTGTTTTGGCACACAAGACGCTATTGAAAGTCATAGACGTTAGCGTGAGCAGGTCCTGCATTATATTTTCCATTTGCCATTACATATTCGTATAGTATAATGACAAGACGACGAAGAATTGCTAACACTGCTTTACGGGAGTTGTAAACTGTGCGTATTAACAACCCTAATTGTCTCATGCCCCGAGTAAAAATTTACAAGGTATAAATTAATTTTGGGATGCTATACTGAATACTAGAAGAAGTTAAAACAGTACAGAGACAGAGCTTTGATCCTACCGTGTCTTAGAGAGTGTTTTGGCACACAAGACGCTATTGAAAGTCATAGACGTTTAGCGTGAGCAGGTCCTGCATTATATTTTCCATTTGCCATTACATATTCGTATAGTATAATGACAAGACGACGAAGAATTGCTAACACTGCTTTACGGGAGTTGTAAACTGTGCTTATTAACAACCCTAATTGTCTCATGCCCCGAGTAAAAATTTACAAGGTATAAATATTAATTTTGGGATGCTATACTGAATACTAGAAGAAGTTAAAACAGTACAGAGACAGAGCTTTGATCCTACCGTGTCTTAGAGAGTGTTTTGGCACACAAGACGCTTATTGAAAGTCATAGACGTTAGCTGTTGAGCAGGTCCTGCATTATATTTTCCATTTGCCATTACATTATTCGTATAGTATAATGACAAGACGACGAAGAATTGCTAACACTGCTTTACGGAGTTGTAACTGTGCGTATTAACAACCCTAATTGTCTCATGCCCCGAGTAAAAATTTACAAGGTATAAATATTAATTTTGGGATGCTATACTAAATACTAGAAGAAGTTAAAACAGTACAGAGACAGAGCTTTGATCCTACCGTGTCTTAGAGAGTGTTTTGGCACACAAGACGCTATTGAAAGTCATAGACGTTAGCGTGAGCAGGTCCTGCATTATATTTTCCATTTGCCATTACATATTCGTATAGTATAATGACAAGACGACGAAGAATTGCTAACACTGCTTTACGGGAGTTTAAACTGTGCGTATTAACAACCCTAATTGTCTCATGCCCCGAGTAAAAATTTACAAGGTATAAATATTAATTTTGGGATGCTATACTGAATACTAGAAGAAGTTAAAACAGTACAGAGACAGAGCTTTGATCCTACGTGTCTTAGAGAGTGTTTTGGCACACAAGACGCTATTGAAAGTCATAGACGTTAGCGTGAGCAGGTCCTGCATTATATTTTCCATTTGCCATTACATATTCGTATAGTATAATGACAAGACGACGAAGAATTGCTAACACTGCTTTACGGGAGTTGTAAACTGTGCGTATTAACAACCCTAATTGTCTCATGCCCCGAGTAAAAATTTACAAGGTATAAATATTAATTTTGGGACGCTATATTGAATACTAGAAGAAGTTAAAACAGTACAGAGACAGAGCTTTGATCCTACCGTGTCTTAGAGAGTGTTTTGGCACACAAGACGCTATTGAAAGTCATAGACGTTAGCGTGAGCAGGTCCTGCATTATATTTTCCATTTTGCCATTACATATTCGTATAGTATAATGACAAGACGACGAAGAATTGCTAACACTGCTTTACGGGAGTTGTAAACTGTGCGTATTAACAACCCTAATTGTCTCATGCCCCGAGTAAAAATTTACAAGGTATAAATATTAATTTTGGACGCTATACTGAATACTAGAAGAAGTTAAAACAGTACAGAGACAGAGCTTTGATCCTACCGTGTCTTAGAGAGTGTTTTGGCACACAAGACGCTATTGAAAGTCATAGACGTTAGCGTGAGCAGGTCCTGCATTATATTTTCCATTTGCCATTACATATTCGTATAGTATAATGACAAGACGACGAAGAATTGCTAACACTGCTTTACGGGAGTTGTAAACTGTGCTTATTAACAACCCTAATTGTCTCATGCCCCGAGTAAAAATTTACAAGGTATAAATATTAATTTGGGATGCTATACTGAATACTAGAAGAAGTTAAAACAGTACAGAGACAGAGCTTTGATCCTACCGTGTCTTAGAGAGTGTTTTGGCACACAAGACGCTATTGAAAGTCATAGACGTTAGCGTGAGCAGGTCCTGCATTATATTTTCCATTTGCCATTACATATTCGTATAGTATAATGACAAGACGACGAAGAATTGCTAACACTGCTTTACGGGAGTTGTAAACTGTGCGTATTAACAACCCTAATTGTCTCATGCCCGAGTAAAGATTTACAAGGTATAAATATTAATTTTGGGATGCTATACTGAATACTAGAAGAAGTTAAAACAGTACAGAGACAGAGCTTTGATCCTACCGTGTCTTAGAGAGTGTTTTGGCACACAAGACGCTATTGAAAGTCATAGACGTTAGCGTGAGCAGGTCCTGCATTATATTTTCCATTTGCCATTACATATTCGTATAGTATAATGACAAGACGACGAAGAATTGCTAACACTGCTTTACGGGAGTTGTAAACTGTGCGTATTAACAACCCTAATTGTCTCATGCCCCGAGTAAAAATTTACAAGGTATAAATATTAATTTTGGGACGCTATACTGAATACTAGAAGAAGTTAAAACAGTACAGAGACAGAGCTTTGATCCTACCGTGTCTTAGAGAGTGTTTTGGCACACAAGACGCTATTGAAAGTCATAGACGTTAGCGTGAGCAGGTCCTGCATTATATTTTCCATTTGCCATTACATATTCGTATAGTATAATGACAAGACGACGAAGAATTGCTAACACTGCTTTACGGGAGTTGTAAACTGTGCATATTAACAACCCTAATTGTCTCATGCCCCGAGTAAAAATTTACAAGGTATAAATATTAATTTTGGGATGCTATACTGAATACTAGAAGAAGTTAAAACAGTACAGAGACAGAGCTTTGATCCTACCGTGTCTTAGAGAGTGTTTTGGCACACAAGACGCTATTGAAAGTCATAGACGTTAGCGTGAGCAGGTCCTGCATTATATTTTCCATTTGCCATTACATATTCGTATAGTATAATGACAAGACGACGAAGAATTGCTAACACTGCTTTACGGGAGTTGTAAACTGTGCGTATTAACAACCCTAATTGTCTCATGCCCCGAGTAAAAATTTACAAGGTATAAATATTAATTTTGGAACGCTATACTGAATACTAGAAGAAGTTAAAACAGTACAGAGACAGAGCTTTGATCCTACCGTGTCTTAGAGAGTGTTTTGGCACACAAGACGCTATTGAAAGTCATAGACGTTAGCGTGAGCAGGTCCTGCATTATATTTTCCATTTGCCATTACATATTCGTATAGTATAATGACAAGACGACGAAGAATTGCTAACACTGCTTTACGGGAGTTGTAAACTGTGCATATTAACAACCCTAATTGTCTCATGCCCCGAGTAAAAATTTACAAGGTATAAATATTAATTTTGGGATGCTATACTGAATACTAGAAGAAGTTAAAACAGTACAGAGACAGAGCTTTGATCCTACCGTGTCTTAGAGAGTGTTTTGGCACACAAGACGCTATTGAAAGTCATAGACGTTAGCGTGAGCAGGTCCTGCATCATATTTTCCATTTGCCATTACATATTCGTCTAGTATAATGACAAGACGACCAAGAATTGCTAATACTACTTTACGCGAGTTGTAAATTGTGCGTATTAACAGCCCTAATTGCCTCATGCCCCGAGTAACATTTTCAAGGTATAAATATAAATTTTGTGAAGCTATAATGACCTCTAGAAGGCGTTTAAACAGTAAAGAGACAGAGCTTTGTTCTTATTGTGTCTTAGAGAGTGTTTTCGCCACATAAGATGCTTTTGAAAGAGATAGACATTAGCCTAAGCAGCTTCTGAAATGGATCTTCTATTTGCCATTACATACTCGTTTGGTATAATGACAAGACGACGAAGAATTGTTAACACTGCTTTACGGGAGTTGTAAACTGTGCATATTAACAACCCTAATTGCCTCATGCCCCGAGTAAAAATTTACAAGGTATAAATATTAATTTTGGGATGCTATACTGAATACTAGAAGAAGTTAAAACAGTATAGAGACAGAGCTTTGATCCTACCGTGTCTTAGAGAGTGTTTTGGCACACAAGACGCTATTGAAAGTCATAGACGTTAGCGTGAGCAGGTCCTGCATTATATTTTCTATTTGCCATTACATATTCGTATAGTATAATGACAAGACGACGAAGAATTGCTAACACTGCTTTACGGGAGTTGTAAACTGTGCGTATTAACAACCCTAATTGTCTCATGCCCCGAGTAAAAATTTACAAGGTATAAATATTAATTTTGGGACGCTATACTGAATACTAGAAGAAGTTAAAACAGTACAGAGACAGAGCTTTGATCCTACCGTGTCTTAGAGAGTGTTTTGGCACACAAGACGCTATTGAAAGTCATAGACGTTAGCGTGAGCAGGTCCTGCATTATATTTTCCATTTGCCATTACATATTCGTATAGTATAATGACAAGACGACGAAGAATTGCTAACACTGCTTTACGGGAGTTGTAAACTGTGCGTATTAACAACCCTAATTGTCTCATGCCCCGAGTAAAAAATTACAAGGTATAAATATTAATTTTGGGATGCTATACTGAATACTAGAAGAAGTTAAAACAGTACAGAGACAGAGCTTTGATCCTACCGTGTCTTAGAGAGTGTTTTGGCACACAAGACGCTATTGAAAGTCATAGACGTTAGCGTGAGCAGGTCCTGCATTATATTTTCCATTTGCCATTACATATTCGTATAGTATAATAACAAGACGACGAAGAATTGCTAACACTGCTTTACGGGAGTTGTAAACTGTGCGTATTAACAACCCTAATTGTCTCATGCCCCGAGTAAAAATTTACAAGGTATAATAATTAATTTTGGGACGCTATACTGAATACTAGAAGAAGTTAAAACAGTACAGAGACAGAGCTTTGATCCTACCGTGTCTTAGAGAGTGTTTTGGCACACAAGACGCTATTGAAAGTCATAGACGTTAGCGTGAGCAGGTCCTGCATTATATTTTCCATTTGCCATTACATATTCGTATAGTATAATGACAAGACGACGAAGAATTGCTAACACTGCTTTACGGGAGTTGTAAACTGTGCGTATTAACAACCCTAATTGTCTCATGCCCCGAGTAAAAATTTACAAGGTATAAATATTAATTTTGGGATGCTATACTGAATACTAGAAGAAGTTAAAACAGTACAGAGACAGAGCTTTGATCCTACCGTGTCTTAGAGAGTGTTTTGGCACACAAGACGCTATTGAAAGTCATAGACGTTAGCGTGAGCAGGTCCTGCATTATATTTTCCATTTGCCATTACATATTCGTATAGTATAATGACAAGACGACAAAGAATTGCTAACACTGCTTTACGGGAGTTGTAAACTGTGCGTATTAACAACCCTAATTGTCTCATGCCCCGAGTAACAATTTACAAGGTATAAATATTAATTTTGGGACGCTATACTGAATACTAGAAGAAGTTAAAACAGTACAGAGATAGAGCTTTGATCCTACCGTGTCGTAGAGAGTGTTTTGGCACACAAGACGCTATTGAAAGTCATAGACGTTAGCGTGAGCAGGTCCTGCATTATATTTTTCATTTGCCATTACATATTCGTCTAGTATAATGACAAGACGACGGAGAATTGCTAATACTACTTTACGCGAGTTGTAAATTGTGCGTATTAACAGCCCTAATTGCCTCATGCCCCGAGTAACATTTTCAAGGTATAAATATAAATTTTGTGAAGCTATAATGACCTCTAGAAGGCGTTTAAACAGTAAAGAGACAGAGCTTTGTTCTTATTGTGTCTTAGAGAGTGTTTTCGCCACAGAAGATGCTTTTGAAAGAGATAGACATTAGCTTAAGCACCTTCTGAAATGGATCTTCTATTTGCCATTACATACTCGTTTGGTATAATGACAAGACGACGAAGAATTGTTAACACTGCTTTACGGGAGTTGTAAACTGTGCATATTAACAGCCCTAATTGCCTCATGCCCCGAGTAACAATTTTCAAGGTATAAATATAAATTTTGAGACGCTATAATAACCTTTAGAAGTCGTTTAAACAGTAAAGAGACAGAGCTTTGTCATTATCGCATCTTAGAGAGTGTTTTCGGCACATAAGATGCTTTTGAAAGCGATAGACGTTAGCCTAAGCAGCTTCTGCATTGGATTTTTCATTTGCCATTACATATACGTCTGGTATAATGACAAGACGGCGAAGAATTGCTAATACTACTTTACGGGAATTGTAATCTGTGCGGATTAACAGCCCTAATTGCCTCATGCCCCGAGTAACAATTTTCAAGGTATAAATATAAATTTTGAGAAGGTCAAATAACCTCTAGAAGAAGTTTAAACAATAAAGAGACTGAGCTTTAATCCTATCGTGTTTTAAACTGTTTTCGGCACATAAGACGCTTTTGAAAGCGATAGTCGTTAGCCTAAGCAGTTTCTGAAATAGATTTTCCATTTGCCATTATATACTGGTCTGGTGTAATGACAAGACGACGAAGAATTGCTAATACTGCTTTACGGGAGTTGTAAACTGTGCGGATTAACAGCCCTAATTGCTTCATGCCCCTAGTAACATTTTCAAGGTATAAATATAAATTTTGTGAAGCTATAATGACCTCTAGAAGACGTTTAAACAGTAAAGAGGCAGAGCTTTGCTCTTATTGTGTCTTAGAGAGTGTTTTCGCCACATAAGATGCTTTTGAAAGAGATAGACATTAGCCTAAGCAGCTTCTGAAATGGATCTTCTATTTGCCATTACATACTCGTTTGGTATAATGACAAGACGACGAAGAATTGTTAACACTGCTTTACGGGAGTTGTAAACTGTGCATATTAACAACCCTAATTGCCTCATGCCCCGAGTAAAAATTTACAAGGTATAAATATTAATTTTTGGATGCTATACTGAATACTAGAAGAAGTTAAAACAGTACAGAGACAGAGCTTTGATCCTACCGTGTCTTAGAGAGTGTTTTGGCACACAAGACGCTATTGAAAGTCATAGACGTTAGCGTGAGCAGGTCCTGCATTATATTTTCTATTTGCCATTACATATTCGTATAGTATAATGACAAGACGACGAACAATTGCTAACACTGCTTTACGGGAGTTGTAAACTGTGCGTATTAACAACCCTAATTGTCTCATGCCCCGAGTAAAAATTTACAAGGTATAAATATTAATTTTGGGACGCTATACTGAATACTAGAAGAAGTTAAAACAGTACAGAGACAGAGCTTTGATCCTACCGTGTCTTAGAGAGTGTTTTGGCACACAAGACGCTATTGAAAGTCATAGACGTTAGCGTGAGCAGGTCCTGCATTATATTTTCCATTTGCCATTACATATTCGTATAGTATAATGACAAGACGACGAAGAATTGCTAACACTGCTTTACGGGAGTTGTAAACTGTGCGTATTAACAACCCTAATTGTCTCATGCCCCGAGTAAAAAATTACAAGGTATAAATATTAATTTTGGGATGCTATACTGAATACTAGAAGAAGTTAAAACAGTACAGAGACAGAGTTTTGATCCTACCGTGTCTTAGAGAGTGTTTTGGCACACAAGACGCTATTGAAAGTCATAGACGTTAGCGTGAGCAGGTCCTGCATTATATTTTCCATTTGCCATTACATATTCGTATAGTATAATGACAAGACGACGAAGAATTGCTAACACTGCTTTACGGGAGTTGTAAACTGTGCGTATTAACAACCCTAATTGTCTCATGCCCCGAGTAAAAATTTACAAGGTATAAATATTAATTTTGGGACGCTATACTGAATACTAGAAGAAGTTAAAACAGTACAGAGACAGAGCTTTGATCCTACCGTGTCTTAGAGAGTGTTTTGGCACACAAGACGCTATTGAAAGTCATAGACGTTAGCGTGAGCAGGTCCTGCATTATATTTTCCATTTGCCATTACATATTCGTATAGTATAATGACAACACGACGAAGAATTGCTAACACTGCTTTACGGGAGTTGTAAACTGTGCGTATTAACAACCCTAATTGTCTCATGCCCCGAGTAAAAATTTACAAGGTATAAATATTAATTTTGGGACGCTATACTGAATACTAGAAGAAGTTAAAACAGTACAGAGACAGAGCTTTGATCCTACCGTGTCTTAGAGAGTGTTTTGGCACACAAGACGCTATTGAAAGACATAGACGTTAGCGTGAGCAGGTCCTGCATTATATTTTCCATTTGCCATTACATATTCGTATAGTATAATGACAAGACGACGAAGAATTGCTAACACTGCTTTACGGGAGTTGTAAACTGTGCGTATTAACAACCCTAATTGTCTCATGCCCCGAGTAAAAATTTACAAGGTATAAATATTAATTTTGGGACGCTATACTGAATACTAGAAGAAGTTAAAACAGTACAGAGACAGAGCTTTGATCCTACCGTGTCTTAGAGAGTGTTTTGGCACACAAGACGCTATTGAAAGTCATAGACGTTAGCGTGAGCAGGTCCTGCATTATATTTTCCATTTGCCATTACATATTCGTATAGTATAATGACAAGACGACGAAGAATTGCTAACACTGCTTTACGGGAGTTGTAAACTGTGCGTATTAACAACCCTAATTGTCTCATGCCCCGAGTAAAAAATTACAAGGTATAAATATTAATTTTGGGATGCTATACTGAATACTAGAAGAAGTTAAAACAGTACAGAGACAGAGCTTTGATCCTACCGTGTCTTAGAGAGTGTTTTGGCACACAAGACGCTATTGAAAGTCATAGACGTTAGCGTGAGCAGGTCCTGCATTATATTTTCCATTTGCCATTACATATTCGTATAGTATAATAACAACACGACGAAGAATTGCTAACACTGCTTTACGGGAGTTGTAAACTGTGCGTATTAACAACCCTAATTGTCTCATGCCCCGAGTAAAAATTTACAAGGTATAAATATTAATTTTGGGACGCTATACTGAATACTAGAAGAAGTTAAAACAGTACAGAGACAGAGCTTTGATCCTACCGTGTCTTAGAGAGTGTTTTGGCACACAAGACGCTATTGAAAGTCATAGACGTTAGCGTGAGCAGGTCCTGCATTATATTTTCCATTTGCCATTACATATTCGTATAGTATAATGACAAGACGACGAAGAATTGCTAACACTGCTTTACGGGAGTTGTAAACTGTGCGTATTAACAACCCTAATTGTCTCATGCCCCGAGTAAAAATTTACAAGGTATAAATATTAATTTTGGGACGCTATACTGAATACTAGAAGAAGTTAAAACAGTACAGAGACAGAGCTTTGATCCTACCGTGTCTTAGAGAGTGTTTTGGCACACAAGACGCTATTGAAAGTCATAGACGTTAGCGTGAGCAGGTCCTGCATTATATTTTCCATTTGCCATTACATATTCGTATAGTATAATGACAAGACGACGAAGAATTGCTAACACTGCTTTACGGGAGTTGTAAACTGTGCGTATTAACAACCCTAATTGTCTCATGCCCCGAGTAAAAAATTACAAGGTATAAATATTAATTTTGGGATGCTATACTGAATACTAGAAGAAGTTAAAACAGTACAGAGACAGAGTTTTGATCCTACCGTGTCTTAGAGAGTGTTTTGGCACACAAGACGCTATTGAAAGTCATAGACGTTAGCGTGAGCAGGTCCTGCATTATATTTTCCATTTGCCATTACATATTCGTATAGTATAATGACAAGACGACGAAGAATTGCTAACACTGCTTTACGGGAGTTGTAAACTGTGCGTATTAACAACCCTAATTGTCTCATGCCCCGAGTAAAAATTTACAAGGTATAAATATTAATTTTGGGACGCTATACTGAATACTAGAAGAAGTTAAAACAGTACAGAGACAGAGCTTTGATCCTACCGTGTCTTAGAGAGTGTTTTGGCACACAAGACGCTATTGAAAGTCATAGACGTTAGCGTGAGCAGGTCCTGCATTATATTTTCCATTTGCCATTACATATTCGTATAGTATAATGACAAGACGACGAAGAATTGCTAACACTGCTTTACGGGAGTTGTAAACTGTGCGTATTAACAACCCTAATTGTCTCATGCCCCGAGTAAAAAATTACAAGGTATAAATATTAATTTTGGGATGCTATACTGAATACTAGAAGAAGTTAAAACAGTACAGAGACAGAGTTTTGATCCTACCGTGTCTTAGAGAGTGTTTTGGCACACAAGACGCTATTGAAAGTCATAGACGTTAGCGTGAGCAGGTCCTGCATTATATTTTCCATTTGCCATTACATATTCGTATAGTATAATGACAAGACGACGAAGAATTGCTAACACTGCTTTACGGGAGTTGTAAACTGTGCGTATTAACAACCCTAATTGTCTCATGCCCCGAGTAAAAATTTACAAGGTATAAATATTAATTTTGGGACGCTATACTGAATACTAGAAGAAGTTAAAACAGTACAGAGACAGAGCTTTGATCCTACCGTGTCTTAGAGAGTGTTTTGGCACACAAGACGCTATTGAAAGTCATAGACGTTAGCGTGAGCAGGTCCTGCATTATATTTTCCATTTGCCATTACATATTCGTATAGTATAATGACAAGACGACGAAGAATTGCTAACACTGCTTTACGGGAGTTGTAAACTGTGCGTATTAACAACCCTAATTGTCTCATGCCCCGAGTAAAAAATTACAAGGTATAAATATTAATTTTGGGATGCTATACTGAATACTAGAAGAAGTTAAAACAGTACAGAGACAGAGCTTTGATCCTACCGTGTCTTAGAGAGTGTTTTGGCACACAAGACGCTATTGAAAGTCATAGACGTTAGCGTGAGCAGGTCCTGCATTATATTTTCCATTTGCCATTACATATTCGTATAGTATAATGACAACACGACGAAGAATTGCTAACACTGCTTTACGGGAGTTGTAAACTGTGCGTATTAACAACCCTAATTGTCTCATGCCCCGAGTAAAAATTTACAAGGTATAAATATTAATTTTGGGACGCTATACTGAATACTAGAAGAAGTTAAAACAGTACAGAGACAGAGCTTTGATCCTACCGTGTCTTAGAGAGTGTTTTGGCACACAAGACGCTATTGAAAGTCATAGACGTTAGCGTGAGCAGGTCCTGCATTATATTTTCCATTTGCCATTACATATTCGTATAGTATAATGACAAGACGACGAAGAATTGCTAACACTGCTTTACGGGAGTTGTAAACTGTGCGTATTAACAACCCTAATTGTCTCATGCCCCGAGTAAAAATTTACAAGGTATAAATATTAATTTTGGGACGCTATACTGAATACTAGAAGAAGTTAAAACAGTACAGAGACAGAGCTTTGATCCTACCGTGTCTTAGAGAGTGTTTTGGCACACAAGACGCTATTGAAAGTCATAGACGTTAGCGTGAGCTGGTCCTGCATTATATTTTCCATTTGCCATTACATATTCGTATAGTATAATGACAAGACGACGAAGAATTGCTAACACTGCTTTACGGGAGTTGTAAACTGTGCGTATTAACAACCCTAATTGTCTCATGCCCCGAGTAAAAAATTACAAGGTATAAATATTAATTTTGGGATGCTATACTGAATACTAGAAGAAGTTAAAACAGTACAGAGACAGAGTTTTGATCCTACCGTGTCTTAGAGAGTGTTTTGGCACACAAGACGCTATTGAAAGTCATAGACGTTAGCGTGAGCAGGTCCTGCATTATATTTTCCATTTGCCATTACATATTCGTATAGTATAATGACAAGACGACGAAGAATTGCTAACACTGCTTTACGGGAGTTGTAAACTGTGCGTATTAACAACCCTAATTGTCTCATGCCCCGAGTAAAAATTTACAAGGTATAAATATTAATTTTGGGACGCTATACTGAATACTAGAAGAAGTTAAAACAGTACAGAGACAGAGCTTTGATCCTACCGTGTCTTAGAGAGTGTTTTGGCACACAAGACGCTATTGAAAGTCATAGACGTTAGCGTGAGCAGGTCCTGCATTATATTTTCCATTTGCCATTACATATTCGTATAGTATAATGACAACACGACGAAGAATTGCTAACACTGCTTTACGGGAGTTGTAAACTGTGCGTATTAACAACCCTAATTGTCTCATGCCCCGAGTAAAAATTTACAAGGTATAAATATTAATTTTGGGACGCTATACTGAATACTAGAAGAAGTTAAAACAGTACAGAGACAGAGCTTTGATCCTACCGTGTCTTAGAGAGTGTTTTGGCACACAAGACGCTATTGAAAGTCATAGACGTTAGCGTGAGCAGGTCCTGCATTATATTTTCCATTTGCCATTACATATTCGTATAGTATAATGACAAGACGACGAAGAATTGCTAACACTGCTTTACGGGAGTTGTAAACTGTGCGTATTAACAACCCTAATTGTCTCATGCCCCGAGTAAAAATTTACAAGGTATAAATATTAATTTTGGGACGCTATACTGAATACTAGAAGAAGTTAAAACAGTACAGAGACAGAGCTTTGATCCTACCGTGTCTTAGAGAGTGTTTTGGCACACAAGACGCTATTGAAAGTCATAGACGTTAGCGTGAGCAGGTCCTGCATTATATTTTCCATTTGCCATTACATATTCGTATAGTATAATGACAAGACGACGAAGAATTGCTAACACTGCTTTACGGGAGTTGTAAACTGTGCGTATTAACAACCCTAATTGTCTCATGCCCCGAGTAAAAAATTACAAGGTATAAATATTAATTTTGGGATGCTATACTGAATACTAGAAGAAGTTAAAACAGTACAGAGACAGAGTTTTGATCCTACCGTGTCTTAGAGAGTGTTTTGGCACACAAGACGCTATTGAAAGTCATAGACGTTAGCGTGAGCAGGTCCTGCATTATATTTTCCATTTGCCATTACATATTCGTATAGTATAATGACAAGACGACGAAGAATTGCTAACACTGCTTTACGGGAGTTGTAAACTGTGCATATTAACAACCCTAATTGTCTCATGCCCCGAGTAAAAATTTACAAGGTATAAATATTAATTTTGGGACGCTATACTGAATACTAGAAGAAGTTAAAACAGTACAGAGACAGAGCTTTGATCCTACCGTGTCTTAGAGAGTGTTTTGGCACACAAGACGCTATTGAAAGTCATAGACGTTAGCGTGAGCAGGTCCTGCATTATATTTTCCATTTGCCATTACATATTCGTATAGTATAATGACAACACGACGAAGAATTGCTAACACTGCTTTACGGGAGTTGTAAACTGTGCGTATTAACAACCCTAATTGTCTCATGCCCCGAGTAAAAATTTACAAGGTATAAATATTAATTTTGGGACGCTATACTGAATACTAGAAGAAGTTAAAACAGTACAGAGACAGAGCTTTGATCCTACCGTGTCTTAGAGAGTGTTTTGGCACACAAGACGCTATTGAAAGTCATAGACGTTAGCGTGAGCAGGTCCTGCATTATATTTTCCATTTGCCATTACATATTCGTATAGTATAATGACAAGACGACAAAGAATTGCTAACACTGCTTTACGGGCGTTGTAAACTGTGCGTATTAACAACCCTAATTGTCTCATGCCCCGAGTAACTATTTACAAGGTATAAATATTAATTTTGGGACGCTATACTGAATACTAGAAGAAGTCAAAACAGTACAGAGATAGAGCTTTGATCCTACCGTGTCGTAGAGAGTGTTTTGGCACACAAGACGCTATTGAAAGTCATAGACGTTAGCGTGAGCAGGTCCTGCATTATATTTTTCATTTGCCATTACATATTCGTCTAGTATAATGACAAGACGACGAAGAATTGCTAATACTACTTTAAGTGAGTTGTAAAGTGTGCGTATTAACAGCCCTAATTGCCTCATGCCCTGAGTAACATTTTCAAGGTATAAATATAAATTTTGTGAAGCTATAATGACCTCTAGAAGGCGTTTAAACAGTAAAGAGACAGAGCTTTGTTCTTATTGTGTCTTAGAGAGTGTTTTCGCCACAGAAGATGCTTTTGAAAGAGATAGACATTAGCTTAAGCACCTTCTGAAATGGATCTTCTATTTGCCATTACATACTCGTTTGGTATAATGACAAGACGACGAAGAATTGTTAACACTGCTTTACGGGAGTTGTAAACTGTGCATATTAACAACCCTAATTGCCTCATGCCCCGAGTAACAATTTTCAAGGTATAAATATAAATTTTGAGACGCTATAATAACCTTTAGAAGTCGTTTAAACAGTAAAGAGACAGAGCTTTGTCATTATCGCATCTTAGAGAGTGTTTTCGGCACATAAGATGCTTTTGAAAGCGATAGACGTTAGCCTAAGCAGTTTCTGAAATAGATTTTCCATTTGCCATTATATACTGGTCTGGTATAATGACAAGACGACGAAGAATTGCTAATACTGCTTTACGGGAGTTGTAAACTGTGCGGATTAACAGCCCTAATTGCCTCATGCCCCTAGTAACATTTTCAAGGTATAAATATAAATTTTGTGAAGCTATAATGACCTCTAGAAGACGTTTAAACAGTAAAGAGGCAGAGCTTTGTTCTTATTGTGTCTTAGAGAGTGTTTTCGCCACATAAGATGCTTTTGAAAGAGATAGACATTAGCCTAAGCAGCTTCTGAAATGGATCTTCTATTTGCCATTACATACTCGTTTGGTATAATGACAAGACGACGAAGAATTGTTAACACTGCTTTACGGGAGTTGTAAACTGTGCATATTAACAACCCTAATTGTCTCATGCCCCGAGTAACAATTTACAAGGTATAAATATTAATTTTGGGACGCTATACTGAATACTAGAAGAAGTTAAACAGTACAGAGATAGAGCTTTGATCCTACCGTGTCGTAGAGAGTGTTTTGGCACACAAGACGCTATTGAAAGTCATAGACGTTAGCGTGAGCAGGTCCTGCATTATATTTTTCATTTGCCATTACATATTCGTCTAGTATAATGACAAGACGACGGAGAATTGCTAATACTACTTTACGCGAGGTGTAAATTGTGCGTATTAGCAGCCCTAATTGCCTCATGCCCCGAGTAACATTTTCAAGGTATAAATATAAATTTTGTGAAGCTATAATGACCTCTAGAAGGCGTTTAAACAGTAAAGAGACAGAGCTTTGTTCTTATTGTGTCTTAGAGAGTGTTTTCGCCACAGCAGATGCTTTTGAAAGAGATAGACATTAGCTTAAGCACCTTCTGAAATGGATCTTCTATTTGCCATTACATACTCGTTTGGTATAATGACAAGACGACGAAGAATTGTTAACACTGCTTTACGGGAGTTGTAAACTGTGCATATTAACAGCCCTAATTGCCTCATGCCCCGAGTAACAATTTTCAAGGTATAAATATAAATTTTGAGACGCTATAATAACCTTTAGAAGTCGTTTAAACAGTAAAGAGACAGAGCTTTGTCATTATCGCATCTTAGAGAGTGTTTTCGGCACATACGATGCTTTTGAAAGCGATAGACGTTAGCCTAAGCAGCTTCTGAAATGGATCTTCTATTTGCCATTACATACTCGTTTGGTATAATGACAAGACGACAAAGAATTGTTAACACTGCTTTACGGGAGTTGTAAACTGTGCATATTAACAACCCTAATTGCCTCATGCCCCGAGTAAAAATTTACAAGGTATAAATATTAATTTTTGGATGCTATACTGAATACTAGAAGAAGTTAAAACAGTACAGAGACAGAGCTTTGATCCTACCGTGTCTTAGAGAGTGTTTTGGCACACAAGACGCTATTGAAAGTCATAGACGTTAGCGTGAGCAGGTCCTGCATTATATTTTCTATTTGCCATTACATATTCGTATAGTATAATGACAAGACGACGAACAATTGCTAACACTGCTTTACGGGAGTTGTAAACTGTGCGTATTAACAACCCTAATTGTCTCATGCCCCGAGTAAAAATTTACAAGGTATAAATATTAATTTTGGGACGCTATACTGAATACTAGAAGAAGTTAAAACAGTACAGAGACAGAGCTTTGATCCTACCGTGTCTTAGAGAGTGTTTTGGCACACAAGACGCTATTGAAAGTCATAGACGTTAGCGTGAGCAGGTCCTGCATTATATTTTCTATTTGCCATTACATATTCGTATAGTATAATGACAAGACGACGAAGAATTGCTAACACTGCTTTACGGGAGTTGTAAACTGTGCGTATTAACAACCCTAATTGTCTCATGCTTCGAGTAAAAAATTACAAGGTATAAATATTAATTTTGGGATGCTATACTGAATACTAGAAGAAGTTAAAACAGTACAGAGACAGAGCTTTGATCCTACCGTGTCTTAGAGAGTGTTTTGGCACACAAGACGCTATTGAAAGTCATAGACGTTAGCGTGAGCAGGTCCTGCATTATATTTTCCATTTGCCATTACATATTCGTATAGTATAATGACAACACGACGAAGAATTGCTAACACTGCTTTACGGGAGTTGTAAACTGTGCGTATTAACAACCCTAATTGTCTCATGCCCCGAGTAAAAATTTACAAGGTATAAATATTAATTTTGGGACGCTATACTGAATACTAGAAGAAGTTAAAACAGTACAGAGACAGAGCTTTGATCCTACCGTGTCTTAGAGAGTGTTTTGGCACACAAGACGCTATTGAAAGTCATAGACGTTAGCGTGAGCAGGTCCTGCATTATATTTTCCATTTGCCATTACATATTCGTATAGTATAATGACAAGACGACGAAGAATTGCTAACACTGCTTTACGGGAGTTGTAAACTGTGCGTATTAACAACCCTAATTGTCTCATGCCCCGAGTAAAAATTTACAAGGTATAAATATTAATTTTGGGATGCTATACTGAATACTAGAAGAAGTTAAAACAGTACAGAGACAGAGCTTTGATCCTACCGTGTCTTAGAGAGTGTTTTGGCACACAAGACGCTATTGAAAGTCATAGACGTTAGCGTGAGCAGGTCCTGCATTATATTTTCCATTTGCCATTACATATTCGTATAGTATAATGACAAGACGACAAAGAATTGCTAACACTGCTTTACGGGCGTTGTAAACTGTGCGTATTAACAACCCTAATTGTCTCATGCCCCGAGTAACAATTTACAAGGTATAAATTTTAATTTTGGGACGCTATACTGAATACTAGAAGAAGTCAAAACAGTACAGAGATAGAGCTTTGATCCTACCGTGTCGTAGAGAGTGTTTTGGCACACAAGACGCTATTGAAAGTCATAGACGTTAGCGTGAGCAGGTCCTGCATTATATTTTTCATTTGCCATTACATATTCGTCTAGTATAATGACAAGACGACGAAGAATTGCTAATACTACTTTACGTGAGTTGTAAATTGTGCGTATTAACAGCCCTAATTGCCTCATGCCCTGAGTAACATTTTCAAGGTATAAATATAAATTTTGTGAAGCTATAATGACCTCTAGAAGGCGTTTAAACAGTAAAGAGACAGAGCTTTGTTCTTATTGTGTCTTAGAGAGTGTTTTCGCCACATAAGATGCTTTTGAAAGAGATAGACATTAGCCTAAGCAGCTTCTGAAATGGATCTTCTATTTGCCATTACATACTCGTTTGGTATAATGACAAGACGACGAAGAATTGTTAACACTGCTTTACGGGAGTTGTAAACTGTGCATATTAACAACCCTAATTGCCTCATGCCCCGAGTAAAAATTTACAAGGTATAAATATTAATTTTTGGATGCTATACTGAATACTAGAAGAAGTTAAAACAGTACAGAGACAGAGCTTTGATCCTACCGTGTCTTAGAGAGTGTTTTGGCACACAAGACGCTATTGAAAGTCATAGACGTTAGCGTGAGCAGGTCCTGCATTATATTTTCTATTTGCCATTACATATTCGTATAGTATAATGACAAGACGACGAACAATTGCTAACACTGCTTTACGGGAGTTGTAAACTGTGCGTATTAACAACCCTAATTGTCTCATGCCCCGAGTAAAAATTTACAAGGTATAAATATTAATTTTGGGACGCTATACTGAATACTAGAAGAAGTTAAAACAGTACAGAGACAGAGCTTTGATCCTACCGTGTCTTAGAGAGTGTTTTGGCACACAAGACGCTATTGAAAGTCATAGACGTTAGCGTGAGCAGGTCCTGCATTATATTTTCCATTTGCCATTACATATTCGTATAGTATAATGACAAGACGACGAATTGCTAACACTGCTTTACGGGAGTTGTAAACTGTGCGTATTAACAACCCTAATTGTCTCATGCCCCGAGTAACAATTTACAAGGTATAACTATTAATTTTGGGACGCTATACTGAATACTAGAAGAAGTCAAAACAGTACAGAGATAGAGCTTTGATCCTACCGTGTCGTAGAGAGTGTTTTGGCACACAAGACGCTATTGAAAGTCATAGACGTTAGCGTGAGCAGGTCCTGCATTATATTTTTCATTTGCCATTACATATTCGTCTAGTATAATGACAAGACGACGAAGAATTGCTAATACTACTTTACGTGAGTTGTAAATTGTGCGTATTAACAGCCCTAATTGCCTCATGCCCTGAGTAACATTTTCAAGGTATAAATATAAATTTTGTGAAGCTATAATGACCTCTAGAAGGCGTTTAAACAGTAAAGAGACAGAGCTTTGTTCTTATTGTGTCTTAGAGAGTGTTTTCGCCACATAAGATGCTTTTGAAAGAGATAGACATTAGCCTAAGCAGCTTCTGAAATGGATCTTCTATTTGCCATTACATACTCGTTTGGTATAATGACAGGACGACGAAGAATTGTTAACACTGCTTTACGGGAGTTGTAAACTGTGCATATTAACAACCCTAATTGCCTCATGCCCCGAGTAAAAATTTACAAGGTATAAATATTAATTTTTGGATGCTATACTGAATACTAGAAGAAGTTAAAACAGTACAGAGACAGAGCTTTGATCCTACCGTGTCTTAGAGAGTGTTTTGGCACACAAGACGCTATTGAAAGTCATAGACGTTAGCGTGAGCAGGTCCTGCATTATATTTTCTATTTGCCATTACATATTCGTATAGTATAATGACAAGACGACGAACAATTGCTAACACTGCTTTACGGGAGTTGTAAACTGTGCGTATTAACAACCCTAATTGTCTCATGCCCCGAGTAAAAATTTACAAGGTATAAATATTAATTTTGGGACGCTATACTGAATACTAGAAGAAGTTAAAACAGTACAGAGACAGAGCTTTGATCCTACCGTGTCTTAGAGAGTGTTTTGGCACACAAGACGCTATTGAAAGTCATAGACGTTAGCGTGAGCAGGTCCTGCATTATATTTTCCATTTGCCATTACATATTCGTATAGTATAATGACAAGACGACGAAGAATTGCTAACACTGCTTTACAGGAGTGGTAAACTGTGCGTATTAACAACCCTAATTGTCTCATGCCCCGAGTAAAAAATTACAAGGTATAAATATTAATTTTGGGATGCTATACTGAATACTAGAAGAAGTTAAAACAGTACAGAGACAGAGTTTTGATCCTACCGTGTCTTAGAGAGTGTTTTGGCACACAAGACGCTATTGAAAGCCATAGACGTTAGCGTGAGCAGGTCCTGCATTATATTTTCCATTTGCCATTACATATTCGTATAGTATAATGACAAGACGACGAAGAATTGCTAACACTGCTTTACGGGAGTTGTAAACTGTGCGTATTAACAACCCTAATTGTCTCATGCCCCGAGTAAAAATTTACAAGGTATAAATATTAATTTTGGGACGCTATACTGAATACTAGAAGAAGTTAAAACAGTACAGAGACAGAGCTTTGATCCTACCGTGTCTTAGAGAGTGTTTTGGCACACAAGACGCTATTGAAAGTCATAGACGTTAGCGTGAGCAGGTCCTGCATTATATTTTCCATTTGCCATTACATATTCGTATAGTATAATGACAAGACGACGAAGAATTGCTAACACTGCTTTACGGGAGTTGTAAACTGTGCGTATTAACAACCCTAATTGTCTCATGCCCCGAGTAAAAAATTACAAGGTATAAATATTAATTTTGGGATGCTATACTGAATACTAGAAGAAGTTAAAACAGTACAGAGACAGAGTTTTGATCCTACCGTGTCTTAGAGAGTGTTTTGGCACACAAGACGCTATTGAAAGTCATAGACGTTAGCGTGAGCAGGTCCTGCATTATATTTTCCATTTGCCATTACATATTCGTATAGTATAATGACAAGACGACGAAGAATTGCTAACACTGCTTTACGGGAGTTGTAAACTGTGCGTATTAACAACCCTAATTGTCTCATGCCCCGATTAAAAATTTACAAGGTATAAATATTAATTTTGGGACGCTATACTGAATACTAGAAGAAGTTAAAACAGTACAGAGACAGAGCTTTGATCCTACCGTGTCTTAGAGAGTGTTTTGGCACACAAGACGCTATTGAAAGTCATAGACGTTAGCGTGAGCAGGTCCTGCATTATATTTTCCATTTGCCATTATATATTCGTATAGTATAATGACAACACGACGAAGAATTGCTAACACTGCTTTACGGGAGTTGTAAACTGTGCGTATTAACAACCCTAATTGTCTCATGCCCCGAGTAAAAATTTACAAGGTATAAATATTAATTTTGGGACGCTATACTGAATACTAGAAGAAGTTAAAACAGTACAGAGACAGAGCTTTGATCCTACCGTGTCTTAGAGAGTGTTTTGGCACACAAGACGCTATTGAAAGTCATAGACGTTAGCGTGAGCAGGTCCTGCATTATATTTTCCATTTGCCATTACATATTCGTATAGTATAATGACAAGACGACGAAGAATTGCTAACACTGCTTTACGGGATTTGTAAACTGTGCGTATTAACAACCCTAATTGTCTCATGCCCCGAGTAAAAATTTACAAGGTATAAATATTAATTTTGGGATGCTATACTGAATACTAGAAGAAGTTAAAACAGTACAGAGACAGAGCTTTGATCCTACCGTGTCTTAGAGAGTGTTTTGGCACACAAGACGCTATTGAAAGTCATAGACGTTAGCGTGAGCAGGTCCTGCATTATATTTTCCATTTGCCATTACATATTCGTATAGTATAATGACAACACGACGAAGAATTGCTAACACTGCTTTACGGGAGTTGTAAACTGTGCGTATTAACAACCCTAATTGTCTCATGCCCCGAGTAAAAATTTACAAGGTATAAATATTAATTTTGGGACGCTATACTGAATACTAGAAGAAGTTAAAACAGTACAGAGACAGAGCTTTGATCCTACCGTGTCTTAGAGAGTGTTTTGGCACACAAGACGCTATTGAAAGTCATAGACGTTAGCGTGAGCAGGTCCTGCATTATATTTTCCATTTGCCATTACATATTCGTATAGTATAATGACAAGACGACGAAGAATTGCTAACACTGCTTTACGGGAGTTGTAAACTGTGCGTATTAACAACCCTAATTGTCTCATGCCCCGAGTAAAAATTTACAAGGTATAAATATTAATTTTGGGATGCTATACTGAATACTAGAAGAAGTTAAAACAGTACAGAGACAGAGCTTTGATCCTACCGTGTCTTAGAGAGTGTTTTGGCACACAAGACGCTATTGAAAGTCATAGACGTTAGCGTGAGCAGGTCCTGCATTATATTTTCCATTTGCCATTACATATTCGTATAGTATAATGACAAGACGACAAAGAATTACTAACACTGCTTTACGGGCGTTGTAAACTGTGCGTATTAACAACCCTAATTGTCTCATGCCCCGAGTAACAATTTACAAGGTATAAATATTAATTTTGGGACGCTATACTGAATACTAGAAGAAGTCAAAACAGTACAGAGATAGAGCTTTGATCCTACCGTGTCGTAGAGAGTGTTTTGGCACACAAGACGCTATTGAAAGTCATAGACGTTAGCGTGAGCAGGTCCTGCATTATATTTTTCATTTGCCATTACATATTCGTCTAGTATAATGACAAGACGACGAAGAATTGCTAATACTACTTTAAGTGAGTTGTAAATTGTGCGTATTAACAGCCCTAATTGCCTCATGCCCTGAGTAACATTTTCAAGGTATAAATATAAATTTTGTGAAGCTATAATGACCTCTAGAAGGCGTTTAAACAGTAAAGAGACAGAGCTTTGTTCTTATTGTGTCTTAGAGAGTGTTTTCGCCACAGAAGATGCTTTTGAAAGAGATAGACATTAGCTTAAGCACCTTCTGAAATGGATCTTCTATTTGCCATTACTTACTCGTTTGGTATAATGACAAGACGACGAAGAATTGTTAACACTGCTTTACGGGAGTTGTAAACTGTGCATATTAACAACCCTAATTGCCTCAAGCCCCGAGTAACAATTTTCAAGGTATAAATATAAATTTTGAGACGCTATAATAACCTTTAGAAGTCGTTTAAACAGTAAAGAGACAGAGCTTTGTCATTATCGCATCTTAGAGAGTGTTTTCGGCACATAAGATGCTTTTGAAAGCGATAGACGTTAGCCTAAGCAGCTTCTGCATTGGATTTTTCATTTGCCATTACATATACGTCTGGTATAATGACAAGACGGCGAAGAATTGCTAATACTACTTTACGGGAATTGTAATCTGTGCGGATTAACAGCCCTAATTGCCTCATGCCCCGAGTAACAATTTTCAAGGTATAAATATAAATTTTGAGAAGGTCAAATAACCTCTAGAAGAAGTTTAAACAATAAAGAGACTGCGCTTTAATCCTATCGTGTTTTAAACTGTTTTCGGCACATAAGACGCTTTTGAAAGCGATAGTCGTTAGCCTAAGCAGTTTCTGAAATAGATTTTCCATTTGCCATTATATACTGGTCTGGTATAATGACAAGACGACGAAGAATTGCTAATACTGCTTTACGGGAGTTGTAAACTGTGCGGATTAACAGCCCTAATTGCCTCATGCCCCTAGTAACATTTTCAAGGTATAAATATAAATTTTGTGAAGCTATAATGACCTCTAGAAGACGTTTAAACAGTAAAGAGGCAGAGCTTTGTTCTTATTGTGTCTTAGAGAGTGTTTTCGCCACATAAGATGCTTTTGAAAGAGATAGACATTAGCCTAAGCAGCTTCTGAAATGGATCTTCTATTTGCCATTACATACTCGTTTGGTATAATGACAAGACGACGAAGAATTGTTAACACTGCTTTACGGGAGTTGTAAACTGTGCATATTAACAACCCTAATTGTCTCATGCCCAAGTAACAATTTACAAGGTATAAATATTAATTTTGGGACGCTATACTGAATACTAGAAGAAGTTAAAACAGTACAGAGATAGAGCTTTGATCCTACCGTGTCGTAGAGAGTGTTTTGGCACACAAGACGCTATTGAAAGTCATAGACGTTAGCGTGAGCAGGTCCTGCATTATATTTTTCATTTGCCATTACATATTCGTCTAGTATAATGACAAGACGACGGAGAATTGCTAATACTACTTTACGCGAGTTGTAAATTGTGCGTATTAACAGCCCTAATTGCCTCATGCCCCGAGTAACATTTTCAAGGTATAAATATAAATTTTGTGAAGCTATAATGACCTCTAGAAGGCGTTTAAACAGTAAAGAGACAGAGCTTTGTTCTTATTGTGTCTTAGAGAGTGTTTTCGCCACATAAGATGCTTTTGAAAGAGATAGACATTAGCTTAAGCACCTTCTGAAATGGATCTTCTATTTGCCATTACATACTCGTTTGGTATAATGACAAGACGACGAAGAATTGTTAACACTGCTTTACGGGAGTTGTAAACTGTGCATATTAACAGCCCTAATTGCCTCATGCCCCGTGTAACAATTTTCAAGGTATAAATATAAATTTTGAGACGCTATAATAACCTTTAGAAGTCGTTTAAACAGTAAAGAGACAGAGCTTTGTCATTATCGCATCTTAGAGAGTGTTTTCGGCACATAAGATGCTTTTGAAAGCGATAGACGTTAGCCTAAGCAGCTTCTGCATTGGATTTTTCATTTGCCATTACATATACGTCTGGTATAATGACAAGACGGCGAAGAATTGCTAATACTACTTTACCGGAATTGTAATCTGTGCGGATTAACAGCCCTAATTGCCTCATGCCCCGAGTAACAATTTTCAAGGTATAAATATAAATTTTGAGAAGGTCAAATAACCTCTAGAAGAAGTTTAAACAATAAAGAGACTGAGCTTTAATCCTATCGTGTTTTAAACTGTTTTCGGCACATAAGACGCTTTTGAAAGCGATAGTCGTTAGCCTAAGCAGTTTCTGAAATAGATTTTCCATTTGCCATTATATACTGGTCTGGTGTAATGACAAGACGACGAAGAATTGCTAATACTGCTTTACGGGAGTTGTAAACTGTGCGGATTAACAGCCCTAATTGCTTCATGCCCCTAGTAACATTTTCAAGGTATAAATATAAATTTTGTGAAGCTATAATGACCTCTAGAAGACGTTTAAACAGTAAAGAGGCAGAGCTTTGCTCTTATTGTGTCTTAGAAAGTGTTTTCGCCACATAAGATGCTTTTGAAAGAGATAGACATTAGCCTAAGCAGCTTCTGAAATGGATCTTCTATTTGCCATTACATACTCGTTTGGTATAATGACAAGACGACGAAGAATTGTTAACACTGCTTTACGGGAGTTGTAAACTGTGCATATTAACAACCCTAATTGCCTCATGCCCCGAGTAAAAATTTACAAGGTATAAATATTAATTTTTGGATGCTATACTGAATACTAGAAGAAGTTAAAACAGTACAGAGACAGAGCTTTGATCCTACCGTGTCTTAGAGAGTGTTTTGGCACACAAGACGCTATTGAAAGTCATAGACGTTAGCGTGAGCAGGTCCTGCATTATATTTTCTATTTGCCATTACATATTCGTATAGTATAATGACAAGACGACGAACAATTGCTAACACTGCTTTACGGGAGTTGTAAACTGTGCGTATTAACAACCCTAATTGTCTCATGCCCCGAGTAAAAATTTACAAGGTATAAATATTAATTTTGGGACGCTATACTGAATACTAGAAGTTAAAACAGTACAGAGACAGAGCTTTGATCCTACCGTGTCTTAGAGAGTGTTTTGGCACACAAGACGCTATTGAAAGTCATAGACGTTAGCGTGAGCAGGTCCTGCATTATATTTTCCATTTGCCATTACATATTCGTATAGTATAATGACAAGACGACGAAGAATTGCTAACACTGCTTTACGGGAGTTGTAAACTGTGCGTATTAACAACCCTAATTGTCTCATGCCCCGAGTAAAAAATTACAAGGTATAAATATTAATTTTGGGATGCTATACTGAATACTAGAAGAAGTTAAAACAGTACAGAGACAGAGTTTTGATCCTACCGTGTCTTAGAGAGTGTTTTGGCACACAAGACGCTATTGAAAGTCATAGACGTTAGCGTGAGCAGGTCCTGCATTATATTTTCCATTTGCCATTACATATTCGTATAGTATAATGACAAGACGACGAAGAATTGCTAACACTGCTTTACGGGAGTTGTAAACTGTGCGTATTAACAACCCTAATTGTCTCATGCCCCGAGTAAAAATTTACAAGGTATAAATATTAATTTTGGGACGCTATACTGAATACTAGAAGAAGTTAAAACAGTACAGAGACAGAGCTTTGATCCTACCGTGTCTTAGAGAGTGTTTTGGCACACAAGACGCTATTGAAAGTCATAGACGTTAGCGTGAGCAGGTCCTGCATTGTATTTTCCATTTGCCATTACATATTCGTATAGTATAATGACAAGACGACGAAGAATTGCTAACACTGCTTTACGGGAGTTGTAAACTGTGCGTATTAACAACCCTAATTGTCTCATGCTTCGAGTAAAAAATTACAAGGTATAAATATTAATTTTGGGATGCTATACTGAATACTAGAAGAAGTTAAAACAGTACAGAGACAGAGCTTTGATCCTACCGTGTCTTAGAGAGTGTTTTGGCACACAAGACGCTATTGAAAGTCATAGACGTTAGCGTGAGCAGGTCCTGCATTATATTTTCCATTTGCCATTACATATTCGTATAGTATAATGACAAGACGACGAAGAATTGCTAACACTGCTTTACGGGAGTTGTAAACTGTGCATATTAACAACCCTAATTGCCTCATGCCCCGAGTAAAAATTTACAAGGTATAACTATTAATTTTGGGACGCTATACTGAATACTAGAAGAAGTCAAAACAGTACAGAGATAGAGCTTTGATCCTACCGTGTCGTAGAGAGTGTTTTGGCACACAAGACGCTATTGAAAGTCATAGACGTTAGCGTGAGCAGGTCCTGCATTATATTTTTCATTTGCCATTACATATTCGTCTAGTATAATGACAAGACGACGAAGAATTGCTAATACT
This sequence comes from Agriotes lineatus, assembly GCA_940337035.1. Lineage (NCBI taxonomy): Eukaryota > Metazoa > Arthropoda > Insecta > Coleoptera > Elateridae > Agriotes > Agriotes lineatus. The sequence goes on from OW679199.1 coordinate 122,451,583, forward strand.
ACTTTACGTGAGTTGTAAATTGTGCGTATTAACAGCCCTAATTGCCTCATGCCCTGAGTAACATTTTCAAGGTATAAATATAAATTTTGTGAAGCTATAATGACCTCTAGAAGGCGTTTAAACAGTAAAGAGACAGAGCTTTGTTCTTATTGTGTCTTAGAGAGTGTTTTCGCCACATAAGATGCTTTTGAAAGAGATAGACATTAGCCTAAGCAGCTTCTGAAATGGATCTTCTATTTGCCATTACATACTCGTTTGGTATAATGACAGGACGACGAAGAATTGTTAACACTGCTTTACGGGAGTTGTAAACTGTGCATATTAACAACCCTAATTGCCTCATGCCCCGAGTAAAAATTTACAAGGTATAAATATTAATTTTTGGATGCTATACTGAATACTAGAAGAAGTTAAAACAGTACAGAGACAGAGCTTTGATCCTACCGTGTCTTAGAGAGTGTTTTGGCACACAAGACGCTATTGAAAGTCATAGACGTTAGCGTGAGCAGGTCCTGCATTATATTTTCTATTTGCCATTACATATTCGTATAGTATAATGACAAGACGACGAACAATTGCTAACACTGCTTTACGGGAGTTGTAAACTGTGCGTATTAACAACCCTAATTGTCTCATGCCCCGAGTAAAAATTTACAAGGTATAAATATTAATTTTGGGACGCTATACTGAATACTAGAAGAAGTTAAAACAGTACAGAGACAGAGCTTTGATCCTACCGTGTCTTAGAGAGTGTTTTGGCACACAAGACGCTATTGAAAGTCATAGACGTTAGCGTGAGCAGGTCCTGCATTATATTTTCCATTTGCCATTACATATTCGTATAGTATAATGACAAGACGACGAAGAATTGCTAACACTGCTTTACAGGAGTGGTAAACTGTGCGTATTAACAACCCTAATTGTCTCATGCCCCGAGTAAAAAATTACAAGGTATAAATATTAATTTTGGGATGCTATACTGAATACTAGAAGAAGTTAAAACAGTACAGAGACAGAGTTTTGATCCTACCGTGTCTTAGAGAGTGTTTTGGCACACAAGACGCTATTGAAAGCCATAGACGTTAGCGTGAGCAGGTCCTGCATTATATTTTCCATTTGCCATTACATATTCGTATAGTATAATGACAAGACGACGAAGAATTGCTAACACTGCTTTACGGGAGTTGTAAACTGTGCGTATTAACAACCCTAATTGTCTCATGCCCCGAGTAAAAATTTACAAGGTATAAATATTAATTTTGGGACGCTATACTGAATACTAGAAGAAGTTAAAACAGTACAGAGACAGAGCTTTGATCCTACCGTGTCTTAGAGAGTGTTTTGGCACACAAGACGCTATTGAAAGTCATAGACGTTAGCGTGAGCAGGTCCTGCATTATATTTTCCATTTGCCATTACATATTCGTATAGTATAATGACAAGACGACGAAGAATTGCTAACACTGCTTTACGGGAGTTGTAAACTGTGCGTATTAACAACCCTAATTGTCTCATGCCCCGAGTAAAAAATTACAAGGTATAAATATTAATTTTGGGATGCTATACTGAATACTAGAAGAAGTTAAAACAGTACAGAGACAGAGTTTTGATCCTACCGTGTCTTAGAGAGTGTTTTGGCACACAAGACGCTATTGAAAGTCATAGACGTTAGCGTGAGCAGGTCCTGCATTATATTTTCCATTTGCCATTACATATTCGTATAGTATAATGACAAGACGACGAAGAATTGCTAACACTGCTTTACGGGAGTTGTAAACTGTGCGTATTAACAACCCTAATTGTCTCATGCCCCGATTAAAAATTTACAAGGTATAAATATTAATTTTGGGACGCTATACTGAATACTAGAAGAAGTTAAAACAGTACAGAGACAGAGCTTTGATCCTACCGTGTCTTAGAGAGTGTTTTGGCACACAAGACGCTATTGAAAGTCATAGACGTTAGCGTGAGCAGGTCCTGCATTATATTTTCCATTTGCCATTATATATTCGTATAGTATAATGACAACACGACGAAGAATTGCTAACACTGCTTTACGGGAGTTGTAAACTGTGCGTATTAACAACCCTAATTGTCTCATGCCCCGAGTAAAAATTTACAAGGTATAAATATTAATTTTGGGACGCTATACTGAATACTAGAAGAAGTTAAAACAGTACAGAGACAGAGCTTTGATCCTACCGTGTCTTAGAGAGTGTTTTGGCACACAAGACGCTATTGAAAGTCATAGACGTTAGCGTGAGCAGGTCCTGCATTATATTTTCCATTTGCCATTACATATTCGTATAGTATAATGACAAGACGACGAAGAATTGCTAACACTGCTTTACGGGATTTGTAAACTGTGCGTATTAACAACCCTAATTGTCTCATGCCCCGAGTAAAAATTTACAAGGTATAAATATTAATTTTGGGATGCTATACTGAATACTAGAAGAAGTTAAAACAGTACAGAGACAGAGCTTTGATCCTACCGTGTCTTAGAGAGTGTTTTGGCACACAAGACGCTATTGAAAGTCATAGACGTTAGCGTGAGCAGGTCCTGCATTATATTTTCCATTTGCCATTACATATTCGTATAGTATAATGACAACACGACGAAGAATTGCTAACACTGCTTTACGGGAGTTGTAAACTGTGCGTATTAACAACCCTAATTGTCTCATGCCCCGAGTAAAAATTTACAAGGTATAAATATTAATTTTGGGACGCTATACTGAATACTAGAAGAAGTTAAAACAGTACAGAGACAGAGCTTTGATCCTACCGTGTCTTAGAGAGTGTTTTGGCACACAAGACGCTATTGAAAGTCATAGACGTTAGCGTGAGCAGGTCCTGCATTATATTTTCCATTTGCCATTACATATTCGTATAGTATAATGACAAGACGACGAAGAATTGCTAACACTGCTTTACGGGAGTTGTAAACTGTGCGTATTAACAACCCTAATTGTCTCATGCCCCGAGTAAAAATTTACAAGGTATAAATATTAATTTTGGGATGCTATACTGAATACTAGAAGAAGTTAAAACAGTACAGAGACAGAGCTTTGATCCTACCGTGTCTTAGAGAGTGTTTTGGCACACAAGACGCTATTGAAAGTCATAGACGTTAGCGTGAGCAGGTCCTGCATTATATTTTCCATTTGCCATTACATATTCGTATAGTATAATGACAAGACGACAAAGAATTACTAACACTGCTTTACGGGCGTTGTAAACTGTGCGTATTAACAACCCTAATTGTCTCATGCCCCGAGTAACAATTTACAAGGTATAAATATTAATTTTGGGACGCTATACTGAATACTAGAAGAAGTCAAAACAGTACAGAGATAGAGCTTTGATCCTACCGTGTCGTAGAGAGTGTTTTGGCACACAAGACGCTATTGAAAGTCATAGACGTTAGCGTGAGCAGGTCCTGCATTATATTTTTCATTTGCCATTACATATTCGTCTAGTATAATGACAAGACGACGAAGAATTGCTAATACTACTTTAAGTGAGTTGTAAATTGTGCGTATTAACAGCCCTAATTGCCTCATGCCCTGAGTAACATTTTCAAGGTATAAATATAAATTTTGTGAAGCTATAATGACCTCTAGAAGGCGTTTAAACAGTAAAGAGACAGAGCTTTGTTCTTATTGTGTCTTAGAGAGTGTTTTCGCCACAGAAGATGCTTTTGAAAGAGATAGACATTAGCTTAAGCACCTTCTGAAATGGATCTTCTATTTGCCATTACATATTCGTATAGTATAATGACAAGACGACGAAGAATTGTTAACACTGCTTTACGGGAGTTGTAAACTGTGCATATTAACAACCCTAATTGCCTCATGCCCCGAGTAAAAATTTACAAGGTATAAATATTAATTTTGGGATGCTATACTGAATACTAGAAGAAGTTAAAACAGTACAGAGACAGAGCTTTGATCCTACCGTGTCTTAGAGAGTGTTTTGGCACACAAGACGCTATTGAAAGTCATAGACGTTAGCGTGAGCAGGTCCTGCATTATATTTTCTATTTGCCATTACATATTCGTATAGTATAATGACAAGACGACGAAGAATTGCTAACACTGCTTTACGGGAATTGTAAACTGTGCGTATTAACAACCCTAATTGTCTCATGCCCCGAGTAAAAATTTACAAGGTATAAATATTAATTTTGGGACGCTATACTGAATACTAGAAGAAGTTAAAACAGTACAGAGACAGAGCTTTGATCCTACCGTGTCTTAGAGAGTGTTTTGGCACACAAGACGCTATTGAAAGTCATAGACGTTAGCGTGAGCAGGTCCTGCATTATATTTTCCATTTGCCATTACATATTCGTATAGTATAATGACAAGACGACGAAGAATTGCTAACACTGCTTTACGGGAGTTGTAAACTGTGCGTATTAACAACCCTAATTGTCTCATGCCCCGAGTAAAAATTTACAAGGTATAAATATTAATTTTGGGACGCTATACTGAATACTAGAAGAAGTTAAAACAGTACAGAGACAGAGCTTTGATCCTACCGTGTCTTAGAGAGTGTTTTGGCACACAAGACGCTATTGAAAGTCATAGACGTTAGCGTGAGCAGGTCCTGCATTATATTTTCCATTTGCCATTACATATTCGTATAGTATAATGACAAGACGACGAAGAATTGCTAACACTGCTTTACGGGAGTTGTAAACTGTGCGTATTAACAACCCTAATTGTCTCATGCCCCGAGTAAAAAATTACAAGGTATAAATATTAATTTTGGGATGCTATACTGAATACTAGAAGAAGTTAAAACAGTACAGAGACAGAGTTTTGATCCTACCGTGTCTTAGAGAGTGTTTTGGCACACAAGACGCTATTGAAAGTCATAGACGTTAGCGTGAGCAGGTCCTGCATTATATTTTCCATTTGTCATTACATATTCGTATAGTATAATGACAAGACGACGAAGAATTGCTAACACTGCTTTACGGGAGTTGTAAACTGTGCGTATTAACAACCCTAATTGTCTCATGCCCCGAGTAAAAATTTACAAGGTATAAATATTAATTTTGGGACGCTATACTGAATACTAGAAGAAGTTAAAACAGTACAGAGACAGAGCTTTGATCCTACCGTGTCTTAGAGAGTGTTTTGGCACACAAGACGCTATTGAAAGTCATAGACGTTAGCGTGAGCCGGTCCTGCATTATATTTTCCATTTGCCATTACATATTCGTATAGTATAATGACAAGACGACGAAGAATTGCTAACACTGCTTTACGGGAGTTGTAAACTGTGCGTATTAACAACCCTAATTGTCTCATGCCCCGAGTAAAAAATTACAAGGTATAAATATTAATTTTGGGATGCTATACTGAATACTAGAAGAAGTTAAAACAGTACAGAGACAGAGCTTTGATCCTACCGTGTCTTAGAGAGTGTTTTGGCACACAAGACGCTATTGAAAGTCATAGACGTTAGCGTGAGCCGGTCCTGCATTATATTTTCCATTTGCCATTACATATTCGCATAGTATAATGACAAGACGACGAAGAATTGCTAACACTGCTTTACGGGAGTTGTAAACTGTGCGTATTAACAACCCTAATTGTCTCATGCCCCGAGTAAAAATTTACAAGGTATAAATATTAATTTTGGGACGCTATACTGAATACTAGAAGAAGTTAAAACAGTACAGAGACAGAGCTTTGATCCTACCGTGTCTTAGAGAGTGTTTTGGCACACAAGACGCTATTGAAAGTCATAGACGTTAGCGTGAGCAGGTCCTGCATTATATTTTCCATTTGCCATTACATATTCGTATAGTATAATGACAAGACGACGAAGAATTGCTAACACTGCTTTACGGGAGTTGTAAACTGTGCGTATTAACAACCCTAATTGTCTCATGCCCCGAGTAAAAAATTACAAGGTATAAATATTAATTTTGGGATGCTATACTGAATACTAGAAGAAGTTAAAACAGTACAGAGACAGAGCTTTGATCCTACCGTGTCTTAGAGAGTGTTTTGGCACACAAGACGCTATTGAAAGTCATAGACGTTAGCGTGAGCAGGTCCTGCATTATATTTTCCATTTGCCATTACATATTCGTATAGTATAATGACAAGACGACGAAGAATTGCTAACACTGCTTTACGGGAGTTGTAAACTGTGCGTATTAACAACCCTAATTGTCTCATGCCCCGAGTAAAAATTTACAAGGTATAAATATTAATTTTGGGACGCTATACTGAATACTAGAAGAAGTTAAAACAGTACAGAGACAGAGCTTTGATCCTACCGTGTCTTAGAGAGTGTTTTGGCACACAAGACTCTATTGAAAGTCATAGACGTTAGCGTGAGCAGGTCCTGCATTATATTTTCCATTTGCCATTACATATTCGTATAGTATAATGACAAGACGACGAAGAATTGCTAACACTGCTTTACGGGAGTTGTAAACTGTGCGTATTAACAACCCTAATTGTCTCATGCCCCGAGTAAAAATTTACAAGGTATAAATATTAATTTTGGGACGCTATACTGAATACTAGAAGAAGTTAAAACAGTACAGAGACAGAGCTTTGATCCTACCGTGTCTTAGAGAGTGTTTTGGCACACAAGACTCTATTGAAAGTCATAGACGTTAGCGTGAGCAGGTCCTGCATTATATTTTCCATTTGCCATTACATATTCGTATAGTATAATGACAAGACGACGAAGAATTGCTAACACTGCTTTACGGGAGTTGTAAACTGTGCGTATTAACAACCCTAATTGTCTCATGCCCCGAGTAAAAAATTACAAGGTATAAATATTAATTTTGGGTTGCTATACTGAATACTAGAAGAAGTTAAAACAGTACAGAGACAGAGCTTTGATCCTACCGTGTCTTAGAGAGTGTTTTGGCACACGAGACGCTATTGAAAGTCATAGACGTTAGCGTGAGCAGGTCCTGCATTATATTTTCCATTTGCCATTACATATTCGTATAGTATAATGACAAGACGACAAAGAATTGCTAACACTGCTTTACGGGAGTTGTAAACTGTGCGTATTAACAACCCTAATTGTCTCATGCCCCGAGTAAAAATTTACAAGGTATAAATATTAATTTTGGGACGCTATACTGAATACTAGAAGAAGTTAAAACAGTACAGAGACAGAGCTTTGATCCTACCGTGTCTTAGAGAGTGTTTTGGCACACAAGCCGCTATTGAAAGTCATAGACGTTAGCGTGAGCAGGTCCTGCATTATATTTTCCATTTGCCATTACATATTCGTATAGTATAATGACAAGACGACGAAGAATTGCTAACACTGCTTTACGGGAGTTGTAAACTGTGCGTATTAACAACCCTAATTGTCTCATGCCCCGAGTAAAAATTTACAAGGTATAAATATTAATTTTGGGACGCTATACTGAATACTAGAAGAAGTTAAAACAGTACAGAGACAGAGCTTTGATCCTACCGTGTCTTAGAGAGTGTTTTGGCACACAAGACGCTATTGAAAGTCATAGACGTTAGCGTGAGCAGGTCCTGCATTATATTTTCCATTTGCCATTACATATTCGTATAGTATAATGACAAGACGACGAAGAATTGCTAACACTGCTTTACGGGAGTTGTAAACTGTGCGTATTAACAACCCTAATTGTCTCATGCCCCGAGTAAAAATTTACAAGGTATAAATATTAATTTTGGGATGCTATACTGAATACTAGAAGAAGTTAAAACAGTACAGAGACAGAGCTTTTATCCTACCGTGTCTTAGAGAGTGTTTTGGCACACAAGACGCTATTGAAAGTCATAGACGTTAGCCTGAGCAGGTCCTGCATTATATTTTCCATTTGCCATTACATATTCGTATAGTATAATGACAAGACGACAAAGAATTGCTAACACTGCTTTACGGGAGTTGTAAACTGTGCGTATTAACAACCCTAATTGTCTCATGCCCCGAGTAACAATTTACAAGGTATAAATATTAATTTTCGGACGCTATACTGAATACTAGAAGAAGTTAAAACAGTACAGAGATAGAGCTTTGATCCTACCGTGTCGTAGAGAGTGTTTTGGCACACAAGACGCTATTGAAAGTCATAGACGTTAGCGTGAGCAGGTCCTGCATTATATTTTTCATTTGCCATTACATATTCGTCTAGTATAATGACAAGACGACGAAGAATTGCTAATACTACTTTACGTGAGTTGTAAATTGTGCGTATTAACAGCCCTAATTGCCTCATGCTCCGAGTAACATTTTCAAGGTATAAATATAAATTTTGTGAAGCTATAATGACCTCTAGAAGGCGTTTAAACAGTAAAGAGACCGAGCTTTGTTCTTATTGTGTCTTAGAGAGTGTTTTCGCCACAGAAGATGCTTTTGAAAGAGATAGACATTAGCTTAAGCACCTTCTGAAATGGATCTTCTATTTGCCATTACATACTCGTTTGGTATAATGACAAGACGACGAAGAATTGTTAACACTGCTTTACGGGAGTTGTAAACTGTGCATATTAACAACCCTAATTGCCTCATGCCCCGAGTAACAATTTTCAAGGTATAAATATAAATTTTGAGACGCTATAATAACCTTTAGAAGTCGTTTAAACAGTAAAGAGACAGAGCTTTGTCATTATCGCATCTTAGAGAGTGTTTTCGGCACATAAGATGCTTTTGAAAGCGATAGACGTTAGCCTAAGCAGCTTCTGCATTGGATTTTTCATTTGCCATTACATATACGTCTGGTATAATGACAAGACAGCGAAGAATTGCTAATACTACTTTACGGGAATTGTAATCTGTGCGGATTAACAGCCCTAATTGCCTCATGCCCCGAGTAACAATTTTCAAGGTATAAATATAAATTTTGAGAAGGTCAAATAACCTCTAGAAGAAGTTTAAACAATAAAGAGACTGAGCTTTAATCCTATCGTGTTTTAAACTGTTTTCGGCACATAAGACGCTTTTGAAAGCGATAGTCGTTAGCCTAAGCAGTTTCTGAAATAGATTTTCCATTTGCCATTATATACTGGTCTGGTATAATGACAAGACGACGAATAATTGCTAATACTGCTTTACGGTAGTTGTAAACTGTGCGGATTAACAGCCCTAATTGCCTCATGCCCCTAGTAACATTTTCAAGGTATAAATATAAATTTTGTGAAGCTATAATGACCTCTAGAAGACGTTTAAACAGTAAAGAGGCAGAGCTTTGTTCTTATTGTGTCTTAGAGAGTGTTTTCGCCACATAAGATGCTTTTGAAAGAGATAGACATTAGCCTAAGCAGCTTCTGAAATGGATCTTCTATTTGCCATTACATACTCGTTTGGTATAATGACAAGACGACGAAGAATTGTTAACACTGCTTTACGGGAGTTGTAAACTGTGCATATTAACAACCCTAATTGCCTCATGCCCCGAGTAAAAATTTACAAGGTATAAATATTAATTTTGGGATGCTATACTGAATACTAGAAGAAGTTAAAACAGTACAGAGACAGAGCTTTGATCCTACCGTGTCTTAGAGAGTGTTTTGGCACACAAGACGCTATTGAAAGTCATAGACGTTAGCGTGAGCAGGTCCTGCATTATATTTTCTATTTGCCATTACATATTCGTATAGTATAATGACAAGACGACGAAGAATTGCTAACACTGCTTTACGGGAGTTGTAAACTGTGCGTATTAACAACCCTAATTGTCTCATGCCCCGAGTAAAAATTTACAAGGTATAAATATTAATTTTGGGACGCTATACTGAATACTAGAAGAAGTTAAAACAGTACAGAGACAGAGCTTTGATCCTACCGTGTCTTAGAGAGTGTTTTGGCACACAAGACGCTATTGAAAGTCATAGACGTTAGCGTGAGCAGGTCCTGCATTATATTTTCCATTTGCCACTACATATTCGTATAGTATAATGACAAGACGACGAAGAATTGCTAACACTGCTTTACGGGAGTTGTAAACTGTGCGTATTAACAACCCTAATTGTCTCATGCCCCGAGTAAAAAATTACAAGGTATAAATATTAATTTTGGGATGCTATACTGAATACTAGAAGAAGTTAAAACAGTACAGAGACAGAGTTTTGATCCTACCGTGTCTTAGAGAGTGTTTTGGCACACAAGACGCTATTGAAAGTCATAGACGTTAGCGTGAGCAGGTCCTGCATTATATTTTCCATTTGCCATTACATATTCGTATAGTATAATGACAAGACGACGAAGAATTGCTAACACTGCTTTACGGGAGTTGTAAACTGTGCGTATTAACAACCCTAATTGTCTCATGCCCCGAGTAACAATTTACAAGGTATAAATATTAATTTTGGGACGCTATACTGAATACTAGAAGAAGTTAAAACAGTACAGAGATAGAGCTTTGATCCTACCGTGTCGTAGAGAGTGTTTTGGCACACAAGACGCTATTGAAAGTCATAGACGTTAGCGTGAGCAGGTCCTGCATTATATTTTTCATTTGCCATTACATATTCGTCTAGTATAATGACAAGACGACGAAGAATTGCTAACACTGCTTTACGGGAGTTGTAAACTGTGCGTATTAACAACCCTAATTGTCTCATGCCCCGAGTAAAAAATTACAAGGTATAAATATTAATTTTGGGATGCTATACTGAACACTAGAAGAAGTTAAAACAGTACAGAGACAGAGCTTTGATCCTACCGTGTCTTAGAGAGTGTTTTGGCACACAAGACGCTATTGAAAGTCATAGACGTTAGCGTGAGCAGGTCCTGCATTATATTTTCCATTTGCCATTACATATTCGTATAGTATAATGACAAGACGACGAAGAATTGCTAACACTGCTTTACGGGAGTTGTAAACTGTGCGTATTAACAACCCTAATTGTCTCATGCCCCGAGTAAAAATTTACAAGGTATAAATATTAATTTTGGGACGCTATACTGAATACTAGAAGAAGTTAAAACAGTACAGAGACAGAGCTTTGATCCTACCGTGTCTTAGAGAGTGTTTTGGCACACAAGACGCTATTGAAAGTCATAGACGTTAGCGTGAGCAGGTCCTGCATTATATTTTCCATTTGCCATTACATATTCGTATAGTATAATGACAAGACGACGAAGAATTGCTAACACTGCTTTACGGGAGTTGTAAACTGTGCGTATTAACAACCCTAATTGTCTCATGCCCCGAGTAAAAATTTACAAGGTATAAATATTAATTTTGGGATGCTATACTGAATACTAGAAGAAGTTAAAACAGTACAGAGACAGAGCTTTGATCCTACCGTGTCTTAGAGAGTGTTTTGGCACACAAGACGCTATTGAAAGTCATAGACGTTAGCGTGAGCAGGTCCTGCATTATATTTTTCATTTGCCATTACATATTCGTCTAGTATAATGACAAGACGACGAAGAATTGCTAATACTACTTTACGTGAGTTGTAAATTGTGCGTATTAACAGCCCTAATTGCCTCATGCTCCGAGTAACATTTTCAAGGTATAAATATAAATTTTGTGAAGCTATAATGACCTCTAGAAGGCGTTTAAACAGTAAAGAGACAGAGCTTTGTTCTTATTGTGTCTTAGAGAGTGTTTTCGCCACAGAAGATGCTTTTGAAAGAGATAGACATTAGCTTAAGCACCTTCTGAAATGGATCTTCTATTTGCCATTACATACTCGTTTGGTATAATGACAAGACGACGAAGAATTGTTAACACTGCTTTACGGGAGTTGTAAACTGTGCGTATTAACAACCCTAATTGTCTCATGCCCCGAGTAACAATTTACAAGGTATAAATATTAATTTTCGGACGCTATACTGAATACTAGAAGAAGTTAAAACAGTACAGAGATAGAGCTTTGATCCTACCGTGTCGTAGAGAGTGTTTTGGCACACAAGACGCTATTGAAAGTCATAGACGTTAGCGTGAGCAGGTCCTGCATTATATTTTTCATTTGCCATTACATATTCGTCTAGTATAATGACAAGACGACGAAGAATTGCTAATACTACTTTACGGGAGTTGTAAATTGTGCGTATTAACAGCCCTAATTGCCTCATGCTCCGAGTAACATTTTCAAGGTATAAATATAAATTTTGTGAAGCTATAATGACCTCTAGAAGGCGTTTAAACAGTAAAGAGACAGAGCTTTGTTCTTATTGTGTCTTAGAGAGTGTTTTCGCCACAGAAGATGCTTTTGAAAGAGATAGACATTAGCTTAAGCACCTTCTGAAATGGATCTTCTATTTGCCATTACATACTCGTTTGGTATAATGACAAGACGACGAAGAATTGTTAACACTGCTTTACGGGAGTTGTAAACTGTGCATATTAACAACCCTAATTGCCTCATGCCCCGAGTAACAATTTTCAAGGTATAAATATAAATTTTGAGACGCTATAATAACCTTTAGAAGTCGTTTAAACAGTAAAGAGACAGAGCTTTGTCATTATCGCATCTTAGAGAGTGTTTCCGGCACATAAGATGCTTTTGAAAGCGATAGACGTTAGCCTAAGCAGCTTCTGCATTGGATTTTTCATTTGCCATTACATATACGTCTGGTATAATGACAAGACAGCGAAGAATTGCTAATACTAGGTACTTTACGGGAATTGTAATCTGTGCGGATTAACAGCCCTAATTGCCTCATGCCCCGAGTAACAATTTTCAAGGTATAAATATAAATTTTGAGAAGGTCAAATAACCTCTAGAAGAAGTTTAAACAATAAAGAGACTGAGCTTTAATCCTATCGTGTTTTAAACTGTTTTCGGCACATAAGACGCTTTTGAAAGCGATAGTCGTTAGCCTAAGCAGTTTCTGAAATAGATTTTCCATTTGCCATTATATACTGGTCTGGTATAATGACAAGACGACGAAGAATTGCTAATACTGCTTTACGGGAGTTGTAAACTGTGCGGATTAACAGCCCTAATTGCCTCATGCCCCTAGTAACATTTTCAAGGTATAAATATAAATTTTGTGAAGCTATAATGACCTCTAGAAGACGTTTAAACAGTAAAGAGGCAGAGCTTTGTTCTTATTGTGTCTTAGAGAGTGTTTTCGCCACATAAGATGCTTTTGAAAGAGATAGACATTAGCCTAAGCAGCTTCTGAAATGGATCTTCTATTTGCCATTACATACTCGTTTGGTATAATGTATAGACGACGAAGAATTGTTAACACTGCTTTACGGGGGTTGTAAACTGTGCATATTAACAACCCTAATTGCCTCATGCCCCGAGTAACAATTTTCAAGGTATAAATATAAATTTTGAGACGCTATAATAACCTCTAGAAGACGTTTAAACAGTAAAGAGACAGAGCTTTGTTATTATCGTGTCTTAGAGAGTGATTTCGCCACAAAAGATGCTTTTGAAAGAGATAGACATTAGCCTAAGCAGCTTCTGAAATGGATCTTCCATTTGCCATTACATACTCGTTTGGTATAATGACAAGACGACGAAGAATTGTTAACACTGCTTTACGTGAGTTGTAAACTGTGCATATTAACAACCCTAATTACCTCATGCCCCGATTAACATTTTCAAGGTATAAATATAAATTATGGGACATTATCATAACCTCTAGAAGACGTTTAAACAGTAAAGAGACAGAGCTTTGCTATTATCGTATCTTAGAGAGTGTTTTCGGCACATAAGACTCTTTTGAAAGCGATAGACGTAGGGCTGAGCAGTTTCTGCAATGGATTTTCCATTTGCCATTACATATACGTCTGGTATAATGACAAGACGGCGAAGAATTGCTAATACTGCTTTACGGGAATTGTAATCTGTGCGGATTAACAGCCCTAATTGCCTCATGCCCCGAGTAACAATTTTCAAAGTATAAATATAAATTTTGAGAAGGTATAATAACCTCTAGAAGAAGTTTAAACAATAAAAAGACTGAGCTTTGATCCTATCGTGTTTTAAACTGTTTTCGGCACATAAGACGCTTTTGAAAGCGATAGACGTTAGCCTAAGCAGTTTCTGAAATGGATTTTCCATTTGCCATTATATACTCGTCTGGTATAATGACAAGACGACGAAGAATTGCTAATACTGCTTTACGGGAGTTGTAAACTGTGCGTATTAACAGCCCTAAATGCCTCATGCCCCGAGTAACATTTTCAAGATATAAATATAAATTTTTTGAATCTATAATGACCTCTAGAAGACGTTTAAACAGTAAAGAGACAGAGCTTTGTTCTTATTGTGTCTTAGAGAGTGTCTTCGCCACATAAGATGCTTTTGAAAGAGATACACATTAGCCTAAGCAGCTTCTGAAGTGGATCTTCTATTTGCCATTACATACTCGTTTGGTATAATGACAAGACGACGAAGAATTGTTAACACTGCTTTACGGGAGTTGTAAACTGTGCATATTAACAACCCTAATTGCCTTATGCCCCGAGTAACTATTTTCAAGGTGTAAATATAAATTTTGAGACGCTATAATAACCTCTAAAAGACGTTTAAACAGTAAAGAGACAGAGCTTTGTTATTATCGTGTCTTAGAGAGTGTTTTCGCCACACAAGATGCTTTTGAAAGAGAAAGACATTAGCCTAAGCAGCTTCTGTAATGAATCTTCTATTTGCCATTACATACTCGTTTGGTATAATGACAAGACGACGAAGAATTGCTAATACTGCTTTACGGGAGTTGTAAACTGTGCGTATTAACAGCCCTAATTTCCTCATGCCCCGAGTAACATTTTCAAAGTATAAATATAAATTTTGTGATGCTATAATGACCTCTAGAAGACGTTTAAACAGTAAAGAGACAGAGTTTTGTTCTTATTGTGTCTTAGAGAGTGTTTTCGCCACATAAGATGCTAGGGCTAGATGCAGGCTACTAGCGGGGTCACAGGTGGCGGATAGTGGACGGCCTTTAGATATAAAGGTTAGCTGCGATATAAGCTAGAACATCTAGTTCTCAGACGAATAAGCAGTCCCCGACCAAGCAGCAAACCGAGTGATTGCCGGTATAAGCAATCACCCTTCTTGTCAGCCAACAGCTTCGGGTGGATGAGCTGATAGGAGGTAGGGCCCCTTCTTATCCTTGGGCCAAGAAATTGATCCAAAAGGCGGATAAACCAATAGGTCAACGGCATGAAGATGCAGAAGGCAACGGGAAACCACTGCATTAAAGATGCGCAGGGATATCCTTAGTAACAAATCATCATCAATATGGCAAAGTTCAGAAACAAAATAAATTCCGGGGTAAGTTCCCCAATCGGATCCCCGGGGGGAAGAGTTATGAACCAAGCTATAAAAACATCAATAAATGAATTAAAAATTGGAACCTGGAATGCAAATAGTTTGTACAGGGCGGGCAAACTGAACAATATAGAATTGGAAATGAAAAGGTTAAATATAGACATTCTAGGTGTTAGCGATACAAGATGGCCAGGAAATGGGACGTGCACAATAAACAACAGCACCATGTACTACTCGGGCAACAATGACCGAGAACATAGATACGGAGTTGGAATTATTTTAAATAAAACAATGGCAGCGTCAGTTGTGAGCTTTACACCATACTCGGATAGGGTTATGCTGCTGCAGATGAAGACAAACATAGGTACAATGAACGTTATACAGATATATGCACCAACTGCAGACAAATACAACGAAGAAATAGAAAACTTTTATACACAGCTAGAAGAAATATACCGGAGCATCAAACACACAGATATGACAATGGTGATCAGAGACTTCAATGCGAAAGTTGGTAATACCAAAGTCAAGGGATGTACCGGGAGCTTTGGCCTGGGGCAGCGAAATGATAGAGGAGATCGCTTAATACAGTTTTGCCAAGATAAAGAGTTGGTGATTGCAAACACCCTTTTTAAACTCCAAGCAAGACGACTGTACACATGGAAGTCCCCAGCAGATAAACCTGAAAAAAATAGTACGCAACCAGATAGACTACTTATTAGTTAACAACAAATATAAAAACGCCATTAAGGCAACTAAAACATACCCTGGCGCTGATATCTGTTCTGATCATGTCCCTGTAATAGCTAGAATAAATGTAAGAATGAAAAAGATTGTAAAACGACAAAACAATTATATAGACACCAAACTCTTAAAAGATCCTGATATACATAATACAATACAACAAACAATAAACCAACAAATTAAAAATATACATATTCAATCAGAAAGCAGTGCAGGTGAAATATGGAAACAAATTCAAGGAATGCTTTTAAAAACAGCTGAAACACAACTAAAGAAAAAAAGGATAAAGAAAAAACCTTGGATGACCGAAGAGATATTAGATCTCATGGACGAACGAAGAATGAACAAGAACAATACTAATAAATATAAAGAACTGCATAAAGTAATACAAAGAAAAATTAAAATAGCAAAAGAGGAACATCTGGCATAACAATGTGAAGAAATAGAACAGCTAAATAAGAAATATGGCAGTTTTCACATGCACAAGAAAATAAAAGAAGTAACAGGACATAAAATGAACAAAAACGGCAACAATGTCTTAAAAGATCAGAATGGACAGGTTTTAGTAGAATTAAAAGATAAACTGCATAGATGGAAGACCTACATCGAAAAACTATTCAACTATGAAAGAGCAGATAAAACTGAATTGACAGTAAATGAGGAAACTATAATAATATTGAAATCGGAATTAATACATGCTCTTAATAACATGAAACCTGGAAAAACTACCGGACCAGATCAAATACCTGTAGAACTATTCAAACTCTTCAATAACGACGCAATTGATATCCTTCTCAATCTCTTTAACACTATCTATGAAACCGGTATAATTCCTAAACCATGGCTAACATCCACATTCGTATTAATACCGAAGAAAGTTAGTGCAAAAGAGTGCACTGACTATAGAACCATTGCACTTATGAACCATGTGTTGAAATTATTCTTAAAGATAATCCACCAAAGAATCTATGCAAAATTAGAGGAGGATATAAGCGATACACAATTTGGTTTCAGAGTAGGTCTCGGAACACGAGAAGCCCTTTTTGCAGTTAATGTCCTCAGTCAACGATGCCTAGACATGAACCAGGACATGTATGTCTGTTTCATTGATTTCGAAAAGGCATTTGACAGGGTTAGACACGATAAACTCCTGGAAATTCTCTTAAAGAAAAAAATGGACACGAGGGACATACGAATCATTAACAACTTATATTGGGGACAGAGAGCCAACATAAGGGTAGAAAATGCGCTAACTGAAGACATTGTGATACGTCGAGGAGTGAGACAGGGCTGTATCCTGTCTCCACTGCTCTTTAACATATATAGTGAAGCTATATTTAATGAAGCCCTTAAAGCAGAGGAAAAAGGTATGATAATAAATGGCGAGGCAATCAATAATATTAGATATGCAGACGACACTATGCTATTGGCAAGTAATTTAAATGATCTACAATATATTTTAGAAAAGGTAAATAACAGCTGTAATGAATATGGATTAAAAATAAATCTTAATAAAACTAAATGGATGCTAATCACAAAATCTCCACAAAACCAACTTAATTTAAATATTACAAACACGGTGATAGAAAAAGTACAGGCATACAAATATCTGGGAGCCTGGATAGATCAAACAGGGGATCAGACACCTGAAATAAGAACAAGAATTAAAATTGCCAGAGCATCGTTTGTATCACTAAAGAAAATACTATGCAGCCGAAATATAAGCATAGAACTTAGGTTGCGGATGCTTCGATGTTATGTGTTTCCTGTATTATTGTATGGAGTAGAGGCGTGGACATTAAAAAAGAACCACTTAGACAAGTTTGTCTTGTAGTTACAAGCATTCGAAATGTGGTGCTACCGCAGAATGTGGCGTATATCTTGGACCGATAGGATTACCAACAGAGAAGCCCTTGGAAAAATGAATAAAGAGTGTGAAGTGGTAAAGTCAATAAAAGGGAGGAAACTAGAATATCTAGGCCACGTAACAAGAGGAACCAAATACGCCATGCTTCAACTGATAATACAGGGAAAAATAAAAGGAAAACGGAATGTTGGACGTAGACGAATATCCTGGTTGAAAAACTTGAGGGATTGGTTTGGCTGCAGCAGTATCGAACTATTCCGAGCAGCTGCAAATAAGGTTCGCATATCGATGATGATTTCCAGCCTCCGATAGGAGAAGGACTTTAAGAAGCAGATGCTTTTGAAAGAGATAGACATTAGCCTAACCAGCTTCTGAAATGGATCTTCTATTTGCCATTACATACTCGTTTGGTATAATGACAAGACGACGAAGAATTGTTAACACTGCTTTACGGGAGTTGTAAACTGTGCATATTAACAACCCTAATTGCCTTATGCCCCAAGTAACTATTTTCAAGGTGTAAATATAAATTTTGAGACGCTATAATAACCTCTAAAAGACGTTTAAACAGTAAAGAGACAGAGCTTTGTTATTATCGTGTCTTAGAGAGTGTTTTCGCCACACAAGATGCTTTTGAAAGAGATAGACATTAGCCTAAGCAGCTTCTGTAATGAATCTTCTATTTGCCATTACATACTCGTTTAGTATAATGACAAGACGACGAAGAATTGTTAACACTGCTTTACGGGAGTTGCAAACTGTGCATATTAACAACCCTAATTGCGTTATGGGCCGAGTAACAATTTTCAAGGTATAAATATAAATTTTGAGACGCTATAATAACCTCTAAAAGACGTTTAAACAGTAAAGAGACAGAGCTTTGTTATTATCCTGTCTTAGAGAGTGTTTTCGCCACAGAAGATGCTTTTGAAAGAGATAGACATTACCCTAAGCAGTTTCTGAAATGGATCTTCTATTTGCCATTACATACTCGTTTGGTATAATGACAAGACGACGAAGAATTGCTAATACTGCTTTACGTATGTTGTAAACTGTGCATATTAACAACCCTAATTGCCTCATGCCCCGAGCAACAATTTTCAAGTTATAAATATAAATTATGGGACGTTATTATAACCTCTAGAAGACGTTTAAACAGTAAAGAGACAGAGCTTTGTTATTATCCTGTCTTAGAGAGTGTTTTCGCCACAGAAGATGCTTTTGAAAGAGATAGACATTACCCTAAGCAGTTTCTGAAATGGATCTTCTATTTGCCATTACATACTCGTTTGGTATAATGACAAGACGACGAAGAATTGCTAATACTGCTTTACGTATGTTGTAAACTGTGCGTATTAACAGCCCTAATTGCCTCATGCCCCGAGTAAGATTTTCAAAATATAAATATAAATTTTGTGAAGCTATAATGACCTCTAGAAGACGTTTAAACAGTAAAGAGACAGAGCTTTGTTCTTATTGTGTCTTAGAGAGTGTTTTCGCCACATAAGAAGCTTTTAAAAGAGATAGATATTAGCCTAACCAGCTTCTGAATTGGATCTTCTATTTGCCATTACATACTCGTTTGGTATAACGACAAGACGACGAAGAATTGTTTTCGGCACTTAAGACTCTTTTGAAAGCGATAGACGTTAGCCTAAGCAGCTTCTGCATTTAATTTTCCATTTTCCATTACATATTCGTGTAGTATAATGACAAGACGACGAAGAATTGCTAACACTGCTTTACGGGAGTTGTAAACTGTGCGTATTAACAACCCTAATTGTCTCATGCCCCGAGTAACAATTTACAAGGTATAAATATAAATTTTGGGACGCTATACTGAACACTAGAAGAAGTTAAAACAGTACAGAGACAGAGCTTTGATCCTACCGTGTCTTAGAGAGTGTTTTGGCACACAAGACGCTATTGAAAGCCATAGACGTTAGCGTGAACAGGTCCTGCATTATATTTTCCATTTGCCATTACATATTGGTCTAGTATAATGACAAGACGGCGAAGAATTGCTAACACTGCTTTACGGGAGTTGTAAACTGTGCGTATTAACAACCCTAATTGTCTCATGCCCCGAGTAACAAATAACAAGGTATAAATATTAATTTTGGGACGCTATACTGAATACTAGAAGAAGATAAAACAGTACAGAGACAGAGCTTTGATCCTACCGTGTCTTAGAGAGTGTTTTGGCACACAAGACGCTATTGAAAGTCATAGACGTTAGCGTGAGCAGGTCCTGCATTATATTTTCCATTTGCCATTAAATATTCGTCTAGTATAATGACAAGACGACGAAGAATTGCTAACACTGCTTTACGGGAGTTGTAAACTGTGCGTATTAACAACCCTAATTGTCTCATGCCCCGAGTAACAATTTACAAGGTATAAATATTAATTTTGGGACGCTATACTGAAAACTAGAAGAAGTTAAAACAGTACAGAGACAGAGCTTTGATCCTACCGTGTCTTAGAGAGTGTTTTGGTACTCAAGACGCTATTGAAAGTCATAGACGTTAGCGTGAGCAGGTCTTGCATTATATTTTCCATTTGCCATTACATATTCGTCTAGTATAATGACAACACGACGAAGAATTGTTAACACTGCTTTACGGGAGTTGTAAACTGTGCGTATTAACAACCCTAATTGTCTCATGCCCCGAGTAACAATTTACAAGGTATAAATATTAATTTTGGGACGCTATACTGAATACTAGAAGAAGCTAAAACAGTAAAGAGACAGAGCTTTGTTCTTATTGTGTCTTAGAGAGTGTTTTCGCCACATAAGAAGCTTTTAAAAGAGATAGACATTAGCCTAACCAGCTTCTGAATTGGATCTTCTATTTGCCATTACATACTCGTTTGGTATAATGACAAGACGACGAAGAATTGTTAACACTGCTTTATGGAAGTTGTAAACTGTGCATATTAACAACCCTAATTGACTTATGCCCCGAGTAACAATTTTCAAGGTATAAATATAAATTTTGAGACGCTATAATAACCTCTAAAAGACGTTTAAACAGTAAAGAGACAGAGCTTTGTTATTATCGTGTCATAGAGAGTGTTTTTGCCACAGAAGATGCTTTTGAAAGAGATAGACATTAGCCTAAGTAGCTTCTGAAATGGATCTTCTATTTGCCATTACATACTCGTTTGGTATATTGACAAGACGACGAAGAATTGTTAACACTGCTTTACGGGAGTTGTAAACTGTGCGTATTAACAACCCTAATTGTCTCATGCCCCGAGTAACAATTTACAAGGTATAAATATTAATTTTGGGACGCTATACTGAATACTAGAAGAAGCTAAAACAGTAAAGAGACAGAGCTTTGTTCTTATTGTGTCTTAGAGAGTGTTTTCGCCACATAAGAAGCTTTTAAAAGAGATAGACATTAGCCTAACCAGCTTCTGAATTGGATCTTCTATTTGCCATTACATACTCGTTTGGTATAATGACAAGACGACGAAGAATTGTTAACACTGCTTTATGGGAGTTGTAAACTGTGCATATTAACAACCCTAATTGACTTATGCCCCGAGTAACAATTTTCAAGGTATAAATATAAATTTTGAGACGCTATAATAACCTCTAAAAGACGTTTAAACAGTAAAGAGACAGAGCTTTGTTATTATCGTGTCATAGAGAGTGTTTTTGCCACAGAAGATGCTTTTGAAAGAGATAGACATTAGCCTAAGTAGCTTCTGAAATGGATCTTCTATTTGCCATTACATACTCGTTTGGTATAATGACAAGTCGACGAAGAATTGCTAATACTGCTCTACGGGAGTTGTAAACTGTGCGTATTAACAGCCCTAATTGCCTCATGCCCCGAGTAAAATTTTCAAGGTATAAATATAAATTTTGTGAAGCTATAATGACATCTAGAAGACGTTTAAACAGTAAAGAGACAGAGCTTCGTTCTTATTGTGTCTTAGAGAGTGTTTTCGCCACATAAGATGCTTTTGAAAGAGATAGACATTAGCCTAAGCACCTTCTGAAATGGATCTTCTATTTGCCATTACATACTCGTTTGGTATATTGACAAGACGACGAAGAATTGTTAACACTGCTTTACGGGAGTTGTAAACTGTGCATATTAACAACCCTAATTGCCTCATGCCCCGAGTAACAATTTTTAAGGTATAAATATAAATTTTGAGACGCTTTTAAAACCTCTAGAAGATGTTTAAACAGTAAAAATACAGAGCTTTGTTATTATCGTATCTTAGAGAGTGTTTTCGGCACATAAGGCTCTTTTCAAAGCGATAGACGTTAGCCTAAGCAGCTTCTGCATTGGATTTTCCATTTTTCAGTACATACTCGTCTTGTATAATGACAAGATCCTATCTTGTTTTAAAGTGTTTTCAGCACATAAGACGCTTTTGAAAGCGATAAACGTTAGCCTAAGCAGCTTCTGAAATGTATTTTCCATTTGCCATTATATACTCGTCTGGTACAATGACAAGACGACGAAGAATTGCTAATACTGCTTTACGGGAGTTGTAAATTGTGCGTATTAACAGTCCTAATTGCCTCACGCCCCGAGTAACATTTTCAAGGTATAAATATAAATTTTGTGACTCTATAATGACCTCTAGAAGGCGTTTAAACAGTAAAGAGACAGAGCTTTGTTATTATCGTGTCTTAGAGAGTGTTTTCGCCACATAAGATGCTTTTGAAAGAGATAGACTTAGCCTAAGCAGCTTCTGAAATGGATCTTTTATTTGCCATTACATACTCGTTTGGTATAATGACAAGACGACGAAGAATTGTTAACACTGCTTTACGGGAGTTGTAAACTGTGCATATTAACAACCCTAATTGCCTCATGCCCCGAGTAACAATTTTCAAGGTATAAATATAAATTATAGGACGTTATAGTAACCTGTAGAAGACGTTTAATCAGTAAGGAGACAGAGCTCTGTTATTATCGTGACTTAGAGAGTGTTTTCGCCACAGAAGATGCTTTTGAAAGAGATAGACATTAGCCTAAGCAGCTTCTGAAATGGATCTTCCATTTGCCATTACTTACTGGTTTGGTATAATGACAAGACGACGAAGAATTGTTAACACTGCTTTACGTATGTTGTAAACTGTGCATATTAACAACCCTAATTGCCTCATGCCCCGAGTAACAATTTTCAAGGTATAAATATAAATTATGGTACGTTATCATAACCTCTAGAACACGTTTAAACAGTAAAGAGACAGTGCTTTGTTATTATCGTATCTTAGAGAGTGTTTTCGGCACATAAGACTCTTTTGAAAGCGATAGACGTTAGCCTAAGCAGCTTCTGCATTTAATTTTCCATTTGCCATTACATATTCGTCTAGTATAATGACAAGACGACGAAGAATTGCTAACACTGCTTTACGGGAGTTGTAAACTGTGCGTATTAACAACCCTAATTGTCTCATGCCCCGAGTAACAATTTACAAGCTATAAATATTAATTTTGGGACGCTATACTGAATACTAGAAAAAGTTAAAACAGTACAGAGACAGAGCTTTGATCCTACCGTGTCTTAGAGAGTGTTTTGGCACACAAGACGCTATTAAAAGTCATAGACGTTAGCTTGAGCAGGTCCTGCATTATATTTTCCATTTGCCATTACATATTCGTCTAGTATAATTACAACACGACGAAGAATTGTTAACACTGCTTTACGGGAGTTGTAAACTGTGCGTATTAACAACCCTAATTGTCTCATGCCCCGAGTAACAATTTACAAGGTATAAATATAAATTTTGGGACGCTATACTGAACACTAGAAGAAGTTAAAACAGTACAGAGACAGAGCTTTGATCCTACGGTGTCTTAGAGAGTGTTTTGGCACACAAGACGCTATTGAAAGCCATAGACGTTAGCGTGAACAGGTCCTGCATAATATTTTCCATTTGCCATTACATATTGGTCTAGTATAATGACAAGACGGCGAAGAATTGCTAACACTGCTTTACGGGAGTTGTAAACTGTGCGTATTAACAACCCTAATTGTCTCATGCCCCGAGTAACAATTTACAAGCTATAAATATTAATTTTGGGACGCTATACTGAATACTAGAAAAAGTTAAAACAGTACAGAGACAGAGCTTTGATCCTACCGTGTCTTAGAGAGTGTTTTGGCACACAAGACGCTATTGAAAGTCATAGACGTTAGCTTGAGCAGGTCCTGCATTATATTTTCCATTTGCCATTACATATTCGTCTAGTATAATTACAACACGACGAAGAATTGTTAACACTGCTTTACGGGAGTTGTAAACTGTGCATATTAACAACCCTAATTGCCTCATGCCCCGAGTAACATTTTCAAGGTATAAATATAAATTTTGTGAAGCTATAATGACCTCTAGAAGACGTTTAAACAGTAAAGAGACAGAGCTTTGTTCTTATTGTGTCTTAGAGAGTGTTTTCGCTACATAAGATGCTTTTGAAAGAGATAAACGTTAGCCTAAGCAGCTTCTGAAATGGATTTTTCATTTGCCATTATATACTCGTCTGGTATAATGACAAGACGACGAAGAATTGTTAACACTGCTTTACGGAACTTGTAAACTGTGCATATTAACAACCCTAATTGCCTCATGCCCCGAGTAACAATTTTCAAGGTATAAATATAAATTTTGAGACGCTATAATAACTTCTAGAAGACGTTTAAACAGTAAAGAGACTAAGCTTTGTTATTATCGCGTCTTAGAGGGTGTTTTCGCCACATAAGATGCTTTTGAAAGAGATAGACATTAGCCTAAGCAGCTTCTGAAATGGATCTTCTATTTGCCATTACATACTCGTTTGGTATAATGACAAGACGACGAAGAATTGTTAACACTGCTTTACGGGAGTTGTAAACTGTGCATATTAACAACCCTAATTGCCTCATGCCCCGAGTAACAATTTTCAAGGTATAAATATAAATTATAGGACGTTATAGTAACCTGTAGAAGACGTTTAATCATTAAGGAGACAGAGCTCTGTTATTATCGTGTCTTAGAGAGTGTTTTCGCCACAGAAGATGCTTTTGAAAGAGATAGACATTAGCCTAAGCACCTTCTGAAATGGATCTTCTATTTGCCATTACATACTCGTTTGGTATAATGACAAGACGACGAAGAATTGTTAAAACTGCTTTACGGGAGTTGTAAATTGTGCATATTAACAACCCTAATTGCCTCATGCCCCGAGTAACAATTTTCAAAGTATAAATATAAATTTTGAGACGCTATAATAACCTCTAGAAGACGTTTAAACAGTAAAGAGACAGAGCTTTGTTATTATCGCATCTTAGAGAGTGTTTTCGGCACATAAGACTCTTTTGAAAGCGATAGACGTTAGCCTAAGCAGCTTCTGCATTGGATTTTCCATTTGCCATTACATATACGTCTGGTATAATGACAAGACGGCGAAGAATTGCTAATACTGCTTTACGGGAATTGTAATCTGTGCGGATTAACAGCCCTAATTGCTTCATGCCACGAGTAAGAATTTTCAAGGTATAAATATAAATTTTGAGAAGGTTTAATAACCTCTAGAAGAAGTTTAAACAATAAAGAGACTGAGCTTTAATCCTATCGTGTTTTAAACTGTTTTCGGCACATAAGACGCTTTTGAAAGCGATAGTCGTTAGCCTAAGCAGTTTCTGAAATGGATTTTCCATTTGCCATTATATACTCGTCTGGTATAATGACAAGACGACGAAGAATTGTTAACACTGCTTTACGTATGTTGTAAACTGTGCATATTAACAACCCTAATTGCTTCATGCCCCGAGCAACAATTTTCAAGGTATAAATATAAATTATGGTACGTTATCATAACTTCTAGAAGGCGTTTAAACAGTAAGGAGACAGAGCTTTGTTATTATCGCGTCTTAGAGGGTGTTTTCGCCACATAAGATGCTTTTGAAAGAGATAGACTTAGCCTAAGCAGCTTCTGAAATGGATCTTCTATTTGCCATTACATACTCGTTTAGTATAATGACAAGACGACGAAGAATTGTTAACACTGCTTTACGGGAGTTGTAAACTGTGCATATTAACAACCCTAATTGCCTCATGCCCCGAGTAACAATTTTCAAGGTATAAATATAAATTATGGGACGTTATAGTAACCTCTAGAAGACGTTTAATCAGTAAGGAGACAGAGCTCTGTTATTATCGTGTCTTAGAGAGTGTTTTCGCCACAGAAGATGCTTTTGAAAGAGATAGACATTAGCCTAAGCACCTTCTGAAATGGATCTTCTATTTGCCATTACATACTCGTTTGGTATAATGACAAGACGACGAAGAATTGTTAAAACTGCTTTACGGGAGTTGTAAACTGTGCATATTAACAACCCTAATTGCCTCATGCCCCGAGTAACAATTTTTAAGGTATAAATATAAATTTTGAGACGCTTTTAAAACCTCTAGAAGATGTTTAAACAGTAAAAAGACAGAGCTTTGTTATTATCGTATCTTAGAGAGTGTTTTCGGCACATAAGGCTCTTTTGAAAGCGATAGACGTTAGCCTAAGCAGCTTCTGCATTGGATTTTCCATTTTTCAGTACATACTCGTCTTGTATAATGACAAGATCCTATCTTGTTTTAAAGTGTTTTCAGCACATAAGACGCTTTTGAAAGCGATAAACGTTAGCCTAAGCAGCTTCTGAAATGGATTTTCCATTTGCCATTATATACTCGTCTGGTACAATGACAAGACGACGAAGAATTGCTAATACTGCTTTACGGGAGTTGTAAATTGTGCGTATGAACAGTCCTAATTGCCTCACGCCCCGAGTAACATTTTCAAGGTATAAATATAAATTTTGTGACTCTATAATGACCTCTAGAAGGCGTTTAAACAGTAAAGAGACAGAGCTTTGTTATTATCGCGTCTTAGAGAGTGTTTTCGCCACATAAGATGCTTTTGAAAGAGATAGACTTAGCCTAAGCAGCTTCTGAAATGGATCTTTTATTTGCCATTACATACTCGTTTGGTATAATGACAAGACGACGAAGAATTGTTAACACTGCTTTACGGGAGTTGTAAACTGTGCATATTAACAACCCTAATTGCCTCATGCCCCGAGTAACAATTTTCAAGGTATAAATATAAATTATGGTACGTTATCATAACCTCTAGAACACGTTTAAACAGTAAAGAGACAGTGCTTTGTTATTATCGTATCTTAGAGAGTGTTTTCGGCACATAAGACTCTTTTGAAAGCGATAGACGTTAGCCTAAGCAGCTTCTGCATTTAATTTTCCATTTGCCATTACATATTCGTCTAGTATAATGACAAGACGACGAAGAATTGCTAACACTGCTTTACGGGAGTTGTAAACTGTGCGTATTAACAACCCTAATTGTCTCATGCCCCGAGTAACAATTTACAAGCTATAAATATTAATTTTGGGACGCTATACTGAATACTAGAAAAAGTTAAAACAGTACAGAGACAGAGCTTTGATCCTACCGTGTCTTAGAGAGTGTTTTTACACACAAGACGCTATTGAAAGTCATAGACGTTAGCTTGAGCAGGTCCTGCATTATATTTTCCATTTGCCATTACATATTCGTCTAGTATAATTACAACACGACAAAGAATTGTTAACACTGCTTTACGGGAGTTGTAAACTGTGCGTATTAACAACCCTAATTGTCTCATGCCCCGAGTAACAATTTACAAGGTATAAATATAAATTTTGGGACGCTATACTGAACACTAGAAGAAGTTAAAACAGTACAGAGACAGAGCTTTGATCCTACGGTGTCTTAGAGAGTGTTTTGGCACACAAGACCCTATTGAAAGCCATAGACGTTAGCGTGAACAGGTCCTGCATAATATTTTCCATTTGCCATTACATATTGGTCTAGTATAATGACAAGACGGCGAAGAATTGCTAACACTGCTTTACGGGAGTTGTAAACTGTGCGTATTAACAACCCTAATTGTCTCATGCCCCGAGTAACAATTTACAAGCTATAAATATTAATTTTGGGACGCTATACTGAATACTAGAAAAAGTTAAAACAGTACAGAGACAGAGCTTTGATCCTACCGTGTCTTAGAGAGTGTTTTGGCACACAAGACGCTATTGAAAGTCATAGACGTTAGCTTGAGCAGGTCCTGCATTATATTTTCCATTTGCCATTACATATTCGTCTAGTATAATTACAACACGACGAAGAATTGTTAACACTGCTTTACGGGAGTTGTAAACTGTGCATATTAACAACCCTAATTGCCTCATGCCCCGAGTAACATTTTCAAGGTATAAATATAAATTTTGTGAAGCTATAATGACCTCTAGAAGACGTTTAAACAGTAAAGAGACAGAGATTTGTTCTTATTGTGTCTTAGAGAGTGTTTTCGCTACATAAGATGCTTTTGCAAGAGATAAACGTTAGCCTAAGCAGCTTCTGAAATGGATTTTTCATTTGCCATTATATACTCGTCTGGTATAATGACAAGACGACGAAGAATTGTTAACACTGCTTTACGGGACTTGTAAACTGTGCATATTAACAACCCTAATTGCCTCATGCCCCGAGTAACAATTTTCAAGGTATAAATATAAATTTTGAGACGCTATAATAACTTCTAGAAGACGTTTAAACAGTAAAGAGACAGAGCTTTGTTATTATCGCGTCTTAGAGGGTGTTTTCGCCACATAAGATGCTTTTGAAAGAGATAGACTTTAGCCTAAGCAGCTTCTGAAATGGATCTTCTATTTGCCATTACATACTCGTTTGGTATAATGACAAGACGACGAAGAATTGTTAACACTGCTTTACGGGAGTTGTAAACTGTGCATATTAACAACCCTAATTGCCTCATGCCCCGAGTAACAATTTTCAAGGTATAAATATAAATTATAGGACGTTATAGTAACCTGTAGAAGACGTTTAATCATTAAGGAGACAGAGCTCTGTTATTATCGTGTCTTAGAGAGTGTTTTCGCCACAGAAGATGCTTTTGAAAGAGATAGACATTAGCCTAAGCACCTTCTGAAATGGATCTTCTATTTGCCATTACATACTCGTTTGGTATAATGACAAGACGACGAAGAATTGTTAAAACTGCTTTACGGGAGTTGTAAATTGTGCATATTAACAACCCTAATTGCCTCATGCCCCGAGTAACAATTTTCAAAGTATAAATATAAATTTTGAGACGCTATAATAACCTCTAGAAGACGTTTAAACAGTAAAGAGACAGAGCTTTGTTATTATCGCATCTTAGAGAGTGTTTTCGGCACATAAGACTCTTTTGAAAGCGATAGACGTTAGCCTAAGCAGCTTCTGCATTGGATTTTCCATTTGCCATTACATATACGTCTGGTATAATGACAAGACGGCGAAGAATTGCTAATACTGCTTTACGGGAATTGTAATCTGTGCGGATTAACAGCCCTAATTGCTTCATGCCACGAGTAAGAATTTTCAAGGTATAAATATAAATTTTGAGAAGGTTTAATAACCTCTAGAAGAAGTTTAAACAATAAAGAGACTGAGCTTTAATCCTATCGTGTTTTAAACTGTTTTCGGCACATAAGACGCTTTTGAAAGCGATAGTCGTTAGCCTAAGCAGTTTCTGAAATGGATTTTTCATTTGCCATTATATACTCGTCTGGTATAATGACAAGACGACGAAGAATTGTTAACACTGCTTTACGTATGTTGTAAACTGTGCATATTAACAACCCTAATTGCCTCATGCCCCGAGCAACAATTTTCAAGGTATAAATATAAATTATGGTACGTTATCATAACCTCTAGAAGGCGTTTAAACAGTAAGGAGACAGAGCTTTGTTATTATCGCGTCTTAGAGGGTGTTTTCGCCACATAAGATGCTTTTGAAAGAGATAGACATTAGCCTAAGCAGCTTCTGAAATGGATCTTCTATTTGCCATTACATACTCGTTTAGTATAATGACAAGACGACGAAGAATTGTTAACACTGCTTTACGGGAGTTGTAAACTGTGCATATTAACAACCCTAATTGCCTCATGCCCCGAGTAACAATTTTCAAGGTATAAATATAAATTATGGGACGTTATAGTAACCTCTAGAAGACGTTTAATCAGTAAGGAGACAGAGCTCTGTTATTATCGTGTCTTAGAGAGTGTTTTCGCCATAGAAGATGCTTTTGAAAGAGATAGACATTAGCCTAAGCACCTTCTGAAATGGATCTTCTATTTGCCATTACATACTCGTTTGGTATAATGACAAGACGACGAAGAATTGTTAAAACTGCTTTACGGGAGTTGTAAACTGTGCATATTAACAACCCTAATTGCCTCATGCCCCGAGTAACAATTTTCAAAGTATAAATATAAATTTTGAGACGCTATAATAACCTCTAGAAGACGTTTAAACAGTAAAGAGACAGAGCTTTGGTATTATCGCATCTTAGAGAGTGTTTTCGGCACATAAGACTCTTTTGAAAGCGATAGACGTTAGCCTAAGCAGCTTCTGCATTGGATTTTCCATTTGCCATTACATATACGTCTGGTATAATGACAAGACGGCGAAGAATTGCTAATACTGCTTTACGGGAATAGTAATCTGTGCGGATTAACAGCCCTAATTGCTTCATGCCACGAGTAAGAATTTTCAAGGTATAAATATAAATTTTGAGAAGGTTTAATAACCTCTAGAAGAAGTTTAAACAATAAAGAGACTGAGCTTTAATCCTATCGTGTTTTAAACTGTTTTCGGCACATAAGACGCTTTTGAAAGCGATAGTCGTTAGCCTAAGCAGTTTCTGAAATGGATTTGCCATTTGCCATTATATACTCGTCTGGTATAATGACAAGACGACGAAGAATTGCTAATACTGCTTTACGGGAGTTGTACACTGTGCGGATTAACATCCCTAATTGCCTCATGCCCCGAGTAACAATTTTCAAGGTATAAATATAAATTTTGTGAAGCTATAATGACCTCTAGAAGACGTTTAAACAGTAAAGAGACAGAGCTTTGTTCTTATTGTGTCTTAGAGAATGTTTTCGCCACATAAGAGGCTTTTCAAAAAGATAGACATTAGCCTAAGCAGCTTCTGAAATGGATCTTCTATTTGCCATTACATACTCGTTTGGTATAATGTAAAGACGACGAAGAATTGTTAACACTGCTTTACATGAGTTGTAAACTGTGCATATTAACAACCCTAATTGCCTCATGCCCCGAGTAACATTTTCAAGGTATAAATATAAATTATTGGACGTTATCATAACCTCTAGAAGACGTTTAAACAGTAAAGAGACAGAGCTTTGTTATTATCGTATCTTAGAGAGTGTTTTCGGCACATAAGACTTTTTTGAAAGCGATAGACATTATCCTAAGCAGCTTCTGAAATGGATCTTCCATTTGCCATTACATACTCGTTTGGTATAATGACAAGACGACGAACAATTGTTGACACTGCTTTACGTGAGTGTAAACTGTGCATATTAACAACCCTAATTGCCTCATGCCCCGAGTAACAATTTTCAAGGTATAAATATAAATTATGGGACGTTATCATAACTTCTAGAAGACGTTTAAACAGTAAAGAGACAGAGCTTTGTTATTATCGTATCTTAGAGAGTGTTTTCGGCACATAAGACTTTTTTGAAAGCGATAGACGTTAGCCTAAGCAGCTTCTGCATTTAATTTTCCATTTGCCATTACATATTCGTCTGGTATAATGACAAGACGGCGAAGAATTGCTAATACTGCTTTACGGGAATTGTAATCTGTGCGGATTAACAGCCCTAATTGCCTCATGCCCCGAGTAACAATTTTCAAGGTATAAATATATATTTTGAGACGCTATAATAACCTCTAGAAGACGTTTAAACAGTAAAGAGACAGAGCTGTGTTATTATCGTGTCCTAGAGAGTGATTTCGCCACAATTGATGCTTTTGGAAGAGATAGACATTAGCCTAAGCAGCTTCTGAAATGGATCTTCCATTTGCCATTACATACTCGTTTGGTATAATGACAAGACGACGAAGAATTGTTAACACTGCTTTACATGAGTTGTAAACTGTGCATATTAACAACCCTAATTGCCTCATGCCCCGAGTAACATTTTCAAGGTATAAATATAAATTATTGGACGTTATCATAACCTCTAGAAGACGTTTAAACAGTAAAGAGACAGAGCTTTGTTATTATCGTATCTTAGAGAGTGTTTTCGGCACATAAGACTTTTTTGAAAGCGATAGACATTATCCTAAGCAGCTTCTGAAATGGATCTTCCATTTGCCATTACATACTCGTTTGGTATAATGACAAGACGACGAACAATTGTTGACACTGCTTTACGTGAGTGTAAACTGTGCATATTAACAACCCTAATTGCCTCATGCCCCGAGTAACAATTTTCAAGGTATAAATATAAATTATGGGACGTTATCATAACTTCTAGAAGACGTTTAAACAGTAAAGAGACAGAGCTTTGTTATTATCGTATCTTAGAGAGTGTTTTCGGCACATAAGACTTTTTTGAAAGCGATAGACGTTAGCCTAAGCAGCTTCTGCATTTAATTTTCCATTTGCCATTACATATTCGTCTGGTATAATGACAAGACGGCGAAGAATTGCTAATACTGCTTTACGGGAATTGTAATCTGTGCGGATTAACAGCCCTAATTGCCTCATGCCCCGAGTAACAATTTTCAAGGTATAAATAAAAATTTTGAGAAGGTATAATAAACTCTAGAAGAAGTTTAAACAATAAAGAGACTGAGTTTTGATCCTATCGTGTTTTAAACTGTTTTCGGCACATAAGACGCTTTTGAAAGCGATAGACGTTAGCCTAAGCAGTTTCTGAAATGGATTTCCCATTTGCCATTATATACTCGTCTGGTATAATGTCAAGACGACGAAGAATTGCTAATACTGCTTTACGGGAGTTGTAAATTGTGCGTATTAACAGCCCCAATTGCCTCATGCCCCGAGTAACATTTTCAAGGAATAAATATAAATTTTGTGAAACTATAATGACCTCTAGAAGACGTTTAAACAGTAAAGAGACAGAGCTTTGTTCTTATTGTGTTTCAGAGAGTGTTTTCGCCACATAAGATGCTTTTGAAAGAGATAGACATTAGCCTAAGCAGCTTCTGAAATGGATCTTCTATTTGCCATTACATACTCGTTTGGTATAATGTAAATACGACGAAGAATTGTTAACACTGCTTTACAGGAGTTGTAAACTGTGCATATTAACAACCCTAATTGCCTCATACCCCGGGTAACAATTTTCAAGGTATAAATATAAATTTTGAGACGCTATAATAACCTCTAGAAGACGTTTAAACAGTAAAGAGACAGCGCTTTGTTATTATCGTGTCTTAGAGAGTTATTTCGCCACAGAAGATGCTTTTGAAAGAGATAGACATTAGCCTAAGCAGCTTCTGAAATGGATCTTCCATTTGCCATTACATACTCGTTTGGTATAATGACAAGACGACGAACAATTGTTGACACTGCTTTACGTGAGTGTAAACTGTGCATATTAACAACCCTAATTGCCTCATGCCCCGCGTAACAATTTTCAAGGTATAAATATAAATTATGGGACGTTATCATAACCTCTAGAAGACGTTTAAACAGTAAAAAGAAAGAGCTTTGTTATTATCGTATCTTAGAGAGTGTTTTCGGCACATAAGACTCTTTTGAAAGCGATAGACGTTAGCCTAAGCAGCTTCTGCATTTAATTTTCCATTTGCCATTACATATTCGTCTGGTATAATGACAAGACGGCGAAGAATTGCTAATACTGCTTTACGGGAATTGTAAGCTGTGCGGATTAACAGCCCTAATTGCCTCATGCCCCGAGTAACAATTTTCAAGGTATAAATATAAATTTTGTGAAGCTATAATGACCTCTAGAAGACGTTTAAACAGTAAAGAGACAGAGCTTTGTTCTTATTGTGTCTTAGAGAGTGTTTTCGCCACATAAGATGCTTTTGAAAGTGACAGACTTTAGCCTAAGCAGCTTCTGAAATGGATCTTCTATTTGCCATTTCATACTCGTTTGGTATAATGTAAAGACGACGAAGAATTGTTAACACTGCTTTACGGGAGTTGTAAACTGTGGATATTAACAACCCTAATTGCCTCATGCCCCGAGTAACAATTTTCAAGGTATAAATATAAATTTTGAGACGCTACAATAACCTCTAGAAGACGTTTAAACAGTAAAGAGACAGAGCTTTGTTATTATCGTGTCTTAGAGGGTGATTTCGCCACAGAAGATGCTTTTAAAAGAGATAGACATTAGCCTATGCAGCTTCTGAAATGGATCTTCCATTTGCCATTACTTACTCGTTTGGTATAATGACAAGACGACGAAGAATTGTTAACACTGCTTTACGTATGTTGTAAACTGTGCATATTAACAACCCTCATTGCCTCATGCCCCGAGTAACAATTTTCAAGGTATAAATATAAATTATGGGACGTTATCATAACCTCTAGGAGACGTTTAAACAGTAAAGAGACAAAGCTTTGTTATTATCGTATCTTAGAGAGTGTTTTCGGCACATAAGACTCTTTTGAAAGCGATAGACGGATTTTCCATTTGCCATTACATATTCGTCTAGTATAATGACAAGACGACGAAGAATTGCTAATACTGCTTTACGGGAGTTGTAAACTGTGCGTATTAACAGCGCTAATTGCCTCATGCCCCGAGTAGCATTTTCAAGGTATAAATATAAATTTTGTGAAGTTATAATGACCTCTAGAAGACGCTTAAACAGTAAAGAGACAGAGCTTTGTTATTATTGTGTCTTAGAGAGTGTTTTCGCCACATAAGATGCTTTTGAAAGAGATAGACATTAGCCTAAGCAGCTTCTGAAATGGATCTTCTATTTGCCATTACATACTCGTTTGGTATAATGACAAGACGACGAAGAATTGTTAACACTGCTTTACGGGAGTTGTAAACTGTGCATATTAACAACCCTAATTGCCTTATGCCCCGAGTAACAATTTTCAGGGTATAAATATAAATTTTGAGACGCTATAAATACCTCTAAAAGACGTTTAAACAGTAAAGAGACAGAGCTTTGTTATTATCGTGTATTAGAGAGTGTTTTTGCCACAGAAGATGCTTTTGAAAGAGATAGACATTAGCCTAAGTAGCTTCTGAAATGGATCTTCTATTTGCCATTACATACTCGTTTGGTATAATGACAAGACGACGAAGAATTGTTAGCACTGCTTTACGGGAGTTTTTAACTGTGCATATTAACAACCCTAATTGCCTCATGCCCCGAGTAACAATTTTTAAGGTATAAATATAAATTTTGAGACGCTTTTATAACCTCTAGAAGACGTTTAAACCGTAAAAAGACAGAGCTTTGTTATTATCGTATCTTAGAGAGTGTTTTTGCCACAGAAGATGCTTTTGAAAGAGTTAGACATTAGCCTAAGTAGCTTCTGAAATGGATCTCCTATTTGCCATTACATACTCGTTTGGTATAATGACAAGACGGCGAAGAATTGCTAATACTGCTTTACGGGAATTGTAAACTGTGGGGATTAACAGCCCTAATTGCCTCATGCCCTGAGTAACAATTTTTAAGGTATAGATATAAATTATGAGACGTTAAAATAACCTCTAAAAGACGTTTAATCAGTAAAGAGACAGAGCTTTGTTATTATCGTATCTTAGAGAGTGTTTTCGGCACATAAGACTCTTTTGAAAGCGATAGACGTTAGCCTAAGCAGCTTCTGAAATGGATTTTCCATTTGCAATTATATACTCGTCTGGTATAATGACAAGACGACGAAGAATTGCTAATACTGCTTTACGGGAGTTGTAAACTGTGCGTATTAACAGCCCTAATTGCCTCATGCCCCGAGTAACATTTTCAAGGTTTAATATAAATTTTGTGACACTATAATGACCTCTAGAAGACGTTTAAACAGTAAAGAAAGAGAGTTTTGTTATTATCGTGTCTTAGAGAGTGTTTTCGCCACAGAAGGTACTTTTGAAAGAGATAGACATTAGCCTAAGCAGCTTCTGAAATGGATCTTCCATTTGCCATTACATACTCGTCTGGTATAATGACAAGACGGCGAAAAATTGCTAACACTGCTTTACGGGAATTGTAAACTGTGCGGATTAACAGCCCTAATTGCCTCATGCCCCGAGTAACAATTTTCAAGGTATAAATATAAATTATGGGACGTTATAATAACCTCTAGAAGAAGCTTAAACAATAAAAAGACTGACCTTTGATCCTATCGTGTTTTAAAGTGTTTTCGGCACATAAGACGCTTTTGAAATCGATAAACGTTGAAATGGATCTTCCATTTGCCATTACATACTCGTCTGGTATAATGACAAGACGGTGAAGAATTGCTAACACTGCTTTACGGGAGTTGTAAACTGTGCATATTAACAACCCTAAATTGCATCATGCCCCGAGTAACACTTTTCAAGGTATAAATATAAATTTTGAGACGCTATAATAACCTCTAGAAGATGTTTAAACAGTAAAGAGACAGAGCTTTGTTATTATCGTGTATTAGAGAGCGTTTTCGCCACAGAAGATGCTTTTGAAAGAGATAGACATTAGCCTAAGCAGCTTCTGAAATGGATTTTCCATTTGCCATTACATACTCGTTTGGTATAATGACAAGCCGACGAAGAATTGTTTACACTGCTTTACGGGAGTTGTAAACTGTGCATATTAACAACCCTAATTGCATCATGCCCTGAGTAACACTTTTCAAGGTATAAATATAAATTTAGAGACGCTGTAATAACCTCTAGAAGATGTTTAAACAGTAAAGAGACAGAGCTTTGTTATTATCGTGTCTTAGAGAGTGTTTTCGAAACAGAAGATGCTTTTGAAAGAGATAGACTTTAGCCTAAGCAGCTTCTGAAATGGATCTTCCATTTGCCATTACATACTCGTCTGGTATAATGACAAGACGACGAAGAATTGCTAACACTGCTTTACGGGAGTTGTAAACTGTGCATATTAACAACCCTAATTGCCTCCTGCCCCGAGTAACAATTTTCAAGGTATAAATATAAATTTTGAGACACTATAATAACCTCTAGAAGACGTTTAAACAGTAAAGAGAGAGAGCTTTGTTATTATCGTGTCTTAGAGAGTGTTTTTGCCACAGAAGATACTTTTGAAAGCGATAGACGTTAGCGTAAGCAGCTTCTGCATTGGATTTTCCATTTGCCATTACATACTCGTCTGGTATAATGACAAGACGGCGAAGAATTGCTAATACTGCTTTACGGGAATTGTAAACTGTGCGGATTAACAGCCCTAATTGCCTCATGCCCCGAGTAACAATTTTCAAGGTATAAATATAAATTTTGAGACGTTATAATAACCTCTAGAAGAAGTTTAAACAATAAAGAGACTGAGCTTTGATCCTATCGTGTTTTAAAGTGTTTTCGGCACATAAGACGCTTTTGAAAGCGATAGACGTTAGCCTAAGCAGCTTCTGAAATGGATCTTCTATTTGCCATTACATACTCGTTTGGTATAATGACAAGACGACGAAGAATTGTTAACACTGCTTTACGGGAGTTTTAAACTGTGCATATTAACAACCCTAATTGCCTCATGCCCCGAGTAACAATTTTTAAGGTATAAATATAAATTTTGAGAAGCTTTTATAACCTCTAGAAGATGTTTAAACAGTAAAAAGACAGAGCTTTGTTATTATCGTATCTTAGAGAGTGTTTTCGGCACATAAGGCTCTTTTGAAAGCGATAGACGTTAGCCTAAGCAGCTTCTGCATTGGATTTTCCATTTTTCATTACATACTCGTCTTGTATAATGACAAGATCCTATCTTGTTTTAAAGTGTTTTCAGCACATAAGACGCTTTTGAAAGTGATAAACATTAGCCTAAGCAGCTTCTGAAATGGATTTTCCATTTGCCATTATATACTCGTTTGGTATAATGACAAGACGACGAAGAATTGTTAGCACTGCTTTACGGGAGTTTTAAACTGTGCTTATTAACAACCCTAATTGCCTCATGCCCCGAGTAACAATTTTTAAGGTATAAATATAAATTTTGAGACGCTTTTATAACCTCTAGAAGACGTTTAAACAGTAAAAAGACAGAGCTTTGTTATTATCGTATCTTAGAGAGTGTTTTTGCCAGAGAAGATGCTTTTGAAAGAGTTAGACATTAGCCTAAGTAGCTTCTGAAATGGATCTCCTATTTGCCATTACATACTCGTTTGGTATAATGACAAGACGGCGAAGAATTGCTAATACTGCTTTACGGGAATTGTAAACTGTGGGGATTAACAGCCCTAATTGCCTCATGCCCTGAGTAACAATTTTTAAGGTATAGATATAAATTGTGAGACGTTAAAATAACCTCTAAAAGACGTTTAATCAGTAAAGAGACAGAGCTTTGTTATTATCGTATCTTAGAGAGTGTTTTCGGCACATAAGACTCTTTTGAAAACGATAGACGTTAGCCTAAGCAGCTTCTGAAATGGATTTTCCATTTGCAATTATATACTCGTCTGGTATAATGACAAGACGACGAAGAATTGCTAATACTGCTTTACGGGAGTTGTAAACTGTGCGTATTAACAGCCCTAATTGCCTCATGCCCCGAGTAACATTTTCAAGGTATAAATATAAATTTTGTGACGCTATAATGACCTCTAGAAGGCGTTTAAACAGTAAAGAGACAGAGCTTTGTTATTATCGTGTCTTAGAGAGTGTTTTCGCCACAGAAGATGCTTTTGAAGAAGATAGACATGAGCCTAAGCAGCTTCTGAAATGGATCTTCTATTTGCCATTACATTCGCGTTTGGTATAATGACAAGATCCTATCGTGTTTTAAAGTGTTTTCGGCACATAAGACGCTTTTGAAAGCGATAGACGTTAACCTGTGCAGCTTCTGAACTGGATTTTCTGTTTGCCATTATATACTCGTCTGGTATAATGACAAGATCCTATCGTGTTTTAAAGTATTTTCGGCACATAAGACGCTTTTGAAAGCGATAGACGTTAGCCTAAGCAGCTTCTGCATTGGATTTTCCATTTGCCATTACATACTCGTCTGGTATAATGACAATATCCTATCGTGTTTTAAAGTGTTTTCGGCACATAAGACGCTTTTGGAAGCGATAGACGTTAGCCTGAGCAGCTTCTGAACTGGATTTTCTGTTTGCCATTATATACTCGTCTGGTATAATGACAAGCCGACGAAGAATTGCTAATACTGCTTTACGGGAGTTGTAAACTGTGCGTATTAACAGCCCTAATTGCCTCATGCCCCGAGTAACATTTTCAAGGTTTAATATAAATTTTGTGACGCTATAATGACCTCTAGAAAACGTTTAAACAGTAAAGAGAGAGAGTTTTGTTATTATCGTGTCTTAGAGAGTGTTTTCGCCACAGAAGGTACTTTTGAAAGAGATAGACATTAGCCTAAGCAGCTTCTGAAATGGATCTTCCATTTGCCATTACATACTCGTCTGGTATAATGACAAAACGGCGAAAAATTGCTAACACTGCTTTACGGGAATTGTAAACTGTGCGGATTAACAGCCCTAATTGCCTCATTCCCCGAGTAACAATTTTCAAGGTATAAATATAAATTATGGGACGTTATAATAACCTCTAGAAGAAGCTTAAACAATAAAAAGACTGACCTTTGATCCTATCGTGTTTTAAAGTGTTTTCGGCACATAAGACGCTTTTGAAATCGATAGACGTTAGCCTAAGCAGCTTCTGAAATGGATCTTCCATTTGCCATTACATACTCGTCTGGTATAATGACAAGACGGTGAAGAATTGCTAACACTGCTTTACGGGAGTTGTAAACTGTGCATATTAACAACCCTAAATTGCATCATGCCCCGAGTAACACTTTTCAAAGTATAAATATAAATTTTGAGACGCTATAATAACCTCTAGAAGATGTTTAAACAGTAAAGAGACAGAGCTTTGTTATTATCGTGTCTTAGAGAGTGTTTTCGCCACAGAAGATGCTTTTGAAAGAGATAGACTTTAGCCTAAGCAGCTTCTGAAATGGATCTTCCATTTGCCATTACATACTCGTTTGGTGTAATGACAAGCCGACGAAGAATTGTTTACTCTGCTTTACGCGAGTTGTAAACTGTGCATATTAACAACCCTAATTGCATCATGCCCTGAGTAACACTTTTCAAGGTATAAATATAAATTTCGAGACGCTATAATATCCTCTAGAAGATGTTTAAACAGTAAAGAGACAGAGCTTTGTTATTATCGTGTCTTAGAGAGTGTTTTCGCACCAGAAGATGCTTTTGAAAGAGATAGACTTTAGCCTAAGCAGCTTCTGCATTCGATTTTCCATTTGCCATTACATACTCGTCTGGTATAATGACAAGACGAAGAAAAATTGCTAACACTGCTTTACGGGAGTTGTAAACTGTGCATATTAACAGCCCTAATTGCCTCATGCCCCGAGTAACAATTTTCAAGGTATAAATATAAATTTTGAGACGGTATAATAACTTCTAGAAGAAGTTTAAACAATAAAGAGACTGAGATTTGATAATATCGTGTTTTAAAGTGTTTTCGGCACATAAGACGCTTTTGAAAGCGATAGACGTTAGCCTGAGCAGCTTCTGCATTCGATTTTCCATTTGCCATTACATACTCGTTTGGTATAATGACAAGACGGCAAAGAATTGCTAATACTGCTTTACGGGAATTGTAAACTGTGCGGATTAACAGCCCTAATTGCCTCATGCCCCGAGTAACAATTTTCAAGGTATAAATATAAATTTTGTGAAGGTATAATAACTTCTAGAAGAAGTTTAAACAATAAAGAGACTGAGCTTTGATCCTATCGTGTTTTAAAGTGTTTTCGGCACATAAGACGCTTTTGAAAGCGATAGACGTTAGCCTAAGCAGCTTCTGAAATGGATCTTCCATTTGCCATTACATACTCGTCTGGTATAATGACAAGACGGTGAAGAATTGCTAACACTGCTTTACGGGAGTTGTAAACTGTGCATATTAACAACTCTAATTGCATCATGCTCCGAGTAACACTTTTCAAGGTAAAAATATAAATTTTGAGACGCTATAATAACCTCTAGAAGATGTTTAAACAGTAAAGAGACAGAGCTTTGTTATTATCGTGTCTTAGAGAGTGTTTTCGCCACAGAAGATGCTTTTGAAAGAGATAGACATTAGCCTAAGCAGCTTCTGAAATGGATTTTTCATTTGCCATTACATACTCGTTTGGTATAATGACAAGCCGACGAAGAATTGTTTACACTGCTTTACGGGAGTTGTAAACTGTGCATATTAACAACCCTAATTGCATCATGCCCTGAGTAACACTTTTCAAGATATAAATATAAATTTTGAGACGCTATAATAACCTCTAGAAGACGTTTAAACAGTTAAGAGACAGAGCTTTGTTATTATCGTATTTTAGAGAGTGTTTTCACCACAGAAGATGCTTTTGAAAGAGATACACATTAGCCTAAGCAGCTTCTGGAATGGATCTTCCATTTGCCGTTACATACTCGTTTGGTATAATGACAAGACGGCGAAAAATTGCTAACACTGCTTTACGGGAATTGTAAACTGTGCGGATTAACAGCCCTAATTGCCTCATGCCCCGAGTAACAATTTTTAAGATATAAATATAAATTTTGAGACGGTATAATAACCTCTAGAAGAAGTTTAAACAATAAAGAGACTGAGCTTTGATAATATCGTGTTTTAAAGTGTTTTCGGCACATAAGACGCTTTTGAAAGCGATAGACGTTAGCCTAAGCAGCTTCTGCA
Organism: Agriotes lineatus; assembly: GCA_940337035.1. Taxonomy (NCBI): domain Eukaryota; kingdom Metazoa; phylum Arthropoda; class Insecta; order Coleoptera; family Elateridae; genus Agriotes; species Agriotes lineatus. The sequence goes on from OW679199.1 coordinate 122,493,219, forward strand.
TTGGATTTTCCACTTGCCATTACATACTCGTCTGGTATAATGACAAGACGGTGAAGAATTGCTAACACTGCTTTACGGGAGTTGTAAACTGTGCATATTAACAACCCTAATTGCATCAAGGCCCGAGTAACACTTTTCAAGGTATAAATATAAATTTTGAGACGCTATAATAACCTCTAGAAGATGTTTAAACAGTAAAGAGACAAAGCTTTGTTATTATCGTGTATTAGAGAGTGTTTTCGCCACAGAAGATACTTTTGAAAGAGATAGACATTAGCCTAAGCAGCTTCTGAAATGGATCTTCCATTTGCCATTACATACTCGTCTGGTATAATGACAAGACGGCGAAAAATTGCTAACACTGCTTTACGGGAATTGTAAACTGTGCGGATTAACAGCCCTAATTGCCTCATGCCCCGAGTAACAATTTTCAAGGTATAAATATAAATTATGGGACGTTATAATAACCTCTAGAAGAAGTTTAAACAATAAAAAGGCTGACCTTTGATCCTATCGTGTTTTAAAGTGCTTTCGGCACATAAGACGCTTTTAAAAACGATAGACGTTAGCCTAAGCAGCTTCTGAAATGGATCTTCCATTTGCCATTACATACTCGTCTGGTATAATGACAAGATGGTGAAGAATTGCTACCACTGCTTTACGGGAGTTGTAAACTGTGCATATTAACAACCCTAATTGCATCAAGCCCCGAGTAACACTTTTCAAGGTATAAGTATAAATTTTGAGACGCTATAATAACCTCTAGAAGATGTTTAAACAGTAAAGAGACAGAGCTTTGTTATTATCGTGTCTTAGAGAGTGTTTTCGCCACAGAAGATGCTTTTGAAAGAGATAGACTTTAGCCTAAGCAGCTTCTGAAATGGATCTTCCATTTGCCATTACATACTCGTTTGGTATAATGACAAGCCGACGAAGAATTGTTAACACTGCTTTACGTATGTTGTAAACTGTGCATATTAACAACCCTAATTGCCTCCTGCCCCGAGTAACAATTTTCAAGGTATAAATATAAATTTTGAGACACTATAATAACCTCTAGAAGACGTTTAAACAGTAAAGAAACAGAGCTTTTTATTATCGTATCTTAGAGAGTGTTTTCGGCACATAAGACTCTTTTGAAAGCGATAGACGTTAGCCTAAGCAGCTTCTGCATTGGATTTTCCATTTGCCATTACATACTCGTCTGGTATAATGACAAGACGACGAAGAATTGCTAATACTGCTTTACGGGAGTTGTAAACTGTGCGTATTAACAGCCCTAATTGCATCAAGCCCCGAGTAACACTTTTCAAGGTATAAGTATAAATTTTGAGACGCTATAATAACCTCTAGAAGATGTTTAAACAGTAAAGAGACAGAGCTTTGTTATTATCGTGTATTAGAGAGTGTTTTCGCCACAGAAGATGCTTTTGAAAGAGATAGACATTAGCCTAAGCAGCTTCTGAAATGGATTTTCCATTTGCCATTACATACTCGTTTGGTATAATGACAAGCCGACGAAGAATTGTTTACACTGCTTTACGGGAGTTGTAAACTGTGCATATTAACAACCCTAATTGCATCATGCCCTGAGTAACACTTTTCAAGGTATAAATATAAATTTCGAGACACTATAATAACCTCTAGAAGATGTTTAAACAGTAAAGAGACAGAGCTTTGTTATTATCGTGTATTAGAGAGTGTTTTCGCCACAGAAGATGCTTTTGAAAGAGATAGACATTAGCCTAAGTTGCTTCTGAAATGGATTTTCCATTTGCCATTACATACTCGTTTGGTATAATGACAAGCCGACGAAGAATTGTTTACACTGCTTTACGGGAATTGTAAACTGTGCATATTAACAACCCTAATTGCATCATGCCCTGAGTAACACTTTTCAAGGTATAAATATAAATTTCGAGACGCTATAATAACCTCTAGAAGATGTTTAAACAGTAAAGAGACAGAGCTTTGTTATTATCGTGTATTAGAGAGTGTTTTCGCCACAGAACATGCTTTTGAAAGATATAGACATTAGCCTAAGCAGCTTCTGAAATGGATTTTCCATTTGCCATTACATACTCGTTTGGTATAATGACAAGCCGACGAAAAATTGTTTACACTGCTTTCCGGGAGTTGTAAACTGTGCATATTAACAACCCTAATTGCATCATGCCCTGAGTAACACTTTTCAAAGTATAAATATAAATTTTGAGACGCTATAATAACCTCTAGAAGATGTTTAAACAGTAAAGAGACAGAGCTTTGTTATTATCGTGTATTAGAGAGTGTTTTCGCCACAGAAGATGATTTTGAAAGAGATAGACTTTAGCCTAAGCAGCTTCTGAAATGGATCTTCCATTTGCCATTACATACTCGTCTGGTATAATGACAAGACGAAGAAGAATTGCTAACACTGCTTTACGGGAGTTGTAAACTGTGCATATTAACAGCCCTAATTGCCTCATGCCCCGAGTAACAATTTTCAAGGTATAAATATAAATTTTGAGACGGTATAATAACTTCTAGAAGAAGTTTAAACAATAAAGAGACTGAGCTTTGATAATATCGTGTTTTAAAGTGTTTTCGGCACATAAGACGCTTTTGAACGCGATAGACGTTAGCCTGAGCAGCTTCTGAAATGGATCTTCCATTTGCCATTACATACTCGTCTGGTATAATGACTAGACGGTGACGAATTGTTAACACTGCATTACGGGAGTTGTAAACTGTGCATATTAACAACTCTAATTCCATCATGCTCCGAGTAACACTTTTCAAGGTATAAATATAAATTTTGAGACGCTATAATAACCTCTAGAAGATGTTTAAACAGTAAAGAGACAGAGCTTTGTTATTATCGTGTCTTAGAGAGTGTTTTCGCCACAGAAGATGCTTTTGAAAGAGATAGACATTAGCCTAAGCAGCTTCTGAAATGGATTTTCCATTTGCCATTACATACTCGTTTGGTATAATGACAAGCCGACGAAGAATTGTTTACACTGCTTTACGGGAGTTGTAAACTGTGCATATTAACAACCCTAATTGCATCATGCCCTGAGTAACAATTTTCAAGGTATAAATATAAATTTTGAGACGCTATAATAACCTCTAGAAGACGTTTAAACATTTAAGAGACAGAGCTTTGTTATTATCGTATTTTAGTGAGTGTTTTCGCCACAGAAGATGCTTTTGAAAGAAATACACATTAGCCTAAGCAGCTTCTGGAATGGATCTTCCATTTGCCGTTACATACTCGTTTGGTATATTGACAAGACGGCGAAAAATTGCTAACACTGCTTTGCGGGAATTGTAAACTGTGCGGATTAACAGCCTTAATTGCCTCATGCCCCGAGTAACAATTTTCAAGGTATAAATATAAATTATGGGACGTTATAATAACTTCTAGAAGACGTTTAAACAGTAAAGAAACAGAGCCTTGTCATTATCGTATCTTAGAGAGTGTTTTCGGCACATAAGACGACTCTTTTGAAAGCGATAGACGCTAGCCTAAGCAGCTTCTGCATTCGATTTTCCATTTGCCATTACATACTCGTCTGGTATAATGACAAGACGGCAAAGAATTGCTAATACTGCTTTACGGGAATTGTAAACTGTGCGGATTAACAGCCCTAATGGCCTCATGCCCCGAGTAACAATTTTCAAGGTATAAATATAAATTTTGTGAAGGTATAATAACTTCTAGAAGAAGTTTAAACAATAAAGAGACTGAGCTTTGATCCTATCGTGTTTTAAAGTGTTTTCGGCACATAAGACGCTTTTGAAAGCGATAGACGTTAGCCTAAGCAGCTTCTGAAATGGATCTTCCATTTGCCATTACATACTCGTCTGGTATAATGACAAGACGGTGAAGAATTGTTAACACTGCATTACGGGAGTTGTAAACTGTGCATATTAACAACTCTAATTGCATCATGCTCCGAGTAACACTTTTCAAGGTATAAATATAAATTTTGAGACGCTATAATAACCTCTAGAAGATGTTTAAACAGTAAAGAGACAGAGCTTTGTTATTATCGTGTCTTAGAGAGTGTTTTCGCCACAGAAGATGCTTTTGAAAGAGATAGACATTAGCCTAAGCAGCTTCTGAAATGGATTTTCCATTTGCCATTACATACTCGTTTGGTATAATGACAAGCCGACGAAGAATTGTTTACACTGCTTTACGGGAGTTGTAAACTGTGCATATTAACAATCCTAATTGCATCATGCCCTGAGTAACACTTTTCAAGGTATAAATATAAATTTTGAGACGTTATAATAACCTCTAGAAGACGTTTAAACATTTAAGACACAGAGCTTTGTTATTATCATATTTTAGAGAGTGTTTTCGCCACAGAAGATGCTTTTGAAAGAGATACACATTAGCCTAAGCAGCTTCTGGAATGGATCTTCCATTTGCCGTTACATACTCGTCTGGTATAATGACAAGACGGCAAAGAATTGCTAATACTGCTTTACGGGAATTGTAAACTGTGCGGATTAACAGCCCTAATTGCCTCATGCCCCGAGTAACAATTTTCAAGGAATAAATATAAATTTTGAGAAGGTATAATAACTTCTAGAAGAAGTTAAAACAATAAAGAGACTGAGCTTTGATCCTATCGTGTTTTAAAGTGTTTTCGGCACATAAGACGCTTTTGAAAGCGATAGACGTTAGCCTAAGCAGCTTCTGAAATGGATCTTCCATTTGCCATTACATACTCGTCTGGTATAATGACAAGACGGTGAAGAATTGCTAACACTGCTTTACGGGAGTTGTAAACTGTGCATATTAACAACCCTAATTGCATCAAGCCCCGAGTAACACTTTTCAAGGTATAAATATAAATTTTGAGACGCTATAATAACCTCTAGAAGATGTTTAAACAGTAAAGAGACAGAGCTTTGTTATTATCGTGTATTAGAGAGTGGTTTCGCCTCAGAAGATACTTTTGAAAGAGATAGACATTAGCCTAAGCAGCTTCTGAAATGGATCTTCCATTTGCCATTACATACTCGTCTGGTATAATGACAAGACGGCGAAAAATTGCTAACACTGCTTTACAGGAATTGTAAACTGTGCGGATTAACAGCCCTAATTGCCTCATGCCCCGAGTAACAATTTTCAAGGTATAAATATAAATTATGGGACGTTATAATAACCTCTAGAAGAAGTTTAAACAATAAAAAGGCTGACCTTTGATCCTATCGTGTTTTAAAGTGTTTTCGGCACATAAGACCCTTTTGAAATCGATAGACGTTAGCCTAAGCAGCTTCTGAAATGGATATTCCATTTGCCATGACATACTCGTCTGGTATAATGACAAGATGGTGAAGAATTGCTACCACTGCTTTACGGGGGTTGTAAACTGTGCATATTAACAACCCTAATTGCATTAAGCCCCGAGTAACACTTTTCAAGGTATAAGTATAAATTTTGAGACGCTATAATAACCTCTAGAAGATGTTTAAACAGTAAAGAGACACAGCTTTGTTATTATCGTGTATTAGAGCGTGTTTTCGCCACAGAAGATGCTTTTGAAAGAGATAGACATTAGCCTAAGCAGCTTCTGAAATGGATTTTCCATTTGCCATTACAAGTAGTGTAGCTAGGGGCGTTCTGGCTCACATTTGACCTTGAACTTTTTTCAAGGTTACGGGACTAGCCGAGGTCAAGGTCAGTGGGCGTGGCCTAGTCGGGATCATTGACCTCGGTCGCTTCCGGGAATTTTTTGGCCGAGGTCAAGGTCACAGGCCTAGCCGGTGGGCGTGGCCTAGTCGGGGTCATTGACCTCGGCCACTTCCGGGAATTTTTTGGGTTAAAAGTGTAGTTTTTGAAATTTTCCCACGCTCGAGCGTCTGGGATGCAGACATGTCTATTCATGCAGGATGTTATCAGTAAATAGAACAATGAAAAATTTTCTCAGGCTCGACCGGATGTGAGTCATCGTTTGACAGACATGCCTATTCTTGCAGGATGTTATTGAACAATGGCATCCCTTGTTTTAAAATCAGCACGAAATTCGAGAACAATGAAGCCATTGTTGTCTAGAGATTAAAATGTGCAAAGCTGGTAAATTGAACAATGACATCCATTGTTTTAAAATCAGCACGATAATTGGACAATGAAGCCATTGTTGTCTGGAGAAATTTTTGCTGACCGCCATTATCAGATAAACAAGCTTCAGACATGTCCAGACATGTTTGCAAAGCTGTTAAAAATTGAACAAAGGAACCTATTGTTTGAGGACAAAATATGCACTACTGCTAAATTGAATGCTGCCTTTGTTTGAATTTTTGCTGACGCAGGCCTCCATTATCAGCTGCGATGATGAATAAATAGAGCGGCTCGGCTGTCTGCAAGAGTTAGTATTACAACTGCACGCGCGCGAACATGTCTGCGACAGACAGCGTTACCGAATTAAGTTCGAACTCAATAAAAACAATCAAAGACGCGATAGCGATTGTAAAATATAGTGATGAAGCTGAGACATTGATTAAACATGTAAATAAAACCATTTTAATTGTTAGTAGATTTATACGTAAGCATAGTTTTAAAAATGAAAATCCATTCAGGCTAGAGGCAAATTTAAGTTTGTTAAAGGGGCAACGGCAATTATTGCGAAATTTAAAAGCAAAATTAGCAAAGAAGGGAGCGGGTGTAGGGAGTGGTCAACAACAACAACAACAAAAGAACAAGTTGATATGGGAAGATGTAGAATCTTGTTTTAACAGTAGAATAAGAACAGGTATGATTGTAAATTTAGGTTATAAGGAACCACAAGAATTTCTTGGAAAAGCATACAGAAGTTTCTCAATAAAAGTGAAACAAATTATAAAAGATAAGTTAATGCTTAAAGCTAACGTAATATTTAGTGCATATTTTATAAAACCTAGTAGTGGCGAGGTAGATTTAAAAACGTTTGGTACTAAAAATGAAAAAATTGATTCTGGCACCAATTTAAAAGAGTGGTATGAGACTAATGTTGAGAATAAGTTGTTGACGAAATTAGAAGATTTTCAAGAACGTGATTCAGGTTGGAGTTTGCTTGAGATATTACATTTAAAAGTAAATTTAAATCATTACACACCATTAACAGTAGGTAAATATATTGAGTTACCTCAAGATATTAAAAATAAAAAGGCCGTCATTAACGTAAAAAATGATGACGAATATTGTTTTTTGTGGTCAGTAGTGTCAGCATTACGTCCTGCAAATGTGCATTCTGATAGAACATCTTCATATCCACATTTCAGTAAAGTTTTAAAGTACTCAGGACTAGAATTTCCAATGAAATTAAAAGATATATCAAAATTTGAGACAATGAATGATTTACGTATAAATGTATATACGCTAGAAAGGAAAAACAAATTTGGTAAAAATTCAGTATTGCCCATATATATTAGTAAAAATACTCAAATTAATAAAGATGCTATACATTTACTAATGATATCAAACGATGAGGGACAGTTCCATTTCTGTTGGATAAGAAACTTATCGAGATTGGTAACAACTCAACTGCATAAGAGACACGCTCAAACTTTATTATGTGATACGTGTTTAAATCATTTCGTAACTAAAGAATCATATTTAAGACATATTAGAAATTGTAATGGTGTAAATGAAACTAAAATTAAAATGCCCGAAGAAGGTACAAAAATAGAATTTAAAGACTATAAATACCAGGAAAAAGTACCATTTTCAATATACGCGGACGTAGAGTGTGTTTTAGAAAAAGAAAAGAATGTTGTTTCCGAAAATGCGGGGGTTTATCAAAAACATGTTCCATTTAGTATTGCCTATTATTTAAAATGTTCATATGACGATAGTTTATCTCGATTTAATATATATCGTGGTGCCGACTGTATGGAATGGTTTGTAAAAGAATTACAATCTATAGCGTATCAAGTAAATAATATATTGTCAACTATAGAGCCTATGGATATTAGCCAGCAGGAAAACGAAGCTTGTTTATCTGATAATGGCGGTCAGCAAAAATTCCTCCAGACAACAAAGACTTCATTGTTCAATTATCATGCAGATTTCTCAAACAATGGCTTTCATTGTTGAATTTTTAACAGCTTTGCACATTTTAATCTCCAGACAACAATGGCTTCATTGTCCAATTTCGTGCTGATTTTAAAACAATGGATGCCATTGTTCTATTTACCAGCTTTGCACATTTTAATCTCCAGACAACAATACCTTCATATAGGTAAGAAAGGGGGGCAGCGCTGCTATTCGGCTACCTTGTTTCGGCTACCATCTCAAGGTCACCCATATAGCCTTGCAGACTACACTAGCGGGTAAGCAGACTGTTAGACAGGCGGACAGGTAAACAGACAGTTGGACTGGTAGACAGGCAAGCAGACAGACAGACAGACAGACAGTTAGACAAGTAGACAGCTAGACAGGTAGACAGGTAGACGATAGACAGCCAGGTGGACAAGTAGACTGACAGGTCCAAACCAGTTCCCATGTAGCCTTGCAGGTTTCTGCTTGCCACGTCTTCTTACTTTTTATATTACTATAGGAAATTCAAGTTTAGGTGATAAAAATAATAAATCGGTTAAAAAACATTTTATTGTCTTACAAATTACAAAATTACAAACATTCGTACAATTTACACACAGAACACAACCCTTTCTTTATGCTTACTTACAGTAGTCTTAATTCTATCCAATTTAATTTTTATTCTGTAATTTAAATCTAAATTTGAATCTTGTATTTCTTTTTCGAACCAGTAATTAGATATGTACAACTGTTCTAGGTTTTCATATAGGTAAGAAAGGGGGACAGCGCTGCTATTCGGCTACCTTGTTTCGGCTACCATCTCAAGGTCACCCATATAGCCTTGCAGACTACACTAGCGGGTAAGCAGACTGTTAGACAGGCGGACAGGTAACCAGACAGTTGGACTGGTAGACAGGCAAGCAGACAGACAGACAGACAGACAGTTAGACAGGTAGACAGCTAGACAGCTAGACAGGTAGACAGGTAGACGATAGACAGCCAGGTGGACAAGTAGACTGACAGGTCCAAACCAGTTCCCATGTAGCCTTGCAGGTTTCTGCTTGCCACGTCTTCTTACTTTTTATATTACTATAGGAAATTCAAGTTTAGGTGATAAAAATAATAAATCGGTTAAAAAACATTTTATTGTCTTACAAATTACAAAATTACAAACATTCGTACAATTTACACACAGAACACAACCCTTTCTTTATGCTTACTTACAGTAGTCTTAATTCTATCCAATTTAATTTTTATTCTGTAATTTAAATCTAAATTTGAATCTTGTATTTCTTTTTCGAACCAGTAATTAGATATGTACAACTGTTCTAGGTTTTCAAACTGTAAAATATAACGAATCTTTTGTCTGAATTGTTTTTGTTTAATTGCTTTAATAATTAGTTCCGTTCCTTCTTCTAATTCTTCCAACCGATGACATTGTGTAACCTTAATACTACCTTTTATTTCTTGCATGGTAATATGGTCAATTTGTTCTATTTCTTCTAGGCAAGATGAACTATTATTATCCATATTTTGCAACACTTCCGTATAATATTTAAGTTCCTCAACCTTCGGGAATGAGTGTCCATTAAATGTTGTAATTCCGTTGGTTTTAAATGATATAAATGGTTCCTCGGTTGGTAAACATATTATATCCGATTTGTTAAAAGGAATTAAAATGTAACCTTCTTCTTTAAGTTTTTCTCTCGAGTTGTAAATACTTAAAAACACATTTTTGTAATGTCCTTTTAAGAAGTAAACACCTTTACACCCATTTTTTTCTCCAAGTATTCCGACATATGGATATTTTCCATAATTGTTATATCCGCCATTATTTACAGTAAATGCGGAAATCGTATAACATCCAGTTATATCCAAATTTTTCCATTGATTTTTAAAGTAATTTCTTAAAATTTCTCTCATTTCTATTAACTTGTGTTCTTTCTCGAGCAAATATTTGTATTGTTCTTTTATAGCAATTGTATTTTGCACATATTCTACTTTTCGTTTTTTCAAATTTATTTCTTCCAGTTCTAGTTCTCGTTTTCTTGCACTTAATATATAAACAGATGAGAGTGGTTCTATTTCTTTAATTGCATGCGGAGAAAGTTTGTTAGTTATGTTGGTTCTCCTCCTTAAAACTTGGGGAATGACATTATTCGTTTTGATTAATCCCATACCTTCGATACTTACATCTTTCGAAATAGTAGAGAAAATGGTCGTGGATTTAGAAAAAAATGTTTCTCCAGCTTTAATATAACATTTTTGCCTAATATTTATGTCGCCTGTATTTACATCATTTTCTACAATTTCTACATAATTAATTGGCAGATAATTAAAACTAAAAGCAGAAAGTGCATAATTTATCATCTTATTTCGGTTTTCTAGATTATCGGGTAATTTAATTTGCAATCCAGTCAACTTTCTTGTGTTTCTATTTCCCCAATAGACATATTGTAAGACATTATTAAATACTACACAACAACTATTCTGCAGAGTATTAGTCAATTTAGACCACATTTTAGCAATCGAGACAGAATATATTGGAGCATCTTGGAAGTACATTTTACTGGTTTCCAATAAATTTAAACAATCTTTTAAAGGATCAAATCCATTGTGTGCATTATAATAATCTCCAATAGTATAATTATATATTGTTGCCTCCAATCTTGTAATTCCATGTTCCTTAGCGGAAATAGACGAAAATGTTTCCTTTAAACGGGTATCCGGGCAATTGATAAAGTCGATAATATGGTTACCAATCTGTTTGTTAACTCCTGGACTTGTTATTTGACATACAAATTTGTTGTATATTTTAACTCTAGCATTCGAATTTAACCATGTTAAGCAATCAATTCCAACTGTTTTATCATTGTCTACAATCACATTATAATTTTCCTTAGACTCTCCTTGGTGACAAGAGTTATGGTTAGTAGTCAAATAATGGCCCATTTCTATCTTGTTAAATATTCCTGCAAAATCTTGCGTTATATCCAAATCCAAAAGGTAGTAATCATCTATTTGGAGCTATTTTAAAAGTTCTGGTATTTCTTCTAACAGGGTCTGCACATTAACATCGGCTAGTTCTACTTTGTACGGAATTACTACTGGATTTTTATATTTTTTGTTAATATTTTCCAGACCTTCCTTTCCAATAACTTGTATAATTCCTCTTGCCATCCTGTTCTCACTTTGTAGAAGATAAGGTAATTTCGCTTTTACTCCATGTCTAGCAGAAATAAATTTAGAGAATTTCCCCCGTAAATGACTATTACAAGCACCGCATATCTCCTTCTTAACAATAAGACCACTTTCTCCTTCGCAATCTACACGGTCAATAATTTTAGCCAACATTATATTGTCGCAAAACGGTTCTGTAATCGGCGTAAGTAAATCTAAATTGCTGTTGGTAAGGAGTTGTTCGTCTTCTGTATAATTTATATTTCCAACATCTGTAATTAGGTTGTTGTTGTCGAGATTTTCTACTAATAACCAGAGTCCGAATCTCTCGTTAGTTGGTTTTATTTTATTTCCCAAGAGCTGGGTAATACTATATACTTTAGAGGAGCCCATGTTCACAGTTTCAGCTACTTCACAATACTAAATTTAATCTGGAAATTTTTTATTATATACCTAACAATAATAAGTCACCCCCCCTCCACACCAATTTTAATCTACTTTGCAAGGAAAAAGTAAGAAGACGTGGCAAGCAGAAACCTGCAAGGCTACATGGGAACTGGTTTGGACCTGTCAGTCTACTTGTCCACCTGGCTGTCTATCGTCTACCTGTCTACCTGTCTAGCTGTCTAGCTGTCTACCTGTCTAACTGTCTGTCTGTCTGTCTGTCTGCTTGCCTGTCTACCAGTCCAACTGTCTGTTTACCTGTCCGCCTGTCTAACAGTCTGCTTACCTGCTAGTGTAGTCTGCAAGGCTATATGGGTGACCTTGAGATGGTAGCCGAAACAAGGTAGCCGAATAGCAGCGCTGCCCCCCTTTCTTACCTATATGAACAATGGCATCCCTTGTTTTAAAATCAGCACGAAATTGGACAATGAAGCCATTGTTGTCTGGAGATTAAAATGTGCAAAGCTGGTAAAAATTCAACAATGAAAGCCATTGTTTGAGAAATCTGCATCTACAAGTCTCAACTAGTTTTGCATTGCCAGACGATGACTCACATCCTGTTGAGCCTGGGAACATTTTGATAAACGTAGAAATCTTGTAAAATTTCAAAAATGACACTTTTAACCCAAAAATTCATCGTGGGAATCCTTCAAAATTTGACATTTAGCCCAAAAATTCCCGGAAGTGGCACGTGACCTAGGTGAGGCCAATGACCTTGGTCCCGGCTAGGCCAATGACCTTGACCCCGGCTAGACCCGTTCGGGATACATGCAAAGTGAGGCAGAACGCCTGTAGGTACTCTACTGGTGTTCAATTATCTCGTCTCATGTTGCCCAGACAAATGTTTTTTTCTTCCGGGATTTGCGGGAAATCTATATGCATTTTAAAGTTTTTTTGGGATCTGTTGTTTCAGTTAACTGCACAAACTATCTTCGAGCAGGTATTGTGTGCAGCTCAAATTAAAATCCAACACACACTACAACAAATTTTAAAACATTTTTCATGAAAAAAATATATAAATCTTTAAAATTCGGTGTGTGCAATAAAAATGGAGGATATGTCTGTTTTATATGACTTTTTTGTATGTATTAACGTATTAATAATCAATTATGAACAAAGTTGTTCGATAATGGAAATAAATAAAAAGGTGTTAAATATAACTTTCACAATACACATTTTAATTACAAGTAACAATGAAATAATGCAAAGCCCAAATACCCTATTACACGATGACAGCTCTTGTAATTATTAACAATTCTCGAAAAAATCGAAGTAAAACACACTTTCCAAACCATATGTCACATTTTCCGACTATTTTAACGTGGTTTAACCTCATTAAACCGCTTAAGAATTAATGTTTTGGTAATCAAATGCCTGTTTCACATACACGGCACGTGTTAACTTCCACTAAGGCACCAACATATACATATGCAGTGAGTGCTCTAGTTCCACCAAGCTGGAAACAAGATGGAGATTGATATTACACGCATATACATATAATAATATAATCCATTTAGGAAACTCCCGTGACATTTACAGTATCAAATGCAAAATCTTGAGTGTACTTCATAAGTACTAAAAGTACTAAGTACCTACTATTTCAGCTGACTGTACTTAACGCTCAGTAGTGTCAAACTTGTAATGTAAGTAAGGTTATGGAAAATTATTTCTTATTTTTTTAAACTTAAACATGATTCGTACTTTTAGTGAAACAAGGTAAAAATATAATTTATTAATAACTTTAGTAAGGAATCTTGCAACCAAGATAAATCAAAATGTACTTCAATAATTCAAACGTCAAAGTGAAAGTAAAAAACAAAAACTCGAAATTTAAATTGAAAATGGCGTCAACATAAAATGCAAAAATTACCAACACCCTACTAGCGATTTTCATATTAACCAACTGATCATGACTTTTACGTCACGGGAGTTTCCTAAATGGAGTATATAGCTTACAGATTCTAAATTGAAGCGCGGTTAAAATCGGAACTAATGTTAGAATCACGTGTGAGTTTGACGGAATAATCCTCCCGCTTCGCGGTCGGATTATTTAACCTGTCAAACTGACACTCTTTTATTATTGTGCAACAAGTTGTCGACATATAACCCGATAATATCGAATTACTTATAGTATTACTACTAATTACCCACTCTTTAATTGTAGAGCTTGATAACATTACATTTTAAGGGGTCCTATCCAAGTGTATTGTGTACAAAATTGAGTTTAAATAGCTGTACTAATAAGAAAATTTGCATAAGAATAAGATGATGTTTTTGAGAAAATTGTAGCACCCCCTATATTGAAAATGAAGAATTTCTATATACTTGTGTATATGACTTTTTTAAAATTGACTAAAGATTGCCTCCTTAAAATATTTTAACGTACTTTAGCTACACCCTGTTGTATATCAGGAGTATGCACTAGGAATGTTCCGAATATACAAAAATTCGTATTCGCGAATACGAATACCGAATACAAATACTCTTATGAATATTCGCGAATACGAATAAATGACCTTGAGTGAATAATATCAACATCAACATCGTTTTTGTACGCGCTGTAAATTTTAGAAATAGTGTGAAAAATAGTTTTGTTTTTTATTTAATGTTATAGAATGGTTAATATTTAAAAAAAATGTTTTATTTAATGTATGAATACCTGTTTTATATTTTTATTAAAATTCTTATCTATATTTCTATAATTTTAATGTCAAATACTCGTATACTATTCTTCTTAATTTTGGCGAATACGATTACGAATACAAATATTGAAAATATAGCGAATACTCGCGAATACGAATACGAATACGAGTATTCGGAACATCCCTAGTATGCACTATTAATTTTTTCTCTTAGGGGTACACGATCAAAAAAGTTAGGAGTCTCTGAAACGTGACGAGCTGAAGAAATTTCAGAAGGTATTTTTTTACGATTACAATATTGCCTTCGTCCTTTAAACGAGGGAACTAGAAAATAAAAGAAGCGTTGAATAAAACGTATACATCACGACAGTAGAAACTAGCTACACTCTTTCTTACTTGCGAATGGTTAAGATAAGGAACGACAAGAAGAACAAACTAGAAAGATCAAAATCGAAAAGTTCTTACGAAAATAAAAATCCAAAACGAAGATGACTGATGCTGACACCTCGAGTAACATTAATCAAGACTTTACTTCAATATGAAACTTTAATAGGTGTATGTGAAGACAAATGACTATGTTGGTTTCCTGTTCGGAATAGTGAAAATAAGAAAAGACACGAAAAAAACAAAAAACAAGAAAAGACACTGTATACAGTATGTATATGAAAATCTCGAAAATTACAGCGAATTACAAAAAAAAACAACACTAAGTTCAAAGTAGAGATCGTGAATAATCTGTATGATATGAAAAGACACTCGGAACGAGTTACGAGTCGTTTCTGTAAGAAAAAGACAAAATACTGGTCTATACTACATTAAAAAAATAGAAACGATGTTTTTTTGCAAAAGGTTTAAAAAAACAAAGCCACAGAGGCGTTAATCAGTTTTGTTACAGTCGAAACCGATATTTTCCCTATTTATGTCATTTTCATGTTGTAATAGACTGTTTAGTGTTTTGATGTTTTGTTCATGTCGCAAAGTGTATTTAGACTCTTAACAGCACATAAGCACATGTTTTGCTGTATCATTCTCCACAACTGTAATAGTATATTACAGCCCGAGATGGGAAGTGTTTCATTACTGTCGAGAGATTAGTTAGCTGATTGAGACGCGAGACTAAGGAAACTTCCTGTCGAGGTTTGTATACTATTTTATTCGCAACCACTTTATTCTAAACAATAATTGGAAAAATGATTATATTATGATACGTCAGGTTGTGACGCGCATGAATGGATCAACAGGATTCCCAGTATCCCTACCTACTCAGCGGTCGGGAATGTACAGTCGTGTGCAAATAAATCTGGGACAGTGCTTTTTTCACATGCAGATTCAGTTAAGAATTTGAAGAATATTTCCATGGATTTCCTCTTATCAGAGAGAGTTACGGGTTTCAGTACCTGTTAAAGTTTAATGTAACTCTTTCTGATAGCAGGAAATCCATGGAGATATTCTTCAATGCTTAACCGAACCTGCATGTGAAAAAAACACTGTCCCAGATTTATTTGCACACGACTGTACTTCCCGCACTCACTTCCCGCACTTGAGCGGGAAGTAGCGGGCTGAAATGTACGACTTCCCCCACTCAAATGAGGTCAGGAATGTTAACATTACATATATGGTTGCGAATAAACTTTATTGTAGTTTACATTGAGAAAGGGATACATTCTTCCGAAATATTCGAAAATAAAAGTTTCCTTATTTTGATCATTCACTATTTGCATTGAAGTAGAAAAGTCTAGTATGCAACTGCGAGAAAAGTATTCATTGTAGCGTGCAGAGCGAGATACCAGGCAAGTTCTACAATTATGCAAGTGTGACAATAAATAATTGGTCATTGTTTCTTCTTTTGGTAAAAACTTTATTATATTAATTTTAAAATGTTTTTCGTGTTACTTTTCATTAACACTTGCGGTTCGTATTGTTTGTGCGCATTGTCTTTCAGCAAATTATTCTTCATCATACTAGTAATTGCTATTAATAAAGGCGACACGCCGAATGTACACACTAAAAAAATCGGTTTTAAAAGTTGTGTCCTCTACTATACAGGGATTTCTCCACTTATATTAAACATTTCCGGTTAAATTGCTGTGTTTGCATCCAATCGCAAAAGCGTGAAATAATATCTTTGACTATTTCTTCTTCAACCCATCAACCGCGATATAAGAGAACCAATGTCCTAGGTAGAGTACAACTTAAAATGTAATCGTAACTACGAGCACATATCTTTTTTAAGCCTCCCCTTTAAAAAAAAAAATTCCAGGGTGCCAAAAATATTTATTTGGTTGTGGAGGTGATGATGATGAAGAATGCGCATTGGCTGCGTCTCGGCAACGACATCCGCTATTAGGGGAACATCCGAGCACGATCGTATTTGGCTGGGCAGTCAGATTTCAATTGTTTCGGTCCCTATGGTGGATGTAAAGCGACGCGAACATCATTGGGTAAACGGTTGTTTATTCATGTCCATAGCAACGCGCACTTTCATCTCTAATGACGAAAGTTGAGATTTCACATAGCTATTTCTAATATCTTCTTACATTTAAAAATTAACAATTCAAAAACAAAATGTGGTCAGGCCTTGAGACTTCCTCGCTTCGCGAGTGAAGACCCTTAAAACTAGTACACCCTGTATATCCGGTGTCTGGAAAATATTCTTACATTTAAAATTTGCAAAACCAAATCCGCCGAAAGTGCAAGTACAAATAACTTATATAAAATATTTAATATATTTAATACTAACTTTTCATATTTATTAAAAAAATTATTAAATCAAAGTTTAAAGTAACCTATTTATGGCCAGTATTATAAACGATCAATATATATCATTATATAACTATTTGTGGAGTAAATTTACTTCCCCAGTAAACTAATAGGCAAATTAACAAAAACGCATCAAAATGTGCTTACGAATGAGTAAAATGTTCTAAGCACTAACCTTTTGATCCGCTTTTGTTTAGTTTAACAACTAATTAAAGTTAACCTGTACGGATTTATTAGCCGAATAAAGTTATTTTACGTTTATAATTATTATAATACGTAAATCTACGGAATGATTAATTTAGTCTCAAAGTAAATTTTATTTGGGAAATAAAAAGTTATATAATACCGAGCATAAGGCTGTAATAGAGTTATTTATATTCCTAATTAGAAATAAATAAATATGAATTTTCTGGCAAGCCCTGGGCGTATGTATGAGCGAGCGATTTGGCGGTCTTCGTTGGGTGCGGTGCGTAGGGGCTGAGTTGCTGCTGATGCTGATGTGTCTCTTTGCCGAACTTAATAAATAGGAGAACAGCAACTCAAGAATGTAGAGGTGGTGCATATCGGCCGGAAATTCACTCCGACGTTGCATGGACGCATATACCAGTCGTTCTACGATCCTGGTTGTCGGATGTGTACAGTTATGCCGACGAGAGACAGAGGAGTTCAGTGTTTGTTGGTTATTAATTTAAGGGGAAAATTGGCAAATGTTACAAAGGGTCCCGTTTTATGTAGATATTTTACTGTCTATTGTTTAACACATTGTTATATAAACCCATAATAGTGTATTATGTTACAAAATGTGTTTAAAAATTACGATTATCGAGAATTGCCTAGGCTAGGCATAAAAGTAACGCATTTACCTTGTCTGTATGTTTTTTTCTGATTCGCTATGCCGCATCTACATCTTAAGAAAGTACACATAACTTCTGACTTCTTACATAATCTACCTACTAATAACATGCGAATTAACATTAATTTACAAATAATGCACGAATTATTCCAGTACCTAAAATCAGTGACGGCTTGTGATACTTAATTGTATTTTGGAAACGGGAAGGGGATGCTCTTAATTTTTGAACAATAACTAAGCAAATAATAATAATAACTCAGCTACATTCAGTCGATGTTTTAATCCAAATATAGCTGTCGACGACAGTGGTTAATTTTGCAAATAAACGTGGACTGTATTTTAACACTTTTAATTATATAAAAAATACAACCAAATTTGGCCAGTAACTTACGTGGTTACTGCCTGGCAAATTCTGTCTAACTGATGGTCAACTCAACATTCTTGCCATCTGCACCCTCGCCCCTCTTTACGAGGAAGGACGGACCTTTTTTAAAACTAGTACCTGCGGTACGTAACAATAGCAATGATTTCTAATTTTAATAATCCAAAAGGAAACGTCATATGCATAGAACAAAAATATTCAAACACAACAAAAAATGCACGTAAGCGTTAAAAAACTAAACACGATATTAATGTATTTAACAATTGAAAACAAAACAGAGCATTTAATGCATCACGTTCACAAATATATTTGTTTTTCTTGTAAATATCCACAGAAAAATTACGAGTTCAAACTTTATTTTGCAGGTCGACATTTAATACCGGCGTAGGCTGTCCGAGTTTTTTTATACCAGTAACTTTTTCAGCTAATGGTAGGCTTTTAAAATTAGTTTTGAAAATATTCGCTATGCTATTTTTTTTAATAAAACTGTACGAAACAAGCGGATATCTCAGGATACATAAACACGCTTCAATTGTAACCCATATTTTGTAATATTATACACCCGCAACCCATAAGGATGCACGAATATCATTCATTTTTAATGCCAAAGCTGGCGCTACATGCTATCGGAGTGGCAGCAGCCTTTACCCTTGGATAGTATTACATTTCGGGGGCGAAATATTTGTAAATATTACGATAAGCCCGCGAGCCTTTAGCAGTGGCGGCTCTAACATCGTGAGCCCTCGCGTGACTTTGAACTGATATATCGCCGATTCTTCGTTTCGCCAGCTGCTTAGTGCATATTATACGAACGAGTGTGTTGACTTGACACACTTCTTGGATATTGTTTTACACGTTTTAAGCGGTATCGAATAGCGATCTCTGAATCTCATTATTTAAACCTTGTTATATTACCTGGTGACAATAAAGTTCTCAGACTTATTAAAATGAAGTTATAAGCTGAATCACAATGCTTTCATTTTTTAAAATAACAAAAAAATTGTAACACAAAATAGTACTACTTATTTTCAAAATATCCGCTTTTAACTGTAAACAGGTGTAAACATTTAATAAAATTGTCGGTTACGTTTCGGCACTCTTCGACGTGCAATCCACTCTTCAAGTAAAGAGGCCTTTGTAGAATTTAAATTTTGGTGAGGTTTCGCACAAACCCGGGAATTCAAGGTGGCCCATACAATACGCTATAGGTAATCTATTAGATTTAAACAAGCAATCCAGTGAGACAAATGTCTCATTTAAAAAAACAAATTTGTTCTATTTGAAAAACGGTCTTTTTGTGATTTCTCGAAAACCGGAAGTGTCACGTGACTGAAATTCGGTTCCTGAGCTGACATGACCATTCCAAACATATAACTTTAATAACTTTTTTCTCTATCTCTTACGGTTTGGCTGCTGAAACAGCGTCCCGGACGGACGGACAGACAAGTCTATTAGATAAACGATGGAGTGAAAAGGAGGGCCATTCTTGAGTATGAATGAAATTAGGTTCTGCACTAATCTTAGATACTTCTAGCCCAATGTGGAGATGCAGAATTTTGTTAATATATTCAGTTTTCATCTCCAAAGTACTGTTCAGCTCAGGGTATTTCAACACCTTCCAATATGCCCCTTTCGTAAATTTCTTGGTTTATTGTGACCCCCTTTTCAACAATTACCAGTGGAGTCTTTCCTGCTGCACATATTTCACACCACTCCATGACTGATAGAGGTTTTTGTGAACGTGTTACATAACGTGAAATGTCTGATGAATTCTGTAATCATATTTTGTCGTTTTGATGCTTATAGGACTGCTCTATGTTAAATAATTTATCGTCCGTAAGCAGATTACTACGCCAATTTTCGCCGACGCGACGGAGCGGCGGTTTAGCATTTTGCGTCATTGTAAACGAGTTAATTTCATCTGTTCTGTTAGATTTCGAACGGTTTGTAATTTATGCGGTCATCAAACTATCGGTTCGGTTTATTCCTACATGTTTTACAAGTTTTCTAATTGAAATTCTTGGTTTATGCCTTGTTCGTTCTTGCAGAATATGCTGATTCCTCCGAGTATTGACAGAATGTAGTCGACCGCTTCTTGGTCGATCTTAAAGAGATCCCAATTGGCGATAACCAGAAATGACATTAGATACGGTTTGTATTCGAAGCATTCTAACAATTTCACATCGTTTGAAATTAGTCAAAAATAAGCTTATAATTGCAGCTCGACTTTCTGACATAATTTACTAACTGCTGCAACGCAAATATCAAACAAAACTAAGTTAGCTTGTACTAAATCGATAATAGCGAGTCGCTATATTGTTAGTATGGTAGAAGGTCCTATTAGCCCATGTCCTAAATTCAAGAGATGATGAATGGCCTAAAGTTAAACAAATTATATTCTCAATTATGTCGTGAGTTAAAAAAAAACTCATTTAAGACAGGCCTTGGAAAGAAAGATAGCAAATCTAGTCATGTCTTAACTTAAGTCTGTAGGTGAATGTCAGATTGCATTTTATTTATGCAAACATTTGTCACTGGGACAGGGAACAGTTTACAGTGCATTAAGTTTACTTGTATCAAGCAAAAAGGGAAATACGATGACATTTAGACAACAACGAGTGTTTTTGTTGGAAAGTTACTTTCGGAATGGAAGAAAGGTCGAAGAAAATTTGATTCCTTCTATTGCAGACACATTTAGGGAATTCAGCGAGAAGTTTTCCTCGGCAGCTATTCAATATAAGGTATTTAGTGATGCTTTATCAAGAATGGTCAATAACTTCTGGGAAAGTGGAAGTGTAAACCGGAAGAAAGGCAGTGGTCGGCCAAAAATACGCACTGAAGAAGTAATTAATAATGCGGGACAAATTAATTATAACTTACTAAAAATAAAATATTAATCATAACAGTCAAAAAATTTGTTTTAATTAAGTGTTTTGTATATTTTTAGGAAAACAGTTCAAGATCAAGATGTAATTTAAAAGGAGTCCAAATTTGAGGTTCGATTTTAGGCCGTTAATAAAACTCGTAAATAATTTGAAAATATAAAATATTTTAATGAGAACTTAAAGCATATACGTAATGATTAAACATGGAAGATAATATCAGATTTAAATGGCCTCCTCGACTTGTCTGACATGAAACCATTCTTTCTTTCATATCTTCAACGACATTTAAACATAAACGAGGGCCTATCTCACCAACTACGCGTGTAATGTCGGCCTTTAGGTCTGTAATTCTCTGTAGACTATTGGTATAGACTTTGCTTTTCACATAACCCCAGAGGAAAAATCCAAAGGCGCCAATTCGCAAAATCGTGACGGACAATTGATGTCAACGTATCGAGAGATAAGTCTACCTCTGAACTTTGGTTGCAGTAAAGTTATTGTTTCGCTTCCTGTGTGATTTGTGACAACGTCTTTTTGAAACCACATGTCACGCAAGTCCATAGCGCAAACCTTTTTTGCAGTTTCTACAAAACTTTCTGCATATCTGTAATGAGTTTTTAGAATAAATATGCGTTGCTGGACTTAAATAACTTAAATGGCAATGTGTCAAAATGACAACTTTAAAATATTAGCGCTGTATGTTTGACAGAAAGCAAATGCAGCGAAATTCAAAATCCAACCTCAAATTTGGACACCCGATAGTTCTCTCTGACTTAAGGTAGTTCATTTGCTTCAACAGGAATGTATCAGGTTATGGAATTTGATCATGGCATGCTGCGAATGAGTTTTTTTTTAACATACGATAGAATAGTTACTTTTTTCTAATAACAGAATAAATCAGCTGTTTTAATCTTTGGGAAAAAGAATGACAAAGTTGCTGCCTTGGTTTATAAATCAGCTCCATCGTTTCCTGTCTTGTGCGATATTTAATGCTATTCCTATTTTTTCCAATATTTCTCCTACACTTTCATTCCAAGACCTTTTCGACCTTTCCACTCTGCTTTTGCCCCGCACTTTCACTTCCCGCACTTTTTTCACTTGCCTGTCACTGTTCATTCTTATTACAGGTCCAAGCCACTTTACTTTTTGATTGTCCAAGACTACATCATGTGCTCTCTCTTTAAGTTCATCTCTAACTTCATCTGTTACTCTGTCTTCTCTCTTCTTCGCCGTTATTGCTTTTAGAAATTTTATCTCAGCCTCTTGGATGCGTTGTTTTCCTCTTTTTGTCGGTACCTACGCCCCCCCCCCCCCCCCCCGTACAATTTAGTATAGGAAGGTATATCGTTTTATACATCTGCAGATTTGAATGCCAGCTTAGTTCCTTTATATTTGAGTTTTTGTACAACGCCTGGTAGACTTTATGCACAGAACCTATTCTATTGTCTAATTCCTGGCCTATTGTTCGGCGAGTATTTACGAAACTACCCAGTACTTTGGTAGTTACTTACTTCTTCTAAGTATTCGTTATCAATTCTTATGTTTACTTTTATTTCCTTATTTGCTATCACGGCAATTTTGATTTCCTCTACATCGAATTGTAAATTATATTGGGACAGAACATCTTTCCAGATGTCCATATTTGTTTGAAGATTGTGTGCATATATCACTAATTCATCGGCAAAGGCACATATTTCTAGATTTATGTTCTTCAGGTTTTTATAGCTGATATAAAATTTATTCATTTTTCCTTTTCACTCTGTATAGATTTCGTCCATAACCGCAGAGCACCGAAAATCAGAAGGCTAATTACCCCTCCCTGTCTCACGCCTTCGTTTATAATAAACGTCTCAGAGATCAAATTTCCAGTTCTCACTATATTATTGGTTGCCACATATTGCAATAGTCACTCCTCCTTAATGAAGTTATTAAAACTTTACGATACGTATTTTAATTATAAACTGATTGACTACACTGCAATATAATTTCTTGTTCTTTATATGTCACATTGGACTGTACGAATTCTATTTTTGTTTAAAAATGATTATCAATTAAGATGAATTCAGGTACTTCTTATGCCCATTATTTATGAATCGTTAATAGTTAGTTATTAAATCTTACTAACTCAGTAGAACATTTACTCTCAAAACAAGTCGGTTCATGCAATATCTAGACTGCTTATTATTTCTGAAAAATCATTTTTTGTTTAATGAAAATTAAGTCAACTCCAATGAACTTCAGTGTCACTTCAAATCATGTACATGGAATATCAATTGCAAATCCCTGTTACAATTCCTGTCATTCAATAAACCTCAGATAGTAAGTAGTCCTTTTATTTTTTACCACACTTCACTCAATTACTGTTTATTTTAGTTTGCTCAATAAATGCCTGTGACTACAGTTCTTCCAAAGAACTTTACCCATTTTTAGGAGATCCAATTGTATACCAACTACCGGGTAACCCCAGTACAAGCTGAGCCTATGGCCAAGAACTTCAAACAGCTCATAATTCTTTTTTTATTTCATTATCTGTTAGTGAAATATGAACATTTTTGATAACTACCAAAAGGGGTTTCGTGTTGGGATCTTGAAAGGTATAGTATTAGACTGAGTTGTTCGTGTAGTTGGTTGGTTTTCGGTAGTCATCCTGTGACGTAAGATTTACTTTGAGATATTTGCTACCGTAGGATCTTGGAAATTTTGTATCTTCTGTAAATTGTTTCATGTCTGCTTTTATTTCTTTTAGGTTGTTTGCGTTGTGGATGAATATTGGTGGTACCCTGTGTTGTTTTGATGTGTCGTCGTTTGTTTGGCTTGTAGACGGGGGGGGGGGGGGGGGGTCGTTATCAGCCTGATTTTGTGCGGATATAGGATAGCATGGATTATTTTTTATCGGAATTCTATGAGTATAACGTTTTAGGACTTCGTTTACTGGTGGCGTTAATTGATCACCTTTACGCTTGGCGTTAACCGGGCCCATTGTTTGTATTCCCAACCCCGTAGGGTTAAAAATTTCGAGTTTCGTTTGAGCGCTTTCTGGAATATTATTGACATACTTTTAAATTAACTGTGCCACTACGATAGCTGGCGAAAGGCGCGGTGGAATTTAAGGTTCACTGTAATAATGTGACCTCACTGCTAGACCGCTCGCGTGCAACTAGTCTAAACTTAAAATTCAGGGGTAAATTGAGTATACCATTGTTGGCTAGTGGGCAAGCTGGACGGTACTCCTCTTACTTGATGGCAAAAGTCTACAAGGTCCTGCCACTCGATATCAATGTTTTACCGTCAGCTAGGTTTCGTTGGCAGCTGAAGAAGTTACTTTTAAACTGTACGTTACGTGCTATCTCGTAGTATCTAACATTGTGCATTGTACGTATATTGTCTCCTCATCTTCAAATACTATATTTGATAGCTGTGCTGAATCTCGTATCGCGTAAAAAAAGTGGATATTATGTATTGTTTTTTTAAAATATCAATAAAGGCGACTTATTATTGTTATTATTAACAAAATTATTGCAGTTAATACAGTAACAAGATATTTGGGAAACTATTGCTCATTTAAGTAAAATCAAAATATAATAATAATAATAATAATGGACTTTTATTTCAGTCTAGACATAAACATATCATAATAATAATGACAATGAAAATACTTACAAATTACATCAGTTAAAAAAAAATAAAAATATTGTTGAGCAAAAAGAGTAAAGATTAAAATAGTAATGAAATAAAAATGTATAATAACATTTTAACCAACTTCTCGAATATTCCAAACGAGATTAGCCAAATTCTCGATCTCGACAGCTTTTAAATAGTATATTTAAAACCTGCAAAGACACAAAGCAGAATCGACCTATTTCTTAGAGATGGTTGTTAGGCAATAAGACGTCATGGTTGCGAAAGCTGAATTGGGAAATGGCAGTGGGCTCGGCGCTCTATCTTGTGCCGTTGCAGTCCGTGGGAATCGAACCCACATATTCTGATTTATTGCCAAAAGCTTTATCTATGAGCCAGTTCCACTGCTTTGCCCTTTGAGGCACAGTGCTATAAAAATTGCTCAGAACGATCTCTCACCCATCCTGAAATACCCGTTATTGGCTGAAGAGGGACGCAAGGTCCCTATAGAAGCCCGCCCCCAGTTGGAGGAATTGAAATGACCCTGAATATTTTAACTTTTTACCAGAACGTTGATACATGGAGCACGTGATTATTTTGCGCGTACGCAGTCGAAACTTCCTTAATTCGGTACGCCCAAATAAAATATTTAAGAATCAACATTGTAGATTTCCAGATCGAAAATCGACGTTCGAGAATTTCCGAGTTCGAGATCGAGAATCAATTTTCGAAATTTTTGATATTGAAATCGAGATGGATGTAATCTCGTCTCGTCTCCTCTCGCGGCAATACTAATTATTATTAGCAGCCCATTGTACAGCTTTATGTTGTTTCTAACTAATAATAATAATAATAATACCACATTTATTTACAGAATATAGATACATATGATACAAAAAAAAATTTAGATATAAATTTGTAAATAGGACATAGTTCAGTTAGCAAGTAAAAAAGAACAAGCTAACTGGTCTACCACTATGCCCATCCAGGAAACGATGTCTATATGCACGGACAAGTGTAAAAGTGTACAAAATAAATAATTAGAAATTAAATGATTAAATATAGGTAAACAAAATATATTGCAAGGGAAAGGAGAGCACCTCATTGGCTTAGAGCGAGTTTACTTTTAAAATGACGTTTAAATTTGGCTAGTGGAGCGTCTATCAAATTATTAGGAATTATGTGATTATAGTAATAAACAATATTGTAAGAAAATGACCTCTTGAAGAAAGACGTTTTGTGGTAAGGAATAGTCAAATCATGCTTCGATCGAATATTAATATGATGTTGTTCGTTTCTATAGGATAGTTTATCAAATAGGTAAGGAGGTACTTTGTTGTTAATAATTTTGAAATAAAAGATCGCCGTATGGAATATGCGCCTATTGGACATGTTAAGCCATTTTGCTTCATTTATTTTTTGCGAAACGTGATGCTGCTTACGCAAACCAAAGATGAATCGCAGACAAGAATTTTGTGTTCGTTGGATACGCAAACGTGTAAGAGCTGTGATACATGAGTCATACAGGGAATCGCAGAAATTAAAATGAGATAAGACTAATGTATCACACAATAAAATTTTTATGTCCCTTGTTAGGCAGTACCTATTTGCGTATAGCAGTTTTAGATTATAATACGCTTTTTGAATGCAACGAGATACATGGTAATCAAAGCGGAGATCATTATCAACATAGACTCCTAGATTTTTGCAAACAACTTTATATGGTAAAATATCATCGCCCACCTTTATTTGGAACAGAGATGCATTCATATCTCTATCTTTCTTCTTACCAAATAGCATGACAGAAGATTTGGAAGAATTTATTAGCAACGAGTGTTTCTTGCTGAATTCGACAAGGTTTAACAAATCCTCATTCACTAACGACACCGCCTCCTCTAATAAATGCGGAAAAAAAGAGTAATATAGTTGTGTATCGTCCGCATACATGTGAAATTTACAGTGCTTTAAGCAAGAGCCTATGTTGTTAGTGTATAGAGAAAACAAAAGAGGTCCCAATATCGAACCTTGTGGAACCCCCGATAAAACCACTCTGGGGTCAGATATTTTCGACTGATATTTTACCCTTTGAACTCGATTGGCTAGATAATTATTTATTAAATTAATTGCTGTGTTACTAAAACCGATGAAATTTAAAATAGACAAAAGAATTTTATGATTAATGGTGTCAAAAGCTTTTGAGAAATCTAAAAGTACAAGTACCGTGAGTTTATTCTTATCAGCCGCTCTAATACAGTCATCTGTTACGTCCATTAATGTTGTGTTACAACTATATCCAGCCCGAAAGCCAGATTGAGTTTTAGGAAGAATATCATTGATATTAAGGTGGTCGCGAATTTGCTTCTCTATAATTTTCTCAAAAACCTTGGATAATGTACACAAGATACTTATAGGTCGAAGGTGTTTCAGCTCAGTAGGAGGATTAATTTTGGGTAAAGGAGTAACAAGAGCAGTTTTCCATACGTCTGGATAGACGCTCTCAGTTATGCAAAAATTTAATATATGAGTAAAATAAGGTAATAGATACGGACAGCACAAACGTAAGAGCTGAATGTTAATATTGTCCCATCCAGAACATCGTGTCTTAATAGAGAAAATAAGATTTTGAACTTCCAACTCAGTTGTCTTATGAAATTGTAGGAGATTACGAAATTCATTTTTTTTATGGGTAGCGTAGTAATTAATTAATTCACTGTTTGTAAAATGGGTAGCATTAGAAGAATTTTGAAAAAAGTCATTAATTAAATTTAAGTTTTGCATATTTAAGGGCAATTCTTGAGTATTGTGTTTATTAGTAATATTTAACTTACGAAATTCATTCCAAATAGACTTAGGACTATTATTGTTAGTAAATTTTGATTGCAAATACGCTTTCTTTTCTCTAGAAACTGTGGCGGTAACAAGATTTCTTAGAGATTTATAATAATCCCAATGTATGGGATTTCTTGTTTTTTTAAATTTAGATAGAGCTCGATCTCTTAAACGCATCATAAATTTTAAATTGTCGGTTAGCCAGGGCTTGCTGACCTTAAAAGATCTAGATTCTTTGATGGGAGCATGCAGGTCAATAACATTGCATATGTTATCATTTAGAAAATTGATTTTGTCGTTAACATTCTGCATATCAAACATCATGAACCATGGGACAGCGTATAAATCCCGAATAAAAAGATCATGATCAAACATTGAGAAATCTCTAAAACTACGAGTAGTAGGTGGAACTGCTTTTACCGAAAGAGATAAAGTGCAGGTTACTTTACAATGATCTGCGATATTACACTCCGAGACATTTTTTTCTAATATTTGTAGATCGTTACTAGAAACGACTATCAAGTCAAGTAAAGTTATTGAACTTTTTGTAATTCGTGTCCAAGAGAGCATTAAATTTTGTTACAGAGTCATTAATTTTTAATAAATCGAAGTTTAGATCACCCAAACATACGATAGAATCGCAAGTGGGTATTAAGTTAGATATTGTATCTTCAAAGATATTTAAAAAATCAGATGAAGGAAAATTAGGAGGTCGATAAACAGTACCTACCGCAATCTTCTTTTTGTTGACGTTAATGTATACCCAAATTTGTTCAAGATTAGAATTAAAAGTAATAACAGAATAGTTGATATTATTGTTGATATACATACCAACTCCACCACCTCTAGTTTGCCTGTCTTTCCTGATAAAGTTGTAGCCTTCAATTTTTATAGAGCTGGACGGTGTGTTGGCAGATAACCACGTTTCGCTTAAACCAAACAAGGTGCACCCGCTCTCAATCACAACATTCCTGAGATCATTAAATTTAGAAATTAACGACCTAACATTTAGATGACATAACTTTATTTTCCCCATTGTAGCAAAAAAGAAACAGTTGTAAAATTGTTAACAAATTCTAAAAGCTAGATTTAAATTACCTTGGAATAAAATAAAAATCAAATGCAAAAATTTAATTCTGCACAGGCATTGTTGCTCTCGGCAGCAATTACCTAAGAAATTAAAAATAACATCATATACACCCGAAAACAAACAAATATGATAGAACACGAATAAAAAAAGCTAAATTAAGAAAGTTTATTGCAAACGGTCCAAATCAGAAATGTTCATTGCAGATACAATTCTGTTGTCTTTTTTAATCTTTACAACACCATCTGCTGACCACACATTTGTAGCACCATATTTTTTAGCTGCAGCTTTAAGAACTAGCAAGCGTTGCTTTGAAAGGTCTTCTCTGATAACCACCTTAGTATTTTTGAAATGCTTCTTATTTCTAAAAATAAGGTTTCGGTATCTGTAGCTAGTGAACTTGAGTATTATGGCACGCGGTTTATCACCCACACGCTGGCCAACCCTGTGACAACGGTCAATCCAATCGATGCTGATAGGGATATCAGTTTTTTCCTTCACTAAATTGATGACCTTTTCCTCCACATTCTCACCTGCAGATTCACTAACGCCAAATATGCGCACATTATTTCGTCGAGAGTACTGCTGTAGATGGTCCACTTCTCTAATCAATGACTCATTTTCCTGTCGCAGAGTGCTGATACTGGAATCAAAGTTTTTGTTGATGTCAATGATTTTGGATTCCATTTTCTTCCACACTGCATCACAAATTTTGCTTAGGAAGTTTTCATCAGCAAGAACCACTGTAATAGTTTCTTTGATAATGCTGTGAATTTCCGCTTTTTGCTCGCGAGTGAAGGGCATCTTGAATACAATGTTGTAAACCACGGACACAATTTTTAAATACGAACTACTATAACTATCTTCCAATGTTCCTTTGACTTCGCCCTTTACAGCTTCATAATATAAATACATGTTAGGCACTGTTGGGTTCTAGACTTGAAAACAATAGCTGTAATTTTTATTCGATATGTTATTTGGGAGCAGGGTTTTATATTTTCATCTTTGCAAGCTCCTTTGTAGAGCGCGTACATTTTAGTTTGAGTAATTTAGACTCTTCCTGCTATATGCTGTTCAAACATAATGAGTCAATGTGAAAAACGTTCGATGTGTTCTTTAACAATTTTGAACTCAAGATCTGAAGTTTATTAAAGGGATGGTATTTGTCTCATTGATCGTCACCTACAAATAAACTATATCCATTTTAATTTTTTAAAATATGTCGCGGAGCCATTGCTAGTATACAAAGTTTTCAAGAAAAACTCAAGGTTTAAGTTATTTTACTATTCTCTAACGATAAAGAACTCATGAGATCTTTTTTTGTACTTTTCTAGGTTTTGCCCTGTGTCGTTATAGTTTTCACAAACTTCAAGGTAAGCTCATTTTTCTATTGCGATCTTATAACTTTTAATATTTAAAAAAAAATCGAAGAATTCAAAATTTCGGATACTAAAAATATCGCATTAAAATGTAGGGATTTTTGCGCGTAATGATGACGACATTGTTAAGTGACATTTGACAGTCGCCATTTAATGGACAAGTATGGAGAGCCCAGGCTAGTTTAGCAATGTGTGACAATGAGTATGTTGCCATTGTTTCGTGTTTTACTGAAAGTGCATTATTTTTTTTTGTTATTTTGTTTTACTTTCCATTAACACCTGTTGTTCGTGAATAATAAGTTATAAATATACTTATTAGTGCGTATTGTATTTCAGATGTTATAAACTTTTTTTCATCTTACTTATTGTAATTCATTTCTTGTAATAAAAAGATATAAGGTGTAATTGAAAAAATATTTATGAAGTGATTTCCTGAAATCAATATAATTTATTTCACATTTAAAAGGACCAGTTTCACTTTTTCTATTATGCAAAAGTTTCTTGTTCTATATGAAACATTTTCGGTTAAACTATAAACGGCCTTGTGTACATCCAATCATAAAAGCATAATATAATATACAGGGTGTCCCAAAAATAATAGGACACCGATTAGTCATAGATTCCTTATGTCATAATAAATCGATTAAACCTAATATACCTTAGTACAAAGTCCTTTCAGCAAGAAGTTATAGGGCCTTGAAGTTCAATTTTTTTTTTGTTAATTTCCACAAATATAGAGATATCGATTTGAATTTTGGTATACGTACTTACTATTATGTACTTCACTGTTAGAAAAAATTTCAAAAACTAGACTTGACTGTAGGGGGCACTTTACCTATCTTTCCAAACTTTTTTAGCTCTAACTTTGTTATCTCTAACATTTTTTAAAATTTTAGATAATTCTCTGAAAGAGTGTACTTTTAGTTCTTAAGCGTAAGAGCGACCGTTTACCTTAAAATGCCTATCAAAGGTTTTCGGTTGTCATTAAGATGTGCAATTATCAAGTAGCCATGATCACAAAAACAATGGGTAATGATTGTAATCTAGTAAACAAAAAAAAATCAATTAATGAAGTTGGCGACATCAGTTTTTTGTCTTTTGTGTTTACGAAAATGCTGCGACATAACGAACCTTTTCAGTATTGGAGAATTCGTTATGTAGCGGCATTTTCTTAAAAATAAAAGAACACATTTATATGTCACTAATGTCATTAATTGATTTATCATTGTTTTTTACTAGATGACCATTGTTTTTGTGATCATCGCTACTTGATAATTGCACGTCTTAATGACAACCAAAACCTTTGATGGGCATTTTAAGGTAAACGGTTGCTTTTAGGGTTAAGAAGTAAGAGTACTATATTATTCCTGTGTTTTTTAATTCTCTTTCAGATAATAACCTAAAATTTCAAAAAATGTTACAGATAACGAAGTTAGAGTTAAAAAAAGCTTTCAAAAATAGGTAAAGTGCCTCTTACAGTCAAGTCTAATTTATGAAAAAAAAATTGTTAGTGCAGTACATAATAGTAAGTATGTATACCAAAATTCAAATCGATATCTCCATATTTGTGACAATTTACACAAAAATAAAAAATAAAAAAATGAACTTCAAGGCTTTATAACTTCTTACTGAAGGAACTTTGTACGAAGGTACCTATATTAGGTTTAATCGATGTATTATAACGCATGGAATCTATGACTAATCGGTGCCCCATTTTTTTTGGGACACCCTGTATATTTGACTAATTTTATTGAACCCATCAACCTCAATATTTTTGTATTTTATTTTATTTTGGTACTCGGCCAACAGCCGGTAGGCCAATTATAGACGTCGCTATACATTTATGGGGACTTCCATCCCCACTAACGACTGTCATGATGTTATTATGACATCCGGGACCAACTATTTCTGTGACAGCCGTATCACGAGGCGCCGAGAGATGCAGCCATGGAACTCCCATCCAAGTTCTGGCCAGAAAGAGCGTTGCTTAACTTTACTGATTGAACGTGGACGCTTGTTCAAGCTATACCATCCGGTACATATTATGTACCTATAAAACCAATAAGGTCAGATGTACAATTAAACTTTTTATTTTAACTATGGAAACACAGTTTTCAACCGTCCCATTAAAAAAATATTTATTGGTTCTACGTACGGAAGGTATTTTTGGTGTGTGTGGGTGGCGGTGACAATAATGAATGCGCGTTGGCTGTGTCTCAGCAGCGAGCTCGGCTATTAGGAGAACATGATCAATGTTGGCTATGGATTCAGATTTCAAATGTTTCAGTTCCTTACAATCAACGTAAAGAGGTGCATTCTGTGATCCTGATGTTAAGGTTTCAACGGGGAGGACGCCGAAGTGCATCTATCTAACTGCTGGAGGTGTTGTTTGTATGTACAAATTGGAATACACAATATCAATTTTGTTGTCATTTTCTTGTGAGTAGGCAACCAGAATTGAAGATAAGCGTTTGTTTAAGCGTGTTTTCAACATTGATAATTGCAAATAATAATTGTCTACCAATGTAGAAGGTTCGAGAAAATGACTATAAAAGAGCTGCGTTAAAAGTGGGCCTTCGCTTATGCGCACTGGTGGTAGAATACTCCACTCCCTAACAAAAGACAAACCCTTCTGAATCATTGTCACAAGATCAAAACATCCAACCCCCGTGCTCAAAACAAGAGCACTAAAAATTTAAAAACGTAATCAAGTCATGTATAATCCCGACTAACTCACAGAAAAAAGATCTCACCCTGAATATAAGTAACTGCAGAAAACTAAGAGAGAAAATACAAAGAATCAATCTAAAGGCTCATTTCACAAAAAAATTAATCACCTTGAACATTCTTACCATCCTACACTAAGAAGTAGTTGATAGCTGATCGTCCCACAAGGAAAAGTGACCTATTCGATTAACTACTCAACATAATCATAATCAATCCTCGAATTTCAAAAGTTACTGAAAGTTTTTATAAGTTTCATAAGCGCTGTATGAAGTATAGTTTTAGTTATTAAAATGATATAAATGAATCAAACT
Organism: Agriotes lineatus; assembly: GCA_940337035.1. Classification (NCBI taxonomy): domain Eukaryota; kingdom Metazoa; phylum Arthropoda; class Insecta; order Coleoptera; family Elateridae; genus Agriotes; species Agriotes lineatus. Next base: position 122,526,333 of record OW679199.1, read on the forward strand.
CATGTAGACTAAACTCTCAGGAAACCTTACTTCGAGAGAGCGCATCCCCCGGGTACGTATTGGCATTGTGTACTATTGCACAGTGCATGAGTGAAACGGAGTAAGGAATGCATGCTAAAATTTTACTGACATTATTTACTACGGCACAGTACACCAATCTTGTAGATGCTCTGAAGCGCAGTAAATAATGGACATAATATGTACCGAATCAAAGGGCCAATATTGCTTTGGATAGAAATCATAATGAGACTCCAATAATTATAAATAAGCAATAAAAACATTGGACATAATAAATATAGCATAAAATGCTTTACTCAGTCATGATGTCTATAATTTCCAATGTTTTTATTGCATATTTATAATTATTAGCCTTTCTTCCACACTTATAGTATTTGGTACATGAGTAGAAACGGGGCACTTTTCCCCCACCACTTTTAATTGATTCGCGGATTCGCGGTTTAATTCGCGGATTTATTCGCGGATTTCGCGGTTTTATTCGCGGATTGACCTAATTAATTTCGCGGTTTGATCTAATTAATTTCGCGGTTTGATCTAATTAATTTCGCGGTTTGATCTAATTAATTTTCACATGTGCTACTGAATAAATTACGCAATAGCTTCCGATCAAGTTACGCGGAGGCCATCTTGGATTTCTGGCGGGAATATTTGAAATTTGAATTTTTTCCGATTTTTTTCTAAGTTTAATTTTTTGAATTTGAATTTCCCGGGGGTGTCGGCCATCTTGGTGCGCGCGCACTTCTCACGGCGGTTGTTTTTAAATTTGAATTTTCGCGGAAATATTTGAAATTCAAACTGGTGGATCTATTTCGCTCTTCGAAGCTGCTGTCTCTCTCTTGCATTCACTCGTGGAAATATTTAAATTTAAAAAATCTATTTGCGGCGGACCCGAGTGGGAATCGAACCCTAGTTTTCTGGTTAACAGCCTTAGCACCTTACCGTTGTGCTATCGAGGCGACTTGGAAATATAGGATTTGAACAAGACGTCATTTCGCAGCTCGGATTGACCTAATTAATTTCACGGTTTGATCTAATTAATTTCGCGGTTTGATCTAATTAATTTCGCGGTTTGATCTAATTAATTTTCACATGTGCTACTGAATAAATTACGCAATAGCTTCCGATCAAGTTACGCGGAGGCCATCTTGGATTTCTGGCGGGAATATTTGAAATTTGAATTTTTTCCGATTTTTTTCTAAGTTCCATTATTTGAATTTTAAACTTCCCGGGCGTCGGCCATCTTGGTGCGCGCGCACTTCTCACGGCTGTCGTTTTTAATTTTGAATTTTCGCGGAAATATTTGAAATTCAAACTGGTAAATCTATTTCGCTCTTCGAAGCTGTTGTCTCTCTCTTGCATTCACTCGCGGAAATATTTAAATTTAAAAAAGCTATTTGCGTCGGACCCCAGTGGGAATCGAACCCTCTACGTTTGCATACACATTGGGCTCACATTGATCGATGCCGCTAAACCACGGAGCGCTACGGGATTTAAAGGGTTTGAGCGGTGTGCCATCCCGCTTGAGTACCGCTATGCTGTCATATTATAAAATTATTTATTTCCTGAAAATTATAATTAATAACAGATGAACTGCATTGTGCATAATTTAGAACCATAGTAATATTTTTAAAAGGCGAAATAATTATTTTAGTCCCTTATATAAATACACGCATTCTGACTATGCTAGCTTTCTCTTTCAAAGTTTTGACGTCATTGCATAGCGGGCTGTAAATTTTAACCGACAAAATACATTGTTACCGGGGGATTGTATCTGCTGGAGTTTAGACTTTTTATAATAGATATTAAATAAATGAACTGAATCACTCAAATGGGTTATAACGCTCTGGATCAAGCGGTCTCTATTTAATAAATGTGTTTTACAATCAACCATTGTTTTATTTGCAGACGGTATAGAAAATCTATTTTATTTTAAATAAACGTTGTACCACACAACCTATTTTGCAAAAATTTAGATTATAAGAATAGGGAATGTTTAGCTTATTGTGTTTAAAGGTTGGTACAATTTAAAAAAAAATTAGATTTGCAACAGCTTTTGCTGTAATTAGTGCTTTTATTTTTATAATATGAGTGACGTGTATGCGTGGATTAACGATATTTCCATCGTTCTCTGCCTGCTATATAGATGGAAATTTCCTCTCGAGTTCTTGGTCAATCGAATATATTCCGGCGAAATGCTGTAACATATTTAAATTTACGTTGCTATGCGTGCTTACAAAAAGACGTTATGGAGCAATCAATTAATTGATCTAATTAAATTCGCGGTTGTCAAATAATATCAAATTTTAAACTTTGAACACAACAGTTTTAAAATATTGCTCGGCTAACATAAAGAAGATATACGTATTGCTTGAGTAAGAAAGAGATAAACATAGTAGCAAATATTGGAGAAGGCTTGCCTAATTTTAATTATGACATTTGTCAACTAAACATGCCTAGTACTAATAGAAATAATTACTTTATTTTTATAATCTGCTCTTTTATAATATCGCTGCGGAACTTACGAGACGTTCTTTATGTTTACTTTAGAAACCCTTAACCCTTTTCATTTAAATCGCGAAATCCGCATAAATATATTACTATAAAAAATCGCGAAAAGTGTTGAGTAAATAAATGCAACGCATTGTAAAGCCGTAAAACTTTTAGTTATTGTACGTTTACAAGATGGGTCTTTTGACAAAGTGGAAGAACCAAACTATGCTATTGTAAATGTACAGATTTTTCACTGTCAATTTGTATATAACAACTTAATGTAAATTGGTATTTGGAACATTTTAACGAAAACAGCGACTTCTTTCGGCATAAACTGTTTCTTCTCACTACGGAACCCTATTTTATAAGTAAACGTCTGAAATTGTGTCATTATATCGATAAAAACTGCATTTTAGTTTAAAAAATTCCAATATAAATGCAAACGGACGAAAATAAAAACGCAATTAACCACAAAGTAACATAATTTTGAATAAAAAAAACACAATTTCGTTGGAAAAATGTTCTGTTTCACTTAAAATTTTACAAAAACTGACATCATGTCATATAAATTATACAAAAACTGTCATCATGTCACTTGAAATTATATAAAAAACGACATTTTTACTAAACACACGACGAAAATTGAACAAAAATCACACAATTACAAGCCATCTCACATAAATTTTCACAAAAATCGACATCATGTCATATAAATTATACAAAAACTGTCATCATGTCACTTGAAATTATACAAAAAACGACATTTTTACTAAACACACCACGAAAATTGAACAAAAATCACGCAATTACACGCCATCTCACATAAATTTTTACAAAAATCGACATCATGTTACATAAACTATGCATAATTTTGCAAATGTTTTACACTTTTTATAAAATGCATCGCTCAAAATTAAAAGAATTAGCAATTTCATTGAAAAAATCTACTACCACAATCATTTCGATAAACAAAATTCAAAAAATCTTATACTTTTGACGGGAATATATGTTAGTTGACCACAAATTAACATAATTTTTAAATAAAAACGCGCAATTCGTTGAAAAAAATATTCTGACACCACCAAAACACGCAATTTCATTGAAAAATATATATATGTTGTCCACAAATTAACATAAATTGAATAAAAACACGTAATTTTGTTGAAAAAATGTTCTGGCTGTAAATAATTTTGCAAATGTTTTACACTTTTTATAAAATGCACCGCTCAAAATTAAAAGAAATAGCAATTTCATTGAAAAAATCTACTAACACAATCATTTCGATAAACAAAATTCAAAAAATCTTATACTTTTGACGGAAATATATGTATGTTGACCACAAATTAACATAATTTTTAAATAAAAACGCGCAATTCGTTGAAAAAAATATTCTGACACCACCAAAACACGCAATTTCATTGAAAAATATATATATGTTGTCCACAAATTAACATAAATTTGAATAAAAACACGTAATTTTGTTGAAAAAATGTTCTGGCCCCGTCATTTCACTTAAAATTTTACAAAACTGCCATCATAACACTCGAAATTATACAAAATATATGTATGTTTATCACAAATTAACATAAACCTGAATAAAACACACAATTTCGTTGAAAAATTTGCAAATGTTTTACACTTTTTATAAAATGTGTCGCTCAAAATTAAAAGAAATCACAATTTTTAAATTATATCACGCCATTATGAAATCGTAGATTGATTTTTTTTGAAATTTTACACTTTGTAACTGTAAAATAACTTCAAATACTAATATTTTAGCTTTAGATTTTGTAATTATTGCAGATTCGTGAAAAACAAAAGCAGAGTAGAAATAAAAAACACAAACACTTTGTAATAAACAAATATATTGTTCTTATTTCGTATAATACTTAATAATATAAATATAAATGTACAGCAGAATGTCTTATTTCTAAAAATTCGCTAGCAATTTACAAAACTGTAGTTTGAGGTGCACGACATTTCAAATTAAAAAGACTGCAAGTAATAAAATCAGAATTTCATTGTGTAATTTTAAAGTTTAAGATGCACCCAATCTAGAATTCCCTTCGTTTTTGGTGATGATGACATCTGCCTTAGAGGCGTTTTTCTAACGGCCCTTTTTTGGAGGCGTTTCCTTATCGATGTTCTTCTGACTGAACCTTTTTGATGTGGACTTGGATGAGTAGCTGGTGTTTTTAATTTATATTCTAAATCAGACTCGCAGTTATCAGTTTCCATTCCGGTTTTTCCTATAGTACCAGTCAGGGTTGGCTTCTTTTGCTGTTTAGGTTTAGCTAGCAGCACATTAGGAACGTTAAGGTCTTTGATGTAATCAGCAAACTGTAGGCGTCCGGGTGGATTAATAGTTTTTCGAGGCCGCAGAATGTCGTGAATTAAATCGACTATGTTAGACGCCGGTAAAATTTCACCCTTTATAGTAACGGTGCCCTTGTGATCCCAGTTCACTTCGCTTGAGGTACTCAAAATGCGTAGGAAAACTTCAGCTTTTTTCTTAAAAGTTTTGGGAAGTGTAGATAAAATAACGGCATTTGATAGGCTGTCACTGGTTGTTTCAATAGGTATTTTGATTGGCTGCCGCGCCTGGTTTGTGAAATGAAGGAATCGTTGTAAAACCTGATTGTACTGGATCCATTTATCGTGATCAGTTAATTTGGACTTTAAAACTTTTTGCATTTCGTCATCAAGCTGTGATAATATATTTTTCTCCGCATCATCGCCAGACTTAAGACGTTGGACAAATTCCGGCGATACAATCAACATCTTCCGCTCTTTGTCCATTTTAGTCGAAAAGGAGCTCAGTCGTTTGTTCTGGTAGAGCCGTCGTGAATAAACTAGCTTAAAATCAAGACTTTCATAATAAATATATAAAAAAATATGACAGGTACGGGAATCGAACCCGTATTCTCTCTCGAGATCAGAACTTGAATCTGACGCCTTAACCATTCGGCCAACCTGCCTCCCTATATAAACGAGCACTCTCTGCATAATTAAGAAAACATATAGTTTAAAAAGCCTTCTGCATGCAATTTCAAACAATATTTCATATAAATTAAGCCATGTACAAATTTCTTAATCAGGTTTTGATATATATTTTATCGAAAGACTTGACCCTCAGCTGCCGCTTTATTATTTGTCGTGATGCGTCATCGCTGAATTTTACAAGTGCCATCCTGCCTGCTATGTGACGCACGCAATGTTTCCATACCTTTTTATTTTAAAATTCTATAAAATCAGAGGTCCAAACTGCTGCCGCATCAGGTAACAGAGTACAATGGTTTAAAACGTGTTAGTGCGGCATCAGTCGGGCCTCTGTTTTTATAGAATTTTAAAATAAAAAGGGGTGGATACATTACGTACGTCACACAGCAGGCAGGATGGCACTTGTAAAATTCATCGATGACGAATCACGACAAATAATAAAACGGTAGCTGAGGGTCAAGTCTTTCGATAAAATATATATCAAAACCTGATTAAGAAATTTGTACATGGCTTAATTTATATGAAATATTGTTTGAAATTGCATGCAGAAGGCTTTTTAAACTATATGTTTTCTTAATTATGCAGAGAGTGCTCGTTTATATAGGGAGGCAGGTTGGCCGAATGGTTAAGGCGTCAGATTCAAGTTCTGATCTCGAGAGAGAATACGGGTTCGATTCCCGTACCTGTCATATTTTTTTATATATTTATTATGAAAGTCTTGATTTTAAGCTAGTTTATTCACGACGGCTCTACCAGAACAAACGACTGAGCTCCTTTTCGACTAAAATGGACAAAGAGCGGAAGATGTTGATTGTATCGCCGGAATTTGTCCAACGTCTTAAGTCTGGCGATGATGCGGAGAAAAATATATTATCACAGCTTGATGACGAAATGCAAAAAGTTTTAAAGTCCAAATTAACTGATCACGATAAATGGATCCAGTACAATCAGGTTTTACAACGATTCCTTCATTTCACAAACCAGGCGCGGCAGCCAATCAAAATACCTATTGAAACAACCAGTGACAGCCTATCAAATGCCGTTATTTTATCTACACTTCCCAAAACTTTTAAGAAAAAAGCTGAAGTTTTCCTACGCATTTTGAGTACCTCAAGCGAAGTGAACTGGGATCACAAGGGCACCGTTACTATAAAGGGTGAAATTTTACCGGCGTCTAACATAGTCGATTTAATTCACGACATTCTGCGGCCTCGAAAAACTATTAATCCACCCGGACGCCTACAGTTTGCTGATTACATCAAAGACCTTAACGTTCCTAATGTGCTGCTAGCTAAACCTAAACAGCAAAAGAAGCCAACCCCGACTGGTACTATAGGAAAAACCGGAATGGAAACTGATAACTGCGAGTCTGATTTAGAGACACTTTTTCTGCTAGGTTAGGTTGTTTTCAGTTTAAGGTTATATTTTCTGAATAGGTACATTGTTGCCGGATCTCTCTCTCTCTAGTCTCGACATCAACTCGTGTTCTTTTAGATCTGGTCTGTCCTTTTTAAACTGTAACTAGCATCGTTTAATGGAAATTTTTTGCTGTGATCGCTGGTTCGACTCCAGCCATGGGACATCGCAGGAAGCTTTTTTTTTAAATTAAAATAACGGACAAATATTTGTTAAGTCACTCATATATTAGCGCTAAAACATTCCAAAAATAATATGAACATAATACAATTGAAAACAAAATTTAGGTTATAACAAAAATAAATTTTCATAGATCTTTTAAAGTACATCAACACAAACTGCAGTAGCTTTGCAAGAAAATAATATAAGCAGCGACTCCAACACGTATTAAAAGACAACGAAATTCAAAATAATAAATAAGTATAACTACTTATTTATTGTTTCATACAATTCAGCTTAAGTAGTTTCTGAATCGGATGATTTCGTAACACCAAAACAGGGTAAATCTTGTCTGTTTATCTATAGATAGATAGATATTTATTGGTGCTAATATGCCACAAGTGCACTTACGTAAGTAAAAAAAAGATTACAATAAAATTAAAACTAATAAGAATCATCGGTTCAAATTCAAACGTCATTCAAGAAGGACACGAAGTTGGCGACCAATCAGAGCCCGGCATTCCAGGTCCGCGTTGTGCCATCTAGCGAACTCAAATATGCGACCGGTTAAGCCATTTGAGGATGACGAAATAGAAAGTTCTACAGAGTCGGTGATATCATAGCAAATTCCATTGTCTGTGCTGCAAAAACCATTGCGAATAATTACACATTTTATGTTGAAAATTGAAAATAACCGCCGCGTAATTATGATCTCGCTATATAAAATAAGTAATTCATTTTTGAGTATATTTTTAAACTATTTCAGGACTATATTCGCAGAATCCGAAGTGCAAACTTTCACTGGCTGTTTTGTAATACCGGGCCTAACGATAAAAATAAAATAATTAATTATGACGAAATCGCGGGCGAAGTCAATTTTTTAAAAATTGCATATACCTTTAATCACATCAAGCTACACATTTCAGTTCTTAAAATTTAAATTTTCGAAAAAATAAGTTGTTTAAAATTCGAGCGGCGTGACTGTAGAGCTGCGAAATGGCGTTTCGTTCAAACCCTTTAAATCCCGTACCGCTCCGTGGTCTAGAGGCATCGATCGATGTGAGCCCAATGTGTATGCAAACGTAGAGGGTTCGATTCCCACTCGGGTCCGCCGCAAATAGATTTTTTAAATTTAAATATTTCCACGAGTGAATGCAAGAGAGAGACAGCAGCTTCGAAGAGCGAAATAGATCCACCAGTTTGAATTTCAAATATTTCCGCAAAAATTCAAAATTAAAAACGACAGCCGTGAGAAGTGCGCGCGCAGAAAATCAAGATGGCCGACACCCGGGAAGTTTAAAATTCAAATAATGGAACTTAGAAAAAAAAATCGGAAAAAATTCAAATTCAAATATTCCCGCCAGAAATCCAAGATGGCCGCCAAAGTCCGACGCGTAATTCCAGAAACCCGCGAAATTAATTAGGTCAATCCGTGAATCAAAACCGCGAAATCCGCGAATTAAACCGCGAATCCGCGAATCAATTAAAAGGAGTGGGGGGAAACTGTCCCCTTTCTACTTACATGGTTTACAAATATTCCAATATTGTTCAAATATACAGGGTGTTTCTTAAATACGTGTAGCAAATTGACTGGTATGTTCATTGGCTTATTCTTAGACAAAAAGTTCCCATCAATATGCCTTCACAATCTCTTCGTTTTCGAAAGGAATTTGAGAAAAAAATCGTAAAATTTTATAATTTTTTGAAACGCGTCGGAATATTAATTACGGATTTGATGTGTGTACAGGGTGTCCCATTTTCGATGATATTACGGGGTATCTCACTTACGAGTAAAGATAGAGAGTTGCGGTTTTCGCAATACTGTGCTACTTTTTTATAAAAAGAACGATGGTATAAACAAAATTTTCATAGCCCTCTTCGTTTCTGAGATACAGGGCGAAATTGAAAATATTGCATTTTGGGACCCCCCTCGTATCTCCGTTATCCTTTAACATATCGCAAAGCTAAAAACTGAATATTATACAGTTTTTTACGTAGAATCCAGTGGCGTAGTCATATTTTTGCTGTCAGCTGTAAATTTTTAGCTATAAATCAAACTTATGTTTTTTTTTAATGGGACACCCTGTATATTTTTTTTTCGTTTGATTGGAAATTTTATAAGATATACAAAAATATATAATACATGATATGTATTTTAAATAATAAACTTAAAATTTATAATTTCACAAAATGTGTCCCTATACGACACTCTTGGTGAGTATAGTATAAGTATTAGTAGGCCGTGATTATTAGAACAATGGAATGATCATTTGCTAAGCCCTTGTCAAGACCTGTCTGTTGCAAAATTTATATTTTCTGTGTAATATTGTATTTTTTACGATGGCTGAAAATGAAAATTATCAACATTTTGAAAAATATGACATGTTAGTCTGCTTTATACAGAGCAATGAAAACTCCCGTGAAGCTTCCCAGCTATATTTCAATAGGTTTGTTTGAATATTTATTTACCCTTTGAAGTATGTGGGTTTATTTTTTATTTAAATATCATTTTAATTTATAGATATCCAGAAAGAAGGCAACCTGGTCTTTTAATGTTTTCCCGAATAAAGAAAAATTTGATAGAACATGGAACATTTATCCGGCCCCGACCAAAAACCTATAATAAGGAAAATCGCGATACGGACGAAGTCAACGTTTTGGCATGTGTAGAGGCAACGCCTTCACAATCATGTAGAGTTCTAGAGCAGGAAGTTGGTGTTCCCAAGACGCAGGTTCAAAGAATATTGACCAAATATAAATTTAGGCCATACAAGATTAAAATCGTACAACATTTGCATCCTGGTGATGCAGAACGACGTTTACTGTTTTGCAACTGGTATTTGGAACAAATTCGTATTGACAACAACTTTGCCAGATCTATAATATGGTCCGACGAGGCCTACTTTTCCAGTGCAGGTATTTTTAACAGGCATAATACTAGGCATTGGTCCCAAGAAAATCACCATGTGATATTCGAAAGAGAACAACAGGGTCGATTTGGATTTAGCGTGGCTTGTTTTATTTTGGGGCGACAAATACAATATAGAATTTATGAAGGCAGTCTTTCAGGAGACAGATATCTTGAAATTTTGGAAGATGTTATCCCTGTGTTACTAGACAATGTCCCTTTAGCTCATCTTAACAGGATACATTTCCAACAGGATGGTGCGCCCGCTCACAATGCCCGAATTGTTCAACCTTTTTTAGATAATAATTTTCCGCAAAAATGGATCGCTACTAATGGACCAATTAGATGGCCTCCACGGTCGCCCGACCTATCCATTCTAGATTTTTTTTTATGGGGCTACTTGCAGAATAAGGTTTATAGTACCCGTCATCGGACAATAGATGAACTACGTAATGCCACCAATGCGGCATTTCAAAACTTGCAAGGACGTTCCATAATTATTTTAAATGCTTTAAAAAGAATAACCACATTATGTCAACATTGCGTTCGAGAAAATGGCAACCATTTTGAACAGTTCTTTTGATGTGAAAATCTATTAAGGGGTTAATATCGAGGTGAATATTATGTTAATATTAAGATGAAAAATTACAAGTTTTGTTTAGTTTTATTCTTCCTTAGTGTATAAAATTGTTCATAGCTTACTTAGATTTAACTTTTTTAAATTTCTATGTTTGTGATATTCTAATATAACTAAGTCAAAGCCTACTAATACTAATGCTATATAATGCAAACTATGATATTACGCAAGTATATGGATATTTTGTAAAATTATAGATTTTAGGTTTACGATTTAAAATACATATCATGTATTATATATTTTTGTAAATCTTATAAAATCTCCAATCAAACGAAAAAAAAATATACAGGGTGTCCCATTAAAAAAAACATAAGTTTGATTTATAGCTAAAAATTGACAGCTGACAGCAAAAATATGACTACGCCACTGGATTCTACGTAAAAAACTGTATAAGATCCAGTTTTTAGCTTTGCGATATGTTAAAGGATAACGGAGATACGAGGGGGGTCCCAAAATGAAATATTTTCAATTTCGCCCCGTATCTCAGAAACGAAGAGGGCTAGGAAAATTTTGTTTATACCATCTTTCTTTTTATAAAAAAGTAGCACAGTATTGCGAAAACCGCAACTCTCTATCTTTACTCGTAAGTGAGATACCCCGTAATATCATCGAAAATGGGACACCCTGTACATGAGGCTCCAAATGTTATCGGTAAACCATTTTTCAGTTCACCAGTGACGTGCGTATGAATCCTCTTTGCACGATTGAATAGGGAAAAGGAGACGACACGTAGACGTCACTGATTTTTTTCAGTTTTGATAATGTTTTAATATCTTGATTAAAACTCTACAAAAATTGCCTCTTGGGTTTTTTTGTAAAATATACGGTTTTCTGTAAAAATTAGAAAAATGAAACCAAGTGCTGCCAAATTTTTATTATTCCAAAATAAGTTGTTAACGTGTTTATAATTGGTACCGTTACCGTAACTTTGATCTAAGTTGGAAAATTCATAATCTTTTTGTGTGGCATACTTTTCCTTACTTAATCCTGATTTTTCATCATACTGTGAATTAATAATAACTGGACAACTATATCATTAGTGATTACCTAACAGAATTAAGAATTATCGGGGGTAATTTAGGTAGTAGTGTGTTAAATTGATTCAAATTAAATATACAACAATGCAATATCACCACATAAATATTTATCAACTGCTAAATACGTATTTCGACAACCAAGTTGTCATCATCAGTAGCTACGAAAAACTTACACAGCAAAATAGCAACGATATGCTAATGACCAAATCACAAATGGAATGCAATGCAATGGTTTCCAAGAATTTAAAAACAATTTTCTAGATTATTATTGGGGTGAAAACAAAAACCAACTGATATTTAAAAGAGTTACCTACTTAATTCAAAGAATAAGAGGGGACAGTTTAGGTAGTGCCTCATTAAATAGATTCAATTTAAATAAAAAACAATGGAATGGTTTCTAAGATTAAAAAAAAAACAATTTTCAGGACTATTATTGGGGCGAAACCAAACAACAACTGATATTTAGACTTTCATCTCTACGATGAATTAAGTAAGTAAATCTTTAAATATCACTTGTCGTTTGTTTTCACCCCAATAATAATCTAAAAAATTGTTATTACAATCTTAGAAACCATTTCAATGTTGTTTATTTAAAACACCCCAATTTAATACACTATCACCTAAACTGTCCCCCATTATTCTTAATTCTTTTTGATAAACATATAATTGCCCATATACTTTTCTTGTATTAATAATTCTAGTCTTTCCATGAACTTTTTTGAGTAAATTCTATCATTCCCATCAAATTTCTCTAGTTTATTTTGACTTAAAACTGTATACAACTTGAGGCACCGCTAAATTATTATAACAACCTCTGCTATTTTGATTTTTTTTTCTCTTATTCTAACTTTAAGATTTGAGCTTTGCCCTCAATATTTTGATCTACCATATTAATGATTGTTTTGTCTGTATTGTCTTTCACTCCTTTCATTTGCCGATTTAATATTTCCACTTTGTATTCCATGTTAGTAATGTGGCCAGTAAATGGTTTATTCTGTATACCCTCATTTTCTTCTAAGCAATCCAGTTCCTAAATTGTTTGACATCTTCATATATTTTCCTACAATTTTATTTTGATGCTCTAATGCAGGGGTCGGCAACCTGCGGCCCGCGGGCCGCATGCGGCCCTTTGCAACTTTTTGCGCGGCCCGCCAAAGCACCAATATAAATTTAGGAAAAATCAACAAACTTAGAGCGTAAGCGTGCCGAAATGTGGCCGGTGACAAAAATGCGCGACAAACAGAAGCATAGTGGGAAACATATTTTACTGCGCAAGTTTAATCCCCACTCCCCAGCGAATACGACGTCTCGCTTAGCAAGTGTAGCATTCTTTCTAGTGATGGGCATAATCGGATGATTTCAATAATCGGAATGTTCCATTTCGGAATGTTTATAAAATCGGAATATCATCCGATTATTTTACATTCCGTAAATGCAAGCAAAGGAAAACGAGCGAAATAACAACAAGCGGAAGGAAGATGAAGTGCGTGCAAATTTACGATGAGAGCACTCGCCGTCTCGCCGTAAGCCCTTATCTGCGTTGGCATCTATTGTTTGGGTTTGTAGGACGGTCAGTAATAGCTATTTACGTTATTAGACCGGTAGCAACATTTTTATGGCCGCGCCAATACTTTACAGGTCGAACCGTAGGGCGAGACCTGTATGTTTGGTAAGGCCATAAGAATTCTACCGGTCGTGTATCGTATAAGAATTTTTAGGATACTGCATTGGTAACTAGCGTTTACATTGTTACAAACGAGTCCGGCAGATAAAATTTACCGGCCTAGACCAGTAGTAGCCAGCAGTATCCTAAAAAACAATTTATAAGTTTGAGTCGCACAGTGGGATATGAGGAAATAAAATATTTTTCCAAATTATTACAGTAGTTACGTTAATAGACTGTCGGAAAATGGTAGTGATATTTTAAAGTTTAATAGCACATAAAGTACATAATAGATAGTATAAAACAATACTTGAATTTGAAGTCTGTAGGTGTACTATCTAATAATTAATCTACGAAATACCACTGCCATTAGTGCCATTCACGTATCATACACATGCGCACACGGCGCGACCCGTCGACATTCGCCAACCAGCATATAGCAGTCAAGTGAGTCAATACAACATTCCGTATTCCGTTCAGTTCAAATTGGCATTTCGTTTTCTCATTTTGTGTACCGAATAGTAAAATAATCGAATTCCGAAAGTTCCGAATTTTGTGCACCGAACAGTAAATTAATCGAATTCCGAAAAGTTCCGAAATAATAGCAACCTTCCGATTTTTTGAACAATCGGAAACTTTCCAATTATTCATTCCGGATAGGCCCATCACTAATTCTTTCATTTCGCCAGTTTGCTACTGTATGTTCATATGTGCGTTCATGTTGACAGCCGTATGACGTTTCACTACAATATTTTATATTTTTTATATTTATATATTTTATATTTACATATTTATACATATTTAATTGGAATTGTATTTTCTTTTTTTTCCCTTTTAAGAATTGTAAAATTTTTGTTCTCTAACATTATTGTAATTATAGCATGTCAATAAAAAATTAATTTTTTCTATATTTATTTTTAATAATATCTATACTCGTATATGATATAAAAGCACTATTTAAGTTACATTTGAATGTGCGGCCCGCATATAAAAAATTATTTTGAAAATGGCCCGCCGTCCGATAAAGGTTGCCGACCCCTGCTCTAATGTATGATCAATCTCTGTTTATATTTCGACGTTGTAATTATATAGTTCCTTACCAAATTTATCGTACCTTAATTTGCAATCTCTACTTTTTTCGTCAAGTCTAGTTTTGAATCCTTGTTTTAACACCTTACTTCATCGTTCCCTAATTTCTTCTATGTTTTGTTGTAATTGAACCTCTTTTGCATTTATGTCAGGTTTTATATTCTTTACTCTGTAAGTTCTCTCTCCTTTTTGTACTTTATGTTTTCTATCTAGTTTGAACACCTTCCATTTTAATTAACTTCTAATGATCAAAAGCTGCAGAATAAATACATTTACATAAGTACTATTAACGCAACTTATATTATAGTTCTTTAAAAATAAACAGGTTTTACATTTACCAAGTCGTTATTTATTTAATTACCGTTGTGGATAATCACCAATCATCATAATATTCACTAATAATCACAAACAATTTCCATTTTGATTCTATTTGATATTTGCCCCTAACTAATTGAAATGTTTCATTCTACCCAATCATGATCTTTTATTAGGTAGAATCTATTCATTGCTTATTTATAATTATTAGCTTCCCAATCTGATTTATCTCCATAGCAATATATTACTCAAACGAAGTTAACATTGGCCATTTCATTTGACCCCATATGAAGTCCATTGCTTACTGCGTTTTGGAGCATGAATACGGTCCGTGTTCTGTGTCGGAGTAAATAATGTCAGTAAATTTTGAGCAATCTTTGTCGTACATTTCTTACTGCGTTTCAGAACACTGATGCAGTGTGCAATGGTAAATAATACCAATACGCCCCCCGGGTGGCGAATGGGGGAAGTCCTAGAGACAGGATTGCTGTGAATATTCATAATAAGTAGCCGCGGACCAAAGGCTAATTACTCCTAGATAACGGGGCCCTCATAGCTAGAAACGATTCAGAGAACCTTTAAAAGCATAAAAAATGGACGGGCTATAGGGCAAGGAACTACGACAAGATTAAGGTGTGGAATATAAGAGGACTGCGTGGAAAGGAACAAGAAATAGTGGATGAAATATGAACTAAAAACACTAGGAATAAGTGAAACAGAGGCAGAGCTAGAAATCAGCAGGCCCTGTATCATAAACTGCCAAGTGCCCCCCCCCCCTCCCATCAGGGTATTATCAAATAAACGTATAAAAATACGAATTCAATTTTTATTTTTGAACAAAAATAATACATTTGTACATACCTCCAGCGGTTAGATAGATGCACTTCGACGTCCTGACCGTTGAAATCTTAACATTAGGATCACAGAATGCACCTTTTTAAATTGATTGTAAGGAACTGTAAACATTTGAAATCTGAATCCATAGCCAACAATGATCATGTTCTCCTAATAGCCGAGCTCGCTGCTGAGACGCAACCAACGCTCTTTCATTAGTGTCCCCGCCACCTACACAGCACACACACACACACACACACACAATTTAACAGTTTAACCGAAAAATTAATATAGAACAAGAAACTTTTGCATAATAGAAAAAATGAAACTGGTTCTTTTAGACCTGAAATAAATTATATTGATTTCAGGAAATCACTTCTAAAATATTTTTCAACTTTTTTCAATGTCACCTTATATCAGGGCCGGACTGGCCCACCGGGACACCGGGAAATATCCCGGTGGCCTGCCCCGGACAGACTTACTTTGTCAACCACTCAAGTTGCATGTGAATGCTTTTCGATTTTGAAATATGTTAAAAACCGTTTGCGCAGTTGTTTGTGTCAGGATCATCTAGACGCTTTCATGTTGACGTGTAAAAGAGATATTATAAATAATTTGGACAATGCAAAAATAATAAATTTGATTTCTGAGAAGAGCGAACTTCTAAAAAAATGTTACTCTTTTAAATACATACGAATATTATCTATTCTACTGTATTGCGATTGAGCCCATATCTTATAACATAAAATCGGTGCTCTCTTTGTATGTTTGCGTGTATGTTTGTTCGCTATCTCCTCCTAAGATACTGGCCGGATTACGTTGTATGATGGCTTAAAATTTTGCTAATTTTTAGACTTAGATCGTAGGCCGGTTTTTATTTTCAAAAAAAGTGCCAAAAAGTATTAAATCGCGTCTATGGGCGTTGGCTGTGCTGCGGCAGCTGTTGCCTCGGGTGATTCACTATGTTCATATGCTATTACAGCAGCTGTTCATTCAACTAAACATAATGGTCTGGCGGTAGAATGACCACCTACCACGCGGGCGGCCCGGGTTCGATTCCCGGCCGAAGCATACTTTTTTAAAAATTTATATTAATGAATCTCTCTTAATTTAGCGAACCGAAGCGTAGTGCCGGTGACTCACTAGTGTTTTTATAATGAGTCATTCACTTATTGTAGTTTTTAAATACATGTTTTGTACAGCAAACGATTTAGATTTTTCACTTTTTCTTCTTTGAACTGTGAACAATTTAAACAAAGAGTGAAAAGTTATTGACAAATTTGCTGTACCGATGCTTAAGATCGATGTATGGATTTCAATTCAAATAGAACAATGTTGGTGAGTGTAATAGTTCTTAGAATGATATAAAAGTGCGTCTGTAAGAGTCAATATTTGAATGATTTTCTCCCCTCCCCCCTCCCCCCGGGTTTCCCCCCGGAGAACCATCCAACGATATTGGTCCGTCTCGTCATTCTTTTCCTGGCCTGATTTTTTTCTCCAGTCCGGCCCTGCCTTATATCTTTTTATTACAAGAAATGAATTACAATAAGTGTAATGAAAAATAGTTTGTAACCGCTGAAATACAATACGTACAAAACATTCTATTTATAACTTATTATTCACAAACGGCAGTTGTTAATGGAAAGTAAAGCAAAATAACAAAAAAGTTAATGCACTTTCAGTAAAACAAGAAACAATTGCAACATACTCATTCTCACACATTGCTGAACTCGCCTGGTCTCTCGATACTTTGTCCATTAAATGGCGACTGTCAAATGTCACTTGACAATGTCGTCATCGTTACTCGCCAATATCCCTACATTGTAATGCGATAGTATCCGAAATTGTGAATTTTTGCATGATTGCTGGTTTCGGCTTCGCCTCAACCAGCAATATTCATGCGCAAGCGGCAAGAATGCACTTTTAGCTCTTAACATACAAAATACTATTATGCCTTAGTATAGCCTCCCAACAAGTTATTACACTACCTTATAGTGAGTGCATGAATCTTGCCCGTCCCATTTGATGTCTCTAGTTGGTCCGGTTCATATGGTTCTGTCATGGAGGGTAGAGAAGAGGAGACCAAACGAACTGCTACGAAAATGGCCGCTCTTCATGTCATAAGTTTTCTAGTACAGAAATACGTCACCGCGGCGTGAGTGTTCCACTTGTGGCTGAAAATTGTTTGCCTACGGTGTTTATAAAGTTTAAATTTGGGAAATTGCTATTAGGACAGCCGACAAATCCTTACAAAAATGGTTATACGTGAATCGGAATGTTACAGCCAATTTTTTACAGTGCAGTATGAATGTTTGAAACCCAAAACATTTCTGGTCTCCATACGTGTAACACCATTCAGGAGTGCATTTCCAGCCATTCTAAATGACTTATAGTCATCCTCAGACCTTTATAACTGAAATTATATAAAAGGAATTACTTCCTTGAATGCACTGCATAAATATGTACAGAGTGGTTTAAAAAGAGCTACATCTAGTTGCTTTTAGATTTTTTTGCATGTTAATGTGTTTATAACGCTATATTCCTTATTGTCCTCAAACTAGTCAGATCTTAAACAGTTTGACAACTCTGGCTAATTTTAGAACTATACAGCACATAAAAACGAACATGCAAAATCTCAAAAGCAACTAGATGTAACTCTTTTTTAATCACCCTGTATACTAGCAGGAAACTCTATTATTTACAAGAATTAAACAAGTCAGCAATGTTCATTATACATAAGATTGGGCTTATGATAAATGTGAATGGTAAATGTAAAGAGAAGAAGCCGGGTAGAGCAGTTGGGTAGCGCTAGGCTTGCTAGTAAGCAAGTCCTCGGTTCGAATCCCGCGGGGGACGCAATTTTTGGGCAGCCTTGGCGATGATGAAATATAAACTAGAATAGTATGTATGCTAGAGATCAGCGGGCCCTTAAAACTAATTAAAAAATAAAATTTAATTACATATTTTACTACAGCGTCTGTAGGTGTGATCACCTTTCCTGTATCGTTAACAAAATGCATTCAAGAGAAGAATTCCCAGTAAAATTAAGCTAATATTTTTTATTACAATTCGTTAAAACCTCTCACCACACAAATATTTAACAACTGCTAAATACGTATTTCGACAACCAAGCTGTCATCATCCGTGCCTACGAAACTTACACAGCAAAATGGCAACGACATGCTCGTGACCAAATCACAAATGGAAGTGTGATTTGGTCACATCTGCTTGACTCTTTACAAAAGAACGGATACACAACTACCGCCATACGAAAAGCGTTAGACAACACTATGACATGAAAGGCTAAAGAAGAATCCCTACCTCTGGAAGGCTTAGCATTTCCACCTTACGTTAAAGGCACGACTGATAAGATAGGACGTGTCCTTCAACGATGCAATATCAAAACTGTGTTCACGAGCAAGGAAACTTTGGGTAACGGCTTCAGAGCAGTAAAAGACAAAATTCAAAGTTTAAAAACCGCTGGCGTATATCGCATTCTTTGTTCTTGCGGCTCTAGTTACATTGGACAAATTGGTCGTTCCGTTGATCTAAGACTTCACGAACATAAAGGCGATTGCAAACTCAAATGCATCACAAAATCAGCCGTAGCTGAGCATACGTTTACAAATTTGAATTTAGAATTTGAGTACGCCAGAGTACTTGCCAGAATACCTCACTACTTCCCGCGAGTGATACGTGAAGCCATAGAAATAGAAAAACATCGAAATAATATCATCAGGGAAGATCTAAAGCATTACAATCACTGTGCGTCATACGGCCACGCCCCGCGGATTACGTTGCACTCGGACGACCAACCAGCGTTACGCCACTCCACGTGCCTGGTACGGAGGACTATAAATAGCTCCACACTGACCTTCGGTTCCTTACCGAGCTCCGTAGCCTAGTGCGTTACACGTCTACCTAGCATTTGGGAGGTCGTGGGTTCGATACCCGCGAACGTCTGCCTTGATTCAGGGTTTTAGGTGGTTTTCCTGAGTCAAAAGAGTACCTTCTCTGAGGTGAATGCCGGGGCAGTAGTTCTCCACCTTTCCTGACCTTTCTTCCAGTCTTCAACCCTCCTTTCTCTCACCCATCCCGAGTTTCCCGTTCTTAGCTGAAGAGGGGCGGAAGGTCCCTATAGCAGCCCGCCCCCAGTTGGGGGAATTGAAATTACCTTAACCTCTGTCCTTTGTCCTTCGGTTCTTAGTGCGACTTTCACTCTGATGATGAAAGCTGCAAGGTCTTGCGAAACGTTAGTGAATATGGATTCACAAACAGCAAAAAGGCCAAATCTCATTATCAAGATACTCAAACAAAACGAGCCACCAAAGAGCATGACCATCGCGCGGGTTTTTGCTCGACTTCATAAGGTGCAAGGCACAATAAGCCAATTAATTCGAATAACCGCGAAAGCCTCAAACAGTAATTTGATGTTTTGTCTCATCATAAATTTGCAGCCTTCGGGTGCAACCTAGTGAGCCTGTGACTAAATCAGCCTCTGTTGATAGGACTTCCTGCTTTTTGTTCTCCACACGCTCCGCTCCAACCCATTGTAACGTTCGGTGTCTGAGAAATTTCCTTACATTTAAATACATCTTTGCAAAAACAAAGCCGCCAACGGTATAAGTGCAAATGATTTAGATTATACAAAAAGTTTGCAACAAATGGAAAACGTTTTATCATCGATTTCTAAAAAACAGTACTATTTATCAGAGTTTGTGCATCATTTAACCATGTCATATTTATTTAGAATTAAGTTATCGTATTAGCCCAGGGGTCGGCAACCTGCGGCCCGCGGGCCGCATGCGGCCCTTTGCAACTTTTTGCGCGGCCCGCCAAAGCACCAATATAAATTTAGGAAAAATCAACAAACTTAGAGCGTAAGCGTGCCGAAATGTGGCCGGTGACAAAAATGCGCGACAAACAGAAGCATAGTGGGAAACATATTTTACTGCGCAAGTTTAATCCCCACTCCCCAGCGAATACGACGTCTCGCTTAGCAAGTGTAGCATTCTTTCTAGTGATGGGCATAATCGGATGATTTCAATAATCGGAATGTTCCATTTCGGAATGTTTATAAAATCGGAATATCATCCGATTATTTTACATTCCGTAAATGCAAGCAAAGGAAAACGAGCGAAATAACAACAAGCGGAAGGAAGATGAAGTGCGTGCAAATTTACGATGAGAGCACTCGCCGTCTCGCCGTAAGCCCTTATCTGCGTTGGCATCTATTGTTTGGGTTTGTAGGACGGTCAGTAATAGCTATTTACGTTATTAGACCGGTAGCAACATTTTTATGGCCGCGCCAATACTTTACAGGTCGAACCGTAGGGCGAGACCTGTATGTTTGGTAAGGCCATAAGAATTCTACCGGTCGTGTATCGTATAAGAATTTTTAGGATACTGCATTGGTAACTAGCGTTTACATTGTTACAAACGAGTCCGGCAGATAAAATTTACCGGCCTAGACCAGTAGTAGCCAGCAGTATCCTAAAAAACAATTTATAAGTTTGAGTCGCACAGTGGGATATGAGGAAATAAAATATTTTTCCAAATTATTACAGTAGTTACGTTAATAGACTGTCGGAAAATGGTAGTGATATTTTAAAGTTTAATAGCACATAAAGTACATAATAGATAGTATAAAACAATACTTGAATTTGAAGTCTGTAGGTGTACTATCTAATAATTAATCTACGAAATACCACTGCCATTAGTGCCATTCACGTATCATACACATGCGCACACGGCGCGACCCGTCGACATTCGCCAACCAGCATATAGCAGTCAAGTGAGTCAATACAACATTCCGTATTCCGTTCAGTTCAAATTGGCATTTCGTTTTCTCATTTTGTGTACCGAATAGTAAAATAATCGAATTCCGAAAGTTCCGAATTTTGTGCACCGAACAGTAAATTAATCGAATTCCGAAAAGTTCCGAAATAATAGCAACCTTCCGATTTTTTGAACAATCGGAAACTTTCCAATTATTCATTCCGGATAGGCCCATCACTAATTCTTTCATTTCGCCAGTTTGCTACTGTATGTTCATATGTGCGTTCATGTTGACAGCCGTATGACGTTTCACTACAATATTTTATATTTTTTATATTTATATATTTTATATTTACATATTTATACATATTTAATTGGAATTGTATTTTCTTTTTTTTCCCTTTTAAGAATTGTAAAATTTTTGTTCTCTAACATTATTGTAATTATAGCATGTCAATAAAAAATTAATTTTTTCTATATTTATTTTTAATAATATCTATACTCGTATATGATATAAAAGCACTATTTAAGTTACATTTGAATGTGCGGCCCGCATATAAAAAATTATTTTGAAAATGGCCCGCCGTCCGATAAAGGTTGCCGACCCCTGTATTAGCCCATAGAATTATATTATTCTGGTTGCTGATCAATAAACAAAAAAAGTCATTTAAAACCAGTTGTATGCATGTGTATGTATTATCGTTTACCACTTTTTTCCTTAGCGGTGTAGAGGCTGGTCTTTTGTAAGCTAGCATCTGGCGGTGCAGTGCTCAACTTGCTCCGGTTTCGGGTTACAAAGTTGGAGTGCGCCTTTTAAGCTTGCGTAACAACCATTGTGTTAGGTATGTGTCTAGGTGATGTGTGTATCTTGTTACTCTATCTCTTAGGTCTTAAAACTAGTTTTAAGAATATAATACATTATTCGATGGGAAATAGAGTTAATTTATAATTGTTTTAGAAGTAACCTACCTATATTGAATACTAAATAGTATAATAGTGTTTTACTAGTTCGTTGTAAACAATTAAACTGGACTATTATTAGTTTGTTTATATCATAGCTCACGTTGCCCTCGACACCGTGGTTTATAATAATTAATAAATAACCTACACGTGACTTATAAGCACTTAACTCACTCTCGTGGTTTATAAATGGTTTAGCTCACTCTCAATTAATTTGTCACATTGACTTTTCACAACTGTCAATACAAAATTTATGTTTAAGATATTTATTGAGTTGTTGAATAAAATTTTGTATGACACATGTGTAAACGCATATAATATTCTATGCTGTGCTATTGTTACTCGTAGATACGATTACTGCCGACTTTGTTACAAAATCTTGGCTGCAACAAGGAATGCTAATTTTATATAAGCTCTTCAGAGACACATGATTGTATAGTGGAGTGTACGGTTTAATAACAGCTTAGAGAATATACAATTAGTTTAGTTGGCAATAATAGTTTTCAATTAAAAAACTGAAGAACAGTAAAAAATCACATTTTTATCTATAACTCAACTTTTAAATACAATAATAATAACAGATCAATAAAAACACCAATTAGGGTAGACTGTGATATGTGCTATACGTTTGGCAGTACTGAAGTGTATTGTCAGTCTATGTCAAATTCGAGATTTGCAGGTTAGGTTTTACGTCAGTCTGTGTCAAACAACAAACCAAAGCTAACGTACTAACCTCGAATTTGACATAGACTGACAATAATACACTTCAGTACTGCCAAACGTATGACACATATCACAGCCTGCCCTAATTGGTTTTTTTATTGATGTATCTGTATTTTCTCATAATAGAGTCTTTTTAAGAAATTAATAATAAAAGAGGCTCCCATGCCTTTTTGGGATAGAGAAACTGGTCCGAATATGGGACCCCATTTTGTTTTTATTTTAATATAACTTTGTTATTCTTTGTATTTGATAATGCGTTAAAAATTATATATGTAGTTTAAAGACCTAGCAATGAAATATAGTTTTTTTTTCAGAAATATAACATTTAGTTTTGCAAAATATACAGTGTGTCCAAGATAAGGAGGGCCAGTAAGGGGATCTCGGTAATGGTAAGAGATACAAATTTGGTTAAATGGGAAGAAAGTTGCGCAATTAAAGGACTAAAAACATGACGTCTAGAAATCCTTGATATGATTTTTCGTTTTTGAATTATCTCAAAAAAACCGAATTTTTGGATTTAAAAAAAAAAAATTTCTGGCGTTAATATTAAAGTTAGAGCGAAACTGATTAAACTTCTTTATAGCAACTTTTAGTGGACTTAATGATTACATTATCAATTTTTTTATTCGACTTTTCGTCTTCGAGAAACCATCATCAACTTCATTTTTTTAAATACGGTCCTGGTTTTTTTATGCCAAATTTTCAAAGCCCTTGTTACTCTAAATTCAACAATGTGCCACATATTATGGTTTAATTGCGTTTCGAGCTTTTTTCTGATCATTATCAGAAAATTTTTTAGATACGGACCTGCATTTCTCATAATTTTGTAAAAATATGTTCATACAGTAAGTTAGGCACCCCTGTGAAGTTAGCACCACAACTTCAAAAAATGTTATATTTTTCAAGAGTTCCCGTTGCACCCCAAAGAGTTCTAGAGTTCCTTGCTATTTTAAAAAATAGTTCTATGTATTTAAGAGAAAAAATGGGGATAGAAGATTTGGGGTGCTAACTTCACATTTTCCTCGGACAAATACCACTATAACTGTTTTTCAGTCATATTTATTGAACAATGTCATGATACTTTTCGATAGAACTCGTTGGGGTGCTACTAGACCTCTAACAAAAAAAAAATTTTCAAAAAAATATTTGTTTATAAACCGGAAAAAAATATGTTTTTAATTTTTTTAAGTTCCGTTAGTTCTAATGGGAGTTCTAGTAGCACCCCGGCGAGTTCTATCAATAACTCTAATAACATTTTTTGATAGGGCCCGACGCGACGTAAAGAAGTTACGTCCATTTTTGTGTTAGTATTTTTACAAAACGACAAAGTCCTGAAAGCAATTTTTTTAAAGTTCCGGTAGTTCTAATTAGAGTTCTAGTAGCACCCCGGCGAGTTCTATCGATAACTTTAATATCATTTTTTGATAAGACTGGAAGTAAAAAAGTTACGCTTATTTCTATGTTAGCACTTTTAAAAGACAACGAAGACCTGGAAGTAATTTTTTACAGTTCCGGTAGTTCTAATATGAATTTCTAGTAGCACCCGGACGAGTTCTATCGATAACTCTAATAACATTTTTTGATAAGACTCGAAGTAAAAAAGTTACGCGTATTTTTGTGTTAGCGCTTTTACAAAACGACCAAGACCTGGAAGTAATTTTTTAAAGTTCCGGTAGTTCTAATAGTAGTTCTAGTAGCACCCGGGCGAGTTCTATCGATAAGTCTAATAACATTTTTGATAAGACTCGAAGTAAAAAAGTTACGCGTATTTTTGTGTTAGCGCTTTTACAAAACGATCAAGACCTGGAAGTAATTTTTTACAGTTCCGGTAGTTCTAATATGAGTTCTAGTAGCACCCGTACGAGTTCTATCGATAACTCTAATAACATTTTTTGATAAGACTCGAAATATAAAAGTTACGATTATTTCTATGTTAGTACTTTTACAAAACTACCAAGACCTGGAAGTAATTTTTACAGTTCCGGTAGTTCTAATAGGAGCTCTAGTAGCACCAGACGTGTTCTATCGATAACTCTAACACAAAGTTTTGATAAGACTTGCAATAAAAATATTACGCGGATTAAGACTTTTACAAAACGACTAGATCCTAGAAGCAATTTCTTTAAAATTTCTGCGGAAGTTCTTGGTGGGATGTTTAGGTAATGAGAGGCTCTTGTATATACAGGGTGTTTGTAGATCGCTAGACGGTTCGTAACTTCGTTAATAATCGAGATATCGAAATTAATTTTCTTTTGTCTTAAATACCAGTATAAAACCTAAAAATTGACGTAAACCAATTTAAGCCATGGCCTCCTATTTTTACATAGTGATACACAACTTTGGTTTTTTAAATGGAACACCCTGTATATTTATGATAGCATTCTTAAATTTAAATTTTGGAACTTATTATTTTTCAAAATGAAAATTCTTTTTTAGCTAAAGTAGGCCATGAATTACGTAAAATCGCGAACAATCGAACAAGAAATGCAAAACAAACTCCACTTGGCTCTAAAAATTTCTCATGGCCGAATTATAGCACCAAACGTACTAAAACAATTGAAAACTATGTTTTCTAAATGGAATAATATGAGTTTCATTAACAATAACATTTATTTTTTAATTGTTTTACGTTATTTGATTTTTTAAAAGCTACTTCTAAACGAAATGGCTAATATGATACATCGCTGGAAAGCCCTTTTGTTGTAGTTTTCAACAGTTTAATGAAACTCATATTGTTCAATTTAAAAAAAAAACAGTTTTCAATTGTTTTAGTACGTTTGGTGCTATAACTCGGTCATGAGAAATTTTTAGAGCCAAGTGGAGTTTGTTTTGCATTTCTTGTTCGATTGTTAGTGATTTTGCGTAATTCATGGCCTAGTTGGCTAAACAGTTTTTTTTAATTTTGAAAAAAAATAAGTTCCAAAATTTAGATTTAAGAATGCTACCATAAAGCACTTTTAGTGCTGATATCAAATGTCTAAAAATATACAGGGCGTTTTATTTAAAAAACCAAAGTTGTGTATCACTTAAAAATAGGAGGCCATGGCTTAAATTGGTTTAAGTCAATTTTTAGGTTGTATACTAGTATTTAAAACAAAACAAATTTCTTTTCGATATCTCGATTATTAACGAAGTTACAAGGGGTCTAGCTATCTACAATCACCCTGTATATATTCTTATATTTGTTTTTCTTCAAACTGCTGGATTGATGATGCTAAACTGTCACTTTATTGCCTAGCGGCAGATAATATTAAGTTATAAAGTTATTATCTGCCGCTGACGACTTTATCTGCCACTGACGGGATCAAGTAATTTTCTTCGAATTTTGTTCAGAAAGTTGTAAATAATTTGTTATAAAAACGTTTGAAGAAAAAATACTATATTATGTTATTCGGAGCAAAAGTATCTTTATGTGGCTCGGCTGTACTTATCTGCCTCGCAAGCTCGGCAGATAACCCGTCCAGCCTCGCCACATAAAATATAACTTTTGCTCCTAATAACATAATATACTATTATAGTCAGTTCAGTCTTAATCTACGGCGAGCTCGTTCGAAAAGTGTCGTTTTTATAAAACTTTTACAGTTTGTGTGAAAACCTGAAACATTTCTGTGAATAATAAAGAAACTGTTGGATAACAGGTAACATAATTTTCATAAATACGTTAATAATACTCTATATGTATAAAAATTCGTTTTTTCTATATTGTCGATAGCGTAGTAGCAACGTTTTCATAAGTTTACTTTGTCGTTTGACCATTCATCGGACGAGTAGAGTATTATACATTGTTCGAAACATCATCCAAGATGTATGAGGTACACGTTTTAACTAATATTTTGTCTCAACGTGAGTTTAAAACAATAGACGATGCTGGTAAAGTATTACCTCCCTCTAATAATGTTTTTAAAAACATGTTGGAAAAAGGTTCCGCTATGAGTGCCAAAAACATTCACACTGTAGTAAATGTAAATCGAAGAGGCAAGTAATAGCAAGCAAACGTTCGATGTAAAACTAAGAGAGATACTAATTTTTTTAGTAAACTATCAAAACTTAAAGAAATTGCATTCAGGACATTGGTTTAGCAAAAAACCTCGTAACTTTTTTACTTCAAGTCTTATTAAAAAATGTTATTGGAGTTATCCATAGAACTCGTCCGGGGTGCTACTAGAACTCAAATTAGAACTACCGGAACTTAAAAAAATTGCTTTCAGGACTTTGTCGTTTTGTAAAAATACTAACACAAAAATGTACGTAACTTCTTTACATCTGCTCCTATCAAAAATTTTTATTAGAGTTATCTATAGAACTCGCCGGGGTGCTACTAGAACTCCCATTAGAACTACCGGAACTTTTAAAAAATTGCTTTCAGGACTTTGTCGTTTTCTAAAAATACTAACACAGAAATGGAAGTAACTTCTTTACATCGGGTCTTATCAAAAAATGTTATTAGAGTTATCGATAGAACTCGCCGGGGTGCTACTAGAACTCAAATTAGAACTACCGGAACTTTAAAAAAATGCTTTCAGGACTTTGTCGTTTTGTAAAAATACTAACACAAAAATGTACGTAACTTCTTTACATCGGGTCCTATCAAAAATTTTTATTAGAGTTATCTATAGAACTCGCCGGGGTGCTACTAGAACTACCATTAGAACTACCGGAACTTTTAAAAAATTGCTTTCAGGACTTCGTCGTTTTGTAAAAATAATAACACAAAAATGGACGTAACTTCCTTACATCGGGTCCTATCAAAAAATGTTATTAAAGTTATCGATATAACTCGCCGGGGTGCTACTAGAAGTCCCATTAGAACTAACGGAACTTTAAAAAATTAAAAACATATTTTGTTCCGGTTTATAAAAAAAATATTTTTTTGAAAATCTTTTTTTTTTTTGTTAGAGTTCTAGTAGCACCCCGGCGAGTTCTATCGAAAAGTATCCTGACATTTTTCAATAAATATGACTGAAAAACAGTTATAGTGGTATTTGTCCCAGGAGAATGTGAAGTTAGCACCCCAAATTTTCTATCACCATTTTTTTCTCTTAAATACATAGAACTATTTTTTAAAATAGCAAGGAACTCTAGAACTCTTTGGGGTGCAACGGGAACTCTTGAAAAATATAACATTTTTTGAAGTTGTGGTGCTAACTTCACAGGGGTAAGTTAGGCGTTTTTAGATGCCGTTAAAATATTTATCTTCATCCGTGTTGTTATAGCGTCTTAACCAAATTAATTTTAGTATCGTTAAGAGCTTCATTACCGCACTCAGTGCGGTAATGGATATTACCGCACTCAGTGCGGTAATGGACAGATATTACCGCACTCAGTGCGGTAATGAATATTACCGCACTCTTTTTATACAGTGAACCAGAGTTTATTGATGAAGATAAAATATTGAACAATACACGTTTGCTTATGGCACACAACGAAACTCGTTAAGATGCTCATAATCAAACTTGTATCGTTAATATCTATAAAATGCACATCATAATGTCATAATTCTGATACATTAATTTAATAAGCAACCAATAACTATTAACAATAAACAAAAAAGAAATGAACAAAAGATAGACAGAAAGAATAACAAAACGAACATCGAAACCATTTAATAGGTATTAAATTTACAGAAGGTATTCAAAATGGTTGCCATTATTCTCTATGCATAAATAACATCTAACTGTAGAATCTAAAACATTATTCAGCAATACTGGCGTTATACTTTGAAAGGCTTCAAGAACTAATCTTCTAAGTTCTTCTTCTATTTCAAAACGTTAAATACCTATTACATTATTTCAAGGCTCGTTTTCTCATTCTTTCTGCCTATCTTGTGTTCATTTATTTGTTGTTTATTGTTAATAGTTATTGGTTGCTTATTAAATTAATGTATTCAAATTATGACATTATGATGTGCATTTTAATATTTTAACGGCATGTAAAAAGGTCTAACTTACTGTATGACCTTATTTTTACAAAATTATGAGAAATGCAGGTCCGTATCTAACAAATTTTCTGATAATGATCAGAAAAAAGCTCGAAACGTAATTAAACCATAATATGTGGCACATTGTTGAATTCAGAGTAACGTGGGCTTTGCAAATTTGGCATCAAAAAACCAGGACACTAAATGTTGCTATAAAGAAGTTTAATCAGTTTCGCTCTAACTTTAATATTAACGCCAGAAAAAAATAAAAAATAAAATCCAAAAATTCGGTTTTTTGAGATAATTCAAAAACGAAAAATCATATCAAGGATTTCTAGACGTCATTTTTTTAGTCCTTTAATTGGGCAACTTTCTTCCCATTTAACCAAATTTGTATCTCTTAACATTACCGAGATCCCCATACTGACCCCCCTTATCTTGGACACACTGTATATATATAAAATTATGCACATTTGTGTCAGATGAGCTAGAGGCACTAAATATGGGCCCCTTACGAAAATCAACGAACACCTTTTCTAACAGTAACGTAAATTATATCATTTTATAAACTATTTTTTAATACAAAAACATAAATAAAAATATATTCTAAAGTAAACAAATTGCTAACTAATGACAAAAATCACATAGATGGTCGTCCTTCTCCGCAGGGCCGTCGTTACAGCAGGTGCGAGCGTGCGGCCGCACCGGGCGGCCGTTTTTGGGGGGCGGCTATTTTTCTTTAAAAAAATATTACAATATTTTTTTATTATATGATATGATTGCTCCAATGTAAGAACATTAATATTACTGAATCTGCCAAATGCCTTTAATCAGTTCAAATAATTTTCAAAGCTGTCAAACAGATGCCTTGTTTAAACAATTATTGGTTGATGCTGGAGAACTGAAACGGGCCAATTTGTGCCACCTGTATTTACCTATTCTATACCTTTTCGATTATATACCCAATTAGTAATAAAGCCTGACAGTATGAGTTCTTATGTTTTATTTACGTAACAACGCAGTATAAGTACGAATCGATGTAAGTGACCGCAGGCTATAAGTTTCCGAGTGCAATGTGCAAAACTCTGGAAGCAGCAAGTGAAATCATTTGCGCTAAAGTTGGTGAACCGCGCGGATCGACATATTCGAACCCTAGTAGGTGAATAGCTCGGATCAATTGATTCGCTGTCAAATTGGCCAAGTGAAGTCTTATTGTGTGTGGACACAATAAGACTTGACTTCACGGAGTACAGGCAGCTGTTGGCCAGATGCAAGCCATAGAAATGAAACAACACATTGGAGGCGTCAGCGGTGTCCAAATCGACTGCGCTTGAAGAAAAAATTCGACCGCAGCACCCCAGCGGTCCACGGGCTACTTGTTGAACAAAGGGAAACAAGATTAGCCCTGGTGGAAACTGCGCTACGAGGTCAGAAAACAATTAGAATATTGTTGATAATTGTTTTAATGAACCATTGCTCAACTATGAGTAAGGAGCTCGCTGCCAGGTAACGGAAAAGTTCCGGCCGGCATTACGTCATTTATTGATTTTTCATTCAGGGGCTGCAAATAGCGACGCGTCCTAAAGAATCGACAACTTCGCGTTCAAGCTATTCGTGTGTGCGGAATTATTTTATACATTGCTCTCGTAAGCTTGACTTTGCAACTGCTACTGAACGTTTAGTATCCAGTTCAGGCATTTTCTCATGTGCAGTGCGCAACTGTGTTTGCTTACAGATTATATGTATTCCTGTAGACTGTTGGGTTTTTATTACTATTGGTGTTTGTATTTGTAAGTATAACATTTCAGGTGTCAACGGGCTGACCTCAACAATAGTAGTTTACCCTTAGCCGCACTGACGATGTGAATAGAGCCTCATAGCTCACCGACTAGATAAGCTAGCAAACCAGATAATTGTAACGTAATAATTCAGTAGGTGTAGGGCTAGGCTAGGTCATATTACAGAACTAACGGGTGAATTGGAAATCGAAGCGAAATTCTCGTCCGAATCTAAAGCTCAACCGAGAAAAAAACGAGGCAATTTTTATATGAAGGTAAAGACGGACCGATACACAACGCTGAATAAAAGTTCAAAGTTGATATATTTTTTGGTGTGTTGGACACAATAATTCAATATTTTTCTACGGTCGTGTCAAAATGACAACATTTTGCAAAGTTTCTAAAGTCAAAAGTGGCGTAATATTAGTGCTCGAATTACGTCTTTTTAACACGTTGCCATTGGAGGCCGCTGGCGCGTTGTGCTTTTAAACTCGTCGCACGTGCTTCAAAGGCGTACTTATACACTAGCATCATAATATACTATAAAAGAAAGATTCGAACTTTTAAGGGTCCACGCAGATTATTTTTCTTTTCTTTACAATATTTCATTGCTTTCCACTTTTAATAAAAATGAATTAGTCAAACACTGCATGGATTTGCATACATACTTATCGGATACTGGTAGTTTAAATAGTTACATAAACAGCTTGGAACTTAAAGATGAGCTGCTCTCATTTATAACTTTGATTGGGATAACGAACATGAAACTAATAATCCTTTAAATACTCTTAAGTACATAACAGAAAATAATTCAAAAAGCACTTTCCCCTAATTTAGTAATATTTCTTAGAATCTCACTCACTTTACCCATCTCAGTTGCTTCTGGGGAAAGAAGTTTCTCGAAATTAAAAATAATCGAAAATTATTTAAGATCGAACATGAATGTGCCAAGAATTTAGCCCGAAGATACATATATTTAGTTTTTTATGTAACTATGTATTTGTGTCTGAGTCAGATTTTTTCGAGTTTAATTTATATCTATGTATTATGTATGTGGTACTATGTAGTATATAGTATATGTATATTTAAACGTTTTATATTTGTTAATAAACATTTTTTTTAAATTTAGCCATTTCTTCAATAGTTACAGACATAAGGGTGACAATTTAAAAACCTGCACCGGGCGGCCAAAAGTCTAGCGACGGCCCAGCTTCTCCGCAGTGTTCATGGGTCCACAGTTGACACATTAGACATTGAACCCAGAGCTCTCCCTTAGCATTATCAGCAAACAGCCGCCCCCCCCCCCCCCCCCAAATGCACATTGCATCCATATTTTCAGGGGGCCCCTATTGCACAATGTTTATGTTGAATTTAACTTATAAGTTATCATCAAGCTATCCGTTTTACATTTAAAATTCCTGCTAGAATGCAATTTTAAACGTTCATTTTGTCATGTTAAGCGGAATAAACAATGAAATACTATCAAGAAATATTAAAATTGTGCTGATTAAACTTACCTATCAAAATTATTGGCAGCAAGAAAATACACAAACCCACCCCTTGCATTAACAACAGCTGCAATTATGGCGGGAGCCGGCAACAGTGATCAGCAACACGTGACGTGTAAATTTACCTACTAGATAGATAGATGGCTCTACTCGTGTAAAAAAAGACGGGGGCTCATATTAAAACCCTATCCCATATTCGGACCAGTTCCTACGCTGTATATTTTTAATCTATTTAATTTTTAACACTAACTTTTCGTATTTATCAGAAAGTTAATTAAATTAACGTTTAAAGTAACCCATTAAGAGTAATATAGGTATTAATGTTTTCAATTACAAATCAATGAATGTGATTGATTTCCTGTGTGTGTGCGGTGTGTGTGGATGAGGAGTCGCTCCTGAAGCTGACGTCTCTTTGGCGAAAGTGGCAGACAGGAGAACAGCAACACAAGTATATGGAAAGAATTTTGAGGTGGTGCTTGTCGGCCCGAAATTCGTATAAAGCAGTTCTACAATCCTGGTCGGGGGAGGTCTGCTGTTAGTGACGACGAGATACGGCGGAGTTCACCGTTGGTTCATTCCACTTTAACACACTCTTTTTCTTCTTCCACGGCTATTTAGGAATTCATTTACTTTCGATGTAAAAAGTTAGACCGTGGCTTGGAATTAGTCTGCTTTGTACTGATGAATATTCGTAAGGCATGCTTTTTCTCGATGAAATGTAAGTCGATGACCTTCATTGATTAAAGGCTGATATAAGAAACCAAACTGTACCTAAATCTCTTCACCCCTAGAAAGAAGATTTAATTGAATCCAGAAAGGTTAGGAAACACTGTACATATAGTCACTTAGACCACTTTATCGTATTGCAAAGTCGGACAAGTAAAAACTGGTTGGAAAGTGAAACATGGATCAGAAATGGAGAGAAATACAGTGTTCGTCATAAATTTGGAAGCATGGATTTTTTATCATCCAGTTACGAGTTTCGAAAATATGAAACTGGCTCAAGAATAAAGTATCTGTATTTTTCAAAATACACAAAAGCGATATTTTAAAAAACGGCTTGTTTACTGGTTGTTGTTATTTTTTAGCATCCTGTGTTGTTACGGAAAATGGTAGTTTTCTAATCTGATGCGATAAGGATGTGCTGTCGAATTTGAGTTTCGCTCACTTAGCAACCAGAAAATTATTTTAGTTGAAATTATTCTAAAGAATTTTATCTTTTTATGTACAACGTAAGAAAAATGCAGGTATCTTCGAAACAAATTACTAACAAACGATCCGAACATTAACAAGAAATCAAAACAATTATAATTTTTAACTGAACTGTTATAACAAAGATTTAGAATTCAAAAACATCAGACGCACAAAATAATAATAAATAAAACAATATTCGTCCCCACTATTTCAATAGCTACCAAATTGGCTAGATGTCCTGGGTCCAACAACGATGTGAAAAGGTGAAAGATATTTCTAAAACTGTGAGAGTTACATAAATATTGTGTGTATAAAAGTTGTAGCTACGAAGGTGGTGCACATTACTAACATAGTTTTGACTGTACAGGGTGTCTCAGAAGTAACAGAAAACAACTGAATGGAGGAAAACGTTGCCAAAAAATTATCTTCTTCCTGAATTTTCTTTATAGTATAAAATAATGGCTGTGGGTATTAATCCTATGCAGGGTGCTCAACCTTTGCAAATTTAATCATCTATATTGTATTAAATTGAACGCCCTGTAAAATATTAATTTTTTTTTGAAAATTTATTTTAATGAGCATTATTTTTATATGTTGCCTCATACCCCTAAATTCAACTGCTTTTTAGATTTGCACATTTTAGTAAAGCAAAAAACAATTTAAGCCCCTTATGGATGCTTTATTTCAAGGGATAACAAACAAATTCTGATAAAATAATAATTTAAACACTCGAGCGCTTCAAATAAAATATAAAACCAGGTTTAGAAAATATAAATAGGTACAGTCATTGTTGAGAAAGCGTTGGTACTCGCTGTTTACTTAATCGTATTCCGTTCTTTTTATTTAAGGACACAGTAATGACGCGGTGGTGTATAAGGGAATGCATAGAAGCTAACTTGTGATTGTAAGGGCGATTGCTATTAGAGTACGTCTAGCGAATATACAACTCCAGGTTGTTAGCGCTGCTAGTCAAGCGAAGTGATGTCAAACTATTGGCATCCTTTTCTGTATTACTGATTTGCTCGCAGTAAAATGAGCACGTATATACTTAAGAATCTTCGTAATGATATTTCTGTTTGATTGATTTCTTGGACGCAGATAGAGAATAACCGAGTTGTGGTACTTGAAACTTGTTTTACCAGTTC
Organism: Agriotes lineatus; assembly: GCA_940337035.1. Taxonomy (NCBI): domain Eukaryota; kingdom Metazoa; phylum Arthropoda; class Insecta; order Coleoptera; family Elateridae; genus Agriotes; species Agriotes lineatus. Next base: position 122,560,902 of record OW679199.1, read on the forward strand.
ATATTAAATACACCACGGTTCTTTTTCTCGTCAACATGTAATCTACGGCAAGGCATTTTTGTTGCTACTCAATGCGCTTGACACCGAATGTTTGGCGAAACTAATTACTCGCAATACTCAATATGTGCAGTAATTACGAGTCATTAATCGACTCGTATTATTGGTATATGTTTAACTTTCACCAAAGAGGTGGTGAATGTAGTGGCGGAAACGAAAAGCGGCATAGTGCATAATTAGTCTAATGACTGGGTCACTTCGAAACTAAATCCATTACAATGGAATTTTAAGCGCTAGAGTTGTATATTCCCTAGACGTACTCTATGAGGTATGATAGTATTGGTGTGAGTGGATCTCCTGTAGATATTACATTAGAATTAATCTGAGACAATATCTATAGATAAACGTATCTAGAGATCTTAAAGGATTGGTTTTTCGTAATTAAAAACAATATTTGGATTCCAAGGCTTGACGTAATTAAAAAAATCACTAAATCTGTTATTGTCTCCGGAAAAGAGTAGGATTGAATCATCAACATGCCTGTACCAGAAGAAACAGCATTTATGGAAAGGGTTGTTTATGTTTAAAAAATTATTTTTAAGATGATTCATGAACACTTCGCTGAGTAGGGGAGACAGCCCATATTTGCACCACTATTTTGTTTGAAAAATGTATTGTTAAATTTAAAAACTTTTCGTTCTAGACATAATTCAAATAATTTTTGTGTGCTTTCGTTTTTAAAATTTCTTTTAGCTCAGCAGTAGGGATGGTAGGGAACAATTTTTTTAAAATAAAAGCTTACTAGAAAGCTATTTCTTATTTATCAACTCATAACTATTTTTGATGCTGTACGATGGGCTGAAATTGGTAATGAAATTAAAAAATTTTATTCAGAAGTTGGGGAAAATTATGAGTAAGTGAATTAACTTGGGATATGGTTCTTAAGGGAATGTCATTAAGTTTTTTGCTACTGGTATTGTGTAAATTAGGTAAGCAGTAAAGGAGGGGGACACGAGGGTTCTTGGGTATTAAATTCGTAATTTTGGAATATTTAAGAAGTGTTGTTTGGCATTCCCTCGCTTCTGAAAGTTTTCTATAAGATCTTTTTTAGATTCAGAGAAATTCTGAGATTATAAATTCTGAAATAGCTTTAACTGCTGCAGTATAGTTGCCTTTGTCAGCCTTTAAGAGGATCAAATTTACTCTGAACTTACGTTTAATACTATTAAAACAATTTTGCAAAAGACTTTTGCCTTTTTCTGGTTTTAAATTTATGATTGTCTACCAGCAGTTTAGTTTTTTCAAAAATAATATTTAGGTTGAAAGTAAGTTTTGTGTCGATATGTTTATTTTATTACAATTGCTTTTATTGATGAGCATTTGAGAAGTTATTGCTAGTTCTGTCGTCGATAGTTTTGATTTCAAATTTTTTTTTGCTTAGAGAGTATTTAAATACTTCGAGAATATTTAAATACTCTCAAATACTCTTAAATGATGGCATTGGATGTTTAAAATTACGTAAAAACCATTTACTAGTTGGAATTTTTTTTTTTTTTTTTGAAGAAATATAGGTAATTAAATACCTTAAGGATATTTAAATATATTTAGAGTATTTAACTAGGTTTTTAAAAAAATATATATTTCTAACTAGTAAGTACTTTTTCCGTAATTTTAAACGTCTTATAGATCATCATTGACACGTTGGAATTCACACTACATTGTATATGAAAGCTTTCAATTAAACAATATTGCTTGAATAAAAATGAAGTCGAGTATTTAACAGAATACGTTAAACTTTTTAAGCCACTGGTTTTAGCATTAGATATTCCGCAAGGAGAAGCTAATAGATATTATGGATTCGTTATACCAACAATCGCCAGTATGATAATTAATCTGAAACAACTAAAAACAGAAAATCTCAAGTATTTTCTTCCTCAAATATAAAAAACGTAACCGCAGCTATTAAATTTGAAGGACAACTTTGTATTTCAACTAAAAAATTTAAATTGATATTTAAATTTGTTATTAGGGTACGAAAAACGTGCTAGTTTTTCACCACCCTGTATGTTTATCGTTTTATTTGATTTTCCTTGGTTTAGATACTGTTTTTGTGTTATGGTAAAGATTTAAAGAAACTGTTTTATGAGAACAAAAAATAAAATACAAGCCTTTTTACATTTTAGTTTTATCTAAAAACTAGAAGAAGTATTTAAATACTTTTAAAATATTTAAATACTTAATAAATATTTAAATACTTTTATTATTTAACTACTTTTTGGTCATAAAAATATTTAGTATTTAAATATATTCGATTTTCATAAAGTATTTAGTATTTAGTAGTTAAATATTTTTTGAAAGTATTTTGCCCAGATCTGGTGTAAACCACTTATTTGTGATAACCACCATGGCTTATTATTTATTTAAGCGTTCTATTTAACAAATCTATTGCACTTTAAGCAGGATATATCTGAATTCATAGATACAAATTTACAGATAAATGTAAGTAATACAGATTTCGCCGGAGTATTTGACCCAGTCTTTGATAGAGATAACGGGCGGCGAGCATGCAAAGCATCTTCAGTTTTGTAGATTTAATTAAATCTTATGTGGTTAACAGAACATAGTTTATGGGACACAATATTTGTAACTCACTTAGGTTTTGACATCGAAGTAAATGAATTTCTGTACAATGCGAAGACCGCGTAGGGGTGGAAGTGGAAATCCTCTCGTCGTCACTAACAGACATTCGCCGACCAGGATTGTAGAACGATTGCATTGATCCAACGTCAGGGAGAATTTCGGGCCGGTAAGCACGATTTACACATTCTTGAGTTGCTGTTCTCCTGCTTTCTGAGTTCGACGTAGAGACACATCAGCATCACCAGCTCTTCATGCACACACACTTGACGACCGACTGACTGACTGACCGGCCGACCAGTCGCAGAAAATCCCAGGAAACCAATCAATCATATTTATTTGGTTGTAATTGGATACATCAATACCCATTTGCTCTCTTAATAGGCAACTTTAAAGGTTAATTAAATTACTCGATAAATATGAAAAGTATCAAATAGATTACGTATTTAATATAAAACATTTGCACTGCTACTTTCAGGGGCTGTAAGAGAATTTCCCAGACATCGAACGCGAACGGTACGCTGGGCTTCGAATTATAATGGGTGTTCCAGTTTTAAGGGTCATCATGCGCCAAGCATGTAGTGGACACTAAATATGAATGACGTCCTATAAACAAATGGCCGACCACGTTTTGTTTTAGAATTATCCACTTTTGTTGAAATGTAAGAAAATATTAGAAGCGTCTTTCGCTTCTTTTCAAATAAATTGAAAACGTGACAGACCACAATTGGAAATTTATGGATTTCTCATTCACCATTACAGGCAGACTTAATGAACTTGGAACTTACGTTTTTGTAAAGTCGTTAGCGGGGTTGGAAGTCCCCATAAAATGTACAGTGACCAGTGACGCCTATAATTGGCCTAACGGCTGTTGGCTGAGTACAAAATTTAAAAAAAATCACGTTTGATACGTCATTTATATCTTCACTTTTCAGGGTTCCTAGATGATGAAAGATAGGTTTTAGCAATTTCGTCTGCCTGTCTATTTTGGCGGTATAGCTCAAAATCCAAGAAGACGATATATGTCTACCTACGTTTGTCAAATATATACAAAAAATAAAATGTTGTCTATTTTTGCTTTAACTGAGAAATATATAAAAGTAATAATTTGCACATAGCTCAGGCTTTATCCTTGGCGAAAATGAGACCTAACAGATACAAGGTGGATATTGAAAATGGGACAGAATTTTATAGCGTCTTTCTAAAGCAGTAAGAAGCGAGTACAATGCGTGGCCGGTCGTATCGGAGTGGTTTAAGCGTATGACACGCGCCTGAAAACTCGAGTTTGAATATCACCGCTTGCATTGTTTTGTTTATTTGCAAATTGATGTAATGGCCATTACTAAGTGGTGCCTTTCACTGTTTCACTATTAATAGAAACGTTAAGGATCTATTTTGTACATCATTTTGAACAATCTTGTTTTCCTTTGATAGTTGCGAAATTTGAAAACATCCACTTGCGAGGAAGTTCCGAGTAAATCGCTTTGCCGAATATTTTTTCTGTGGATTGGTTTGGATTGTACATGACTTGTTAAGCTTTCGGATTTTGAGTGCTCTTGTTGTGGTTGGTTGTTTTGGCCTTGTGATAGTAGTTGAAGATTATTATTATTATTACAACAACAAGTAGCCGGCGTCGCCGATACTATATCTATCAAGTACGACAGTACTACATATTTAAGTATTATAAGTGTATAAGTTATTTCGCTATAGCACATACTAACTTTACGGATTTAGAGTTAAAAAATTCTTTAGGTAGATAGTTCCATTGGTTTTGTATGCGGTTGTTCAAAAGGTTCTAGCGAAGTAACCTATTAGATGAACCATGTTGTAATTTGAAGTTGGTATTGATATTATGGCTTAGCACTAAGAAGTTTAGGTTGCCCCTGTAATGATTGTTTACCACTATGAACACTTTCACCATATCACCACGTAATCGTCTTGCACTTAGCGTTTGAAAATTTAGTTCTTTTAAGCAATCTTCATAACTGTGTTGTTTCAGCGCTGGGCATATCTACGTAAATCTTCTTTGTAAACGTTCAACCATATCTACATTACATCCTTCACAAAGTACACACACCATATAACCGCTGCATAGTCAATTATTAGTCGAACATACGTTAATTTTTTTTCTGTATCCATGAGGGCAAGATTTTTAAATGTCTTGGCAATGCAATACATTAGTGAACTTGCCTTGAGGAATTCAGCTTGCAACTGGCAAAAATTCCAAACGGCTGTTATTAATTCTCACAAGAAATTTTCTATCTTTAAGTATGTTGGCTAACCATTCTAGTAAATTGCTTGGTATTCCTAAATTTTCAAGTTTTACCAGAAGTTTTTCTATTGCTACCGGATCGAAGGTCAAGCTTATTAATCTAACACGTGTGGTAGTCGTTAACCCCTAAATAAGAGAACTCTTCCTCACTTTCTATGGGCAAGGCTAGTCACCTACCCGACCTAAGGGCAAGGAGGGCTCATAGAACCACTTTGTGGTTAAAACAGGCCACTGGCCTATAATAAAAGGAAGGAAGGAAGAAGAAGTTTATAATTGGCAGCACTTAATTTATCACACCACTTGTAGGAACCATAGCTGATAGTTTCCAGTCGGAGGGTTCTAAGAGTCCATTGAATTTTGCATAAGTTTGGTCAGCGGTTTACTCAAGGAGTGAGTACATTTTTTGAAGCACCAGGCGGTGAATATCATTCAAATCAGGGCTGGATTCTGTTTTAATGACTTAATAGCCTTCATAACCTTTTTAGTTGTGAATTCTACGGTTTTTATACTTTCAACAACTTTGGAGCATTCCGGAATGATTCAAAATTTGCTGTCTTTATTTGAAATTGGAAATTAAGACAATTATTGCGTAGTTTGGGTTGCTTATCCTTCTAGTTCAATTTCCAGAATTTTGCTTCTTTTTTTGTTATTAATAAATGATTCACCAAACGTTTTATGATATTCAAAATCATTACTGTTGGCATATTATTTCAAAAAAATATGGAAACATGCTTTCAGTCCTAGGATGTATTGGATTGCACGGTAAACGATTACTTTACAGTTTATAGAATCTAGATTGAAATGCGGTGAAAATCGGAAGTAATGTTAGAATCTAATAATTTCCAAGTGTCGTATTGGTAACATGTTTGACATCTATATATTGACATAAAATTTTTAAGCTAAATGACACAATAAATTAGAGGCGTACTCAACATTGTGGTAGGCTGCCTCCTTATTCTTCGGCCGAAGTACAGCCTCGAGGATACCTTGGAATCAACACCGAGGTACCGATAATTCTTCATAGCCGGAAGCCGTTATTCTAGCTTCAAGAAAGCAGCCCATCTTGTCAACGTACGAGACCATTTGGAGCAACTATAAAGCAAAGTTAGTTCCTACAAATAACATTCACGATGAAATACTCGAATTACGCCAAGTTGCATCACCCTTGGTGCGTGTCAGTACGTAGCAATGACATCACTCTGCTGACACATCGCGTCAGCCTGATTTCAAGCTACCGAAGACAGAGCCGTATTAAGTGAATTTGTGCGCGAAAATACGCCTTGTTCGCACGATTTGTTTTTTGGCTTAGCGTTGGGCATTGACAATCAAACTGCTATTTAAGGCGTATCTAAGCAGGTGGTTTCAGTATTAAGGTCGTGGACCTTTTTTAGCTATTGTTGACAGCGTATAACATTTCTATATTCTTTTTGTGTATTCTTTATATGTCTTTTCCAGAGTATATGCATTTTTATGTAAACTGTTTGGTTTTTATTCGTAGCAGGATTTGAATGTATGATTACAAAATTATAGGTGATAACAAGCAGGCCGGAACGAGCTATATTGATATTCCCTTAACCATACTGAAGTAAGAGCGGGTCTTGTGCTCTTACGACTGGGTTAACTACTAAACAAATCTAAATTCATAGCAAAGTAGAGTATAGGGCGCGGGGTTTATGGTGCCCAACGCTAGGGCTAAATAGAAGTACTATTACAAAGACGAGTTGAATGTGCCGCTCGTGTATCGTTCTAGTAGGAATCTTAGTTTTCAAGCTGCGCGAGCGCCTCTGACGTAACCTAAAGACTGTCACCGAAATACAACCGCGACCGACGGCTTAACGTGCTCTCCGAGGCACGGCTGGCTGCGACTTTACTAAAATTACAGGTTGAACACCTGTCTGAGTGGAAACCGCTGTGAACGTTGCTTAACTCTCGAGACTGTTTGACCAGTCTTTGGAGCAGTCTTTGGCTATGCAACCAGCCTCTTCGGTTTCAAGAATGATATCCTCGCTTCTTAGTCACAACGCGTGCTATATTTCCAAGAGAATATCATTAATTATATTGGGTGTCCACGGGAACTTAGGGATGTAACATTGGTTTTCGCAGTTTCATGGATTCCTGCTCGCCAATTCAAGCTACAGAAAATATTTTGATATCAATGGAAAGAGAATATTATTACGCATCTAAAAATAAATTTTTTGTAAAATCGTACTAAAATATGGTCATTTATGCATTAATTTGCGGGCCTAAATAGTGCCGTTTGCGCCCTAAGGCCTAAAAATAATTTGCGGGCGTAAATAATGCCTTTTGCGCCCTAAGGCCTAAAAAACCAGCATCACATTGGCAACCAACAACAATTTGATTTTTGAGAACGAATCGTGCCATTTATTTTTCAAAGCTTTATGGTGGATTTTACAAAAAATCTTGTTTGCATTTCGGGCGTGAACGGCGATTTTGGCCCTTTGGCGTTTTATAATCCTTCGGCCCTTCGGGCCTCTGGCTTATAATTCCGCCGCGGGCCAAAATCGCCGCCTTCACGCCCTTAATACAAAAATAGCTAATTTTTGTCAATTTTCATTGAAAAATATCTCTCACTTTACGCAAACTAACCTGACTGTAATAGGTATATTTTAACGATAAAAACTCTCTCTTCGTTTGATTGATCGTTGATTTTATAAAGAAAAAACTACTGAACTAACTCAAATAACAAATTAATTTGAGTATAGCTGTCAACTTTTTTAAGTCAAGGCAACTAAAATTTTTAAAAAGTGAACACTTTTGATTAATATTTTTCAATGAAAATTGACAAAAATAGTTTAATTTTTGATACCATTAAATGTGCAATAATTTTCTCTTTCCATTTATACCAAAAAAATTTCTGTAGGTTGAATTGGTGAGCAAGAGTCCATGAAACTGTTAAAAACAATGTTAAATCACTATGTTCCAGTTTGAAAGTTGACACCCGGTATACAGTGCGTGTCACAGACCAAATTAGTTTAATATCGTTGTGATATCTGTATAACCAAGTGAACTTTCAATTTCAATTGCAGCAACTGGTGTCACGTACCGTACGGATTACAGTCTCTATAAAATATTCGGAAAGTTGGTTGTATGTAGCCAACCACAATTAGCACTGAAGCAATACGTTGACACGTTTTTTATAAAAGTATATAATATAGCTCGTATGTATACAAAAAATAAAATTCCCAGTATACTAACTTATACATAGGCGGAACTAGGGGAGTGCTTGGGGTGCTTGTCACCCCCTGAATTCAAGTTAGCCCCCCTAAGCCTGAGCATGAGCTTAATATACAATGTGTAAAATATATGTAGTGTTAATTTTTTTCAGAAAATGAGCTGTTGCGATGACGATTTCTGTATCACGTTTATGTTTTTAAACGGATCCACATATTATTTTTTCAGGAATTCTGAAATTTTTGAGGTCTGAAATAGAAAAGGCGCCATTTGTTCTAATACAACAAAATAGTTACAATTATCATGGAGCTTCAGCACTCTAGTTCCACCTATGAACTTATACAAAGTGTTTAAAAAATACGTTGGGGTATGTTACCCACTTATAGATCTCATCAATCCAAACAAAAAAGTCCTAATAAACATGGGGTGTTAAAGTTAAATAAACCGTTTTTTATTGTTTTCTAAAAAACGCGTTGGGCGATTTTAATGAAATTTTTATAGTTTGTTTATAACTTTATGAGGTATCTATTGGACATATTACAGTTGATGCAGTACTTCCAGAAGCGTGCCCATGGGGGATGTCGATTAGGTTTTCACACACAAATAACGCCCAATATTTTTTTAATAAAGCAACTAAAAATGCAACTTTTTGTTTCTTGAATTTTTTTCGTATCTCGCTTCGTTTTCAAGAAAAAATAAAGCCCATATTTTTGCACGTCTCTGAACCTATTAAGACAAAAACTAAAATGCTCCAATATCTAAAAAGCCCATCAGCCGATTTTAGTGAAACTTTTAAGGTTAATAATTGATACTATTAAGGATCATGTTTTGGCGTACGTGGATTTAAATTATTTATTCCAGGAGCAGCCGGATGTTTTTTTTTTGAAAACTTTAACACTCTGTTATCTCAGAAACGAAGTGTTTCCTGGGTTTGCTTGTATTGATGAGATGTAAAGTAGGTAAATTATCCGAACGTATTTTTTAAACACCTTGTATACATACATATTAAAAAACAATCTTACTAAGGCAAAGACAATCACAAAAGTATATAATCAACGTTATATATTTTGGGTAGTAGCAAAGATAATATATTATCTTTGGTAGTAGATGTCCTTAGTGCAGTTTTTAATGTTTTAATACTACATTTTTAGAATATTCGGACAGAGCACCTTTAATTACCATTTAATTGTACTGGTTAGATTAGTTTTCTGATATTTTTAAATCAGGCCATAAATATATACCCCGAATATGTACCCCTGAAAATAAATACTTCGGTAATTTGTATCACTAGATACAAGCCGAACGTACCCAGTTTTTAAAAGAATCAGTGTTAAAGATTACATTTTATGTTTTATTTTATATTAAACGTTTCCGGTTAAACTACCAATCGTAAAAGTATCATATAATATTTATTTAGCTATTTATTTAACCAATCTACCGCGATAGAGTAAAAACCCAGAAGTTGAGCAGTACAACTGATAATTTTATTGTAACTATATAAAACACGCTGTTTTGATCCGCTCGGTCTTCAAACACGTACGTTCTGCTTACGGAAGGAAATGAATTAATGTTGATTGCTGTGGCGTTGGTAACGCTCAAGCGTGTTGGTTGCGTCTCAGTAGCGATCTTGACTATTAGGAGAACATCCGAGCACGATCGTGGTTGGCTATGGATCCAGATTTCACATATTTGTAATATCAGTTCACAATGGTCGACATAGACCCATTCTGCGGTCCCGATGTTAGGTTTTCAACGGTGAGTGACGTCGAACCGCAAATACTTGGTGCACGCTAAAAACAACGCTAAACCGTTAGAACTACACATTTTACAGAAATTAATGCCAATATGCCTATTTTGTTGGCCTTTCCTTGTGAGTAGGCAACCCGCATTGCCTGAAAAATATTAATTTATTGTTAAAGAGTTTTAGTTGTTTATCCATGTGTGTATTGAACTGACAAATAATAAATAATTTTTCTACAAATGCAGAAGCTTGAAGCTAGGTAGAGCAATGTGTGTTGCCTACTTTAAATTTAAATTTGTTGAGTTTGGCAATTATTATATTGTATTGTAATTAGATCAAATTATGGGAAGCTTTGCAACTAGCAGAAATAGAGAAACCTGGTAAATTCTCTACCATGATGTCACTAAACCGTTTTTAGAGTAACGAACTAAAGACAGAGAGGGAGAACTATAATTAAATAGCTCTTTGGCCTCTTTGGCTAAAAATTCAGATTAAGTCGGCTTTGGGGGTAGGGCACAAAAAACTAAGTCGCACTCTTCGAATGAAAGATCAAAAGTTGCGCAAACAAAAATTGGCGTCCGAAGCGCCAGGAGCTGAATTTCTCTTTTTTAATTAAACGCAGCAGGCGCAAAGCTCTGTCAACCAAGCAGCCGGTGGTTTTATCTCTCTGCTTTACAATCGCAATAATCAGACAGAGCCATGAATGAACGACTGAGTAGAATGAAAGAATAAACAATTCATAGGCATGCTATTTATGTTGGTGCGAGTAAAGGTAAGATTGATTGTGCAGAGTAAGAGCAGAGCAATGATGATCGTTGTGTCTCAGTGGTGGATCCGCCTATTAGGGCGTCAGCAGTGACGGGAACTCTCCCGAGAGCAGGCCGTGAAACAAGTGAATGTGCATTTCTACCGATTGCTATTTCTGCGAGTCTGGTGTACCGATTTCGAAAGCGAGTGACGTCAAACGCTCAGGACTTCAGAACATCCTTTCAAATAGGAGGTTGGTGCGTTTGGTAGATACGACGAATGTGTATTATTTATTTACCACCTTAGTTGGTTTTGCAATACTCGTTTATGGGGTGTATTCAAATGAAGTAGCACAAATGATACCGGTGAATCCTTGAGTCAAAATAAGAAGATTAAGGCAAACATACTGTCGACGAATGGTTTCAATTGCGTAGCTTTGTGAGTAACCACTAGTTGTTGATAAAAAAATTAATATAAACACCGCAGCTTTGTGTATGCCAAAATCTGTATTTAAACTTAAATTATTATGACAACTCGTCACGATTCGTCTAGTAAAGATACAAATAATGAATGCCTTTAAACTTAAACGCTTTTTTGTGGGGGTAGAGCAGGATGAATTGGCTCCTCAGGTAAAGCGCCGGATAGAATTTCCTGGAAAACATCCACTCGCTGGTGCAATTTTTTTGTGCAAAATGCTGGCAAACAGTCGGAACAACGATTCGAACACATACCTTAATACGAAGTCGCCCCCCCCTGATAACTTATAGCCCCTTAAAGTTGAATACGACAAAACCTATTTAAATTAATTAACCAACAATTCCTTGACACAAGAGTAAAGCTGATAATTATATGCAATCAAATGTAAGAAAATATGCGCATATATATTCATACACTTTGTTGAGTATATGCACCCAAAGTTATAATATAAGAACATAATATAAAATAAGTAGGAGTATTCTAAATGATGTAATAATTTCAATTATTTTGTATGAGTATATTTATTTCTCTAATTTTTATTCAAAGACGTAATTGATTTTAACGTTTGACTATATAAACATGGACTGCCAACGCCAACTTCACGTTGTAAGCCAACATAAAAATGAGATCTTCCCTAACCCCGCCAGACTATTATTCACACAACACTCGAAGTTCGACTCTAGAAATGGATTCTATGTTAGCTGATTCCTTATACATTGCTTGTATGGGAAAAGTGGGGGTTGCTGGTAGTCTATGTTTACATAGTCAAAGGTTTTAACAGGGACCCTTTCCTCTGCTTATTTCGATACGCGCACTGCACTCTAGCGGCAGAAAGTGAAAGTATATATCTCAGTTGCGCACAAAAATTTGATTAATAATTTTAATGAAATAGTAAATTTCACAAAAAAATCTCAAAAAGTTTATACAAATATGCAAAATCCAGAAAGTATGCTCAAAAACGTATAAATATGCAAAATGAAACTTGGCTTAAACGATTTGTTTTCACATAATTAGTATACATATTAGTGATGGGCATAACCGGACAATTTTCATAACCGAATTATTTGCATTCGAATGGTATTAATAACCGAATGATTATTTAAATAATCATTCGCATAAATTTTGGCTCTCCATTCGTTTCGATTTCGCCGGTTTGCAGGCGGTTTGCCGGTTGGCGGTTCACCGTCATCTGCATCGGCATCGTAACTTTCAGATAGCAGAAGAACTCAGTTAATCATTAGTTATAATAATTGTATAAATGATTTTTATTTGATTTCTAAGGAGTTTAAACCTTTGAGAATAGCTATATCAATACTAATCATAAAGAAATTATAAATATGCGAATACAAAGTATCTATTGAATCTATTTTTAGTTACTAAAATTCTCTAGTAGCCACCCTTCCCTTTTCGCTTGCACATCATACCGGTATATTTTAGAATCCATAATTTATCTACGTTCAGCCTTCCGCGGTTCTAAGGACACACACTTAAAATTTTAAACATCGAAATCCACTTCTTGTCCCATATCATATGACGACGGATGGGCATCGACTGCTCCGTTATTAAAAATTAAATATAAATCTGTTACGATATTGGAAAATCTTATTTTGCTTTCTGTTTATCCCTTATTAGGCATAATCAACCGCGTTTCGAAGCAAACATTTAGGCCGTTATAAATTAATACCAACACAGCTTCGGCAAATCTCATACTCAGCAGAGCGTTATCTTTAATAGGAACGGCCCCATAAATTTAACTGGTCGACTGGGAGTCTCAAATGTGTTAATAACATCAACAAGCAGCCGCGAGCCTAACTTGGGTCAATCAGTACAATCTGCCTTGCTTATGGTTATGAATGACGTATTATTTACAGAATTTCGGTCACTCGCAGGTCGCTGAGATACGTCACGTAGTACGTATCAGGAGGAGGTTATTTTTCATTCGAATACTTGGAACGAAAACCGAGTTACAGAGGTTATTTCAATAACCGGATAACCGGTTATTTTTCATTCGAATAATCCCATCACTAATACATATGCAAAAAGTTTCGCAGGCCTATCAATTATAGAAAATATGCATTTGCCATATAATATCAGCTTTACACAAGAGGACTCATATTTGGCACACGTGAGTATCTATTGTTGACTATTAATGACTAGGAAATTGGTGCAGGTAATCATATTTTTTGGCCGCAATATTGTGTCTCACCCTGTACCTTTAATATTCTTAGAAATTATTATTAGGGCAACCATCAACAAATTTTTTGTGTCTTTTGGAGTTTTCTTAATAAACGGGTATTTAACTTGTTTCCAAAAATGGAAAATCCCCTTAAAATCATGTTATCCATGCATTAAATGTTTGTTATCAGGGCTTTTGTTTTTAGAACAGCTAATTAGTTGTTCAATTTTAAAAATTTCTAAAATTTTTAATGATACAGGGTGAGACACTCTGTGTAAATGCATCTATGATTAATTAATTTAAATATGTTTTTTGGTCTTCATCTTTAAGCGGCTGTAAATACAATTTATTTATAATAAATTTGTAGATACTAAGGTGGTGCACTTTACTGAAGTGTTTATGATTAGACAGGGTGGCTGAAAAAATGTAGCAAACCAAACTAATTTTTGAATGTAAAGTAGTGCCTTTCGGCATTAATGTAGAGTGCCCAAAACTTGCAAATTTAATAATATGGATTTTTAAAAATTAACGGCCTTTTTAATGAGTTTTCCATTCATATCTTATTACAACCGTTTTTCGATATTGAGTTTGAACATAAAAATGCCTCTCAAAATGTTATATTTAGAGGGTTAAAAAACCAGACATGGTTGACACATGAAATAACAAGCACGAAAAAGGGAGTTAATAAAATATGGCCTAAAGTAAAATTAGATAAAAGAAAGCGAAAATGAATTCAGAAAAATCCTATACCTAATTGCATTAAATGTTAAAATATTTCTTCTTCGGGCCAAGGCGTTTTCTCAGCATCCGGATACCTTGCCGGATATATTCTGGTAGTAACTAAGCATTTTTTCATACTCTGCGAAAAATTATATATTGTCACTATTTCTTAAATGCAAAAATAAGCCACTTTTGTATTTATCTAATTAGAAAATTTAATAAAACTAAAATCATACAAAATGCCAAATTAGCATCACCTAGTAAACATTGACAAAAGCTTTTTTGGTTCCATAGCCACCTTTGCCTTTTCGTTAAGCCATAGTATAATTCAATTTCAATAATTTATTGTTTAAATTGTTTAGCCAAAAATTAGTAATTAGGATAACTCTTTAATAGTTAAAAAAATCATAATGTAGATTGTTGCCAGATTCAATTGCCTGCAGAAACAAAGAGAACTATTTCAAAGTTTAATGTAATTATGTATAGACTTTTTGTTTATTTGTTATGTTTTTATCCGAGTTCATTTGATACTAGAATTTATTCCTGCGTTTTTTTTTGTGTTTGTTATTTCTTATGTCATCAATGAATGGGTGTTTATTTTCCCAACTTGTTTTTTGTTGTGTTGGGAGAACTGAAATGTTTAAATTAGCATTCGAATAGTGCTTGTTGGTTTTACCTTTAAATACATAATTTTGTTCACTACTAACGTTAGAACGAATTTGAGAAATTAATTTTCTTCACAATACTAAAATTTGCTCTGCTACTGCTAAATAATAAAAACAATTGATATAATCTGCCACTCGGGCATAACTTATACTCCACATTTTTTGTCTCTTCGCTAATTTCTGGAGCAGTACAAATTTCACTTTCTTCCATGTATTCAAATTTTAAAAGTATTAAAACAGTGTAACGGTCTAAATAATGCACAATGGGGACAATACTGATTTTCTCATAAAAATGTAAATTCCAGTTATTTATTTCTTTAAAAAATGACAGGTTCCAAGGTTCCCTGGTTTTCGTGGATGTTTAAATCCAAGCATTTATACCAAACTTTTTACCTTATTGTCAATATAGAAATCGTTAAATAATAGAAATAAATGTACTAGTAGTCAAAATAATAATGCCGCGTGACAATGAGGTCTGGGCCATGCCTCTCCCCTTTACCTATAAACGGATTTGTATTTGTTATAAGGATATTAAACATAATTTCGCATTGACAGAAAAATTTCCGATTTCAACGGAAATGTCACTAAATCTTTTTAAATTAATATATTATATTTGTTTGAATGTACGACTCAAATTACAAATGACAATGTTGCCAAATTTGTATTGCACAAACCTACTTTACACATTTATTAAATAAACATTCTTAAGCTACAGATAACTATATAATAGTGCATGATTTACATTGCTAGATTGGTAATAGTAGAATAAGGACACCTTTTACCACCCCTTTTTATTGATTCGCGGTTTAGTCATGACTAATTTAATTAGGTCGGGGATTTTAATTAAATTAGGTCGCGAATTTTACATACGTCAATTATATTTTAATTAATTGATATTCCCGGAATTAAGCAGAAGCGATTTTGGATTTGATTACTTCACAATCACGTCACAATCCGTCTGTTCGTGTTGTCGTTTGAAAAATGTACTGTCTACTAAAAACAGCTGCCTTCGCTGTAAAATAGCTAACTCAAGTCACAACAAATTAATTTTAAGGGCATATTTCTAATAAATATGGCAATAAAAGCGTTCAATAAAAATTTTTATCTATCGGTGATATGAATTCGAAAATACAATAATTAAAATTACCAACCATTCTTACAAGTTAATTTTTAAAATGTGAAAGCTTTTAACTTAAGGAAATATCACCAGTAATTAAAATTTGACAATTTCAATTACTAATATTTTAGTTTTTACATTTTTAATTACAAATTTCTGAAAAAATTAAAATTACGTTGTCAGTGATGTACGCTTATCAGCAGTTTTTTCTGTAAATTTTTACAAGTCAAGTTGGCCGGGCGACTTAACGCGCCAGATTTAAACTATGCTTCTCGCAAGAGGTCGCAGGTTCGAATCTTGCATCTGACATTATTTTTTTAGCTTCTTATGTAAATATGCAATAATTAAAATTACCAATTTTAGTACTCTTGCAAGTTATATTATTTTTAAAAGGCAGGCTGTATCTTGTTTGTGATAAGTAATTGTTTTCAAAATTTAAAAGGCAGGTCGATGATAAAAACTCAGGTAATTGCCTGTCTACGAGTGACGTAATGTTCTCCCACTTTGTTTTGCAATGTTTTAAAAGCAGGCCCTAAACCGCAACTGCAGTAAATTATTTTACTCCGCTATCGTGCCAACTGTGCCCAGTGCCGAAGAAAGATGGACCACCGAGGAATTAATAAACGTTGACAAACACATGCAGCAGCTCGTCAAGCTCTTTACAACAGAACATCAACAGCAAGTCCAAGTAAGAAGATGCAGTTTTCAAATAAAAACCAATACTGGACCGCATTGCCACAACCCGCAATCACCGACGTGGACGTAAGGGTGTTCGTGCAGGAGATCATGCCTTCCTATGACGTAACAATGGACATGCCAACTGAGCGTAAACAAATTCGTCGTGAGAAGAAGCGGCTTTCTGTGATTTTTATGCGCCTTTAAACAACAGTTGCAGCAAAGTTGTGCATCTAGGCACCCTTATAAAAAATGTTCACCTGTAGCAAGAATCCGAAAAGCTGACATCGGAGCTGGTGTATCATTCAGTGTGGACGCTTTTATAGCTTATCTAGACGTTTTACCGGACATATTTGTGATGGCCAAACAAGTAAGTTTGAATTGTGAGTTAAAAGAACTTAAAGTGAAACATCATTTACGTAATGTATGGGACACTAGCAAATTTACTACAGATGTATAATTTAGTGGTAATGAAAATCAATTATCTAAAAGATGTGACCTGTAATTTTGAAAATATTTCTGACGTGATTGTTATACATACAGTTATACATTCTGAAAATGTTTATCATAACAACAAAGAGTACTCTGTAATACATACACAAAGCACGGCAAATCAGATCAAATATTCTCAAGAAATATCTCAAAAGTAAGAGAGCCGCATTAAAGGTCATAAAAGTATCCAATCAAAAGTTACGTATATTTAGTGTAAATAAGTAATACAGAAAAAATTATGATAGTTACCATTACCAACAGATTACTCGGCAAAAGCGCCATTAAAGGCAAAATTTTGAGTTCGGATTGAATTTGACCCATAACCCAGAAATGGAAGACCCCAAGATCTTGGTTCAAAGTAGGGCATTACATAACCCGGAATACGCTTAGTAATTCATTAAAATCATTATCGGTTTCAAGACGTTGAGCAAAGAAAATTATTCCCAGATCGATGCCTGGTGGGCGGCCTACCCAGTCGCTTTAAATAATTGGGGACCTGCGTTCGAAAGAATAAGGGGTAATAATGCGGTTGTCTAATGCGTGATGCTCACCACATCACCACGTGTCATAAATTTGACACGCGACAGCCGGGTGTGATAGCGAGGATACGGAAGCTTTCATCTTCCACCTTGCAGGCCAAGCTCCTTCCAGGTAGCAAGCAGGCGTATCAGAAGCAAAACCCTGTCGCTGAGCCTCAAGGAAGCCAGGCGTTTGAGCAGGGTTTAAATGGCTGTTCTACGTTGCAATCTCTGGCTGCCGGTAAAGTATAGTTCGGCGATGGGGCCTCAAGAATGAACCGACTTTTGCAGAATAAGAATCCTCAACATACAAATCGTCAAACGACAAGGAGGCCTTGGCTCACACGACAAAATATTCTTTCCTATAACTAGAAGGAGCTGAAGAAATGGAGCGCATAGAATCGGAACAAATAATAAAGAAGAAAACTAGGGTCTACCGTTGTGGTATTTTTGGCTACGTTTGCCAAACTCGTAACATGCTATTGTCAGGTACAAAACCAGAATATGTCTGATTTTGAGAACATCACGAAACTATTTCTTCCAGGAACTTCATCAAATTTCCACAAAAGAAGCCGCAACGCAATAATGATTCCGTTATAGTTAACATTGCCATCCTTCCTGACTCAGCACAAAATGGCAAATGGCCGCAAAAGGTGAGCAGCTTGTCCAAAAGTTTTGGAAAACCCTTGAGAATTAAGGCTAGGCAACCATATTAGCTCGGGACTTGAAGTAAAGCATAAAATATTGTAAAACTATTTAGAAATAATAATACATTGAGATATGAAACTTGACTAATAGTAATTAAATTGTAGGTAGAATTTTGTTTGATCGAAGATAGAGCAATTAACTACGTAAAGACTTATAAATGACTTTTGACGTACAGTTCGGCCAATGAAAAATGGAACAGTTACGTCTATTTTCGCGATTATTCCACCTTTCGTCGCTGCATTTATATGTCGTATTATTTCGAATTTGGAATTGTTGGCGGACGTCAAATATTCAATGTTGCAACCTGAAATATTAATAAAACAAGTTCAAGCAGCTAGAATTTAACAAAAATCTGTTATAAGAGCTGTCCCATTTTTTATTGGCCGCAACTGTACAACAATTGACACAAATTTAAGTTTATTGGCAGCAGCGCTTTGATTTCACCTTGTATTGTAACTTATTTTTAATTCTTAATTTTCGTTTCGGTGTTTGCGCCTGTGCGACCTCTTGACCTTCGCTTCTTTGTTGGAAAGCCGCTACACCGGTAGGTATAAGTTAGTATACCTGAACTGTGACTTTCAGATCTTCCATTCGTCAAAAAAATGTAGTTACGCCTTTTCTTGCAATAAAATAGGGTTTTGAGAAATCTTGTAAGATAATTCATATCTGGAGTTGAGTACAAACATTGTGCATCGTCGAGAGGGACATTCTCCTGGTAAGAAATTTCATATTACAAGATCCACAAATACCAGCTGGCGCCCTGAAAAGTTACACTAATTTGTCTCCGTATCAATCAAGTACAATTGTCTTGACTATCGCGTGTGAGCCCACTTTTATTTCAGTCTAAGACTCACCTTTCACGCAGAACTACTGGACGCTCTTTAAGCCTTTTAAGTACATGTCGTAAATTGCATTTTCCCTGTTACTAATATTTTGTAGATGTACCAATAGTTTGCCTTTTTCTCGCATGCTTGTGTGTTTGGAAGAACATCTGCTACAAATCGGAAGTTTGGAAATACTGATGATGCTATATGAACATTTTAATCGAATGATATTGAGTGCTTTAATAAAGCAATAGATCTACCAAGATGTGTGCTGTCATAACAGGCCAATTGGTTTTATATTTGAAATATGTTCAAACGACTATTTAAAACTAATACAACTGCAATACTCCAATTATTATTGTCTTGATGCACCATTTATTTATATACCCTTTTTGAATATAGTTCCAATGCAAGTTTATAGGATTTTACCTCTGATTTGTAGAAGCTTCTCTCAGCGCCAATTGTCACCTTATTCTTATTCTTAAAAATCCAAGCAGTAGAAACGGTCGGAACTCTAACAAAATAAAGCTTAAATTAAAATCTATCCCGTTAAGTTAAAAGTACAGGGCAGGTTAACTCCTTTAATGCATCCCCATTAGACATTTCGCCCGAGACCGGGGTGCACTTACGAAGGCGCGCTAGAAATCACATGTCGGCAAAAGTGACGAGGAAACGGATTGTCTGACTGCGAGCGTACGGAGTGGTTTAACTGTAAGTAAACTCGGAAAACTTAATTAGAGGGTTCCATGGAACATGCGAGCTAACAAGGCTGGCGTACGTATTCGTCATTAGGGGCGGCAAAAAACGGGCAATTACGCTGGTGGCGGGGACAATGGTCTTTCGGGGGATGAAAGATAGTTAAAACAAAGCAAGTAATTTTCCGCGCTCTGCAGTCCGCCGAAATCTTTGCCTTCTTTAAACCCGCGTTTAACTGAAACAGGGACACAAAGAAGTAGTGCGAACGAACAATACCGGTATTTAAACGATACCATCATGGACTATTGTATTTGTGTTTGCTGACAGGCGGTTCTGATGAGATTAAGGATCGACCGAGATTTGCGGTTTCTTTGTGACGTCTACGCACAGATGACGTTGATCCTATCTGCGAATGGCGGTGGCCAATTTAAACGTTTATGCGAGCGCGGTTTGCAGGCTTAAATAATGTTAGTGGCAGCTAAATGACTTTTGGCTTATTTAGATATTTCGTATTTTATATCGAATATACAGTATTTTATAGAAGCTGGAGATATATATCGAGAACTATGCTTGTAATAGAAAAATCCCCTATACTTGCATTTATATTTGAAATGTATTGCGAAAATAGACTTCCAAACATAGAAGAAAGTGAGATAAAGGTGTACTACTGGAACATGCAATTATACCTTAAATATAGGAGTTTGCTAAAAACGAGAACATCAAAATATCAGCAAAGTTATTCCGTATAAGTTAGTTTATGTATCTAGACTCCTTATTGCAAATTTCGTGAAACAATATCCATATGTGTAAGTTCTTGTTCTGCAGTAATTTCTACATTCATCGGGAGTCATGCACCTACTCAACATTTTCAAGATGTTAGTATTCATTGTTTTGTTACGGTATAAACAGGATTTTAGGACAACACAGGACCGTACTTACCACAGGTTGGTTTGCGTAGAGAGATAACGGTTGTAAAGCCCCGATCATACGCAGCTAGCTCGCGGGAGGTTATGGTTTACGTTATTTGTGAAGACCGTCTGTCTTAGAACGCGAAGGCGCCACCGTGAAATTCAACCCTTAGCTAGATACTTCGTTCACGGCCGAAGCAGCGGGTCTAGTACAAAATACAATATTCACGTGAAGGCTTAACTGCTTATCAACTAAAGACCTAATTGCTTTAGCTACTGAAGTTCAATTGTCCACTCAATAATTAAACACAACTTTCGAATTCAACGGGCCTAAAAGGCGCGTTTCCTTACTGCTTAAATAACTGACGCTTTTACTCAAAGAAACCCAAATATATAACTTACAAGTCAGGCGTATTGAGTCTTTAAATGACTGGGTTTGCAAAACAGACAGTATACAGTATAAATACAGCTGCGCAACGCATAAATCAATTCATAAAATTTGAAACACAAATAAACAACACAGCAGAAGTGTATCAAATGGCAAGGGTTCCCAGTAACTAGCGAGAATAGAGCTGGACTAAAGATAATTAACCTCGAGTGTTCAAATAAAAACAGCTAACCTCGAGTGTACACTGTCGAGTTGTCTTGGTACAAAGAAAGCAAATCTTATTAAACGCCGATAAAAAATAATACATAGGTCATATAAACATGTATGTGAAATATATGGCAGTGCAAGGAGTACCCCTAAATTAAAACAAACAACCACATACAATAACGCCAAACCAAGATAGCAGCTTATTAAGTGAACACCCCTTAACTTAAGCATGACACTGGGAATATTCACATTTCGGCAAACACCTTATTATGTAATTACAGATGGTTACGTTTAAACTGAGGAAAGTTGGCTATTTTTGGGGGAGGGGTAGAATACTGCAAAGGATTGATGTTAGCCAACTTCAGATTTGGACCGTTAGAGTAGATCTACGGCACATCTAGTTTTTAATGGTTTTGGAGAAAAGTGGACCAATCTCCGCGTTGATAATTATTGGTCACCTCCAATAACACAACGTTATTAAGGACACTATTTGCAATTTGCCGAAGCAAAGCCGTAAAACGCACGTGCGTGATAATAATTAACGGAAAAACAACAAGGTTTATATTCGAAATTTTTATTCGTTTCAAAATTCTACCAGCCCACTAAAATATATCGACTCGGCACGAGATTACATTCGTATAACTCGTAACAGCGTCCTGCAGCTTTGCGTTTGTTCTTCTTTGGTAGCTGATATACAGTTGTCGCTTCGATAATTCATCCGCCCCGCGCTTGGTTTCCCTTTCCCCCTTTTAAAATGGGTGTTCACATATTTTCAACTCCTTCTTCATGGGTCCGTAGCTCCCACGGCGTGGACAATTTGGGAATGAACATGGCTTCTGCGATTTTGCAGTGCAATACATAAAGTATAATGGAAAATCAACGCATTCCTTCACAGGAATGTACACGATAGCTGTCCTTTACAATTGAATATTTAAATACGGTATGAACCACGCGGCGTATCTGCTAAGCGCCCAGAGGCGCAGTAACCCAAAATGCTCAAAGATGGAAACGCTTAAAATTATAAATTAACATAACAGTATACATTCTACAAAAGCCTTCTATAGCTTATTTAGAACACGGAAGCTATCGTTTTATTAAACGTTGTATATTTTTTCTTCAACTAGTTGGTTTTTATTCATATAGTATCCTTGGTGTTCTTATATTTTCTATTTGTAGATATTTTGTTTCCTTTAAATTTACGTTTTTTTTGTCTTATTTATTTAAATAAATATTTCTAACTTGTTTCTTGTATAGTATGTATAGTCATAATCCACTATAATGTTGCCAGTTACTGATTGTAAAATATTGCTTCAGTCATTACTTTAGAAAATCTAAGAATTGCTCTCTTTGTATTCCTTTGAATGTTATTTCGATTGTGCCATATCTATTCAGATTGCAAAATATGCAACTTGTTACCTACAGTTCATTTGGATTCAAGATAGAACATTTGTAACCCAAATTACAAATACAACAGCAAGTTGATTACTAATATGATTTTATTAAAATGTAGGTCATAGTATGTTTGTATAATTGTATATTATACTAAGAGGTTATATAGAGGTCAAATTTGACAACTGTTTTTGTAAGGCTTGAAATTATAACAAAACAACACAATAAAAGAGATCTGTAATGGGCTTTACACGGAACTTCCCTCGCAAGTGGAAATTTTGAAACTAAACGTTTTGAAAATATCAACACTAATAAAACGTGAAACTCAGGGTGCTGCGATTTGAGTTAAAATTAGTGGATCTTCGAAATCAAGTGTGTGTGCGGTTAAGATATCTCGGTATCGTCAAACATGATTAGTTCACGTCGCGCTAAGTCAGGTTTCAAAAAACGAACTTTCCTAAAACGTCGGCATTCCATATGAACACAGCATGAGGATCGTGATCAAAAAAGACACTTCAGATAGGGTTACCAGAGCTACGGTAATACCATTGGCGTCATGCAAAAGGGCAAACTGCAGGAGTAATAAACATACGGGCATTCGACTCGTTTAACAATGGGCCAGGCGAAAGTGAGAGAAAACCTTTGTGAGACAGCCTGTATCCGGCGAACAATGGACAATAAACTCAAGCCGAGGGAAGTAAAATGGCGAGAGTTATTTCAACCCTCCTGAGACAGCCTGTCCTCGGTTGGACAATACCTATTTTACTTAAAGAATAGAGTATCCTTTCTCTTGGATAAGCGATCTGTATATCAGCGTAGATACTGAGATTCAGGAATTGTGTGTTCAGCCTTCTAAAGTTGCTTCTAAGACGAGGGCTCGGGTTAGATTCCTTAGCCTCCAATAGCCACATTAGAATCCGGTATTTGTTTCTTGTTAATTCTCTATTCGTATTTTTATTTAAACATATTGTCGAAGTTGTATATGTATGTAATTTGTGTTTTAATTTAAATAAAAGGATTGTTATTGTTTTCCACGATCGGCTATAGTTTTTTGAATCAATTTAATTTCAAAATGGAGAACCCGGTAAGAACATTATAACAGTTCCTAAAGTGAAAACCACCGTATGAAAATAGTCGAATTTCCGAATGACAAAAGCTCGTTCGTCTGTCTAGACGTTTTCAACAAAATTGTGCAAGTTATGTAACTTATGTTGTTTTGAACAGTGTATAACCTGGATGTAAATATTGACTTGTGGCGTGTAAATTACGATGAAATGAAGCCATCAAGTCGCCTTCAGCGAATGGTTTAGGCTTTTTTGCTTCGTCTTATTTAATGCTGTGGGGCTGTTAGAAATCATTAAAAATAGCAAATTGTAGATTGCGCCATCGCACGTAAGCTATGTTCCTTTGCATTCTATACTAGTGTGACGTCACTGGTATGGTTTATAGCATAACGCGTATTAACCGTTTTGCACTGCTTTATTCCAAAAATTTTGTAACTTGAGTCCGATTAGCGTCGCACAGTTTGAATGGATAAATATTTAGAGATATTTTAGCTATACGCTATTTGACATGTTATTTACTGCGTGCAGTTGGAACTAGACAGCGTTGTTTTCAGGGAAGGCATAACACATTTTATTTTAATTGGGTACGTTTTTACCCGGCTGGGTCAGGTTTATCCTGTTGGAAGGTTTTCTACTTCATCCCACTTGGTCCTGTACTTCCTTGGTACTACCCTATGTTGACGTTCGGCGAGTTAGCAAAAATATAGAACGACCTTCGTAACTTGCTCATCGAATGTAAGTTTTTGATTGAAGGTTATGCCTAGGTTATACGCTGAGGTAATGCTGTCAAGTTGGTGGTGGTTCATAAATAAGAGAACTAAAGAAAGTTAGTGAATGAAATGACAACGTAACATTTTGATAGATTAAATGGCAGTTTATTGCATAAAATATGAATTAAATCCTGTTTTAACTGCCTACAATTATTAATTTGAATCCTCAGTATTAACGGCAATGTCGAACATTTACGGTACATGTATATAAGAGAAAGTCACTTAATAAAAAAATATTTAAATTAGATCCCCGTGGCTCATCTGCTGTACGAGGGTTGTACAGTATCTATTGTCCCTAGTACATATGGCTTTCGAATATGCTGTACCTAGCAACTGCAACTGTTTTGCTATATTATTGACAAGAAGACTGCCAAATTTAATTAGTTGAGACTTAATAGTTTAGAAGATGTGCAAGTGGGTAGTAGTGGTTGCTCGAAGATTTTGAGAAATGGGACAAAGTGGGATTAATCACTCACTAAATATCTACAAACGAAAGGTTTACGCAAAACAAATTAGAGCAAATATGGTGAGTGTGTTTGGAGATTTTGCTTCTTCCTATCAAGCCGTAAGAAATTTGTCTTGTGAGTTTAAATGGCAGAAGAAGCTACGAACAAGAAAACATTGCTCCTGTGAATGGCATAGTCAAAGAAGATCGTAGATTGACAACACTGATCAATATTACGCAACATCAGTTAACGATAAAGCTTCACTTCATAAGAGCCGTTCGTGATATTTGGTTTGAAGTGATGAAGCATTCACCCTACTTCCTTAACCTAGCTTCTAGCTTTATTAAGCTCCAAATCTAAAAGAAAATTTCGGGAACAAAGTTAGGAGCGGTGACGCAGTTTTATAGCAGCAGTTCAGGAAATTCGTATGTGATCAAGACTCCGAGTTTTTCAAGAATGGAGATACTAAGCTTAAACATGGGTGGAATAACACTGTCTTCATGTTCAGAGGAATTATGTTGAAATATAATATGATATTTTAAACTAGGAACCATAAATAATGTAGGGCATTGTCCAATTTTGCAAGAAAGATTTCTTAAAATGCTCAATGAACTGATTTGACTCCTTTACAGATTTTTGAACATCTATCGTTTTTCTGCAGCTCAATTTTCAAGAATGCCAAAACCTGTTCTTGTCTATCTTCCAATCTTAAATAATCAAGGATTTTTATTTATGTGAAATATTTTAAACTTTTCTAAATACTTTTTGATCCGAATCCATTATTAACTATTTTTTCCTTCAGAGCCCATTGTAGCTTTCTCGTGGATTTGTAATGGGCCGATTCGTGTCACCTGATATATTTCATAACTTTGGTATGTAACCATATCCTGCTAGTAATAAAACTGAAGCTTATTCCTCATTATGTATCAATTAATTTAAAGCGCATTGCAAGCAGTACAGTTATAAATAGGACAAAGCCAGCGGGGTGTAGAGGACCGCGGGGACAGTCGCTCCTCATTAAGCGACCGGAGCGTAACACTCATTATACAAGGAAAGTTACGCATATAAATTAAGTGCATAAAGAAAGTAACTGTGTGAATCTACGTTAACAAGCCACCTAGACATATTGCATCGTTAGCTAAGGTGCAGTTTCGAGAATGAACATCACCTTGGAAGCAACCCTGAGGTGTTGCAGTCGACACAGTTAGAAGTCGAAATTTTGGATTCAAAGTAGCACACAGCGCTGGTCCCAGGCCCATCTGGCAGAAATACTAAAGCCAAGTTAATTACTATAATTAACTCCTCCATTTACTGTACGAACCAGTGAAATTGAGGAAACCGAAAGCGTAATTGCGAATGGCGCAATCTTGCGATACCTAGAAAAGTGCGCGAAGTGGATACAACTTGGCGTCACTGCTGAATCAAACTTTCTTGGTACGCGCTCAGACTCTGCATCAACAAATAGCTACCCGCGCGTTCTGCAAATAACCAGGCCCGTCTTCAAGGAATTTGCGTTTGAGACTTATATATAAGGCTCACCTATATTTAATAGGTATCAGTGCGAGTAGAAACAGCTTTATCCCGCAGATATTTACAGTAAAAAAATTATACTCCTTAGCATAGAATTTCGGCTTAGACCGCGTAGTATTTGTGTATGAACACCCAGCATTTTCTGGCTTAATGTGCCTTGCACCTTGTGTCGAGCAAAAACCCGCGCGATGGCCATGCTCTTTGGTGGCTCGTGTTGTTTGAGTATCTTGAGAACGAGGATACTTAGGCAGATTTGGCCGTTTTGCTGTTTGTGCATCCATATTCACTAACGTTTCGCAAGACCTTGCAGCTTGCATCATCAGAGTGAAAGTCGCACTAAGAGCCGAAGGTCGGGGTGGAGCTATTTATAGTCCTCTGTGCCAGGAGCGCGGAGTGGCGTAACGCTGGCGCTGGTTGGTCGTCCGAGTGCAACGTAATCCGTGGGGCGTGGCCGTATGACGCAGAGTGGTTGTAACGCTTTAGATCGTGTATCACAGGGGTCCACGTTTTACTAAGCTTAAAGCCATCTTCCCTGTTGATATTATTTGGATGTTTTTCTATTTCTATGGCTTCACGTATCACTCGCGGGAAGTAATGAGGTATTCTGGCAAGTACTCTGGCATGCTCAAATTCTAAAGTGTGCCCATTTGTAAACGTATGCTCAACTACGGCTGATTTTGTGATGCGCTTGTGTTTGCAATCGCCTTTATGTTCTTGGAGTCTTAGATCAACGGAACGACCAGTCTGTCCAACTTACTTCAGTTGGAACAATAAAATATACGAACAAGTCGAAGGAGCGGCCATGGGTTCACCGCTATCACCTGTTATCGCTAATATCTACATGGAAGCTTTTGAAATCAAGGCTCTCGAACAAGCGCAGCTAAAACCGACTTGCTGGTTGAGATATGTAGATGATACCTTTGTCATCTGGTCACATGGACGCCAGACATTGAATCTGTTTCTAAAACACCTGAATTCTGTACATCCCAACATACAATTCACAATGGAAGTAGAGGAAAATTGCAGTATTCCGTTTCTAGACGTCCTGGTGAACCGTAAATCAGATGGCAGTTTAGGACATGCAGTCTATAGAAAGAAAACACACACGGACAGATATCTAAATGCTGACTCACACCATCATCCAATGCAAAAAGCAACAGTTCTCCAGACTCTGGCGACAAGAGCCGTTCGTATCTCAGACGAGGAAAATCTAGAGAGAGAAAAAAGCTACATCTGTTTGACTCTTTACAAAGGAACGGATACACAACTACCGCCATACGAAAAGCACTAGACAAGACTATGACAAAAAAGGCTAAAGAAGAATCTCCACCTCTGGAAGGCTTAGCATTTCTACCTTACGTTAAAGGCTCAACTGATAAGATAGGACGTGTCCTGCAACGATGCAACGTCAAAACTGTGTTCACAAGCAAGGAAATTTTGGGTAACGGCTTCAGATCGGTAAAAGACAAGATTCCAAGTTTAAAAACCGCGGGCGTATATCGCATTCCTTGTTCTTGCGGCTCGAGTTACATTGGACAGACTGGTCGTTCCGTTGATCTAAGACTCCAAGAACATAAAGGCGATTGCAAACACAAGTGCATCACAAATTCAGCCGTAGCTGAGCATACGTTTACAAATGGGCACACTTTAGAATTTGAGCATGCCAGAGTACTTGCCAGAATACCTCATTACTTCCCGCGAGTGATACGTGACGCCATAGAAATAGAAAAACATCCAAATAATATCAACAGGGAAGATGGCTTTAAGCTTAGTAAAACGTGGACCCCTGTGATACACGATCTAAAGCGTTACAACCACTCTGCGTCATACGGCCACGCCCCACGGATTACGTTGCACTCGGACGACCAACCAGCGCCAGCGTTACGCCACTCCGCGCGCCTGGCACAGAGGACTATAAATAGCTCCACACCGACCTTCGGCTCTTAGTGCGACTTTCACTCTGATGATGCAAGCTGCAAGGTCTTGCGAAACGTTAGTGAATATGGATGCACAAACAGCAAAACGGTCAATTCTGCCTAAGTATCCTCGTTCTCAAGATACTCAAACAACACGAGCCACCAAAGAGCATGGCCATCGCGCGGGTTTTTGCTCGACACAAGGTGCAAGGCACATTAAGCCAGAAAATGCTGGGTGTTCATACACAAATACTACGCGGTCTAAGCCGAAATTCTATGCTAAGGAGAATAATTCGAGTAACCGCGAAAGCCTCAAACAATACAAAAAAATTATATTATTAAAGGCGTAATCTGTAGGCGTTGGCAACGTTTAATCTTGGTGAGTATTATCTAAATGCATTTTTCCTGAAATCGTCAAGAAAGCGGGTTATGTCAAGACTCAGTTTGATATTGAGGGTGTCACTTTGCAGGACTAGTCACTTTTGAGACCTTTGCAAGACTAGTCATTTTTAATTTACTTTACCTAGGTGAACGGTCACCTTCGCCGAGATTTTAGAAAAAAATGTAATACATTACACAGCATGAAAGTGTCTATGCTTGACTTGGAGGCTTTGAAGAAGTACTCGGACGCTTCGCGTCCTTGTATTATTCAACAAGCCTCCTCATCTGCAAAGTATCACTTTCATGCCTTGTAATGTAATATACTATTCATGTATTTGGATTTCTCTTACAGATTATATGTGTTTTTATTTAAACTGTTGAGTTTTTATTGCTGACAGTGTTTGCATGCACATGTTAAGTATTCTAAGTGATAACAAGCAGGCCAGCCAGAGCAATATTGACTTTCCCTACGCCATACTAACAGATGAATTGAGTTCTATTTTTCGACGACTGTTTAAACTACCAAACCCAGGGCAATATAAATTAAAGTATAGTAGAGTATAGGGCTAAGCAAAAAAGCCGCATTACAGATTGCTATTATCATCTTTCACTTTTTCTTAATGTTGGTAAATGTCAAAGATTTTAATCTGCTTGGATTATTTTAGTATTTATGTGTTTTTAATAATGTTTTGCTTTGAATTACCTGTCGAACTCTTATTGTTTTACTTATGATAGATACTTCATAATTGTCATTATTATGTACATACACATGATATTGTTGATCATATGTTCAGTACAGGATATTTCATCTTCGATGGAATGAACTTTTCGAGGGCTTTTTGTTTGTATACTTAATCAGCCTTGTGAGTACTGCTGCAGATGATTTGCCGAAGGATTTTTTTACGGAAGCACTATATTTTAAACTTTTGAGCTCAAGTTTCCTGCATCAGAACGTCTATTTTAACAGAAACGTTTTATTCATCTGGATTTCTGTGGTTTTACGTTTTTAGATTAAAAAAGGGGAAATTGTGTAGGGGTCCAGAGGTTGTTGTCACCGTCCCTCTTTCCGTTCAGCACACAATACGTGCAGGAGAAATTGTTTAGATTATTTTTGCTTTAACATGCATTTGGGGTCGGAAGCTATCGGGGATAATCCTAAGCCCCGAGCCGAAGCTTGTTAGCGGCCCAACAGGAAGCTTCAGGGCCGCGATCCGCACCTTCGGCCGGCGCTTGTTATACATTCCATGCTATCAGCACATTTTTGGCCTCGGTAAATTGCCTGTATCAAACGGGCTCGCATTGATCGCGAGCTCTTTAGAATTGCACGCGAGCCAGCGGTGATCGTTACGAGTCAATTTCGAGTCAGTTTGCGGTAACATCCGTGTTCGGTTGCCCATCACCGGGTCAATGCGACTGAATGTCCCACCGCTAAACGACCGAATCTTTTCACAGAAAATCTATGAGAAAGGTATCTACGTTTTGCTATCGCCTATTCCCCCGAATTGCTAGCTCAGCGCCGAACAGATAAGGCATTCTTATGCTTCGATGGCAGATGCTCGCGGCATCTGACTCTTAATTTTGATGTGCTTCGAGCGAGTTTATCAGGCCTGAAATTTGTACGACGAATTTTTATGGACTCTGTTGGTAGTTATAAAACACATTCGTTAAAATGCGCCATCGACGAAGCCGCTACCGTGTCCGAGAAATGGGAATAATTTGAACCATAAACCATAATGTATCAATTTCGACAGCCAAAGTACACGTACATAATTTGTCTTTGTGTCATTTCAGTTTAATGCTCTTGTTATAAGCCCGATCAATGCACTTTTCGTATACACAAAGAGCTCAGATGTATTTCCATTATTATTTTTAAATGATTAAACTATTAAAAGTAAGTGTATTTATTTCCAGACATAATATTTTTGACACAATGTAGTTTCCAAAGAGCTAGAATTTAGATTCATTAAAAAACATCGGTATTACCAGAATTTCCAAATTTGAATTTAGTATCTCGTAATATTTTCGGAAATTCGGAAATTTAAATTATTACTACATCAGAAGATTGTCACGCTGAAAGCTCTAATACGCAATACCACTAGAATAAATTACTTTAATATAAGCAGGATAGCAAGCTGTAAATACCCAAAACAGGCCCGTATCTAACAGCGTTCAACGAGAAAGCTGAACTACTCCGGGAAAGGGCGTAGGTTAACACAAAAATAATCAAAACCAAATTCGGGCGCCACTAACCTGCTTATTTAACAACTCGCAAATCAAAGTTAGAAGATTCTCCGGTGGTATAGTAATCGGAGATATTTTAAAATTACATTTATCAGACACAGGCTCTTTATAAGCTATAACCTGCTATAGAAGGAAAAAGACATAAATACGACGAATTAAAGTGATATTCATTTTAAATGCCTAGTTGCAGACAAGTACCTATTATAAGAGGGTAGTTCCTCGTACCGAAATAATCTATAATATCTAGGGGATTTAAATACAAGGTATGAACGCAATTGAGTCAAACCCAATACTAACCCAGCACAACGTATGTAATTTATAATACCAAATGTAAGTTTAACGCACAAATAAACAGCTTAAGGTCAATTCCTACACTTATTGGCGCTGATACATTTTTGAATTGCGGCAAAATATGTAGTTAGAGCATGAAGTCGTAGCTCACCTGTTACATTCAGCGTCAATCAAGGAAACTAATATAATTTCCGCCTCGGCTAGCTGCTGGATAGAACGGTACCAACGTCAATACATCATGTAGACTACGAAAGCCACCAATTCCATAAACTAGAATACCTAGATACCCAAGTCCATAATGAGATTTGAAAAAACTACTTACTTCAAGTGTAAACCAGCTCAGTGATTCAATCTTCAGAGGAGGTAAGGATTTATCGTAAACCATCTAGAATGGAGCCAATACAGACGTTTACAGTAGGATTCACCAAAAAATACCGTCTTAATATAAATAATAGTATATTATTATATGAGCGATTATGACAGCCATTATTCACGAAGATGACATTTGCGCCACAAGCCGAAGGCGCGTGGCGCAAGTCATCTGAGCGAATAATGGCCATAATCGCGAATATAATACGATATTTTATCTACTCCTATGCAATAGGAGCCTGGTGTTCATATTTCAGAATTATGACATTTGTGACAGCTGTTAACTTCAAAGGTCATTTAATAATAAGAATGAATTTTGTGATTGGCTACAACCTGTTGAATTATGAAAATAGAATTTTCTGATTGGTTGCAATTTGCAAACTATTGAATAATGAAAATAGAATTTTATGATTGGCTGCAAACCGTGAATTATGAATCATAATTCATGGCCATTGTGCAGTAGGAGTAGATAAAAATAAAAACATGGCGTTTAACCAACTTCTAATTACTTAATCCAACGATAAGAATTGAGAAAAATAACGAAGGCACAGCGATAACTGAATCACAAATTCCCCGTAAAGGGCCAGATGCGAGGTCTTGAAGATTTGGATGTCTTGTTTTTAACAATTCGACTACATTTAATTCAAATGTACAACGGCATTAACCTTCTGCCGCGGTCCTTGAATTTATGCAAGCCATATTTGTGCAGTTCCGTGGATTATTTCTTGTACTCGTTCAGGACGCACTTCGGAACATAAACTGTATAATTATAGAACCAGGTTGTTTTACTGAAGGGGGTGAACTATTTTGAGATAAGGTGTAAAAGGAGTAGCCGGGCCTAACTATCTCGTAAGGCAATTGCAGCCTATGCCTGTTCACAAATGAATACACTTCAGAGTTTAAAAGTATATAGAATAATGAAATATAATACAAGGCTTTATATGCAGTTAAATTGTGTCGTGTTTTACTGTTTGATCTGCAAAGCACAACGTTGGCATAAAATATCCTGCTTGTAAGCAATGTGCGTGAAATCTGACTTAATCATACAATATTATAATGCCGCTGTCACCACAAAGACTCCATATTCATAATAATCATATTGCAACGTGACCCAGTAAGCCGACACCAAAGCTGATTCTTGCGTACAGACAGTTTAACTGGTACATGTTATGAACTAGTTTTATATTATAATTTTATGTCTGCAAAATTTCACTAAATTGTTTATCTTATGGGCAAACACAAGTTTGAACAACTCCCAATTGTCAAAATAAACATTTCGTTTACCAACAGGTAAGTACGTAAATTATCAGAGCTAATTAAACGAAATAACACTTTCAGAGGGATTAACCAAATTAGGAGACATCACACTATTCGGGGATTCGTATAACACTGCATCTCCAACTTATATTATTTTAAACTCGCATAGCCATTAAGTAGCTTTTAGGGGAACTAAGATGAGTTAGATCGCTACAGATAACGTTAGTAAATAAGGCAAAAGTAGAGGCTAACATCAAAATGACCATAACAACATATTTAAATTTGCTGTGTTAGTAAACTTCTAGCAAGTAATTTTAAATCTAAAAAAAAATGCTACTAGTTTATTTGCCATAACAAGAACAATAACAAGATGACCAAAAAGACAAATGTTAACGGAAGAAATTCTATCAGCAGAAATAGGAAGAATAAGACGAGTAGATAGAAAAAGAATAAGAAGAGAGACAAATAGTCTCATGTACACTAATATAATTGACGTTATTAAAGAAAGTAACTTCTTTCAATATATTTATTACCATACGATTATGTAACAGTGGTATTATTAAAAATGCAAATGCGAGGCGAATTGGGTGTTTGTAAATATAATGTTGGTAGTAAAACACATGGATAGAATAGTAATAGTTTGCCCTATTGAGGAGAAAAATAGACAGTTCATAATAAAAGTGAGGTGAAAGTATATAGGTGAGAAGGAGACGAAAAGCACTTTCGTCAGATCTGAATCATTAGAATTTTTAAACAAAATTTGGTACTAGCTCGATTTGTATTTTTTCTATGTAGTTATTGCAATAAAAACTGCTTTAAGGAGTTGCGGTAAAATATGTATTTAAAATAGACATTTGAAAAAAGATAAACATGATGTGCAGATTAGATAGTTATATGCCATTTTCCAGGAAACACTTGGGAAAGTAGCATAATAGCCCCAAACATCGATCACTCTATCTGAGTCGGTTCTGGATCATTTGATTTCCAAACACGTGCTACAGTTAATACCTTCTAACACTTAAGATATATCGGAGTCTTTCTTCAATGATTATTACCTTTAGCAACCCACAATGCATCAGAAGATTTCTATCACCTTGATCTCTTCTTTTGGATGCTTATTAATAGTTTTCTTATCCTTGGTTATTTCTAATACTTTCACATTTTTCGTTAGTATATCAATCCAACTTATTCTCGTCATTGTCTGCCTCAAATGCTTCTAGTTTTTTTAACTTGCAGTGGAGATGGTATAAGTTTGATACGTATCTATCACAATGAAACCAATATTACCTGTGATACATACTTCAGTTCGACAGTGCCAATGATAAATTGCATTATTTAATTGCAAGCTTGATAAACATTCCCCATTGAGAACACACATATTTACAAAATGGCCTGCACCTTAAACTACCTACCTATGTGAATATTACAGATCGCATTCCTTTGAAATTTAGTTGGATTATGTGTCTGCTCGGGACGCTGTTTTGTCTGTCTGGGACGCTGTTTCAGCAGCCAAACCGTAAGAGATAGAGAAAAAAGTTATTAAAGTTATATGTTTGGAATGGTCATGTCAGGTCAGAAACCGAATTTCAGTCTCTAACACTAATTATTATCTTAATTATCCTAGTCCTAACTTTTTAGGTTAGATTCTAGGCAAATGTTATCAAGGCGAATGCGACTGGTAGTTTGCTACCAACAATGACGTCATATACGAACGTGTGGTGAATACGCGTTCTATTTGCAAAACGGTCTTTTTTGTTTTATTAAATGAGACATTTGTCTCACTGGACTGCTAGTATACTATATTGCCTTTGGCAGGTAGCTTGCCCTTTGAAAGGTCTAGCACTGAAACAATTAAATTTTGTCAATTTTAACACAGTTGTGTTGAAAAAATCATCTTTATGACATTAAGTCATATAATTGTACCCTTTTTTTAGTATTTGTTAAACGCTTCATGTACCATAATAAAGTTGATGGAATCGCCCAAGGCTAAAAAGTGCGAGAACAGAACTAATTAAAAGGACGTGATTAGTGGCACGCAACAGAATGGAGATCTGTAAATTTGATGGAGGAAACTTAATGAATTTCACACCGTGTCCGAGTTCGAGAAACTGGTAGTGGCATGTTAGATATGCCTTGTTAAGGTCGATATTAGCTAATTAGTCGATAAAATCTTTATAGTAGCCAAGTTTTGATGCCCCCAGTTAACTCTGCTTCATAAATTACTTAGAATCGAATTTCCGTTTTAGTGTAACTTATAACTAGTTCTCTGAAAAAGTCTCTTGATCTTTAACAGCGTGACGATTTAATCAGCAATTAGTTGCACAGTAATCCCGCCGTCACAATAGCTCGACATGTATGGAATTTGAACTTTCCCAGGTAACCTTGCCACTTAAATTAGCGAGAGTTTGGCGGAACTTGCAATTAGTTTCAAATTAATCTGAACTGTCTTAGGATGTCGATAACAAGAACAATAACGAGAAATTTGATTCATGTTCAGCTAGTTTGGAAGTTAGCGACCACACATTGCAAAGTTTGACAAAATTGACAGGAATAAGCTACATCAGCCGTCGAAGATTGTGCATCTGGAACACCTGCGCGAAATGGCCAGAAAACAAATCTGAAAATCAGCTTCCGGTCGACTTCGCATTGTACAGCTCTTGGGAAAATGGATTTTCAGGGAAATAAAAGGTTCTTCGTCGTGCGGCGCTACAAGCTTAAAAAATCCTTTTAAAATCAGTTTGATGGCGCACTAATGACGATGTCTTTCAATGGGGCTAATAACATTTCCTTGTTTACTATCCCTAGCAAAAGAACCCATTAACACGAATTCGGAAGTAGTAAAGTGAAGAGCGCCGCTGATAAAGGCGGTTGCGGAACGAACAACAGCTAATTCGAGTTCTTTCAGCTTAGCAATCAGCTAGTCTATTAAACCCGCCGGCGTTTTTAACCCAATTATGCGCGGACCTTGAAACGAAGCCAATCAATTAAACAAAATTGGAGCCCTTAAAACAAACGGGCTGATTTAATCCGCTATATTGGGCTGATATGGAATCGGCCGCTTTTATTAAGAGCGCGAAGTTAAATTTTTACGGCTCTGCCGCTTCCATTCAGCGTTCGGATTCATCGACTCGGCACTTGGAATTAAATTTTTTAGCAATTACGCCCAAATTGGAAGCTAATTTGGCTGCGCGTTCAAGGTTTCCGACTCGTTGCCGGATTTGGTGGAGGTGACGAGTTCAGAATTTTTTAATGCGTGGTCAGAAAGTGTTCAACATTAAAGCGCTATTTCTAAGTAACGGTTGGTTAGAAGAAATATTTGTTTCTATGAAAATTCTATTTAAAGCATTCGATCGCTGCATAGAAGTGTTCAACCTTGAAACATAATACATTTCTATCGTCGACTTTAACATGGACAAACACTTTCATATTTCTTCTACTCTACATCTATTTTACGTACATGGTGGAGGTGCCGAGTTAAAAATTTTGTAATGAGTGGCTAGAAAATGTTCAACCTCGAAATGCTATATATTTTTTTCAAATGCATTTGGTAAAGGCTGCGAATTCCGAATAGATGGCGTTAAATTTTAACATGCTATAAATATTTTTTCTCCAGCTAAACTTTGATGGAGGGTGAGGGAAACACGATGTCCATTCTAGGCATTTGATGGCTACCGCGATTTTAGAATTTTAGAATGTGTTTAACCTTAAAACCCTATAAATTTATTCCAAAGTTTAGCATTTTATAATGGTTGCTGAAAAGTGTTGTAATATTTACTTTTGTGTTCTTGGGGCTGTTTGCAAATATGCTGTTATTTTATTTGTATTCGTATAATTATGGGCATTCGACTAAACCATCCACTGAAATATGATACTTTCTAAATTTAGCACGAAATCGGAACGAGTCCCAAACCAATTTACAGATCGAATGCTGTTTTTAAGATCGGGAGCGTTTTAGCAGGTAGATTTAAATTATGGAAAGGCCTTTAGCCGAGAATTCCCATATTTGGAATGTTGTGAACCCGAAGTGACCGATGAGGTCTGTAAAAAGGAATGCTAATGCTTGTGTAGCTTGCAAATGTAGTTATTGTACAGCGAACATTCGATATTGTTTCGCACTGTTGCTGATTGTAGACAGCTTTGTCAATTGGGTCGCTGTTTATTGTTATCGTTGGCCAGGGGTCAACTAGTCGCACAGGACGTCCTCGTACCTGGGTTAATGGCTATCCGGCGAGATAGCCCACGACCCTTGACCTGATAAGCATTGTGCTTATCAGTGACCCAATTAGCGCGATTAGGTGGCTTGGGAAGCCCATCTCCCAAAGATGCCTTGTACCTGTGTCTTTTACGGTCCATGCGGCCACCGCAATTGCGGGTTACATTGACATGGGTTGGACCCATTGATGCCGTTTGCGTTCGGTTAAGGCATACTAGATGCGGTAAGCATCCGTGTTTTCAGGATTATTACAGGTACATATTATCAAATGTGCACCGAAGAATATCCCTGATGATGTCTTCTTCGAGATGCGACGTGGGACGACGCGGGGGGCCATAAAACCCCCTGTAAGTATTATGTAATGAGCACATTACTGCTAAAAGCTGAATGTTTGTCGTTTTGCTTGCATGACTGATTGTGGAATTGGCTGAGCTTGTGTTCGCGTCAGACGTGTGTGACCACCTGCTATATGAAAGGACTTGCTGTTCGCCTTGCACCCCCTAGTATCATGTTTCTGATTTACAACCCAGACTGCAGGGGCGTTATGGAATTTCTGGTAAGTCGCCAGTTCTTGTAAATTTATGCATGTAAACAGATCTGAATCCAGGAAAGAAATAAATTAGCCCGGGGCATCGAAAAGATGTGCCTACAAAAGTATTGAATCCCAAAATGCTATACATTTTTCTCAACAGGCATTTGGTGGAGGCGCCGAGTTCAGAAACTGTTGAACTTCAAAACGCTATAAATATATTTCAAGCTCGATCTAAACATAAATAATGTGTAGGAGAATCTCTTTTAGGCATTTGGTGGTTACGTCGATTTTAGAATTTTATATGAGTGACCAGTAAATGTCGTGAAAGCACTGAGTTCAGAATTTTATAATGGTAGCTAAAATGTATTGAAACTCAAAATGCTCTAAAGCTTTTTCAAAGGCATTTGGCGGAAGCGCCGAATCCAGAATCTTCAGAACTTGAAAACGCTATATATATTTCCCAAATTATTCAAAATCTATTTTAGATTTTAGCATTTTGTAATGAGTGACCAGAAAGTGTTCAACTTTAAAACAACAAATTTCGCCCAAAGTAAATTTTAACATAGACAAACGCATATATAAGTACTTCAGAATATTTAAACAGTGTCCAAGGAGTGTGCAAACCCTAAATGCTACATATTTTTCTAAAAGACGTTTGGTGGAGCCGCCCAGTTTAGAATCTCTAGCAAGCGTTGAACTAAAAAATGCTCTAAATATGTCTCAAACTGAATATAAACATAGATAAAGGTCGAGCAGAACATGTGTTTTAACCAACATCCATTCTAGGTATTTGGTGGCTGCCTCAATTATAGAAATTTGAAATGTGTGACCAGAAAGTGTACAACCTTAAAACACCATAGAATCTTGTTAGAGTTACCATGTTCAAAATAGTGCAATGAGTAGCTAGAAAGTTATCCCCAAAAATTGTGATAATTTGTTAAAAATCGAAGTAAATAAAGATTTTCTTTATCAAACTGAACATAAATCCATTCCAGGAATTTGGTGAGGCCGCTGAGGTTTTTTTTAAATGTATGGGCGAAAAGTGTTCAATTTAATGAAATTGTGATGTTAATATATACATATATACATACATTTTTCTAGTTAAAATTTGTTTTAGCAACTATCGGAACCTCTATAGGCTATTGTTGAAAAAGAGAGGGTTCAGTTTTAAGTAGGAATTAATGATTGCGTGAGCCAGTTTCTGCCTGGCTAGTTATTACTGGGAAGCCGCTTATTTGCGGCGTTAGCAAAGTTCGTTTAAAGTATCGATTTGCTCGCACTGAGCAATTACTCAAGATTTATTTGCACCGAACGCAGTTAAGTTGAGTGATGGGGTAGGTGAACTGCATATGCTCAAACTTTTGGATGCTTACCTGCTTGCCATCCCAGCGCTTGTACTCTTTCCATTCCCCCAGGCCGGGCCTCCAGTATTCTAGCGTGTATTCCTCTGCATACTCCTGCCCGCGACCCCTGTCGTACCGCCCCTGAGTTTGAACCCCTGTTATAACATGCACATCGCCCAAGTCCACCTGCAGGTATTCTCGGATGCCCTTCTCCACTTGCTGCTTTGGGCACCAGCCCCCACCTGCCCTCTCAACTCGCAACCTGTAAAAAATTGCGGTGTTACAGATTTATTTACAAGTGTGGGTTAATATTGATTAGCAGGATTTCAAGCAATATGTGCAATCATTAGACTTGTGCAGATTGTACGAGTAAATTGAAGCAGATGTTTAGCATCATGTTAGTTATCTATTAAGTTGGATAATAAAACACCTGGACGGAGTTATCTAGATGTACATGTAACGAGAATCCTCCAAAGGATTAGGAATGGAAAGCTTTCGTTTAAAGTAGATATATACAGGGTGTTACTAAAAAGCTGGAAAAACTTCAGGTAGGCATATTCTTCGTAAAATTCTGAGTCGATAATTTTAATACTATAATGTTCGATTGGTCTTCATGAGCCCTCACGAGCGATAGATAGGATTTTTTTTTCAGATAAAGGACCTTTCCTGTTGTAAATACGTCAAAATATCATCAAGAAAAGTTTTCTAAAATGTAAAATTATGGTTCCCTACAAAATTTCAGAAATTCAGTTAATTTTATGAAACTGAGTGTATTGGATGAAGTACTTATTATATTCTGAACAATTCTCCTTGATTTTATTCAGAACAGAAAAGGTACTTTACCCAAAAAAAAATTTTTTTGTATCTACCGCTCGCGAGGGCTCATGAAGCCTAATTCTACATTTTGGTATTAAAATTTTTAAACCAGAATTTTACCAAGAATATTGTCAGTAATAATAGGACGAGAGGTCAAAATATTGCCGACAATAATTTTTGCGATTCAGATACGAGTTTCTGCGGCGACGAAAATAACGACGAGTGCTTGCACGAGTCGTTATTTTCTAAAGCAACAGAAACGAGACAATCTGAAGAGC
Source organism: Agriotes lineatus (assembly GCA_940337035.1). Lineage (NCBI taxonomy): Eukaryota > Metazoa > Arthropoda > Insecta > Coleoptera > Elateridae > Agriotes > Agriotes lineatus. Next base: position 122,600,895 of record OW679199.1, read on the forward strand.
AAAAATTGTCTGCAATATTTTGACCTAGAGTCCTATTCATCTTGACAATTTAACTTTTCATTAAAAAATAGTTACAGAAAATATTGTCGCTGAAATAAAGCTCCTCGAAATATTGTCACTACAATAATTGTTACAGAAAAAATTGTCGCTGAAATAAAGCTCCTCGAATTATTGTCGGTGAAATAAAGCACCTCGAGTTATTGTCAATAAAATAATCGTTCGATTGGTAGTTTATTTTTAAATTGAAGACAGCCATTGGTGGACAATGACATCAGTTAAATTGTCACCTGAAGTTTTTCCGCCATTTAGCAACACCCCGTATATAAATGTATGTACCAGTTTGCAATAGATATGCCAAATGCATTATTGTGAGCCTGATTCGACAATTTACTAAACAAATGTTTGCATTATTAAGATTATAATTGGATGCCTCCTTGGAATTTATGGATACAGCAGTTTGGGTGAAAATCAATTCTACGTTGTTGATTAATAATTTATTTAATCGCTTTAAATTAAGCGATCAGCCAAGCTGATCAAAATTGCAATAGAAATACCAATATAAAAGTTGGTTTGAAAATAAAAGTTGAACTGAAATGTTTTCCAGGCATCGATAAAAATAGTACAATGCCCATAATAATTAACATTTAAAAATTAATTTTATATGGAGTCCTATATGAGTATATAATAACAATAGTCGAGTTCGAAAAACGACTAAAATATAGAAAGTATAGTTATCAAAATTGTGTTTACCGTCAAAGAAATTCTGCCATTTACTAATGTTTGAGTTTTCCATCATTCCGTGCAGCTCACCGTCTAACCTCACATTTACAGTTCTGCGGCTTGCCATGGTCGTGACAATCGGCAATTATTTATTACAGAAGTAGTTAACCGTGTAATATTTCAAACTATGACAAGCAACAGTGAATTCTGGTGAATAATACAGCGTCGTCCAAGTTTACAATTTATAGTACATATTAGCGCTTTAATAATTTAATTAATAATTGACTGCTCGAGTGCTGCAAGCAGCCGACAGTTGTTATGCTAGTCGTTGGACTCGAAGATCGATTGGTCTAACAGACAGACGTAATTAATGGCAGTATACCTATAATGTGAGTTTTTTTTCTTTGTCGAGTCTGAGTGGTTACTGTATAATTTTGCTGTTTTGTTTAAGATGCAGTGCTGTAAGACGTTTCGTTTATAATTTATTTGAATATTCAAACGCAGCATTTCCATATCGACTTATTTTCCTTGCAGGCAATTTTAATATAAAGGATGTTTTTCTTTGAACAGCTCAAGAACAGTACATTTAACTTGATCAGTATGAAATTTAGCTTCTACTGATAGATAATTATTTAAGACAAAGGTAATATTATACAAACTCCATTTTCGAATAAATTTGTTGACAAAAGTTGTAAATATTGTAACCTGGATAGAAACTTGGGTGAAGTAACTATCATCCACAGCAAATATTGCTATAAATACATAATAGCTCAATGTTTTAAGAAGTTAACCCCATAGAATGCTAGTCTAGAATGTATTCGATAAAATTTATTTGCATGAATGTTTAAACACGGGGTAAATTAAATGCATGTGATGTTATCTATCAAAACAATTCATTCGAATAAATTCGTTCTGTTAACGTAGGTAACTAATTATCGTTATGAATTCATGATGGGGGTAATTGATTCTTTATTGGAATAAAGTTATTCTACAAAATGATATTAAAATGTGCCTCAAGTAACACTCCCTTCACAACCATTTGCGACAAATACATAATTACAACAGATTAACTTCATAGACAGTACTATCAAATAAATGTTTAACGACGTATGGCGAATTAAATACATCGCACATTATCTGCCAAATGAGTTCATTCGAATAAATTCGCTCAATTAATCGCAGTGACTATAATTATAGTTATGAATTTATTCCATTAGATGACCTACTATAGGTATTTGAAGTTTTGATTAGAATTCAGTTGTTCTACAAAGTTAACATTGAAATCTGGCTTAAGTAATGCTCTATTTACAATCATATTTTGTTATAAATAGATAATCAAAACAAATTGACGTTCTACAGAGTATTACCAAATGAATTTTTAATGATTTGTGGTAAATTAAACGCATCGGATGTTATCTACCAAATAAATTTATTCGAATAGATTCTTTCGCCTAGGGAAGGCAACTATAATTATCGTTATGAATTCATCGGTAGAACTTTACTCGATTAAACTAAATGACATGACACATGAAAGTTATTTGATGTTTCAGTGTTTATTAGACAAAGATAAAAATCCCAACAAAAGTGAAAAAGGTGCTCAACAGCAGTATGAAACTGACGAAGAGGAGCTAATTAAAGAAATAGAATGGACAGAAGTTAAAAATAAAACTAACAAAAAAAGAAAAATAAAATATTCTCCTGAAGTACCTCTTAAAAGTAACGTGGGGAATAATTCTAAACAAATAAATCCAATAAATCGTTTTCAATTCTTAGAAAATAGTGTATTAGTTTCGGAAAAAAATGATTCCACCAAAATAAAATCAAATAATGCAAACAATAAAACTATAAAGCCACCCCCAATATTTCTCGCCGAATTAAGCGACATGAGAGGGCTAACAGAAACCCTCAATAATGCTGATCAAATAAAAGGTAACTACTTATTAAAAGTTTTAAACAACAATGAAGTTAAACTTACAACTGAAGATGAAAATACCTATAAGTTGGTTAAAAAAGTATTAACTGACCTAGATGTAAAACACTACACCTACCAAATAAAGAATCAAAGAAGCTTCAGAGTAGTTCTAAAAGGGCTTCATCATACCGTAGATTTAGATGCATTAAAAACAGAAATAAGCGAGAAAGGCCATATTGTAAGAAACATATATAATGCAAAAAGTCAACGTGATAAAAAACCGCTTCCGATGTTCTTCCTAGATTTGGAACCCCAAGAGAACAATAAAAATATATATGAGATCAAATATCTGCAATATTGTAAAACCACTGTTGAACCAGTACGACAAACCAGACAGATACCCCAGTGCTCGAACTGCCTTAGGTTAGGGCACACCAAAAGCTTTTGCGCGAGAGAAGTGCGATGCGTCAAATGTGCTGGATTTCATAGTAATAAAAACTGTAGTATAAAAGAACGGAAAGACTTAAGGTGTGCACTATGCGATGGAAATCATCCCGCCAGCTATAAAGGCTGTGGCGTTTACAAAGAAGTACAAAAGAAAAAATTTCCCCCTCTTAGACTAAGAGGCCCTTCGAACGAATCTCAGGATACTGAACCAACTACTACAACAAGTAACCCAGAAGTCCTACCAACTGCCCCTGCTTCACAACAAAAAGAAACAAAACCCAGCTATTCAAATGTCACAGCTCAAAATCCTGATACTGTTAATAATAGGATGTACAAACTGGAACAAATAGTTGAGGCATTAAATCAACGAATGGACACAATGTTGAACATTGTTACAAAACTACTTGATAAACTTAAGTAATGGATCCAATACTAAAGATAGCTGTCTGGAATGCTAATGGCCTTGTTAATCACGGGCTAGAAGTCTCAACATTCTTAAAATCGTACAATATTGATGTAATGTTGATCTCAGAATCCCACTACACAAATCGTAGTTATCTAAAGATACTTAATTATAAAGTCTACGATACAAAGCATCCCGACGGCACTGCTCACGGTGGTAGTGCCGTTATCATAAAAGATACCATAGCACATTATGAAGCTCTCAAATTCCAAGCAGACTATATCCAAGCAACTAATGTTGTTATTGAAGACTCATATGGACCAATCACCATATCTGCGATATATTGTCCTCCCAGACACTCAATAAAAGAAGGCGCGTATTCAGAATTTTACAAAACCCTCGGAAACAGATTCCTTGTGGGAGGAGATTATAACGCCAAGCATCCCAGATGGGGTTCAAGACTAACAACCCCCAAAGGCCGAGAACTTGTTAAGTGTATTGACATCAACAACTTGAGTACCCTTGCTACTGGAAAACCTACTTATTGGCCCAGTGATAGGAATAAACTTCCTGATGCCATCGATTTTTGCGTCATAAAAGGAATACCGCAGAGTAAGTTTCTAGTAGAAGAAAATTTTGACCTCTCTTCGGATCACTCATCAATAATAGCTACCCTAAGCTCAAAAATTATAAAGAAACAAAGAACGGCAGTCCTTGCTAATAAGAATACAAACTGGGAGTTATTCAAACAATTGGTTGAAGAAAGAATAAACACAAATTGCCCCTTAAAGACCTCGGATCAAATAAACAATGCTGTGGAGAATCTGACGCAAGTAATTCAAAATGCGGCATGGGACTCAACTCCGGTTACCAACTATAATGCCAAGCAAGTAAACTGTTCTAGAGACGTGATGAAAGCAATACTCGAGAAAAGGAAATTGAGAAAGACCTGGATGCTAACAAGAGCACCACAACATAAACAAAGACTGAACACCGCTGTACGTAACCTTAAAACGCTACTATCAAATGAAAAAAACCAAGCAATTCAAGAATATTTACAACGGCTTACACCAACGGAAGCAACAGAGTATTCCTTATGGAAGGCGACATCGAAAATTAGGAAAAATAAAGATTATATTCCTCCCATTCGGAAAAAAGACAGGTCTTGGGCTCGCACCGATAAAGAAAAAGCTAAAATATTTGCTGATCATTTAGAAAATGTTTTCAAGCCTTACACATCCGACGACGATCAGCACGACGAAGAAATCCAAACTTTCCTAAATGCCCCGTACCAAATGGCACTCCCATTACAACCTACTAATATACGGGAAGTCAATGCTGCGATTAGAATTAGCTTAAAGCCGAAGAAGTCACCCGGATATGACCTCATAACAGGAGCTGTAGTCAAGCAACTCCCACAGAAGGCAATCGTAGCATTAACATATATCTACAATGCAATTCTTAGAACTGGACACTTTCCGTCTCAATGGAAGGTGAGTCAAATCATTCTCATACTAAAACCTGGAAAGCCAGCAGAGGAAGTCGAATCTTACCGGCCAATAAGCCTACTACCTATCCTCTCCAAGATATTCGAGAAGATATTCTTAAAAAGACTACAGATAGTACTTGAAGAACTAAATATTATACCCCAACACCAGTTCGGATTTCGCGCACAACACTCTACTGTCGAACAAATACACAGGGTTGTGGAAACGATTAATAACTCCTTTGAAAGAGGGGAATACTGTTTGGCAGCTTTTTTGGACGTTAGCCAGGCCTTTGACAAGGTCTGGCATCAAGGGCTGCTATACAAACTAAAGTCTAAATTACCTGCACCATACTATCAAGTACTGCAATCATATTTAAGCAACAGATATTTTATGATTAAATATCAAGAGCAAACAACAGATTTACGTTGCATACAATCAGGGGTACCTCAAGGCAGCGTTCTTGGCCCAACGCTGTACTTAATATATACTGCCGATATACCAGAAACGGTAAACACCATTATGACGACCTTTGCAGATGATACGGCAATCTTAGCCTCGAGTAAGGAACCGGTATCTGCATCAGCGAAATTACAAGCTGCCTTGAATAGCCTACAAATTTGGTTAAAAAAATGGCGTATTAAAGCTAATGAAGCTAAATCACAACAAATAACTTTCACCCTACGAAGATATACGTGCCCGAATGTTACCCTTAATGGTCAACCACTACCCCACGCTGATACAGCAAAATACTTAGGCATGCATCTTGACCGTCGTTTAAACTGGAGACATCACATCTTCACCAAACGAAAGCAGCTCGGACTCAAGTTCTCCAAACTCTACTGGCTATTGGGCAGAAATTCACAATTGACTTTAACCAATAAACTATTAGTGTACAAAGTGATACTCAAACCGTTGTGGACATACGGAATTCAACTATGGGGTTCCGCGAGTTCGTCAAACATCGAAATATTACAGCGCTTTCAGTCGAAAACACTTAGAACTATTACACAAGCGCCTTGGTTCGTGAATAACGAAACGCTACACAACGACTTAAACGTTCTGCCTGTGTTACAAGAAGCTAAGTGCTCAAGTGCAAAATATCTGTTACGTCTACAAATTCACCCAAACCCACTAGCTGTTAATCTTTTAGATAATAGCCAAAAACTGTATCGTCTCAAACGTTGTGATCCATTAGATATAGATAATCGATAAAAAAATAAGTTGTACAATTATATATTATCATAACCCTAGGTTTATTGTCTTGAGTTAGATCTTTAATGTAAGATACTAACCACACGCTGGATTACCATAAATTGTAACACCATTCGCTTATTGTCCTTGGACAGATTGTGAATTATAGGGGATTAAAAAAAAAAAAAAAAAAAAAAGTGTTTATTAAATTATTCTACAAATGACGGCGGGATATACAGTTCTACAAATGAGGGCGGGATATACAGGAAATATTTGACGGCATTCTTAAGAGACACATATACTGTGCAAAATAAACTTATATATCGACTCGAATAATAATTTTAAAGCCAAATGTTGTTAGTAATGGTATACCTACGCTTTTGTTAACAAGTACACATCTTAAAAATTACTACTAATAGAGTTGTTGTATGAATTTATACGATTAATTTAGATTCATACACGTAATGTTAATTGCAAGTGAGCATGATATGAACTATTAGGTGGATTAGTTCGAATCTATGCATTCACTAGATTGTGATAATATTAATTATTGCAGTAATCGATCCATATAAATCCATTTTTATTGGCATTCGATAACGGGCATAATATGGCTTTTATGCCTTTCATGTTGCTAAGTAATATAAAAATATACCAAAATCTACATAGAAACCATATCACACCGAAAATTCACAGCGCCAACATAGCGATGACGAAATAGTCTCTGACCAATGTCCTTTAATTTTGTCCATTTCGAGAACTAAAATAATATAAAATTTTTGATGAACCACTTGCATAATTAAGATTATGTCCTTAATATCGAGTGAGCCGTAAGTCATGTTACCATTGAAAAATAGAATAACTTAGTTATTTTTTAGAATAAACGAATAAAAAAAAATTAAGTAAAAAATAAAGGTTGGTAAAGAATGTTACGTAAGTGACGAGCACTTTTTAGAGTATTTTCCAGTACAGATCGAAATATTTTTAGCTGTAGTACACGAATCCCTGCGCGGATATTGTCCTTGAGCTGCTTTATTGCATGGAGCTTGTTAACACTAGCTCTTTCTGATAAGAGCAAAGAAATGAATCGTGTGCAATCAAGTCGAGTGAATGTGGCGGTCAATTGAATGCTTAGTTTCGGGAAATTATCCATTTAAGTTTCTGATTTTTTAAATAAAATTTTATAATTTTAGTTCATTGTTCCGGTATGAATTTCTCCGTTGTAACTTTCCCAACTGTCATTTTTTTTTTTAATTTCCCTACCGACTACCGTTGCCCCCCGGAACCGCTTACGCATTACTTCAGGGGGCGCGGGCGTCACTTAAACCTAGCCTTAATTAATTGAAAATCTAGACCGCCCGAGCCGGGAGTTGAACTCTCAACGCTCCGGCTCGAGCGCTCCATGATTTTCAATGTGACCTCGGCTGCAACGGCAATCGCCGCTCGCCTACCGATGTCCCCTCCCAACTGTCATTTACTTATACCTGACAATCAAGTTTTAAATGGTAACGTGAGTTATGTCGCACCCAGTACAGAAATAACTCTTAATGCAACTGAAAAACGTAAAATACAATAAAAACTGTGTGTATAATAATTAATTGTCAAATAATAGTAATTTGTATACTAAGGCACTGAAGTTTAGCTTTTTATCAGAAATGTGGATTTAATTGCTGAGGCCCGTAGGGCCAAGCCAAATAAACCACATGTTTTTCTTGAAATCGAGAAATTACGAAATTACAACATTTCAACCAACTTTTATAGATTATGTTTAAGTCAGTTGCCGTTTACCTATCGCCCAGCCGCCCACAGAAAATCGTAAATTTTTGCTTTTATAAAATAATAGCAATAAATCCAATAGAAGGTAAAATAGCCACATTACTAGTTAATTCAGATACACAGATCCGTCAAGAATGGTCCTGTTTTAGAAGAGTAAAAAGTTGTGAAGAGATACTAAGGCGCCACCGTGAAATTCCACCCGTGGCTGAATGGATTTACTTTGTTCACTGCCAAAGCAGCGGGTCTGGTACAAAATACATGGAGGATTAACTGTTTGTCAACTAAAGGCCGAATTACTTTAGCTACCGAGTTCAACTTCCCTTTGAAATCCCTGAACAATCGTCCTATCAATAACTAAACATAATTATCGAATTTAAAGCGCCTGAAGGGGGCGTTTCCTTACTGCTCACATAACGAACACTTTTAATCAAAGAAACCAAAAATGTAACATACAAACGAGGGTTATTAAGCGTTTAAATGAATGAGGTTACAAAACAGACAATACATAGTGTAAATACAAATGCGGAACTCATAAATCAATTTATAAAATTTGAAACTCGAGTAAACAACACAGCAAAAGTGTATCAAATAGTGAGGGTAAGTAGAGAGAAAAAAGCTCGATTCAAAATAGTTAAACTTGAGTGTTCATTTAAAACAACAAGCTTGGAGTGTACAATGTCGAGCTTCCTTCGTACCAAGAACAAATGTTATTAGACGTCGACAAAATAATACATATATATGCTGGTGCTGCGAAGCTATATTTAATAATATGACAGCGCCAGGAGTACTACAAATTAAAAAAATAACATATTTCGCGTTTTCCCAATTCTTTTTATAGTCGATGTGCTCTGTCGCCCTCACAGCATGGAAACTTTTGAAATGTGTACAAGATCACGTACCTTATGCAACGAGAGGCTGGCAGGGTACAACGGAAAACCATCACACCCCCCTCCACAGGAATGAGCACGCTAGCTTGTGTGCTTCAATTATTTGTTGGTACACAAAGGCGTACTCGCACAATACGTTCGAAGAGGAAAGCGCTTAAAATTGAAAGTTAACGTTCCAAATATTTTATTCCCTTAGGTAATATTGCAACAAAATCAAAATATTATACAAAACTTAATGATTTGTATTGGTACCGAATAAATGTATTTGTTCCAGTAAATTTTGTGAATTTTATGCAGTAATGGTTGTTAGTTTAATTAATTCGATTAAATAACGATGCTGATAAATTGCCTACCGGCTACAAAGATCCTTAATGATAAACGATTTTAAATCGACATTATCTAGCAATAATCATTATGAATGACACTAATAAATGCATTATTCTCAAAATGCGTTCGTTTATATTTATCGAAATACATTTACGCGACGCGACATAAAGCACTATTCGAATTTATCCGAATAGTTATTCGTGTGAGGGGCGATGATAATATAAAGAAAAAACTACTCGTAGCAAAGAATGGAATTGAAGAAATTCTCGAAAGAATTCGTTTGCAATTTGTGATGGCAGATTATGCAGAAATCTGTGTTACGCAGAGAATTGTTACAGCGAGTTTTTTATATCATTGTTTGTAAAGCTTGAATGATCACCACTTTCATATCCATTCATATAGGAGTACGAGTGCGTAAACCGTGAAAAGTATGAAAGCGCGACTTTATTTCTCGTTGTTCCTACAAGCAGTTATACTTATAAGAACTAATTTATTACCGAAACAGTGCTCGGAGGCTCGGAGTTCTAAATAGTACATACATTGCATAAATGCAGGAACATTCAGTAATTGATTGTTTGTGACTTTAGCGGTTATTTCGTAAAACGTGGACTCCTATGATACACGGTCTAAAGCAATATAACCACGTTAGACGGCCACGCCACTCGGTTTCAAACTGCGCTGCACTTGATGATCAATCAGCGTTACGTCGCTCCGAGCGACTGGCATAGACGACTATAAATAGCTCCACACGGACCTTCAGTTTACCCAGCTCTATGGGTGAATAGTTACCACGTCTGCTTAGCATTCGAGAGGACGTGGGGTCGATTTGCGTGGGTGTGTGTCTGTTCTGATTCAGGTTTTTAGGTGGTTTTCCTAAAGTCAACAGAGTACCTTCTCTGAGGCGAATGCCGGGGCAGTGCTCCTCCACCTTTCCTGGCCTCTCTTCCACTCTCCACCCGCCCTTTCTCTTACCCATCCTGAAATTCCCGTTATTGGCTGAAGAGGGACGCAAGGTCCTTATAGCAGCCGGTCCCTATAGCAGCCCGTCCCCAGATGGTGGATTTGAAATGATCCTGTACCGTTACCGTTTTACCTTCAGTTATTAGTGCGAATTTGCCACGTATCCTCGTTCTCAAGACAAAGATAATCAACTTTGGTTTTCAAGAAGAAAAAACTTGACTATAAAATTTTACTTAATTTTGATTCCCACGGTTTTTCAGAAACATTACATCACAATTTGTAATTTAACCAGTACATTAGCTACATAAAATACAACAGCTTAAAATGGCAAAATAGATTCGGGGCTTCGGATTTGTTCAAATTTATTAGAGAGAGAAAGATCTGAACTCCCAAAACTACCTTAGCGAGAAGGCCGGCAAGGAGAAGTTGTATCGATAATGTAGGTATTAACTTCGTCATAACTTCGGAGGGAAATTCGTAAATTTAAGTTCAGCTCTTGTTGCCGACGTGCGGGTTTACGGGCCTTGAAAAACTTTCCGACTTTGAAAGAGCAGGTTATGGAATATAACGGACGGCCAGAATTTTTAGCTAATGTAATTAAGCCCCTGAAGTTCGGAATGCCGGCACTTATATGGGATATTTATTAAAACTTAGTCTGGTTCGACTTTTGCCATAAAGCGTTTCAGCGTCAGTTTAGTTCTGAAATGTTAATATGTCTAGCAAAGTTCAGCAGACGTGATAATTTCAGTAAGTTGGTAAACGAAGACTGTTGCGACAGAAAGTTCGAGTTGAGGCCCATTCGTTGCTCTTTGAGATACTGCAAAAGAATAAATCGAACAACATATTTAAAAGAGGATTAAACCTGTGCTTACAAACTTACCGACTGTCTTTTTACTACATTTTAGATTATTATGTACCAGCAAATTAAAAATTATTATTCTGTATTTTTTAGGTTTCAGGGTCACTTCCGATGGGTAGCGATTCCATATTGTTACATGATTGGTGATACTTACACGATGGTTTTGACTCCTATTTGTTGATTACTTTGATTTCTTCTTGATATGTTAATTGTTGTAACACGTGTAGTTCCGTAATTTTTTTTTATTTTGAGGTTGTCTTAGTACTTCGTTTCTTAGAATTTTGTTTCGTCCATATAATGTAGTTGTGTAACGGTCTTAAAATATATTCTAACTTTAGCAAAAAGAAATCAACTATCAGTAGCTTGCCAATTTTACTTGTCCCTATAATGGGTACGGTTCTTCAAATATCGCTACAACAATATTTTTGTATATATTTTAGTTTATATTTAAGTCATATGTGCGTGCGCATAGCGCGGATATTTTGAATTGTGCGCTGGTCAAGCTTCGGGGGTGCAGAGGACAAGGGGGAGAGCGGCAGATGCAAGAGGTCAGAGGGTGAGAAGCTGGCATCCCGTGTAGGTGTGGAGGTTAATTGTTTAATCCGGCGTGATCCTTTGTTTCGACGCGAAGGAAAACGAAACCAGTGTGAGAAGGTGAAAAAATTAGAGCAGTGACCATAGCCCATTTTGGCCCAAGGAATTAATTGGCAGCAAAATCAAAGGGCAACCTGCAAAGACGTCAAGGGTGGACGTGACCGCGACCACAGCCACCAGGCGCGTAGGAGCGTTTTCTAAACTGCGGGGGCCATTCTAATTTCAATAAAGGCTTCTAACTTGATCCATTAATACGAGCTATAATATTTCTGATTTCATGATTATCAATTTTTAGTTTAATACTATAATAGTATATTTTAGTTACTAGTTACTTAATAAGTACTATTTTATTAAAAAAAACACTGTACTATAAAAAATTAATTAAACAGTGAACAATGTTTATTATCAGATTTTCACATAAGCAAAGAATACACATCCATAAACAAACTTAAATGAATATACAACTAGTTTTCAAAAAATAAAAAGGGTGTAAGTAAAGATTTGAAATATAATAAATGTATATAAAACACAAATACAAAAATGAATGCAATTAAGAAACTATCATTTACCAAAAACAGAAATATTAGTTGGTAAAGTACCTACGAAATCGTATACAAAATCGTCTAGATCTACATGTTCTACCTCCTCTACAGTGTCCGCCAAAAAGTCGGCATAATATGGGAAACATTTTTATTTTTGATTTTTCAAAAACAATTCTTAGGTCAATAATTTGTGCTTGTCTAAAAACCTATTTAGCCCCTATCATATACTAAACATAATTTCTGATTGGCCTATAGATATAGTCAAAATGACTGACTTCCGGTTTTACCGGAAATGATGCCAACTTCGATTTTTTAAATGGAACACCCTGTATACTTCATGTTTTTCTGAATTTACGAATCAAACTACATACAGGGTGATTTCTTGGAAACGATCCACCTGAGATATTTCAGAAACCAAAAGGAAATTAAACATTTCCGAAAACAGGTCCACTTATATGGGGAAACGGTTTGACCTATGATTCACACTTTTGACGTTTACCCCTGCGCCCCCACGAATACCTCCCCAAAAATTTTAAATGGAATGACGCATCGCGTAGTATCTCAAATGAAAGCTTATCTTATAAGGATTATGGTGATGTGTCACTTGCCCACGTTTTTCATTTTCTCATACATTTTATGAGAAAGTTTATCATTGCCACTTCAGGAGAACGGTAAGCGCTATCGAAACCTGATTTTAATCAGGTAGGCGTGGAAAAAAAGAAAGCAAGCCGTTGACGTTTTGTCTAACAAACTGTCGCATTAGTTGATAAGTGGACCTGTTTTCGGAAATTTTTAATTTCCTTTTGGTTTCTGAAATATCTCAGGCGGATCGTTTTCAAAAAATCACCCTGTATAATGGTCTTGCAAAATTTTTTTAAACACGAAAATTATTTTTTCAATTTTTATTTTTTACTATAGAAGGTCTTGACTGGGAAAAATCTATTCTAATTGACTTTAACAACTCTTAATAATAGTTATTTTATCAATAAGGTCAATAACAAACATTTAATAAAAGAATATAGTTTGCTAAACTGGTTTTTTAAGAAAAAGTCAGTTTTCTTAAATGGCACCTACGAAGGGCCATCTCGCCATTAGCTAGAAAATGTAATTACCAATCTAGCGATATGCATCATGCACTACTTTATCTTTATCGGAAACTGAAAATTAATGAATTAATTATTTTTTAAAATTTATTTAAAAAACCAAACTGGTTTCACCGGAAGTGACACAAACTTTGATTATTTTAATAGATCACTCTATATGTTTTATGTTTTTCGAAATCTACGACTCCAATTACATACAGCAGTGTTGCCAAATTTGCTTCAGTATTATTAGTTGTTACATAAAAATATTTAAAAAAATAATTAATTAATTTTCAGTTTCAGATAAAGATAAAGTAGTGCATGATGCATATCGCTAGATTGGTAATTACATTTTCTATCTATTGGCGAGATGGCCCTGAGTAGGTGCCATTTAAAAAAAGTGACTTTTTCTTAAAAAACCAGTTTAGCAAACTAAAGTAGGGACAAGAAATCAGACGACGTGCGCCACCAAACAAATTTTAGTGGCGTCATAAATACCACCATTAGATTTACCAAACCGATATTTATTTTCTGCTTTACAGCTCATTTGAAATCATCCGTTTGGTTTAAGCTTAATCAATTATCAATGGAAAATTAACAATTTAAGCTGAACTAAAATTTGCTTGGTGGCGCACGTCGTCTGATTTCTTGTCCCTACTTTATATTCTTTTATTAAATGTTTGTAATTGACCTTATTGATAAAATAGCTATTATTATGAGTGTTCAAATTAATTTGAACATGGGATTTTAGTGTATAATGTCAAATAAACTGTAATCCAGTAAATGCAAAAGTTCAAGCAATTAGCCTACAAAAACTGCATAACTTGCGCCAGATAAGATATGGGTCAAGTTTCCGTGTGGTGATAACAATTAAATGTAAGCAACACACACCGCAAGCAGCAGTTCCGTGTTTACAAACAGACGTTGCACTTTTAATATATCGTATGTCGAAGGCACAACGATGCAATTCTGCATGCTAGTGGGTCAAAATAGCAAACTCTAGCATTCAGAATTACATTAATTTAAACATATATGATTGTCATTTCAATATTAGGCCATAAAAACATGGCATACATTTTTTGTATATATACGCTGTAATAGGACTAAAACTTCAATATACGTTTAACCACGAATGTGTATTCATTGATGGGGACGAATATAGGCTACAAATTTTCGTAAAGAGTTGGCATGGCCTGGCCTTCTTACCCTATCTCTTAACAACAAATAAACTCCATCTCCTACCAAATAAAACTAAACTGGTTTTAAAACAAACATAAAAGGTGCTAAGTTCCAATTAATTTGGGCCACATCTTTTACAATGATATACTAGAGTCAATTAGAATAGATTTTTCAAGGCCTTCTATGGTAAAAAATGAAAATTGAAAAAATAATGTTTTTGTTTAAAAAAATTGAAATTTGGCAAGACTACTATATGTAATTTGACTCGTAGATTCAGAAAAACATAAAACATACAGGGTGTTCCATTTAAAAAATCAAAGTTGGTATCAATTCCGGTAACACCGGAAGTCAGCTATTTTGACTATATCTATCAACCAATCAAAAATTATGTCTAGTATCTTGCTATGAAATTTTATCCAAATCGAAGAAATAAGAAGATATAAGCATGGCCCTAGTCTCACTGTCACCCGGTATACCGAGTAATTTTTACTTATTTATAAAATTGAGTTTTTCGAAATTGTCAAAATCTAAAAAGTGCTATTTTTCGAAAATTAATTAAGATTTCAATAAGATTTTTTTAGAATATGTATGTTATTTTTAGTTAACTGAACAATAATAAAAAATAATTTTTTAATCTTTAAAATATTTTTCAAAATATCAGATACCAAGACTTAATGTGAAGACTTTAAAGATTTATAATTGGCAAAGATAATATAAAATGTTAATTACTTCTTTAGCTTTTTTATTATTTACCAAAAAGTAGAATGTTTGCATAATTTTTACGTTTGTTATGCAAGGTGATTTTTAGGAGAAATATTCTTCAATTCTAATTAATATCTATTTAAATGGTATCTAGAAACACTAATCTAGCCCTGTTAATGAATTACTGTCACAAAAATCCTGTAAAGGTTCTTTTATAGTTGTCTAAATGAGGAGATTTTTCTTTATCCAATTACATGTTCTAAACAGTATCCGACAGCACCGATTACTTTCTGGAATAGTGAAATTTAATATCGCTCACTCGGCGCCGATAAAAAATAATGCGATTTACAGACGGGGGGGGGGGGGGGGTTCATTACACTTCAAGTTCATATATGTTCATGTTAGTGGTTATAAGAAATACGTAAAATTATAAATTATGATGAAACTAGAAAAAGATATTTTTGAGGGGGCCAGGCCCCGCTGAAAATTATTTGAGGGGGCCATTGGCCCCCGTGGCCCCCGCGGCTCCTACGCGCCTGACAGCCACACATGTTTAGCCATTATCAACGACCGAGCTCAGTCTTTTGAAAGCACAGCAACGCCACCGTGAACGAGCTAAGTGAAGAATATAGTGGTTAGTGCCTATATTTAAGGGTTTGCGGAAAGTTCGTTCTCCACATTTCGTTCCCCACATTTCGTACCCCACATTTCGTTCCGGGGATATTTCGTCTCTCCACATCTGGTACCCGGAAACTTCGTTCCCGAGCGAGCTCAATTTGTTTCCTAGATTACACGGTGTTGAATAACGAGTACAGCGATCGGAATGCAGTTGGAAAAATGAAGGATATTTTAATTAATTTATTTCTTATAATAAACTGATAAGAACTATATACAGTATGTCCCCGGATTGAGTTTACAAAAGGGAACTAAATATTATTTTTAGTTTTACCAAAGAGCATATGCATACATAAAAATGTTATAGGAATTATAATTCCTGCTTGGTTTGTAGAGAATTTTAAGAAAAGTTTCAGTTTTTCAAAAACAAGTCGGTCTTGACAGTTAAGCAAAAATTATTTTCTTTGTTAGGTGAACTACCCTTTTTGTTCATGATACGGCAAAATATTATTCAGAAAAGTTATTTAGAATGAGAAATTATAGCCCTATAAAAATATCAGGAAGATATGTACTTAGATTAAACCGTAATTTTTTATAAATACACTTTATTTTGTTATCATAAATAAATTAATTAAAATATCTTTCATTTTCTAACTGTATTCCGATCGTTGCACTCGTTTTTCAACGCCCTGTAATCTAAGAGACAAATTGAGCTCGCTCGGGAACGAAGTTTCCGGGTACGAGATGTGGGGAGACGAAATATCCCGGGAACGAAATGTGGGGTACGAAATGTGGGGAACGTAATGTGGGAAACGAACTTTCCGTATCCCATATTTAAGAAGTAATATAGCATAAATGTAGTTTACTAATCCTTAATTAAGTAGAGTAGTATAATATCAGCTAACGATTAGGGAATTAGGGTCGATTTAGTTATATGTATGCGGTAATTGATGTTTTTATAAATTGTTAGCGTAAAGGCTTTTTATTTATTGCTGTCTCCCATCGCCCCATTGCAGTAACCTGAACCGCCCTGAGTGTGGTCTCAAATGCCGAAAGTGACCTAACAGCCGAGGTAATTAATTAAAAACAAAAACTAAAGTAAATTAAAGTAAATAATAAAATCAGGTAGCATTTCAAAAGGAACCGCTACATCACATAAGCTATATCTATTAAACAAGTACGTATCAGCTGTTCAACAATTTTACTTTATTGATAATTTATCTTTAGTAAATAATCGTCAACAGCTCTTTACCAAGACTTACTTGGTTCTGTGAGCATATTTTAAAGTTCTTTATCCTGGCTTGGGTCCCAATACGCTGCCAACAGGCTCTTGACTATAAAGTCGTTAAACAGGTGATGATGAATTTGAACTATTTGAGAGTCGTTATATCCAATAACCGGAACAACAATAAAAAAGTAAGAAAACAAGCAATCAAAGCTGCTGCGGTGTTGGGTTACCTTCGTGACACAATATGGCTTAATAAATATTATAATGGTATGATACTTACAGCAATTCTGGTTGCATTGCTAACGTACTAAGACTAAAGAAAGATTCAAACGGGCCCAGAATTGCTATTGTATTTATTGCAACAATATAAGTCACTAGTAAACATTGATAATTGCATAAGATATGATTAGTAATAACTGTAATATAATTAACAGAGGTTTGTAATTGAATAAAACAGTATCGCCAGGGTATCGTGCAGCTTGTACTCAATATTTGTGCTCGGTATGGCAAATGTAGCTAGTTTGTGATGACTGACAGATTAATTGTGAAACGTCAAGACACGATAATGAATTCTCTTAAGTGCAAAGGTGCTTCGAAGCGTCACAAAAGTTTTATGCAGCGTTTTGGTATTCATATTATAATGCCAACAATCGATAACGCAGCTAAAGGGTTATTAAGCAGTGTAAGAAATCACAATGATGCAAAGAGCATTTGAAAAGCAACCTGAGAATTAAACAAGACTACAAGAAAGTGCTAATTGCTTGTGAATCTGTGTTTATTTAACTAAAAGTGAAAAAATACAACCAAAGTGCGCTTAGAGTGTTCCTGAATGACATTTAAGAATACATTTAGAAGATAAGGATCAACGATTGTATAAACTTACTGAAAACAATTGTATAACATGTTGCTATTGTGACCCAGAATGTCAATTGTTGCTGTGTAGTTTTGACTCTCCGTTTTTAATTAATTTCGTTGATAAAGGTATATTATTTGTGCCATTTGTTGAGTTTTATTTATTCGACATTGTGCCGAGGCCAGTTGTGGTTAATTTGGTAGTGTTCAGTGGTGCATTTCCAGAGAAAATTGAACCTGGAGCTTCGGCTATTTGTGAATGTCTTCGAATATAAGTTTTGGCAAGTTTTGGAGCTGCGGGAAGTAGAAAGCAGAGTGCAGCGTCTAGAGGAGCCCTTGTTTATAGTTTACGAGAAGCGGACAGCAAGGTGTTGCACCTGGGGGAAAGCTTTTTACGTGGTCCAGAGACAGGCAACAGCCACTGAAACCGTTCCAGGAAGATATTACGAGCTTGGCTTCTCCTTTTTGCGGAAACCGGAAGTGGATTTAGCGATCAAGCAAGAAACAAAAGCCGGTTGGCGTCTCTCTTCACTTGATAAGAACACATTCAAGGTTAGCCAAACAACTTGATTATTTGAATTGCATTGCTACTATTTATTTGAGAGAAAATGATTAACTGTTGGTTTATTTGTGGTCAAAATACGCCGGATTTCTGTGTTTTTCGAACAGCTTCGTTTACAGTCAAATATTTGAGGCTATATGTCATTAGTTAAAATCTAGCATTTGCTATACAATGGTAAAATTTATACTGTGTAATAACCTAACCCTGTAGCTCCTCTCAATAGGTAGCCGGCGCAAAAGTTTAAATAAGCTGCCAACACATAAAATATAGAAGGAAACATACCTTTATAATTGCAGTAAAGCTGAATTAAAAAGTTATAATTTTTAATTTGCCCTGAGAGAGGCAATATTCAAATCAAACTCAACTGTTCGCTATTTTACTTATTTAATTATAAATAATATTACAATGTATGACCACTAAAATGTGCGTACGGCCAATACTATTTTCTACATCAGAAACTCGAAAAAACCTAAACAGATAATGCGAGCCACAGAAATGAAAATTCGAAGAGCTATATCCAGTCTATCATTACGCGACGTCCAGCTATCGTGTTTTTAAGTGAAACAAGGTTCACGGAGAATATTGAAGACTGTGAAATAAGTTTTCGGGGTTATGTCACCATTCGTTGTAATTGTATAAATCGCCATACGGGCGGAGTTGCAATCGTTCTGCGTAATAATATTAAGTTCAAAATAGTGTCAAACTTTTCATTTAACAATGAATTCTGGCTGCTATGCATTCACATAACGCAAGGATTTCACAACGGATTGTACACTGTTGTTTATCGTTCTCCAAGTGCCAGTATTGCAATATTCTTAAAGCAGTTTGAAAAATGGTACGACGACACAATCCCAGACGACACCAAGCATTTAATTCTAGGCGATTTCAACTGGGATATCTCTAAAGATTCATTCTACACAAGCAAGCTCCTACAATTAATAAATACGTTGGGTTTAAATCAACTCGTAACCGAATTTACGCGCTCAACAAAAAATTCCAATACAATCATTGACCTCGTTTTAACAAATCAAGACAATATCATTTGTAAAGTGCAGATTCCACAAATTTCTGAACATAATGCAATCGATGTCACGTTACGAAAGGTTGCGCGGCATAACAGCAATTTTGACAGAATTAATATCACAACGTTCGCTAATTACTCCTCACAAAAACTGCTTGATAAACTAAATAAATATAGCTGGGTCACATTATTAAATAGTAAAGATGTAAACAATCTTGCCACACATATGGTCAGCAGAATACAAAATTCCGTAAATGACCTCATTGACAACAAAACAATTACACTTAAAACTGACACCCCATGGTTTAGCTGTGATTTACGTAAGCTCCAGGCGGAACGCAATCAACTCTACAAGACAGCTAAATTTACAAAAAACACGCATGATTGGCAAAACTATTAACGTATTCGGAATTTTTACAGCAATAAAATTAAGGACAGGAAAAACCAATATTATGAAAATAGAATAGAAAGCTGTCGTGGAAATCCGAAGAAGATGTGGAAAACTGTCAAATCTTTAATGAAAGGACAAACAATTACTTCTTCAAACATTTTATTTGACGGAGAAGAAATTAGCAATGCCCAGGATATTGCTACTAAATTTAACCAGTACTTTGTAAATAGTATATTAGAGCTAAATAAGTCCATTATTATAAACGACCGCTTTGAAGAAGCTACGTTTCCGGATAATATCAGTACTTTTAAATTTAAAACAATTACATTAAATGATATTAAAAAAGCAATAGCTAAAATTAAACGAATGGGTTCTTTCGACCATATTACAGTTACTGTAATTACAGATGCCTTACCAGTTGTAGGTGAGATATTTGTTAAATTAATAAATCAGTCTCTCGGAACAGGGTGCTTTCCAGAATCATGGAAAATATCTAGAGTTGTTCCAGTACCTAAAGTTAAATTAACTAACAAGTGCGAAGAATTTCGACCAATAAATGTGTTACCGGTATACGAGCAAATTTTCGAACTTATTGTGAAAGATCAACTCCAAATCTTTTTAGATGAACATGATATTATAAGTAAAAACCAATCAGGATTTAGATCTAAACATTCGTGTGAAACGGCGTTAAACTTGGTTCTCATGAATTGGAAAAGTGAATTAGAATTAAATAAAAGTGTAGTTACTGTTTTTCTAGATTATAAACGTGCATTTGAGACTATCGACAGGCAGCGGTTACTGAATAAACTACATAAATATGGAATACGTGGTAACGAAAATATGTGGTTTCAAAGTTATCTCACTCATCGACTACAAACTACACACTTCGATCAGTGCCAGTCAAGCTACATGGAAAACAACTTGGGTGTACCCCAAGGCTCTGTTTTGGGTCCATTATTGTTTATATTGTATATAAACGATTTGGAATTAAATCTAAAACATTGCACCATAAATCTGTTTGCAGATGATACATTAGTGACAGTTACTGACGAAGATGTTAGAAATGCCATGAATAAAATGAATATAGATTTAGAAATTATTTCTAAGTGGTTAAAATGTAATAAACTGAAACTGAATATCGCAAAAACGAAAGCAATAATTTTATCAGGTACTAATGCAGAATCGGTTAATAAAATAAAAATTGATAACTTAGAAATAGAGAAGGTATCTCAAGTTAAATATTTAGGAGTAATTATAGATGATAAATTAAACTTCAAAGCACACGTAGATTATATAATTAATAAGGTAGTTAAGAAAATAGGTTTATTCAGTAGAATTTCTAATAAGCTTAGTATACAGTCTAAAATTATGATTTACAAAACAATCATCGCACCGCATTTCGATTACTGCTCTAGTATATTATTTTTATGTCATGAACAAGAATTGGCTAGAATGCAAAAACAGCAGAACAGAGTCATGCGTATCATATTACGCTGTTCGAAATATACAAGAATTTCTGCGATGCTAGATTGTTTACAATGGTTAAGTATGAAGCAACGTATTTATTTCAATTCTTTGTTGTTAGTTTTTAAAGCAGTCAATAACCTGTTACCTGAATATATGACCCAACACTTAGTTTATGGTTGTGATATTCATAATTATAGTACTAGAAATAAGCAGAATGTTAGATTACCCAAACTTACAAAAAGCAGTTCCCAAAATTGTTTCTTTTATAAAGGCTTCAAAATTTATAATAACCTTCCAATTGAAGTTAAAGGAACTAAAAATATCTATGAGTTTAAAAAAAAACTAAGCGATTATGTTAAGAAAAATTATTAGTTAAGTAAATATGTAAACAACTGTAAATCTTAAAATAGTTTATAACTAAATAAAGATTATTATTATTATTATTATTATAGAGTACGAAGCGAAGCAATTTGTCAAAACTGTCAGATTCAAGATGTCGTCAAATGGGTGAGGGTGAGACGCCGACATTGGAGAGACCATGTCGACAGAATGGGCGAAGACCAACTAGCTAAACAGGCAAAAACACAAAAGCCCAACACTATACGAGCGAGGACCACCCAAGAAGAGTTCTTTACTAGTGTTATTTGTTTTGTGCATTCTCTGAATCTATGCTGTATTTTTTAATTGTCTAGAAGGATAGACGGATAATATCACGCCCACCCGGCGATTGTGTGAAGAACTTGTTTTCTAATGCGCCACGTTTCGGGAAGGCGTCGTCGACGATTTGTTATTTTATTTTCGTTGAAGAATTTCATATGTACGCCTATGTACTCGTCCCGAGAGTGGAGATATTACGGTACGAAGGAAACGTATAGCATAAATTGGTAAATTACAGTATTTAAAGCATTTTCGAGCTATACACGTTTTTGTGAAGAGTGCCGTATCGTCAATTAAGTCCCGTCGAAGAAAACACAGCATTCGATTTAATCCAGCAATCGCACCATCTTAAAATTGTCCGGGTCCGCCATTGATAGTCTCTGTGGCTTGAAAACTGCTAGAGTTTTGTCCTTGATCATTTCCGTAGTCTAGCATCTCATCCACAAGTCTTAGGAATTTTGTCATCAGGACACTAGCAGAATTCCCCGTCAAGCTAAAGTTCGCTTCAAATCATCTTTCAGCCGCAAAATGCATGATTTCAGTATATTTATGTCGTTGCTGGAAAACTAACAGTAACTGTACGAACATTAACTGGTTACTAAGGCGACAAGGAATAACAGTCCGGAAATAAGTTTTGGCCTAGGCTAAAAAATATTTTCTCGGCCTAGGCCGGCAAAGCCGCAACGTAACGTAATTTATACATTTTAGGGTTTATTAAAATCGAAGAAAAATAGTATGTATAAAACAAGTGGACTATCCGGCTGATGTCTCGGCAGAAATTTCTACAGTCGGCGGGGAATATATATGATTTTTCTACTAGTTATACAATATACAGAGTGTTATGAAGTGCACGTAATAAATTTAACTACACGGAGATCTCATCAAACGGAACAACCTTTACATTTATAATTTTTACGGAAACACCGCCAAAGCTGAGTTAAAATTCAAAATAGTAATAAAAAAATGTGCACCCGCCTAGGGAATGGTATTTTAATTTAATGACATAAAAATCATAAAACATTTCTTTGAAATGCAAACCACTAAAAACCATATAGGTACGTGTAGAACTTTTAGTCAATATCTGGTCGCTAACATACTTACGTCTTTAATTGAGGTACGTACGTTATTGATAGCGTTATATGGTGTTAACTGATAAAAGACAAAAACTGCGTAACGTTTGCATAATACTTTTTAACATTTTCAATTTTTATTTACAGATGTTTACCGAACGGCTCATCAAATGTAGAGGGACTAAATGATTAAAAAAATATATGATTAAAAAACAATAAGTAGAAAAGTTGTTCAGTTTGGTGAGCTTTACCACTGGTTACAATTATTATGTGGACTACCATAACACCCTGTGCGTTTACTGTACTTTCTGAATAACTCTACGAGCTGTAGATATTGCAAATCTATATTTCTTCCGTTTTGCAGTTAAGGTTTAATATTTAATAGATGTCATTCTGTTTAGGCCGTGGATCTTCTCAGTGATACAGCTTGGATTGTAACTAGCTTGATAGATTTTATCAGCAATAGCTTATAACTCGGTGACGTCACCATTAGGGCCATTTTCCGTAGAACTTTTGTCTCTGTAGCTTGTGAGTTTACTATACTTATTTTGTATTTAGGATGCTCTGCGTTTAAATGAATTGGTAGGACGAGATTTAGAACTTTTTGTGGGTATATTAAGTGTTAGAGATGGAAGTAAAGTAGATATGCAGCTGCCCGATTTCAACGACATCATCCACGACGAAGTGGTTCTCTTCTAGGCTAGAGAATGCCACTACTACTTACAGTGGCGCCCGTCAACTTATTACTATTGATATTCTGCGTCCGTCCTGAATTAAGTTAGACAGAATCACTTGCACTTCTCAGAATTGATTCACTCCTGTCTCAGTTGAGATAGCTGTACCCTTTTCGTTTGTTAACAGTTAGTAATTATCGTTTTACTATAACATATTGAGATACGATGCCTTTTTTGAGCGCCTGGATATACTTACTTCAATTAGTGTTGTATAAATCTTTGCCGACTCAATCTCAAGCGCTGACAATTAGCCCAATCTCTGAATATTATTAATTTATTCAATGTTGTGTAATAATTTACGTAACAAAATCAATTTGATTTTGACTATGTACTTGTTATTTTTAATATATACTTCATGTTTAAGTGCTGATGTTTCATACATTTATAATAGTATCCCGTTTGATTATTAACTTTTATTAAAGCTTTGGTTTGGATTGTTGGTTAGCTTGTGACATCTATTTTGGAACCAGTAGCGTCTGCCTTCGATAGTGATTCAGGTTTTATTCTATTAGCTTCTTGGTACCCTGATATTTTTTGCAGTTTGATTATTATCTACCCTACTCTGAGCTAGCCGAAGCACTTCTTATTAACGCTCTACCATAAACCAGTACCGTGCCAGCTAAGTAAAGTGTAAGCGAAAGTACATTCTCTTGATTAGAATATTTTGGGCATTTTCGTACCTTGTACGCATGTTTTTCTTTGATTTCTAGATCTATACTTCCATTGATGTAGTTCTTTCTCAGAACATGTTTCCTTAATTGGGTAATTTTCTTACATCATATTTCTTGGAATCGAGTTTTCTTAACCTTTTGTTCCATTAATTCGAATATGTTGTGCTAATTATTAAAAAATACATGTATAAATTACAACATATTCTCTATATATACTGTAATGGTTTTTAGTGTAAGGGTTTGATATCAGATAAAAAGTTTAAAATATTGCAGTATTAAATTACAAAGATGAATTTAAGTATTAGAAGGATATCAAAATTATTAATATGTATTTGATAAAGAAATGAAATAGAATTAAAGTTCAATTACATATAAGAAACAGAAAATAATCTAATTATTATCTGAAATAAAGTGAAGCATTAATATCAAATACCTATTCGAGAAATATCATTCAACATAGTGGGTGTTAAATAAATATGATACAGGTTATATAGTGTTGGACTTTAAAAAATATACAAAACAATGTCACCAAGGAGATTTTTAATTATTATTAGAATATAAAATAATTTTGGACTAAAAAATTGTATTAATTTTCTAAAATAAACCCTTTATAAAAAGGTTTTCCTCTGTTTGAAATGTAAAGTTACTCTGTTTGGAATGTAAAAGATTGTGAATTAAAATAAAATTTGCGAGAAGAGAATTAAAATAAAATTTTAAAAGATTTGAAGGTGTGGAGATGGTAAAGAGAAGAAAGGATGTGGTGAGAGTGCCATATGTAATACAGTTATAATCTACAAAAGCAATTTCTGGAATTGGATGCAGAACTAAGTTTATTGTCAATCAATTACATCATATGAATTGGATAGCAGGGAATGGTTTTACTGGAAGCGGTTTACATCAAGTTTGTTAGCAGAGTGAGCGTCTTGTGGTGTGGATAGACAGTTTTTCATTTGCTGGAGTTGTACTTCGCCAAGCTTGTTCTTGAAGTGACATTTTGTAACTGGCGTCTAGTCGAAGTTCGTGATACTAGGTTGTCGGTGGCTTGTAAATTTTGGAAGGAAGACGTGCAAGGCGTTCGCTGCTGATTAATTTTTGGCAGTTCTGTTGGAGAAAAGTGGTAGGTGCCTTGTCGTGTTTGGCTGGGAAGTCGTTGCGGTTCCTGGTGGTTGGTAGCGTTCGTGCTAGGATTTGTCTGGACGTTGGGAAATTTCTATGATGCTACCGGATGCATTTGGCTTGGTAAAGGATCATATCGAGATCCATAGATAGGTGACAGGCTACAGGTATTTATGTAATAAACTGAAAGAAAAATATAGAAAGAGTGAAGTGAGGTAAATTTAAAAGGGAAGTACTTACTATTTAAAATTTGTTTTGTAATTTAACGAAAAAGTATTTGTAATTAATTTTGCACTTGCATAATTTGAAGTGACATTGACAGATGTACAATTTGTCACGGAATTAAAAAATGAATTTTCAGGAATAATAGCAGTCTTGATTATGTATGAATCCGACCTGTGTTTTCAGTTAAGAGTAAATGTTTTCTACCGGAGCTAGAGATATTTAATAATATTGATAATTCATAATTTATAAAAGGGTAAATGAGTTACTTAAATGAATTTTAAAAGAGAATTAATTGAAAATAAATTAAAGTATAATAAAAGTCAGACGTAATAGCTAAAGCATAATAAATAATGTTATAACATAGTCAATTATAACAATACAAATGAATATTTTGTATTTTGATTTATTGCAATATCACAATATTCACAATCGTTTAGTTTAGTAACATTGAATGCAAATACTACAAAAATAACTAAGTTACTGCGATTAAAGAAAAATAACATGTTACTACCATTACTTTTCATCAACTATCACTTCTCATTATTCGGTTGTTGTGAGGTCAGCATTCATTCGAGTGTTACTATGATATGCCAAATTGATACAAATAAACGCTTCCTTGCACATAATCGTTAATTTTACATTACAAAGACAGGGGGCCTACAGGGTCTGCGTTATGCAAATTTGTACATTTAGTAGGTCCTGCATCCTGTGGCTAACACGATTCAATTTGCAAAACCTAGCAATAGGCGTCATAAGATTCTAACATACGTACCTTGTGTTGCGATAATCCCGATATTATATTAGACTCGCGCACGGCAGACAAACAGCCCCCTCGACAGAGCTATACATTGAATCTATTTTCCAATACCCTCCAGGCAAATTGTATGATCGGTTAATCACCCGGAACCGCGGGAATATTAATTAATTCAATAGGGTCATTTGCAACTGAAGCACCATCGTTATAGGCGCAAACAGTTTATAGTTGGTTGGGTTCGCCACAAATTGTTAAGTGAGCCCCAGTGGACTAGAAAATAGAGAAGGCCGCGGCGCGGGCTGCAACTCGGTGCATGGACGATGCATTCTGGATGCACTAATTTGCCAAGCCGGCGGCTGTTTAAGAGTGCGACGCTAAGAACGCTTCCGGTTTAGAGCCCTTAGTTTTCATTAAGCCGACGGCGGGTCCGCAGGGAGCCCGGCCTTGCGCCTACCTCATCATGGTTCTGTCTAATCTCTCCCCGAGGATAACAGGATACACAGCGAGTGCACATTTTATCTGATACGATGTGCATTACTAACGAAACCGCCTCTGGAACACCATTCGTTGACGGCGTCAGGAAGCTAATCGATTGACACCGATCTGGGGAGGTTTAAGATGTGCCAAGTTGACTGCTAATGGATTTTTTGGCACACGAATACGGCCCTTGCATTAAAATAAGTTTATAGCAGTTACATTGTAATCACAGGAGATGGGAAATAATAAAGGACACGTTTTGTGGTGTACAGGTTTATTTTACTTCGGGGCTATACCTGCTGGAATTTATTGTCAGTTTCTGACATTTAAAATTTTAAGGGAACTATGTTTTCAACATTCGATTAAAAGTTTAAACGTTTAGAGATCCCAATCTTATAAATTAGAAAGCTATATCATATCGAACTAAAAAATATATTTGTGTACGAAATCATATTATTAAGTAAATCAGAGAGAGACAAGTTGTGTTGATTGGAAGGACCAGATTAATAAGTTTGAAGGAATAGAAATTTGGTAATTGAACCCTTGTTGATGATTTGGCTTAGCATGATCTTTGTTAGGAGAAAAAATTGCAACCTATGTTAACTCACCACGAAGTGAACACAGCTGTGGTTAAGACTATTGAGTTATTAAGAAATACATTCCATATTCATACACTACACTAGGTTCAATGTCTAAACGTAATACTCCATTTGTCAATTCAAGATGACTTAATAACATAACTTACATAAAAACTGCTGTTTATACAGGGTCCGGCAACAAAGCGGGGGTGGAAGATATTTCTAAAACTATGGGAGTTACGTAAATATTGTGTATATAAAAGTTGTAGGTACGAAGGTGGTGCACATTACCAAAATAGTTTTGATTATACAGGGTGGCTCAAAAAAGTGTGGCGAATCAAACTTACTTTTTTTTTTAATAGAATGCCCTATATTTGGGTAGCTTAACAGTTTTGCATTGCATTGCAAATACTTGTCATTTTTATATCATGTTGTATGGGCCGAACATCAACTATGATTTTCGTGATCTACCATTCAAGCGTCAAATGGTGGATCTGGGTATTAATGCTATACAGGTGGCTTAACATTTGGAAATTTAGTGATTTCGATTTTTTTTTCAAATGGAACGCCCTGTTAATTTTTATATTTTTGAAAATCCCTTTTAATGGGCTTTCTTTTGATGTTACTTCATAATCTAAATTCAACTATTTTTCAGATATGGGTATTTGAATAAAGAAAAGCCCTTAAGATGCTTTATTTCAAGGTATAACAAACACCGTTAAAATAATGATATAAACACTAGAGTTCTGCAAACAAGAGATAAAACCAACTTTAGAAAACAAAAATCCAGCCATCACTCAAAACTAGAAATAAATACGGAAAAACGAATAAAAGCAGGAGAAAATTAAATCTGAAAAGCGATTGAATTTAGGGCTAGGAAATGAACTGCCAGAAGGCTGATTATGTTTTCTCTGTACAGCTTTAATACTCAGTGTAGGAAAGGAGAAATATTTGAACATTTAAATGTAATTACGTATAGGATTTTGGTGTATTGGCTTTTGCTTTTTTAGTCTGATTTTATTTGACTTTGGAATTAATTTATACCTGCATTTATTGTTTTTTTTGTGTTTATTATTCTTTGTATCAACACTGACTGAATTTATATTTTCTAAACCTGGTTTTGTGTTTTAATTTTTGGATCGCTCAAGCGTTTAAATTATTATGAAACAGAAAAACAGTTAAATTTATAGATATGAAGTAACATATCAAAAAAAGCTCATTAAAAGGGCTTTTCAAAAATACAAAAATATACAGGGCGTTCCATTTGAAAAAAATCGAAATCATTAAATTTGCAAATGTTGAGTACCCTGCATAACATTAATACCCAGATCCACCATTTTACACTTGACAGATAGTTCACGAAAATCATAATTTTTTAGCGTTTTCCTTCATTCAATTGTTTTTTGTTGCTTACAGCAGCCGCCAGAAGGTCAGCATTTTTTAAATATAAAATCGTTATTATCTCTAAAACAGTGGACGTTAGACCGATACAACTTTATATAAAAATGATGAGTATTTCAATGTAAAACTTTTAAGCTACACACTTTTTCGAGCCACCCTGTATAATCAAAACTATTTCAGTAATATGCACTGCATTCGTACCTACAACATTTCTATACACAATATTCATGTAACTCTCATAGTTTTAGAAATATCTCCCACCCCCGCATCGTTGCCGGATCCTGTATAATAGTGCAACTTTGCAGTTCAGCGCGGCTTAGTAAAACCGGAGCCGAATATTTCGGCGCGGGCGTTTGGGCGCGAAGACACTTGGGCACAGGGCCACTTGGTGTGAAATATTTGGGCGCGAGGAAATTAATTAAGGTATTAGTATTACCTAGCTTTGCTATTAATATGCCTTTATTTTAAATAACGAAAGCACGTCCAAGGAGGTGACGACCGGCAAAAATTTAGTATAGAAAAATTAATTGTCGAACATTTTATTAATACATGTAGGTTCGACGAAAACAAGTTACAAATTTTAACTTTCCGGTAAATACTAACAAATCTTTTGCGGAAATTTATTACATTAAAATACTAAGTAACAAAGAATAAATGAATAGAGATTGGGTAGAATACTGTTTTTATTGGAAAATATTTGCAAACAATGACAACGCCTTTAACAAAGAAAATGAGTACGGGAATTGTGGATATGATGGCATCCTTTTTTTTAATAGTTGATTTTGCTACTAAAACTAGAAATGTTGGGGTTATATGTTCTGATATGCGAAAAATCTTTTAAAAATTAAAACAAAAAAATTCGTCAAAAATTAAAAAAAAATCCTATAACCCGATTGCAGCGCCACCTACCAAATCCAATTGTGAATCTAAACCATCCAGGGACCCACTCAAACACACACACAAAATTTCATCAAAATCGGTCCAGCCGTTTAGGAGGAGTTCAGTCACATACACACGTACAGAAGAATTATATATATAAAGATAGGTACTACTACCTTATTTAAAATTAATCTCATAACGGTTTCAATAAATAATTGGATTATTCTTTCAGTATTGTTTGATTAATTACATTAACTTCTCAGGAAGAATAATGATTTAATAAATGTTTGTTCATTTATGCCAAATTTAAATTATTCACACTTAATGTGTTCCTAAATTCCAACGTTAACCCTTTCTCGCGCCCAAGTGTCCCCGCGCCAAAACCGCCTAAACGGCCGCCCGCAAATGTCCTAGACCGTAGTAAGATAGATGTAATACTGAAGAAAATAGTTCGCTAACACCACTATAATTTGATATATTACAAAAATTACGTGTGTTACACAGCGACCGTCAAAAAATCGGCATTATATGGTTATTTTTGATTTTTCAAAAAAAGCTGTTTACGACAATAATTTGTGATTGTTTAAAAACCTATTTAGTCGCGATCACATATTCCGAGTTATTTTTACTTATTTAGAAAATGGCGTTTTTCGAAATTATCAAAATCCAAAAAGCGCTACTCTTCGAAAATTAAGTAAGATTTCAATGAAATTTCTAGAACGTATTAGTTTTCGCTAGCTGAACAATCTCAAAGCCAGAAAACATATATTTTTCTTTAATTTTAGCTAAAATAATTTTTTTCAATTTTTTAAATATTATTTTAAATTTCACCTACGAAGACTTAATTTTAAAGTTAAATTTTTTTTAGGAAAAGACAAGATTTATAATTGGAAAAAATAATATAAAACATTAATTACTCCTTGAGATTTTTTTATTATTTACAGAAAAGTAATATGTTCTCATAATTTTTACGTTTTTGATGCAAGGCGCTTTTTAAGAGAAACATTTTTCAATAATAATTAATATTTATTTAAATGGTTTGTAAAACCTCTAATCTAGTCCTGTTAATGAATAACTGATACAAAAATCCTGCAAGTGTTCTTTTACAGTTGTCTAAATGAGGAGATTTTTGTTTATTCAGTTTACACGATCTAAAAATTTCATTTAGACAACTGTAAAAGAACATTTACAAGATTTTTGTAACAGTAATTCGTTAACAGGGCTAGATTCAAGTTTTTAGAAGCCATTTAAATAGATATTAACTATCATTGAAAAATATTTCTTCTAAAAACGCCTTGCATCAAAAACGTGAAAATTATGTGTATTACTTTCCAGTAAATAATAAAATATCTAGAGTAGTAATTAACATGTTATATTACTTTAAAAAACTGAAAAAATTAATTTTAGCTAAAGTTAAAGAAAACCAGGTGTTTTCTGGCCTTGAGCTTGTTCAGTTAGCTGAAACTAACGGACGCTAAAAGAATCTCATTAATATCTTTTTAATTTCCGAAAAATAGCTTTTTGGATTTTTACAATTTCGAAAAACACTATTTTCTAAATAAGTAAAAATCACTCGGTATATATGATAGCGGCTAAATAGGTTTTCAGACAAGCACAAATTATTGACGTAAAAAGTTTTTTTGAAAAATTAAAAATAAAGATTTTCCCACGTGAGTCCGACTTTTTGGCGGTCAATGCGGTCTTTAAAGAAATAATATGTTTTAAGAGAAGTTTAAACACTTCATTAAAAGCGTTGTTTATCAACAATGTTGCTAACGAAAATACCGTGTTCACAGAAATTGGCTTCAGAAACCTTATATAACACCCTATTCACAAGCGCTATCTCCAAGATGTAGTATTTATAAACTGTTTTCAATAAAAACGTGTTACATAAAAACTGTAGATGTTACAAGCATCAACTTCAGAAACCCTATGCTTCCAAAACACCGTCTTTTCTTGTACGACTTTCAAAAAAGAAACTGGGCTTCGCAACATAGTGCACTCAGAATGCCGCCTGCCTAAAACGTCTGCGTTAATTACATCGTTTTTATAAACGTCATGTTCAGAAATCTGGTACTTCACAAACGTCGTTTTCAAAACACTTTGCACTTTTTCAAGCATAATCGACCAAAATTTTCGCTTGCTAAAAACGTCGCTACTCTACTAGGTGAGTTTTTTAAAATGTTACAAGACAATATCTCGAAAACGGTTTCAAATATTTTCATTAAATTTTGATGAGGGAATAGGGAGATGGAGGACATATTTAAACCTATTTTTCATAATTACAACCTTCTCTATTTTGAGGGGTAAGTTGGAATTTTAAATGGGATGATGTACTTTTGTTTATAAAATTCAAATCTACGTAAAAAACTACGTATGCCTACAAAACATTTTTGAATTGCTGTTTCGGTTAGAGAGTTATGATTAACTAAATTTTAATTGAAGTTTAAAAAATAAATTTTACAAAATAAATCAAGTTCACTTGTTTCAGAATTATTACTCGTTTCCATGGAAATGAGTTATTTTTACTTGAGAATTTTGACGTTTTTAACGATTATTATTCTTTTCTATTTTATAACCTAAGAAATCACAATTCTGTAACCGAAAAGCAAATCAAAAAAGTTTTTGTGCACATATGTAGTTTTTTTACATAGATTCTAATTTTCTAAATAAAAGTACATCATCCTATTTAAAATCCCAAAGTTACCCCCACTCCTCAAAATAGAGAGAGGAGGTAAATGTCAAAACTATGTTTTTATATGTCCAACATGAATATACGTGTGTGTAAGCACACAAGTATATTAATGATGCATTATCACACATGTATTGTACAAAATGTTATCTACAACTGCCCAAAATTGAGAAAAGTGCATAAGAGAAATGTCAGATCTGTCATTTTCAAAAATATTTTAGTAGGAAAATGTCATTATGTCATTCATTTGACACTATTTCAGTTAGGTAATGAAGCAATTACGCCACTCAGTTAGGTAATGAAGCCATGTAATGAGCTTCATTATCTAACGGAAATAGTGTCAAATGAGTGACATAATGAGTTACTTATCTCACTGGAGTAGATAAAAATATTTTACACCATGTTCGAGATATCGCCTTGTAACACTTTAAAAAGCTCTCTTAGTATATACGTAATCTGTCATGCCTTACAAACGACGCCTTCCTAAACCTTGACCAGGACAGTATCTCCTGAAATCCGAATAGTACTTCATTAAAAAACTTAAAAAAATATTTCTTGGTAAAGCCGTGCTTCACAAATGCTATCTTCTAAAACTTTGCTCAACAGGAATATTGTGTTCTGACACAAAGCTAATTGAAAATTTTCCGAGATCAAACGGTTGCCGTCAACAAGGTTTTTTGTATAAACAAAAATATCTGAAACATGATCAACTGAAAATGTCGCTTGCCAAAACGTTAAATCAACAATGTAGTACCCAATTATGTCTTTTTATACACGTTATTCTTAGAAACTTCATGTTTCATTAAAAATAACTGTTAGAATCTTCTCCTACAGAAAAAGCGTCTTCTGAAACATAATCAACCAAAATGTTGGTTGGCAATAGTCATCATTAACAATAAGTTTTAATAAATATCTTAACATACGATGAGTTCTAGAAGTTTGTCTAACAATATTGCGTTCTGAAAACTAGACAATAAAAAATACTACCTGCTAAAAGTGTCATAGTTTGAAAGTTTAGAGACCTCGCCCTTAGCAAACGCTGTCTTCTGCAACTTTGTGTTCTAAAGATGATTAATAAAAGAGTCGCCTTTTGAAGGTCACTGGCGAAAATAAAGCGTTCACAAGTGTTTTCTTCTGAAACTTCGTGTCTCATAAACTCTGTATTCTTTGCCTACTAAAAATACCGTGTCCTGAAAAATGATGAACGCAAAATATTGCATGCCAACCGTCACAGTCATTGGTGCCACCTTGAAAAATCTTGTGGTTTGCAAATTTTACCTTTGAAAACTGTGAGTAATTAAAACGTCACTTTGTAAAGTATAAACGACGAAAAATATCGCCCTTAGAAGGCGCTACGATTTCAAACGTTGTTCTTTATAACCTTCTTCCGTAAAAAGGTCACTTATTTGAAGGGGGATTAGTAGATCTTCCTATTTAAAATGTCGTCTGAGAAAACACGATTTTCAAAATTTATATTCCTCGTACATATTGTTCTCCGTTATTTAACAAGTTTACAATGTGATTGTAAAATATGTCTCTTCTAAATCGTCTTCGCTACAACTGTGGTTTTCACACATATCACCTGCAAAAAGGAACTTTTAAAAGACATAGACCGAAGTTAGTAGTACCTATTATTATTACACAATAGCCCGCCATTGAAGTGAGGCTTCGGCGAAAGGTGCGCTCATACAGGGCGATCATTTTGATTAAGGATAATTACTTCGACACGAAGTGTATGAAGTATTAAAATTCTCTCATATCGAAATCACTCTGAGTCAAATATCTCTAAACCTTTGTGTAAACCGACTAATGAACTTCTTATCCCAAATCTCCGCCTCGGCTGTACGGATCTTTTGGTGAAGACCCAAGCCCACTAGATCCCTCCCTCGTATTGGGAGGTGCCTAAACGTGCTGTGCGGTGTACGTATGTTCGTATGTGTACACGATGCCGGTCGCCAGGAACCTTCTTGAAGTCTTGGATCTTTTTCATATGGTAGGTCGTCCGAAAATGAAGGCAACTTCAACTTTTGAGGTATGGTCGAAGGCAAAATCCAAAGATATGGCACTTTCTGGTCTTTTTCATACAACACTAAAACTTCGCTAAACCGACATAAATACAAATTCAAAAAGGACCGTTAATCTATTCTAAGTTCCCACGTGTGAGCCACGTGCCATGGGTGTAATCCACGTGCCATGGGTGTGAACCACGTGCCATGGGTGTGAACCACGTGCCATGGGTGTGACCCACGTGCTATGAGCCAGACAATAGTTGCCAGCCCTCAAAATGTTCGTATACGTCCGGTTGTTGTTATTTTCCTTAATAATAATTGCATGTAAATATATAGGGCAAATCCACCGATGATATTTACAAAAAAAAATTTAATTAGATTTGTTTAAAATTCTTTTTGTCATAACGATTTCTTAAGAATCATACACAGCACATGCGAAGTTGAATTGATTAGATTTGCCAATTTTTAGTACTTATAAGTTACTTTCATGAATTGATTTTTTGTTTTTTGTTAAAATTTGAATTAAATAAAATAATTAATAAATATATTTCGGTTAAGCATTAAAATAAATGTATGTTTTTTCAAAATTTTTTATATGGTAATGAACAAAATTTGTACTAGCGAAACGGAGTGATGATGAGTGTAGAAGTATTCTTGCAAAGCACCGAAAGGCGCTTTTCTGGGGTGGGGGACAGTATATTTAAAGATTTAAGTAGCTAAAAATTTTAGAGGTATTCAGAGATTGTGTCATCATTATATGCATAAAAGACAGGAGTTTTACATGATCAAGTAAGGTGAGCCAATGCATGACTAAGATTCTAAACAAAGTCAACAAAATGGTAACTACAATCTAGCAGCGTGTGTAGTGCGTTTTGCGGCATGAGAAAAATCCAAAGTGTTACTTGTATTTAGAGAGGTGAGTCTGGTATCGCAAAAGCAGATAAGTACGATGACGTTATGCCATGATACTAATAGTTTTTTAATACCATTGTGGATTGGTAATTATTGTGACGATGATACTTTTTAGTTGACATTGCGAAAGGTAATGTTTCATGGAACAAGGACTTTTTAAACAGTATTTTATTTTTTTACAATATAATTTTTTGTAATTGACTGGTTTGACAAAGCTTTTTGTAGGAGATACCGAGACTGGTCAATGGCAGATTTATATCACCTGCGGCGTTGTATATGTAATTTTTGCAGCTAGTACTGGAAGGTGATGTGTTTCAAGGCGACCTGCTTGTTAAACAAGGGTTTTCAAAGAGTTATTTTAGTAAGCAACGATTTTGATAAGAACAAACAATATTTGTTGATCACAGTTCTCAAGACAACATGTGCAGAGATGAATTTTCGGAAAATGATAATGTTGGAAACGATTTTTGAAAACAACGTTATTGGTTAGGGATACCTTTTGAGACGATTTGTGGTGACTGATGTAGTATTAGATATTATAATGTTACTAACAGCAGCGAAGACAAAATGTTTGGTGAACGTTGTTTTCAAAGGCGATATTTTTGTTGAACCGACTTTCTGAATATATTATTTGAGACTTTAGCGGTTACTTGATTTGTCTATATTAAAATTAAGTAGTAGATGAACCGCCGCGCCGGCGTTTTTTGGCTTTATGTAAACCCCTACAAATTACCATTGTTGTTGGAGTACTTTGTGAATAATTATACTTCGCCAAATTAAAGTTTTTCCCTGTTTGAGCACCTACATGGTTTACAGTTTTGCAAGGCATTGCAACTTACATCATGAGAGTCGAAGTTGCTCTGGACAAAAAGGCTAAGTATTCTAGTTCCAAGATACCTTAACAACGCGGACCAAATCATGGGTGGCTGTAAGGGTTCACTAGCTATCAATGGATATGGCTATCACATCAATTCTTATTTGGGTTCGTACGGTGTAAGGCACATTAAGCCAAAAAAAAATGCTGGGTGTTCATCTAAAAAGATGACGCGGTCTAAGCCGAAATTGGATTTTAATATTGTCAGGCTTTCTGAAGAAATTTTTGAATGGTATACGAAACATTTACATTTTTATGACGAGCGATATTGTTTTAAGGGCACATTTATGGAAGTGGAATATTAGCTTTCAGAATTATAGTTCATACCAATATTCCATGCAGGTTATACGACTATTATAGAAAATTCAGCACCTGTCGTTCATAAAATATATTATAATTGAATGTATAGAAAACTTACTCTAAAGAATCAGAATCAGTTAGTAGGATACTAATTTTCCTCTGTTTAATTTAAAGTCAATGTTTGCAGTCGCTCTTTATTACAGCTGTACATAGTTCTGGCAACATTCAACTCGAGTTATGTTTGTATCTTTCGGCTGCGAAATAGTTAGTATTTGCTGTAAGGGAATGTTATAGCAATTTGCTCTAATGTTTTGTGCTTTACCAAACGAGACGGCATCAATTGAGGCGTGTTTGGACTGTAGGTTAACAGCAACTAGCGGTGCTTTACCAAACGAGACGGCATCAATTGAGGCGTGTTTGGACTGTAGGTTAACAGCAACTAGCGGCGGTTATTACAGAAATGAAATCCATTTGGGGCTATTTTACCTAACGATAGACATACACAAATCAAATATAGTTGTAACTGTAATTCTTGTATGTAAAAGCAAAAGGTATTGCATACACATTTGAAAACTGGTTTGTTAATAGCCTATATTGCTAGATGTTTTTATACTTTTCCGATAGCAGATTATGTGCTGCTTATTACGCATATTTAAGCCCAAATTGAATATAGTATTAGGATACATTATAACAAAGACTATAATTCTTCGACAGTGCACTAGCTTCATGAGCATGCGAGACTATTAGAAGAGGAATTTGTCGATATAGAGGGTTAATTTAGTGTCTCTTTCTTAGTGTACGATGTATGTAGTTGTAATAATTTAAGTTTTTACCTAAGTGCTGTTTGGTATCGTTACCTAAAGTATTGTGCAAAAGTGACTAATGCGTTTTTTCTAAACTGTTCCTTTTTCGAATTGTTTAAAGGTTTAGTATTTCATTGTCAGTTCAGGATACATGTCCTTTAATTTTACATAAAGTTTGTCCCGCTGTCATTTAAACCACTCAAGTTACTTCCATCATTTTGGTTTTTCGATTGGAGCTGTTCGATATATTCGTGAATTTTTAATTATTACAAAGGGGTAGCTATAAATAACTGGCTCGGATTTTGCAGTTGCAGCAGTATCATGCGGTT
The DNA here is from genome assembly GCA_940337035.1 of Agriotes lineatus. Lineage (NCBI taxonomy): Eukaryota > Metazoa > Arthropoda > Insecta > Coleoptera > Elateridae > Agriotes > Agriotes lineatus. The sequence goes on from OW679199.1 coordinate 122,638,580, forward strand.
CCTCTATTGACGTTAACATGTACTTATTGTTTGTGAAAAATGAAATTAACCCAAATTTTAAAAAGAACCAGGAACCATTTACATCAGAATGGAGATGGGGAGACAAAAAAGTTATCAATTCTTGAAAGGGTTGCTTGTTTCTGTTTATTCATGTTTAGAATGACATTTTGACCAGAAATAGCTGCGCATAATTTATTTATATTAAAGGTGATGTTGCGCACTTTGTAGCAGTTTGAATTCTGGGCCTGTAATTATGTCAGAATTTGTTGATTCAGCCCAAATAGCATTTAAAGTAAATATTGATTTAAGTTTATTACTAATAAATATTGTAACAAGTGGTAACCAAAACAATGAAAGTAATAGTCAACTTGCGATTCTGGAGGTTAAAAAAATATTTCACTTTATCTGTTTGTTACAATAGTCAACCAGCCCTTTGGGCCCACTGTTGCCTTCATATCCTCTAGAGTTTTCCATCGTCCTATAATTTGATCCGTGCATGTCCAGCTATTGGCATCCCTCTTTAAGTCATCGGTCCACCGCATAAGTGGTCTTTCTCTGATAGGTTTATTAGCGCGTGGTCTTCATTCAATTTTGTTTTATTTATTGTTCATTTCTAACTCAAGTTAACCCAGCCCAGTTCCATTTTATTCAGAAAATGCGTTCGATGATATCTCCTACGTCTGTTATTGTCATAAATTCTTGTTCTAACGTGGTCTCTTCTCTTCTATGCAGGTCGCCTATTTGACTGTCTAAAGGTTCCAATTTCATGGTCTGGCTAGAAGTCGAAACTAGAAGAACTAACGTTTACGAGACGAATTGAAAATCAAGGCTCCGAGGAAGTACTAGACATCACTATGGCAGGCTTTAAATAGATGAAGAATAATAAAGTTTCTGCACAATATCAGATCAAAATGAAGATACGACCATCGTAGAAAGCTACGAACCCATATGCCTACGTAACTATGCTTATAAATTGCACGCGAGAACAATAAATTTAAAACTGGCAAAGAAATAAAAATTTTACCAATCAAGGAAACAAGTTGGGTTTTGCTTAGACTTTGTAATAATCATCTGCAAAAAACTTAAAAGGTTCAAGTGAATGATATTCTAAAGGCTCTACAAGAGTATCGTGTTGACAGCGGTTACAGATATTCAAAATTAGTATAAATCTATAACAACGCAACAGGAAGGAAACAAAAGAGCACGGTAACTCTACGTGTGAACCACTCCAGAGACGAAGAGTTTCTCTTTTACTTCCCTCTTGATGAAACCCCTTATGAAAGTGGGCGAAACGTTGAGTTCTTCAATCTCAATACTGCTAGCGCAAACACCTAAACTAAGCGGACGTGCTGTTTTGACCGTTAAGTGATAGTGCTACAATCACCGGTATTCCAGATAAGTAACTACATTTAATTGTATATTTGTTTGCGGACTATGAAATTTATAAAAATTCTGAATTGTATCGCATTGTGAAATACGTTACCGGCCGGGGACGGCCCCGGCTTTGGAAGCGGTATACCACCGAATCTTAACCCTGCCCAATCCAATATTATGCAATATAGTCCATATTATCACCAACAACTCCCATTCCTGGAAATACACAGTCTCCAAACCAAATTGTTCACACTGCTTTTCCATCACCAAACCTATATAACCCGTACCCGACTACCCAGCCGTATGCCTTACCCATGACGTCAAATACTTTCTCCTAGAGATCTGAAATCGACGCTAGCTCAAACATAGATATTGATAAGGTATGAGTATATGTTTATAATTATATTGTAGTCAATTTAAATTGCCCTATTTATTTAATTTGGATATTCAAAATTATTTTTCCGGCTAGCTCCTGAAAATGCACTTGAATGAAAATCAGAATGGATTCCTTTTATCTAGATTGATTATTCTGAAATTTGATGTTCCAATTTTAATTATGACAATTCAGAAACTTAAATCTTCTGTTAGACGCTACGTCAAACCAACTTTAAAAATTCAATCAGAAATACTTGATCGTTACATTTGTTATATGACAATCTCAAATAGTAAGTACATCAGTAATAATTAATTCACTTTTAATCTTTATTCTATTTCAGTTCTTATTTAATACCTACCTTTTATTTGCACTTATTACTCTCCTCTCCAGAAACCAACCCATTCTACTCTGTTACTGATCACACCCGCTCCACTCAAAACCACGGTGAAGACCTCCACTGACACCCAAACTGTCAAACTGCCCAGAATCAGGATTCGTATTAACCCAAGAAAAACGAGTTTGCCTCAGGAATCAGTTCACACAGTTCCCTCTCAGCATGGATCCAAACAGACCCCAGTAGTAGTTGCTTCTCTTCAATATTGAATCCAAAGCACTCTCCTGAAGTACGCCACAGCTCAGCACCAAGAATCCCAACCAAGGACAAGACACCAGACCTTAATTGACAAGCCCCATAAACATGCTCAATCTGCCAACGACTTCTTTGCGACTCTCCTTCCGTGTAAATAGCTTGTTGTAATCCAACTCAATCGACGCACAATGTCAAATGTAATTCCACAATAAACTTAATTCAGTATTTCTTTCTTTTTATTTTCTTCTGTAGATTAGCACTGCTTTAGTTAAATATTCTCACCATATTCTTTGTCTTCCTCCATTTAGTATGCTCATATTTTTAATTTTTAACATTTCCTTTTATTTCACCACGCGAATTTTCTATTAACGGCAACCCCTTTATACTCCAGACATTTGTAACTTTTCCAAAAGTGTTTATTTTAATAATTTCTATTTAGAAAAATTGGTCACATAATTTTATTTTCAAATTTGTTATATCAAATAAAAACAAACTCCTTAACGATGTTGCTTATTTTCTCAATCCAGCACTCTATGAAAGCTTTATTTTGATTTCTACTCACTATGTGCAATAGTCTATCTCGAAAAAGTATTTGTTATCATTTTCCAATTTCATATTTAGATATTACATTACGTTAGAATCCTTCTGTTTCTCAATCAGTCTCATATTATTAAATTATAAATTATATTTCAACAATTAATGCAGCAAAACTCAACGATACTTACCATGCTCTCCATGGTCGTTAACAAATTAAGATAATGGCTAGTTTTCTGCAAATTTCCGAGTGGAACATCAATAGCTTACAACACAAAGATGAATTAATTCGCTTATATTAACATACCCGCTATGAAACTTATCACACAACATACCCAGATGGTACAGCTCACGCAGGGACAGCAATTTTAGTAAGGAAAACTATAAAACACCACGAATTAGCACCATTCGAAGCAAATTATTTACAAGCCACAACAATACAAGTAACCAGTCTACCTAGTCCCATAACTCTGTCAGCCGTCTATTGTTCACCAAGACATAGAATTACCCAAGAAACTCTAAACCGCTACTTTGATACGCTAGGTAAGCGATTCATATCTGGAGGTGACAACTCTAAACATGCGTACTGGGGCTTGAGACTCACCGCTCCTCGAGGCAGGGAACTCTTTAAAGCTATTCAAGACAAAAATTATATACCTATATCTACTGGTAAACCTACTTACTGACTGACAGCAAAAACAAAATTTCGGACCTTCTAGATCTCTTCTTCGTTAAAGGAATATCGAACAACTCAACCTCAAAGTTGATGACAATTATAATCTTTCATCGGACCATTCCCCAATTATCTTAACATTCAGCACAACTGTAATTATTAAAGAAGACCCTGTTACACTGACCAATAAGACTACAGATTGGACTTACTTCCGGAAATATATAAATGACTAATTAAAGGTCAATGTCAGTCTAAAGACTCCGGAAGAACTTGAAGAAACCACCAACCATCTGATTACGACTGTTCAATAAGTAGGATGGAATAGCACACCCTTAACTCAACCAAAATCCCAAAATCAGAACATTTCGCTGCAAATACAACAGTTAATAGCTGAAAAACGCAGAGCCAAAGCCAGTTGGCAACGGAGTCACAGCATATCAGGCAAACAAAAACACAACTGTCTAACTGGAAAACTGAAACAAGCACTAAAAAAATTCGCAATGAAGAGTTCAAGCACTTCCTCAATAATCCCTCACCTAACGACCACCCAATCTGGCAAGCCACTAAAAGATTCAAACGACCCTAAAGACCATACCCCCCATACGAACTCAAGGTGGTACTTGGGGAAGATCAGAATTAGAGAAGGCAGAAGCATTTGCATTACACCTTGCCGAGGTTTACAAACCACACGAGGACGACATAGATGCTGACATCGAAAAGTACCTCGATTCCCCTCTTCAACTATCGTTGCGAATTCGAGCTCTCTCGCCCAATGAGATAATGCGCGAAATTAATAAACTCAAAAACTATAAAGCGCCTGGATTTGACCGCATTACTGTAAAGATTCTAAAACAATTATGAAAAAAAGCAATAACGATGTTAACAATAATCTTCAACACTATCCTGAGACTCACCTACTGGGCTACTCACCTGCTCAAATCATTATGATTTTAAAACCAGTAAAACCCCCCAACTAACGATGAAATTGTAACCAGCATCTTTGCGGACGATACAGCCATTCTTGCATGCAACAACTCTCTTGGAACAGCCACTCTCTCTCTCCAAACTCACCTAAACGTCATCTCCCAATGGTTGAAGAAATGGAAAATAAGGGTGAATGAAGCCAAAGCCACCCATATCACGTTTACCTTAAGGAGACAACAGTGCCCACCAGTTATCATGAACAACACTCCAGTTCATCACTCAGATGTTGTTCAATATCTAGGAATGCACATCGATCGTAAACTAACCTGGAAGACCCATATCACAAAGAAAATAAAAGAATTCGACATCCGATGAAAAAAAATGTACTGGCTGTTAAGAAAATATTCATGCCTATCCTTAAATTTGATTGTGTACAAAACCATCCTAAAGCCGGTCTTGACCTATGGTATCGAATTATGGGGATGCTCCAGCCCTTGCAAAATAGAAATTCTCAAACGCTGCCAATCTAAGACTCTCCGTTTAGTAGTAGATGCACCTTGGTTTATTTCCAACAGAACTTTACACGAAGATTTGAAGATGCCATATGTCAGAAATAAGCCAACACCCACAAAAACACAAAGCTCGACTACAATCCCACCTAAATGATCTCGTTCAACCATTACTAGATGAACCACTAGACAGAAGATTGAAACGAAAGTGACCACAAGATATAATTAGATATATAATTTTGCACTGTAAATTATATAATTGAAATTAGACTTTGTTTCTATAGGATAATACCACTGAGTATGATTCCTTTCCTGTCATAGTTATAACCACATAATTAGCTTATACAAAATTATGTAATAAGTTATTTTTTGATTGCTAATAAAGAGCTGTTTAAAAAGTTTCAATAATGATACGGTCCAAACCTGAAGTCGTTCGTTACATAATGCAAATGTTTCCGAGATACAAATCCTAATAAAAATATCGATGACGTTATTGTTTTAGAAAAGAATACATAGATTGTACAAGAGATGATTTGGTTGACGTATTATTATCTTGATTTTAGTGAAAAAAATGTAGATACAGTGTGGGCAACGTAGGGCTTTGTAAACTTTCCCAAATGCATCTCCTTCTAAGTGCAGTAGAACGATTATTTCAAAAGACTATCATTTATTAGTAGTAGACATCTATATTATTTCGAGATTGAGTACAACGTAGACAATTGTATTGTGACAATGTAAAACTCTACTCGCATATTGTCTTAATAGTAGTTTAAAACCATTTTGATAAATCGAATTAGTCTTAGTAGCGTAGTAAGGTGAGGAACAAGCACCACCTTTCAAGCAAATAGTCTTAATTCTATTGCAAGGCGAATGGCTTCCGAGGAGAAAAGTAAATTACCTTCGTAGATAAAAATCCTGAGAGGCTGCTGTTTATTTATTTGCCATTTTCAAAGTCTCGCCTGGATAATTGTCCTCCTGTTAACGTCACTACGTGTAACTCCGGCGCGCTACTTAGATGCTTGTCGGAAGGCATTTGGAGAAGCGTAAGTGGGATTGCGACGTCACAGCCGTGTTTGTTTGTGCGGTTTTATCGGTGGATCTAAGATTTAGCGTCTAGTTCGAAAAGCCCACCTACATTGTAATTTACTCACTGCTAATTAGATTTTCTGCAAGAGCTCTGCGCGGCTCCCCAGATCGCTGCTGCGGGGAGAATGGCTTAAGACTGAAATTTTGAGCTGTAGACATTCTACTGTAGACAATTTCATGTGATGGAAAGGAATTTGCATAATTGTTAGTTGAAATTATTAACTGTTAGGTGCTTAATTAGGAACCATGTTATCGGGAATCGAAGGATGATGAAGGAGTTATATTTTAATATTTTGCTTGTGTTGAATGTTGAATTTCTTTAATACTACTAGAAGGGAACACGTGCTGAATGAACCCAGTCCTCTTTGCTCAAACGTCTCTAAAATACAACTCCAGTGAAGTTTTGTTTTCGTGTGTTAGTATTTTTAAATAACATAAATTTTACAACTCAAGTTATGAATTAATTCAGCTCTAGTAATTGCACAGCGTCACAATAATCGTTAAGATCAGCACTACTGATGAATTTATGATTTGTTTATCAAATTAAGTTGCTTATATTTCAAACGCCCATTCTAATTTCTTTGATGTTTATTTTTGTCGAGATTTTTTTTTAAATGGACATCTACAAGAAAGTACTCTCATTAATTAAATCAATTTTACCTTATTTTCAACTCATGTAAGCTTGAAACAACATTTAGGACATGTTAAACTTTGAAAATAATATTAATTCGGGGGGCCGCAAAAGAAAGAAGAATAAAATTATAGCATATATTGTAATGGTTCACCGCCCATAGCAATTCTGATTGCCTAATTAACTAAATGAATAAGGTCAACATGAGCACAGAATTAAATATTGTATCTATTGCAAGATAATCAGTACTTTACATTAGAGTACTTGATGTGAGCAGCAGTAACTAATAATTTGAGGGATAGAAGTTAGCATGATATAAAGCAGGTTACAGAAGAGTTACGTTCAGAGTTTCAGATATGATAAATGTTCAGCAGGGCTAATGGAATTTAATTTGTAACTGACTGATTTGAGCTTATTATGTAGTAGTAGTAGTATTTTTGGGGACACTCTAGCGAGTCTAGCAAGTAGGCCTCCATAGGCCTTTTTGTCAGACATTATATGAATAAAATGATACAGAATGACTTGTTAATTACAAAAAGAATATGGGCGTTATGTAGTAGAAGTGTAAGCCAGCAAACGGCAAATTAGCTGAAAGGTAAACGAAACAGTGTTAGCAAAATAATGATTGCAAAGAGCAATGAAAAATGGAAGGCAACCGATCGAAAGACAGTTAGTGAGACGTGAAATGAACTTCAAGTGTATTAGTGCATTATAATCAAAAGTGATTTAAAAGGCAGAGCAAAGAGTAGTCCATAAGGTTAAACATGTTATCAATCCTAATTTCTTTTATAAAAATTAAAAATTTAGTTGCTAAGTGACATGACAGTCTTTTGTTAATAATAACCAAAGAAGCTTGTAAAATTTGTGCTGGGACCAGTTTCAGCTCCTCAGTTTATCACATACAATTATAAATAAAAAGCTCTTCTTAATACCATTTGTGTATAAAGTTATTAACCAGTGTACAGGGCATCTGCGGATATAGTTCGCCAAGTGTTAAGAGGTCCAAGTGAAGCAGATTAGCCAGCAGTAAGATTCGTCCAAGTACGAGTGACTTCGAAGGCCCATTTCTCTAAGTTTTCTCTAAGCGAAAATAGTGCCTACTACGTGTAGGAACGACCTTCAAGAGCCCGTACGTGTAGAAATTCCAACCAACAAGCCATTCCCAAGTGCATAATTCCCGTGGCGTCATTGAGAAGGGTATCCAGCGTCAGAGAGGTCTCCCATTAAAGTAGGATTCTACAGGAAGCCTTTGCTGCAGCCCCATAATTCGCGGAATGAGTCAAGTTAAGACTGACTACGAGGTGTAGCACCAGGTCCCAGCTATTCAGATCAATCCAGCTTCGAGAATTTTAGGTAGCGTCCTTTGAAAGTGCAGGATGACGCGGAATTTTACAGTTTTGGCCGAAATACAAACAAAAAACAATCGCGCGTGGATTTCGACGTCACACTAGAAATGAAACGAGCTTAGCAGTTGCTACGTCACAGTATTAATATTTACCTGACGCTTACTTGCCATTTTGGTGTTTTAAAATTCAATTTAACGCTGTCTTTGCACTGGCAGATCATCGTGTTTACTGAATCAAATTTAGAGTTTATCTAAACGTCAGATGGAAATTGTGCATTTGCCCGTATTTAAGAGTATGTGTCATACAACGAGTTATTTGTCATACAAAGTTTTTTTTAATTGTTGAACCTACACCCTGAACCAAGTTTGTGTCATGTTCTACGAATCTAAGCCCGAATTTATTGCGGATAGATAAAATAAGAAAAGGGCAATAAACCATTTATTTGTCGTAATTACTATTACATTCTTTTAATTTGCCCTGAGTTTGACAGGCAGGTTCGTAATTGAATCTAATACCATTTTGTAAAGTGTGGTATCCCTTGACTTAAATTATTTTATATTTAAAACCCCATATTATATTTATATTTATTTAAGTGAAGGACTATTACAAAGAGGAAGCATTGAAGATAACAGAAGATTCGTTACGATCATTTACCGCGTTACGGAAAGAAGAGTGAATAACATTTCGTTCTTCTCTCCACGCGGAAGTCTTCGGTCTAGTATTCGCCTTTAAGCAGAGACGTTACTGGCAAAGTGGTTGTTTTTACGCTCGTCTCACTTCCACCAGCATGGGATTGTGTAAATTGCACCTGAATATAGCAGTTTGTCGAAGCTATATCGTGCGAATTAGTAGTCCAGAGAAATTGAGAAAATAAAGGCAAAATTTCGGAAAAATTCCCCGGGAAGCCTGATTTTGGTATGAGCCTTAATATTGTAGTTCTAAACAAAATGGGAAAAGTCCCCATCGATCCGAGTGCCGCTAAAAATTTTACTTGGAGTCAAAAGTCTCGTTAACGGTTACTTTTACAGAAAAAATATTAATTATCAAATTTGTAGCTTACGAAATTTCTTACAATAAAGATATGACTTATATTCGTTTTGGAGATAATGCGATTTACAGAGTTGAAACCTCTTTGTTTCTCATGAAACGTGCACTCTTTTCCACACCAGCTTCGAGGTAGAGTACAAGGTGCGTTTTTTCATGTGGTCTCCCCAAAAGACCTAATACACGTTTATTTTTGTTAGAAAAATATTTATTTAAAAAAATTATTATGATCTTGTTCATTAATCAATTATTTTAGATTCAAAAGAGGAGTTATTAATCTCAATAATTAATATTCATCTTCAGACTCTATTTCAGTCTGTATGCTTTTCCCTTTATCATCATCATCTTCTTCTTGTTCTTCTTCCATAGATTTCCATGCACTTTTGTTTATCATAACAATGCATTGAAGGTAATTCCAAATTAAGATTTTTATAAGAATCGCACAATTTTGTTTGTCCATTATGAATTTTTGACGTATAATTTATTATGCAAATTATTGGGTTTGATATCCTCTAACTAACCTTAAATTTAATGACCACACTTATCAACCCCCTATATAGCCAGGCCAAATGTATAAAGGTAAAGATTTTAGGGAGACTCTTATAAAACGTTGCATATTCAACAAAATTTAAATGTAGATGCCTAGTGGTTTGCAAGTATTTTATTAATTAAAAAAATTGAAATTAAAACATGTATTTTCTAAAACTAACATAAAAAGAAGGTCGTAAGATTTTATTAGATCAAATTTGTTTTAGAAACGTTAGAGCATTAAGTGATCCCAGTTGTGTTTTTGAGAAACAAATATTGTTACAGTTACTTATGTTTCGAGAAAATCCTAGTTGTGTAGCTCTAGAATTCACGTAGTGCAGAAGCAAATACATACGGATAGTTATTATTGCTATCTTCTGTAAATGTTATAAAAAAGATATTAAGCACGTATGGATTTATTGTTTCGATAGACTACAAACGTAGGGATTGGTGCAAACATAATTATTAGTAAATATGAAAAAACATGAAATAGCCAGTAGGCAATTGCTTGGAAATTGGTTAATACGTGACACGACCGATAATAGCTTTTTCACATAGCAGGTTTGCTAAATGTCGTTTTCGTATGACGCGCATAATGCTGATGTGTTATTAAATTGCTGGTACTATAACTCAAATCATGTTTATATTAGATTGCTAGCAAATGTATAAACAAATAGTTCCTAGTATGTATCCATTTGGGTAACAGTGGTTAGATTAGAAAATGTGAAATTAGGATTATAGGTATCTAAAAACAAGTTACTGTTGATTCACTGTGTACAAGGGAATTCGTAGTCATATGAAACAAAACATCTGGTTATTTTATCTCAATGTAGAAAAAGAGAGAGTTGCCATAACGCTTCATCTAACGGCTATAGGTGTTACCCTTCCAAATACTTTATGTACATATGTAGCGACGCTTTGAATAGTTTAAAAATATGTTTTAGATAGTGTCCATACCGACATCTAAGATAAAATCTCGAACATCTGAAAGACGTTCCAAGTGTATTATGTTGATAAGTAAGTGTATAATCCAGTAGCCTTTGTAGCGACGCTTTGAATAGTTTAAAAATATGTTTTAGATAGTGTCCATACCGACATCTAAGATAAAATCTCGAACATCTGAAAGGCGTTCCAAGTGTATTATGTTGATAAGTAAGTGTATAATCCAGTAGCCTTTGTAGCGACGCTTTGAATAGTTTAAAAATATGTTTTAGATAGTGTCCATACCGACATCTAAGATAAAATCTCGAACATCTGAAAGACGTTCCAAGTGTATTATGTTGATAAGTAAGTGTATAATCCAGTAGCCTTTGTAGCGACGCTTTGAATAGTTTAAAAATATGTTTTAGATAGTGTCCATACCGACATCTAAGATAAAATCTCGAACATCTGAAAGGCGTTCCAAGTGTATTATGTTGATAAGTAAGTGTATAATCCAGTAGCCTTTGTAGCGACGCTTTGAATAGTTTAAAAATATGTTTTAGATAGTGTCCATACCGACATCTAAGATAAAATCTCGAACATCTGAAAGACGTTCCAAGTGTATTATGTTGATAAGTAAGTGTATAATCCAGTAGCCTTTGTAGCGACGCTTTGAATAGTTTAAAAATATGTTTTAGATAGTGTCCATACCGACATCTAAGATAAAATCTCGAACATCTGAAAGGCGTTCCAAGTGTATTATGTTGATAAGTAAGTGTATAATCCAGTAGCCTTTGTAGCGACGCTTTGAATATTTTAAAAATATGTTTTAGATAGTGTCCATACCGACATCTAAGATAAAATCTCGAACATCTGAAAGACGTTCCAAGTGTATTATGTTGATAAGTAAGTGTATAATTCAGTAGCATTTGTAGCGACGCTTTGAATAGTTTAAAAATATGTTTTAGATAGTGTCCATACCGACATCTAAGATAAAATCTCGAACATCTGAAAAACGTTCCAAGTGTATTATGTTGATAAGTAAGTGTATAATCCAGTAGCCTTTGTAGCGACGCTTTGAATAGTTTAAAAATATGTTTTAGATAGTGTCCATACCGACATCTAAGATAAAACCTCGAACATCTGAAAGACGTTCCAAGTGTATTATGTTGATAAGTAAGTGTATAATCCAGTAGCCTTTGTAGCGACGCTTTGAATAGTTTAAAAATATGTTTTAGATAGTGTCCATACCGACATCTAAGATAAAATCTCGAACATCTGAAAGGCGTTCCAAGTGTATTATGTTGATAAGTAAGTGCATAATCCAGTAGCCTTTGTAGCGACGCTTTGAATAGTTTAAAAATATGTTTTAGATAGTGTCCATACCGACATCTAAGATAAAATCTCGAACATCTGAAAGACGTTCCAAGTGTATTATGTTGATAAGTAAGTGTATAATCCAGTAGCCTTTGTAGCGACGCTTTGAATAGTTTAAAAATATGTTTTAGATAGTGTCCATACCGACATCTAAGATAAAATCTCGAACATCTGAAAGACGTTCCAAGTGTATTATGTTGATAAGTAAGTGTATAATCCAGTAGCCTTTGTAGCGACGCTTTGAATAGTTTAAAAATATGTTTTAGATAGTGTCCATACCGACATCTAAGATAAAATCTCGAACATCTGAAAGACGTTCCAAGTGTATTATGTTGATAAGTAAGTGTATAATTCAGTAGCCTTTGTAGCGACGCTTTGAATAGTTTAAAAATATGTTTTAGATAGTGTCCATACCGACATCTAAGATAAAATCTCGAACATCTGAAAGACGTTCCAAGTGTATTATGTTGATAAGTAAGTGTATAATCCAGTAGCCTTTGTAGCGACGCTTTGAATAGTTTAAAAATATGTTTTAGATAGTGTCCATACCGACATCTAAGATAAAATCTCGAACATCTGAAAGACGTTCCAAGTGTATTATGTTGATAAGTAAGTGTATAATCCAGTAGCCTTTGTAGCGACGCTTTGAATAGTTTAAAAATATGTTTTAGATAGTGTCCATCCCGACATCTAAGATAAAATCTCGAACATCTGAAAGACGTTCCAAGTGTATTATGTTGATAAGTAAGTGTATAATCCAGTAGCCTTTGTAGCGACGCTTTGAATAGTTTAAAAATATGTTTTAGATAGTGTCCATACCGACATCTAAGATAAAATCTCGAACATCTGAAAAGCGTTCCAAGTGTATTATGTTGATAAGTAAGTGTATAATCCAGTAGCCTTTGACAATTCCAAAAAGACAGACGCTAGTAGAGTTCTTATGAATTTTTCGAAGATAGAGGGTTCGGGGTCTTAGTGATCAAACTATGTTTCATCTCTAATCACAACATAAAGCCCTATGACTGGAATTAAAGAGGTCGACAACGACAAGTTGGCGTGACGCTTCCATTCTATACTGCTTATCCTGGACATAAAAAATTCCGGGCACTCACTGGCATACTCTTTCGACATATACAGGAAGTTATGGATGGTGTTCTAAACACTTCCTTCGCTGATATTTTGATTTTTGATTTCGATTTTTTCAAAAACGGCTCTAACGATTTTTTTTAACTTTACATTTTTACTACATTTTTAATGTGTATTGATGTGAAATAGGTGATTTTCCAGTTGAATACTTCTAAAGTGGGTTTATTTTGTTTTTTTTTCTATTTTTTTTATTAACTCCTATTTTAAATAAAACACATGGTATATTATTACATTTTTTAATTCACCTTAAAATTCTAGAGAAAATTTGTCTTTTCAACTAACGCTCTATTTTGTACCGTTTTTGTAGAATTTGTAATTTTTGAAAATTTTTGACAAATTTTTAAAAATTAAAAATGAAATTTTTGACTAATTATTAGAACTCTGTAAAAGGAAGTTGTGTACGTGTATCACACCAGATTTTTTAATTTCTATTTAATACTATAATTATAAGTAGTTTCAATACTGTAATTATAAGTAGTTAGTATCAAATCTACCGAAATCTACCAAATTTTATGGGTGTACTCTATACCGATTCCTCTACGCTACAGTGTGGCAGCAATGGGAACTGCGGCACATCTAGTGACCACTCGCGACAAACTAGTATGGCGACACGCACTGGTTGAGAATTGCTGCTTTAAACCACATAGTGACGGTAACATACGAAGATACATATGATTTATACATTTTCGATAAGCGATCAAAATCTTTCTTTGCAGGTACACCCTCTTTACATAAAACTGGAATTCTTCGACCCTTCAACTTTTATAAACTACTCAGACATATTTTATAACTGTAGATATTTGACCAAAAGTATATTCAGTTTCGCACCAGGAGATTTATAATCTGCATGTAAAATATCGTATTCCTCCAACAAATAGGTTTTGAGCTATATCGCTAACAGACAGACAGACGAAACTGCGAATTGAGAACTGTGAAGATGTGAAGAAATCTCGGAAGGTGATTTTTTAACGATTACAATATGTACACTAAGTAAAAAGGCGAATATGCTTGTGCTATAAGCGAATCGTTCTAAACGTATTTGGGACATGTGGTTCCAGTGCATTTCAATTTAAATTCTATTAATTCAGTTCCATTGATCAATATGTGTTATATCTACAACAAAATATCCAAACAGCGTTCTGTATACACATGCTTTATACATACGTGGTTGTGTCAATTAATGCTGCTTAATACACACATTCGTAGATTAGATGGATTACGACAACTGCGTCGCGTGCCGTGTCAATGCAATGTGTTAATTGAGCAAGGACTATAATTCTAATCGTATTATAAATTAGACAGGTTGGTAAATCATCTTAAAGGATTAGATTAATAGCAGCTTAGTCGCAGATCACCTACGTAACGCTGCCTTTTCCTTTTCAGACAATTTATCGATTATCGAGAGTTCGCTTTTTGAAATTATAGTTCCTGCTCAACTTCGATGTTTATTGAAGCTTTATAAAACATTTGCAGTCTATTGAGGAAATTGAAAACCTAAATTATCCTGCTATGTAATAATTTTATTGAGGTTGTCCTTCATCCTTTACACACTATCTGTTTCATTCTACTGAAACCATGATATCTATTTAACCTAGGCCGTTTTCATCGGATAGTACAATAAACAATGATTTATTTCAAAAAGTTGAAGCTATAAAATTTCAAAGAAAGATATCGACCGTAATTGAGAAAATGGATAAATTGGAGTATCCAGCAATTATTAAGTACCTATATTTAAAGGGTGTAAGGGGTAAACAGAGTTTTTAAAGACATGTTTACTACACTTGGTGATCATTGTCCTACATATGAGACTCTGAAAAATTAGATTAGATGCTTCAAAAGAAGTATATTTTTCATCGAAGGTGCAAAGACGCTTGGAAGACCTATTTCTGTCTACAACTGTATAACTATAGATGTAGTTCATAACATGATATCATCAAACCGTCAAATTGGGCTGAAACGAATATTTTATAACGGGTGTCCAAATTTGAGGTTGGATTTTAAATTTCGCGGCATGTGCTCTCTGTCAAACATAGAGCACTAATATTTTGTAGTTGTCATTTTGACACATTACCATTTAAGTTATTTAAGTTATGAAGCGGTTTACGGTTCAGCAACGCATATTTATTGTAAAAACCCGTTACAGGTATTGGAAGAGTTTTGCAGAAACTGCAAGGAAAGTTCGCTCTATGGACTTGCGTGACATGTGGTTTCAACAAAATGGTGCCACATGTCACACAGCGCACGAAACTATAACTTTACTGCAATCAAAGTTCAGAGGTAGACTTATCTCTCGATATGGTGACATCGATTGGCTGTCAAGATCAAAGCCGGATTAAGGATATGCGAGGACCGGGGCTAAATTTTTTTAGAGGCCTCATTCCCCAAGTCAGAGGCATATTCTACAAACATGCTTTATTATTTTATAAAATTAATATTTTATTATAGTTAGGAACCTTTTTAATACAATGTAGGAACATGCATATCAAAAATTTTGTTTTCTTACTTTTAATTGCAGAAATTCTTCAATTATGTTATCGAAATATAATTTCCCAAGGACATCCCTTTCAATGCTCATTAAAATAACCGCAGTTAATCGGTTTTGGTTAATACTATTTCCCAATTTATTTTTAATAATTGACAATTTTGAAAAAGACCTTTCTGATTCACAGTTTGTTATCGGTATGCATAAATATATTTTGAAAACAATGTAAACGGGAAATTCTCCAGACCCTTTGAACAGGTAAAATTCTAAGAAATTTCAAATGCAAAAGGTTTTAAAATTTCCGAAAGAAACATTTACACAACAGGTACAAGGCTATTTAAATGACTAGAAACCGCACTAGATTTTATAACCTTCGAATCTTTTCGAGGCCCCCAAAATTCGGTGGCCCGGGGCTGCAGCCCCCTTAGTCCCCCTCTTAATCCGAATCTGGTCAAGATCTCGCGATTTGACGCCTTTGGATTTTTTTCTCTGGGGTTATGTGAAAAACAATAGGCTACAGACAATTACAGACCTAAAGACCGAAATTACACGCGTAATTGGTGAGATACACCCTCGTTTATGTTTAATTGTCATTAAAGATTTGGAAAAGAAAAGAATGGTTTCATTTCAGACGACCCGAGGAGGGCACTTATCTGATATTATCTTCCTTGTTTAATCGTTACGTATATGCTTTAAGTTGTCATTAAAATATCTTATATTTTCAAATTATTTACGCGTTTTATTAACGAATTTAAATCCAACCTGAAATTTGGACACCCTTTATAAGCGTTTCCATCGCATAGTTCACGTCGATTTGGATATGAAAAAATCAGCAAAATAGATCTACAAATGTTCAAATGTAGATCCGAATGAAGAAAGAGTGGAAGTATAGCACTCAATCTGTACCTGTTTTAATAAAGATTTTGAGCTGTGTGGTTACCACGTATGAAACTTTGGTACATTTGTACGACCCAGGGAGAAAACAGCAATAAATTGAATGAAAGCACTCCAGTTCTCTAAGGTCTGAAAACTTTCGTGTTCAAAAATCTGCTGGAAAAGTTTTGACTCAGCTTTTTTGGGATAGCCATGTAGTAATTACGACCGATTTTCTGTATAAAGGTAAATCAATAACTCGACAATATTATTCTACATTATTGAAAACAATTTGCGATATATTGGCCGAAGGTGTTGTTTTTGCAGGCAACGCCCCTGTATATAAATCGTACGTTGCTCTGAATACATTTTGTGAACTAGGGTTCAAATTACTCCAACACGCTAATTATTCACCAGTTCTGGCTTTCTATGATATCTATTTCTTCAAACAAAACGAGTTTGAAAGAACGTAAATTTTGTTCTAACGCAGAGGTAATACGAACTGTGGGAGGCACAGTACTATAGCTACAACTTGCGGCGCCTAATTTATTCCAAGTATTGCATACCTACAACGTAGTTATATTTATTTAATGTTTTACCCTACAATTATTATCATTCATGCATTATGGCAATATTTGTTATGTTTTAACTGTTACGGTTGACTTTTCTGATTCTATTTAGTTTCAGATAAATTTCCTTTTAAGATGAATTTATATTATTCATATGCTCTCTAGTAAATTATTAATATTAAATGTTATTAAATATTTCTAGCTTCATCAGAACACAATTACTCTCAAAACAGGTCGGGTTCACGCATGATAATGATAAATATTGTTGTTATTTCTGAAAAGTCGTTTTGTTTAATGAAAGCGTACTTCAAAATTCATATGACATTTTCTACAATTGTCACTGTCATATATACTATGACGGTGGAAACCCAATCACAAACAGTTATTTGTTATAATACCTGTGATTCAATAAACATGAAAAGAGTAAGTAGTCCCTTTTTATTTACTTCACTTCACTCTTTTAATGCTTTACTTTTAGTTCTTTCAATAAATACCTGCAGCAGGAATTTGATCTGCTTCTTCACTGATCCAAGTGTATACCGTCTGCTTTCTGAAGTTTCCTAATCTGCGGACTAATCCCAGTATAGATGCAATCAACTACCAGTAACTGCAAACGTTCTCCAGCCAACTATGACAGGATAATTGTCGCTTCCACCAACAAGCTCAAGATCCACTAGCAGTAACTGCAATGTCTCCTTTCCAAAGCTCAGGCAGCTGTCGACAACCCAGTAACACGAATCTCGATAAGGTTCAACTTACAAGACGTATACTCCAATAAGAAGCTCGACGAAGTAGATGCAACGCCCGTTATCCAATTCACATGATGTAATTAATTAACAATAAACTCAGTACAGCACCCAATTCCAGAAGTTACATTTATAGATTGTAGCAGTTTAACTTATGATACTCCTACCATACACATTATTCTCCATAATTTCACCATATAGTTTTATTTATTATTTTTTTCTCTTCCCGCCAATTTTATATTTTGTATACCCTTTTATATACCAAATATATTAAAAATCAATTTATAAAAAGGTTTATTTTTCAAATTTTGGACTTACAAAATAGTATTACATGTTTTTCTAATCTAAATTTATTGTTCATAAATAATAAAATTCTCCATAGTGATATACTTTATGAAAATTGTTCAAGTTTAACACTACTAGATAATATGTTATTACATTTATTCAATACCTGACATATTGAATGGCTTGTTCAAATACGTCTTTGATATTAACTTTCCACTTTAATTCAGGTACTATTTACATCACATATTTGACCCTTTCTGTTTCTTAGTTTGAATTGTTCGACTGAATGTTAATAATTATCATATTCTTTTTAATACTTAAATTCATTTTTGTATTTTAATAATGAAATATTTTAATCATTTTTTTAAATAATATCAAACCCTTGAACTATTTTTACCAAATAAAATAGCATTCTTAGGGTAACCATTACAATACTTTTGCTCAAATATATACAGGGTGTGCACCTTAAAAGAATAAATATCTATTGCTTTAACTGAGGAATAGTAAGTAACAATTTGCACATTGCTCAGACTTTACCCTTGCCGTTAATAATACCTGATAGATACAGGATGAACATCGCAAATGGGACAGAATTTTATAATGCCTTTATAACGTAGCGAGAAGCGCAATGGGCGTTCGGTCATGACGCAGTGGTTCAAGCGTATGATTCAGCCCGATACGCGCCTGGGAGCTCGAGTTTGAATCTCATCGATAGTGATAAGATTAACCAAATTTTCGATCTTGGCAGCTTTTCAATAGTATTTTCAAAACCCACATAAAAATGTAGCAGAATCGACCTGTTAGTTGTGATGCCGCCGAGACAAGATAATTCTCGATCGTGTCCTGAAATTCCAGATAAAGATTGAAACATTTAATTCGAGTATTTCTTAATAAGCCTTTGAGAAATAAAATAATCAAAAACTCCACAATTCTTATAAATGCAATACTTAATATTCACACGATTGCATCACAAAGCATGAACGAATGACACTATTGTACCTATGTTAGCAAGTGTCACATTATTTGTTTATATAGCGAAATCATCAAACTGCTATTTCAAGTATAATACCCCATAATTAACTTCAGGGGATTCCAAACACCTTGAAGTTTGAAGTACGAAATTATTTTAGGATTATGTTGAGATTGAAGTAACCTCAGCCTATATTCAGTACGCACAGCAAATATTTAAAATTCGATAATCAAGATTCTCGACAGCGAAATCGAGAATTGACGTTCCAAAATTTTCGAGTTCGGGATCGAGAATCAACTTTCGAGAATTTTCGAGATCGAGATCGAGAATGAGTACTTCTCGTCTCGTCTCGTCTCGCGGCGAAACTACTCACCGCGACTGCAGTTTTTTTAAATTATTTGCAAATGGATGTAATGTGCATTACTAAGTGTTTTCTTTCACTATTTCAGTATTATTAGCAATGTTAAGATATTTTGTACATAATTTTGAATATTTTTGCTTTCCTTCGATATTTTGGAAATTTGTAGTTTCAAAACTTCCACTTACGAGAGAAGTTCCGAGTAGAGCCGTTTATCGATGTGTTCGAATGGCACCATTCCTACTCACAAACAAATGTTGGAAAAGGTGTATGCTTAAGATCAATTTGTTGCTCAAAATTTTTAATATTCTATTTTTGTCTCACTCTCTCCCGCTCTCCCTCTATCTTAACTGCAGTTCGCCATGTTTGTTATATAAGACTAGTTTGGAAACCTTTCTATTAACAAAATCTCAAAATAACTGCAAAAAATACTAAATAGGAATTTACAAGAGTATATGCTTGACGCTGCATTGTTTAATAATAAACCCTTGCAAATGTATTTTCAAGGAGGTTATGGGGTATTTAGCGTACCTGGTACAGAATTAGTATTTTAAGGTGGAAATAGGTGAGCCGATGGCGCAGCGAGCAAATGCTCGCCTCTCAGGCGGCCGGCCCGGGTTCGATTCCCGGTAGATACTGTAGATGGATTTTAAAAATCGTACGCTCCCCGGCTACCACGCTAACATCTGTGGTAGTCGTTAACCCCTAATAAGGGAACTCTTCCTCAATTTCGACGGGCAAGGCTAGCCACCTACCCGGCCTAAGGGCAAAGAGGGCTCCTAGAACCACTTTGTGGTTATAACAGGCCACTGGCCTACAATAAGAGGAAGAAGAAGAAGAAGGTGGAAATAGCTGGGCCTGTTTATATAAATGCTACCGTTTAAGAAAACCCCACAAAAGATTTATAGGATTGAGATCCGGCGATAGCAGTAACCATTGGACCAAAACCAAGCTGTTTAAAAAATCACCAGTCTACTGTCGAACATAACTACAACAGAGAAGAGGTGTGTCATCCCGCTATAACCAGATTATTTCACTCGGAACTCGAAATGTTTTAGTTTGCATCATTTTAAAGTAGCACAGCTAAGGCATGAATGAGGAATGAGTTAGAATCTTAAAAATCGTGAAACGTCTACCGCTGTTTCCTTTTAAAGTCATTTCAGTATTCAAGCTGTGATTAAGTAAAGTATTAATTCTCATAGCAATAGTATCTACGAGTATACAGCATGGGAGTTATAGAAGAAAAAAATTTACGTATACAGTTTTTCTCAGAAATTCCGCCACGCCGAGTTATATCCCTCTAAAGGGGATGGTTATATTAAAATTCTATATTGGGCAAGAATTTGACTATACAAAAATATGTTCTGAAAAGTCTGATTTATTTCAAAATGTTTTTAGCTCTCTTAGCCTTTTCACGCAGCTAATGGTTTTTTTTATGTAAAGAAATAAAATACTTTTTCTACGACGTCTACTAAAAGTAGGCCTGTTAACAATAGCTTGTCGAACTATAAATGACATATAGATGAGCGTATAAAAGTAAAATCAACTTTTACTTTTAGCATACGTGTTAAAAGTAGACAGCTGATTTTGAACTGAAAGTGAGGTTATAAAGCTGTTTTAATTGCCTTTTTCGTTAG
Organism: Agriotes lineatus; assembly: GCA_940337035.1. Classification (NCBI taxonomy): domain Eukaryota; kingdom Metazoa; phylum Arthropoda; class Insecta; order Coleoptera; family Elateridae; genus Agriotes; species Agriotes lineatus. Next base: position 122,659,558 of record OW679199.1, read on the forward strand.
AAGTAAAGTATTTTAAATCCCTAGAGCATTATGTAATGAACAATGTAAAATTATTAATATAAAGAATTCCGGGCTCCATAGCTCAGTGGTAAGCATTCTGGCTACTTATCTAAGGGTCGAGAGTTCGATCCCCGATCCCGGAGAGGTATTTAAAAAATTAAAAAATGCGGATGAAAACCTCTACAGAATGCCATCATTCAGAAGTGATGTAAAGCCGTGGGTCCCATGTTACTACGATATGTAGCATGTAAAACATCCCTTGCTAAGATTGGAACCCTTAGAGCTAGCGCGCACGGGCGATTTTCTAGCCGCACGGCTTTTTGACCGCAGCGGCGAGATTGCCGCTTCAGAAAATTGGGTGAGCGCACGAGCGGCAGAATAACCGCTATTTGACAATGTCAGATTGACGTTTATGTGCAGATGAAAATTAATTTTGTGGAAAAAGCTGCATTATGTGCCTTATTATTGCGTCTGAAAAGAAGCGAAGAAAGAAGACTGTTGAAAGGCCAATTTCACAAATTATGTGATGACTTGTGTATGTACCCCAAAAATGTTTTGGTTATTTTAGAATGAGCAAGAAATCATTTGACGAATTATTATACATGATACAGCCGCACATTACATACGAAAACACCAATATGCGGGTCTTTTCCCGACTTCGATAATTAATTTTTTCTTCAAACGGCAGTAAAATATGGCATTATACTGCTGGATTGATGATGCTAAACTGTCACTTTATTGCCAAGCGGCAGATAATATTATCTGCCGCTGACGAGCGGCAGATAAAGTTATTATCTGCGCTGACGACTTTATCTGCCGCTCGTCAGCGGCAGATAAAGTTATTATCTGCCGCTCACAACTTTATCTTTATCTTTATCAAGTAATTTTCTTCGAATTTGTTCACAAAATTGTAAATAATTTGTTATAAAAACGTTTGAAGAAAAAATACTATAATGTTATTCGGAGCAAAAGTATCTTTACGTGGCTCGGCTGTACTTATCTGCCTCGCAAGCTCGGCAGATAACCCGTCCAGCCTCGCCACATAAAGTATAACTTTTGCTCCTAATAACATAATATACTATTTCGCTATCAAAATAGTCGAAATCAAGAGCCATTTTTAATAAAAACTAACAAGCTGACGAGAACAAAGCGGTTATTTGACAGTTCGTGCGCCCACGCTGTACTAATATGATTTGATCCATATCCGAAGGCGGCAACCGCGCCGCTTCGAAAATAGGACAGGTTGCGTTTTAAAACCGCCGCGGTAAAACTGCCGCTAGTGCGCTCACATTCATTTAAACTAGCGTGTTCTATTCATGCGGTTAAAAACCGCGACGGCTGAGCGGCTGATAAAACGTCCGTGCGCGCGTGCTCTTAGTCTGGGCAGAATTCTAAGTAGGACTTTGACCATATGATCAAAGTAGTCAATGTCTAAGGTACCTGATACTCTGCATGCCTAGACTTTGTCCACGGGGTTGGCAAAACGGGCCTATGAAGGCCTACTTGCTAGACACAAGTCTCCCCAAAAATACTACTACTGTAAATAATAGTTTCTGACAACGAACGGCTGCAGAATAGTCACCGGTGCCGGTTGCTTATTCACATCATAATTATCAAAAATGTAAACCTTTCTTAAAGAGATATTTATGATTAGTAACAGTAAATTTAAGGTCGGGGAATATATTGTATGCACACTCCAGCTAAAGGTATTATTGCACTTGACATGTTATGGAACTCAGCCTAAGGCTTCGTTAATAATTTTCATGTCTCGTGCACTAAACAGTCACTTTTAGCACTTGTATCATAAATAGTTATTATGATGCACGGTACAGTTATTCAACAATAGTAATTTGTACAACTGGTTTTGAAAGTCATACTTTTTTCATGAATGAAAAAAGGGACTTTCAAAACGTGTTGTGTAGTTTTTTTGGGTAGTGATCTCTTGTAACTCGAAATTTAGTCGAAAAGGTCTTCGAAATTTACAACTGTCAAATTGACGTTTCAAAGTGTACTTTTTTTCACGATTTTGCGTTAAAAAAAGTGGTACTTTCAACAAGATTTTCGTTAAAAAAGACTTTCATGATCACTATACAAAAAAAATGTTTTGCATCATAACATATTTTATCTTTTTACACAAAAAATATTAGCTGCGTGAAAAAGCTAAGGGAGATAACAAACTTTTGAAATACATCGGACTTTTTACTTCCGTTTACGATAAAAGAAGTATTGGATTCACCCCAAAAATTCGAAACTGAGTTTTCAACAGATTTTCACGTTTTAGAGTCCCCTGAACCCAAAAAACATGTTTTTGATCATTGGTCTGTCTGTCTGTATGTTTGTGTGCTGTGAACAAAATATCACAAAAACGAAAAGAGGTATGGCCTTGAAACTTCATATATAAGTTTTGTGTACTATGTAGATCCGACAGCAACGTTTTGAAGAAAATCGCATAACCGGAAGCAGGTGTTTACTCTTGTGATTTTTCAGTTTTTTCGATTTCGTCAAAACGGCTCTAACGATTTTTTTCAAACTATATTTTTACTACATTTTTAATGTGTATTGATGTGAGATAGGTGATTTTCCAGTTGAATACTTTAAAAATGGGTTTCTTTTGTTTTTTTCCTATTTGTTTATTAACTCTTATTTTAAATAGAACTCCCGGTATATTATACATTTTTTAATTCAGCTTAAAATTTTAGGGAAAATTTCTCTCTTCAACTAACGCTCTATTTTGTACGGTTTCTGTAGAATTTATAATTTTTGAAAATTTTTGACGAAAGTTTAAAAATTAAAAATCAAAGTTTTGGCTAATTATTTATTAGATCACTGTAATAGGAAGTTGTATGCGTGTATCACACCGGATTTTTAAAACATATTTTTTATAATCAAATTCTTGTCCGTTAAATAGTTCTAATAATAGTAGTTTGTATACCAAGATAAGAAGTTTAACTTTTTATCACGAATGTGGATTTAGTTGCCAAGGCCCGTAGGGCTAAGGCAAATAAACACAATAGGAATAAAAAGGTACTTCAGTACCGAGGAGTACATTAAGTTTTTTTTTAAATTGAGAAATCGTGAAATTACAACATTTTAACCAACTTTTCTAGGTTATGTTAACGTCGGTTGACGGATATCTGTCGCCCCACTACCTGAAAAAAGTCGTAAAACAATGGATTACTTCACTGCCGATTTATCCTATTTTAATTACTATTTTTTGCCAATGTAAAAAAACAATTATAGGGCTTGCTAATTTTAACCCTTTACAGCCATATGTAAAAATTAGAAACATTTAATAGATAAGTACGTTGTTAGTAGAACATATTTGCGCATTTTCAGTAAAAATGTATTTAATGCGTAAAAAACTTTTTTGGAAATGTCATGTCATGTCAATGTGATTATTTTTTAAACAATCCAAGTTGTAGATAGCGTTTGATGGAGCTTCCAGATGAGTGTCCTGTTATTTTTAACAACTGCTGCTCACCTACTCCACTTTTAGCTAGTTCTGTTACAGCGGAAGAACGATTTGAATGGTTTGTGAAAAAATTGTCGCTGTAATCAGCTACTAGCAAATAGTCACTGTAATTTTGATGCTACTAGCAAATAGTCGGTGCAATTAGCTACTAAAAAATAGTCTGTGTAATTTTGATGCTATTGGTCGATTTGATTTTTTTCTCATTACTATTGGCTGTTGGACTCTTTAAAAAATAATCAAGGGTAATACCACAAAAGGTGAAAATTTTTGGAGATTTTTTTTCGTTCACATGCAAATTATTGCGTTCAAATTTCTCGAAACCAAAACTGCGTTAAAAATTCCACGAGACTGCAGGTCGAGTGGAATTTGAGCAGTTTTTGTTGAGTGGTATTTGGAAAGATTATTCAACAATATGAGTAGATAACCTTTACCATGTTCGACAGTACACATTTTTAACGTGTTCCACTATTAATTCAATACTGGAGCTTCCAACACGATTATTATGAGTGTTTAGAACGACGCTGATTTACAAACTTTGACTTTGACGTTTTGGTGAAATGTCAGTCAAAGGCTACTCACTAAATTGAAATCATTGAAACCAATCGGCTCGGGACAATTTTCATTGGTTCGTCCATTATAGCGTTGAATAATCATTGTAATACAATTTTCCAGTTTGCAGTGAAACAACAAGAATCTGAATTTAATCCCCTTCTTTAGAAGTTTATATGCAAAATTCTTATGTTTCAGAGTCCTCTATAACTTCTAAAAGTTTGGTGGTCAAATTACAGGACACCTTGTATATATCAAGTCTGTTTTAAACGTTGGGGCACCTCTCTCTTTGTTTACTCTAAATATGATAACGTTATGCTCAGATTTGTACAAAACGTAATAAAAGTTTTTCTTCAAACGGCAGTAAAATGTGGCATTATACTTCTGGATTGATGATGCTAAACTGTCACTTTATTGCCATGCGGCAGATAATATTATCTACCGCTGACGAGATAGAGTAATTTTCTTCGGCTTTTCTTATAAACGTTTGAAGAAAAAATGCTATATGTTATTCGGAGCAAAAGTATCTTTATGTGGCTCGGCTGTACTTATCTGCCTCGCAAGCTCGGCAGATAAACCGTCCAGCCACGCCACATAAAGTATAACTTTTACTCCTAATTACATAATATACTATTATATATGCAAAATTCTTGTTTCAAGGTCCTCTATAACTTGTAGAAGTTTGGCGGTCAAATTACAGGACACCCTGTATATACCAAGTCTATTTTAAACGTTGGGATTTACATAAAGGCACCTCCCTCTTTGTTTACACTAAATATGATAACGTTATGATTAGATTTGTACAAAACGTAAAAATACGGACGGACCCACTGATACTAAAACCATCTCAACAGTTTTGTAAAATAACATTAACAACAGACGTAAATTTACGAATATTTACAAAGTTTGTACTCGTTTTTGTAGGTCTGTTAGTCCGCTATGATTTTAAATTGCCAATTTATTATACTATCTAAGTGATAGCAATACAAATAGCATACACACGTGCCCGGAAACGCTCCAGGATAAAAATCAAAATAAAAAAATGCACAGACCGATCTGGCTGGCGCAACGCGCAGTCGGAAACTCGTTCGCTATCGATTTCCTATAACAGGATCACATAAGCATAATAATAGTAGTAGCTGTTTACGTGTTTTGTGCAAATTGGCAGTTTCAGAGTGTGCACTCAAAATTGGCACTCTTGCTAATACTGTTTTCCTATTAACGAAGTGATTGTAAAGGTTGCAAGATTTGCTGTGCTACTAATTGGTAAACAGTGAGGAAAGAGTGGGAGAAAGAGAGAGAAAATAAACAAGATAAAAGACTACACACGGAGAGGAAAATACGCACGAAAGAGAGCGATCACGAGATAAGAAGAAGAAGAGGATGATGGATGATAGAGAAATATAAAACAGATAAATGGCAACGCACTTGGTCTTAATAATTCCAACTGGTGATATTTTTACTCCCAGAAATTATATTATTGTGTATTATTAATCAACTTTAATAATTTCTTACTTTGAAGCACATAAGTCATAATTCAAGTGACAAAGCTAAAATATGAGCACTTCAGTAATTTCCAACAAAAAAATTTATTGAAACGATCTGAAGCACCATTATTCACAACAAATGCCAAGCATAAAATAATCTGAACGAATAGGCGTTTTCCAATTTTAATTATTTTGTCTTTTTCCCGGTGCTTTGCGAAAATCAATTTTGTTGTCTGTTTTTATTTTCCACCCACAGTTTCTTTTATCTTGATTTAATCTTCATAACCTAACCTTTGACCAACATTTAAATGTGAATAAAATTAGCAGATTTACAAATGTAGATATTTGTATTTATCCATCAAGCGCCTGTCCAACAAGAAAATCGAGTTATTAAAATGTTGAGCCCTCATGTTATGACAAATAGTTTGTAAGAAGACGGATAAACGTTTCGGTGATATTTCAAGAACATAAATGGAGAATAAATGGTTTTAGGTTCGGGATTTTTGGAAGCATCGAACACCGGTACAACTCCACAGTACTTATACGAGAATAACTGCACGTAATTCTAGTCAGGCAACACACATTACTACTAAGAGTTGATAACTAGAATTGCGGTTAGCTGCAGAACGCCGCTGCAATTGAAATGATACGATATCAAAGCACTTTCGCTTGTATTACACGAATCATATTAAGTAGTACAGTTTCTTGATATCAACTACATTTGCATGCGCTGCATAATTAAACGAGTTTGAGCATGTATTGCATATTCAGTTGATTTACTCCAAATATTTAAAACGTACACATGCGTCTGATCATTTTGTTACTAACAACCAAAGTTGTTTATGTAATTTTAAATGCTTTTTATGGGGGGCTTTTGAAGAATTGAAGAAATTTTTTACGAAATACTTTATCAGCAGACTAAATTGAGATAGCATATCTAGCTTCAACATCATAAAACTACTTTCAGTTTATAGGTGTCTTATCTTCTAAAACTTCACAGTCTTGTCTTGCATTTTGTGATTAAAAGGTGATGAAAATTGTTACACCAATTGAACTGACAGTGATTTAAGCACACTTCAATCAGGCTAATAAATAACAAAATGCATGGAAAAATTAGACATTACGCCAAGTCCAGCATATACAGATATTGTTGATGATGTAGCCATGTCGATGATTAAAGATTCATTTGAATAAACAGCTGTTTTTATATTATTTGATATTAAAAAGGAGAAACTGGATTCAGTAATATTACCGTAAAGGTTTTATACTTTTTGTTAGCGGTTCTGACAGCCGATCCGTCGAAGCGGTCCAGATGTCGACCTAATCGCTGCCCTCTAATTTATGTATTTTAGAGTATTAGCCCCATAACGAAGGGCTAATAAATTATATATTTTATTATTTCTATAATTGGTTGGCTCTGCATGTTTTAAGAGCGGTCGAAAGCGATGGCATATCTTAAACCTTGCTCGAATGAGCCTGACGTGCTTTTTGTATCGTTGTTAAGTAGATGCTGTTATTACAATTACTGCAGTCGCATTAATTCGTGATATCGGACCATCGGTAGCTAATACTTTTTCAATTTTTTTTTTAATTTAGGAGAACAACTTCAGCAACGGTTTTTTAAGAGAAAACTAATTTTTGTAAAAATAACTAGCTTTTGTCAAAAGCGCAGTTTAAACTTTATTTAAAATCAACTTTAACGTTTCGCAAGCATACTGGCTTCATCAGAACTTTAAAAGTTATTACAAACAGGACATGCTCATACACGATCACATCTGAAAATTATAATATATGTTAGTTTTAAATATGTGAAAAAATAATTTCCTCGTTTTATTAGTTATCTATTTTTTTATATGTATATTTTGTAGAATTTCATTGCAACAATGGGTCTTCATATCTGTTTATTTGAGCAACTCTTCAGGTTTTTTGAACAAGTAAAATTCAACAATATTTTCATTATTTTCAATCTGTTAAAAATAAAAGTTAAAATGTTATTTTAAATAATTTATATTTAAATTTACTTAGATTTTTTTTGTTTTTTATTTTGTGTTAAAATTCCATACTGTTGAAACTTTTCCTGGTGGATTTATTATATTTGTGTAACTTTTTTGTGTGTTTTTGTTACTCGTTAATATATAGAGCACCTTTTTGACCTTGAAATGCGATGGGCATTTTTTCTGCTTTGATTAAAATTCGATTTTAGTTAATAATTAATTGCTAATTATGTCTATAATACTACCCTTTTAATTTATTTTGTATGAACATATGGTTCTAGTTCTTCCCTTTTAATTGTTTGATTTTGGATTTCAAATCTTCTAAAAATTTTCAGTAGTCTTGGAAAGGTGCTATATTGCTTGGTTTGGTTGTATGGGCAATTATCTAATTGTATTATCAGCAATTACTATTGTGACGGCCTTAATTAATTGTTTATTTACATGTATTCTTAATAAAGTTTGGTTTAAGGTGTGGTTGTCTAATTCCTTTTTTCATTTTAGTTTGTTGATAAAATGACAGCTAATACCAGTGCCCTTTTTTGGCAGCTTTTAGAGTTTTTAGATAATATTTTCCGTAACTTTGATTAGTAAAAGACAGTTTTAAAATTTTAAATACAATTATGTAACTTCTAAGTAAGTCATTTTGTTGATTTATTTATTAGTTTTTTTATAATGTTATCGTATGTTTTGTTTAGAGTTTAGGCGATTTTTTAAATTTCGATTTCGGTAATAGTCGACGTTTTTAAAAATGTGCCTGGTTGTGCAATATTTTAGGATTGATTAAGAGCAATATTTGGTTTGTTTGGATTTAACATTTTTGTTTTTACTGATTTTTTGTGTTGGGTCATTCTTTTTTTAGATATTGCTTTGTTTGTCCGATATATGTTGCATCACAGCTTTTGCATTGTACATGATATGATAATAATAATAGATCTTTATTGAACAAAAGAATATACATTTTCCCAACAGGGGAAGTATCGGCGTATAACAATATAAATTGTCAATAATGCACAAAATTCATTAAAAATAGTGCTAACACAAAAATGAAAATAAAAAATCAAATAGAAAGGTAAATGCAGTCAATGCGGTTGAAAGTGATGAGTTCACCACATATATTTAATTAGCGACCAACTTAACATAAAATAGAAAATGACGTAAAAAATAGCATAGAAACAAAGAGTAAACTTCATGAATAAATTAAAATGTCTACATTCCCTAATGAAAAAATGAACAAAAATCACACGATGCAAGTTGTCTATTTAACAAAAGTGACTTTACTTGCTTCCTAAAGAAGTTTATGGTATCACAATCTTTAAATACAGTTCTCAATCTGTTTAAAGTATTGCATGCCAGATAGTGTAATCCAGACTGAAATTTAGTGGTTCTGTGTGGAGCAATACAATAATAGTCATCATTTATAAGGGTTTTGGTACGTACAGTATGCCTTTGAATTAGCATCATCATTATATCTATGATATATGATGTGGGATTTTAGATTTCTATCTGTTTTGTCTTTTACATTTTTATAAAATATTTTTTGGCCAGGTTATGGTTTGGGAAAGCTGTATAAATGTCTATTTTTTCAGATAAGCGAGGACATATATCGAATTGTTGTGTAATTTTTAGTTATCTTTTGTTGATTGTTAAGTTCTTCTTTTAAAAGGTTTGGTTGTAGATTTATTGAATTATTGCTTTTATTTAGTATATGGAAAATTTATATTCGTTTTTATATTTTTATTTATAAATTCTATGGTGTAGTTATCTTGTAAGTGTATGTTTGTTATAATATTTAGATTGTTTCTGTGATGTTTTTGTCTGACAACAAAATGTCCCGATATTACACTTTTTTATATTTTCTCAATGACAGTTTTTTAAAGACCAGGAACCTTTAACACTGAAAGGATTTTTATTTATTATGTTGTACAAAATTTTTCCTAAATATTTTGCGAATTTATATGTAAGGCTCATGTAAGAAGCTACTATTGGTCTTAGTGGGATGTTAGGTTTGTGTAATGTTGGTAACTCGTACATTAATGGCGGTGTTCCGTTATGTGATTTTTTTAATGTCAAGTTATTTTCTGTGTATGTAATTTGAGTAGGGTCTTTCTTCCAATGAGTAAGTGTTTTCATCACTTAGTAGTTCTTCCAATTTATTTTTATACATGTTGTTTGTTAGAATTATTGTTTTTTTATGTTTTATCTGCTTTAGTTATAATTAAATGAGTGTTTTTTGCAAAAGTTTTCGTTGGTTTGACTTTGGTTAAAAGTTCTTGATTGGGTTTTTGTTGTTTTGCTCTATTAGTTATGTTTGTTTTATTTGGTTGATTTTTATAATTTGTTAATATGTTACAAATATTTGCACGCGTGGTGTTTTGTTTTTCCGCGTCTAGTTTACTTAAGCTGTTTTCAATTGGAATATTTTTTAGTTCGAAAAAATTTAAATTAGGTCAAGCATATATTGAATATTTTTTGGTATGTTTATATTGGTTAAGTTTTCAGTCCAGTTAATTTGTTCTTTGCTGGAATCAAGTTTTGTAATTGTATCATATTTTTCATTTTGTATCTTTTTTGAGTTGTGTTTTTGGATTTTTTATGTTTATTGATGATTTGGTTTTCTAATTTACTATATTTCTGAGTATTACTTGAAAGAAAAATACGTATTATATTTCTTGGGAAATTGATTTCTAAGTACTGTCTACAGTTATTTATTTTTGTTAAGTTGGTTTTTAGTTGTGTGAGCATCATTTACTAGAATTGATAAGGTTTTATTTAAGAATTCGTTAAGAGTATTATTAAGTTTTTCCTTGTTGTTTAGAATTTGGAAAACAATATTGTTAACATTTTTTTGTAGAAATTTAGGGATCAGTGATTGTTCTTTATAAACTGCGAGGAAAGTTATTCTTTCACTTACTCTTATATAGGATTTACTATAGTAGTCCATGTGCTTGAAATACTGGAGCACTTCATTTCCATAGTTATGGATGACCAAGTTTTGGAATTCTTGATGCGTTATGTTCATTTTTGATAATTTTCGGTTTGCGGTGTTGTTTCTATTTTTTTATGTGTTGCCTGGTTTAGTTTGATTGAAAAGTTTTCCTTTATGTCCAGTGGATATTATTTGTGTGGAATCACTCTCCAAAAATGATTTCTGTAGTAAATTAATTTTAATATACAGCTGTTTTTATATTATTGGTTATTAAAAAGGAAAAACTAGATTCAGTAATATTACGGTAACGGTTTTATACTTTTTTTAAATTCAGGATAACAATATTTCGTCTACAGTTTTTTTAAAGAGAAAACATATCTAAAACTAACATACACGTATATTATAATTTTCAAATATGATCGTCTATGAATATGTCTTGTTTGTAATAGTTTTTAAAGTTGACAAAGCTAATATGTTTAGCGAAACGTTAACGTCTATTTTAAATAAAGTTTAAACTGTGATTTTGACAAAAACTAGTTATTTTTATAAACATTAGTTTTTTCTTAAAAAAACGTAGCTGAAATTGTTCCCCTAAATAAAAAAAATCGGAGAAAGTATAAAACCTTTACGGTAATATTACTGAATCCAGTTTTTCCTCTTTAATGTCAAATAATGATTAAATATGTCTCCAATAATTGATTGACTTTTATGGAGCACATCAGTTGCGTTGTAAATAAAACTTCGGAGAAAATAGGCTTTTACAATAATGAACCATAAGTTAGTCAAAAATAATAGCTTATTAAACTTCTGTCACTAATATCAGTATATTTGAGGCAATTATTACAAACGATCAAGATCTGCATAGATTGATAATTTGGCAAATTAAACAATGGGAATTAAATAAACAGACACTGATACGCACTAAACTAGCATTGCAGAGTACAGATAAACTTTTGGTGTGTTGAATGTTAACGTCATAGCTTTACTTTGTACATAATATCAGATTGGTGTTTAGTATTCTACTAAATAAAACAGAGCCAGTATATATAGGAGAGTACCGCCACGTCCGCCATGTTTACTCCTCTGACATATGGGTCACTTTGAGGTTTGTAACACAATTCCGTCGACGTGACGTTTGTTGGCAACCCAAAACTTTACTTAAAATTGGCAAGACAGTAAGTCTATGTCAAATTTGAGGTTAGCAGGTTAGGTTTTGCATCAGTTTTGACACAAACCGACGCAAAACATAACCTGTTTTTTCAATATTTTATTAAATCATGGTAGCCATGAAAAAATTACTCAATTTTTTCCGCTGTTTGCTCTACTTTTACTAAAGAATTATACAACTACACTAAAATAAAATAGATTTTAAAGCCTTCTACCGGTTTTAGACCTAAATAGTATGTAACAGTTTGCACTTAATGTATTTAACGGTAGTAACATTTGTGAAGGGCTCGGTCAGTTCGCTTAGACAACATTTTTTGAAGATAATCGACCAGAAATAGAAGAGAGTGAATATTGTTAGAAGGTTGTGAAATACTGATGATTGGAGTGTTACATGCTCTAGAAGTCTAGATTTAGTACGAGGCAGGAAAGCCGTAGCAGTGGATGAAATCCCAATGAAAGTATTACAGTTTTGTAAACGGGTTTACACCAAACTTCCCTCGGAAGGTCGCTAGTGTAGTCACAAAATAAGTACAAATATCTTAACGTTGCTAATCATACGGTGACAGTAAAAGGAAACATTTAGTAATGCACATTACTTCAATTTGCAATTAATAAAGGTGTATCTCACAGAATTCGATTCCTACCCCGAGAACCGAGAACCTTTTGGCTCACTGAGGTCATGTAATACGACTAGGTTATAAACGACGTAGTTACATCAACGGTAAACAGTTGAGCTATGAGCAAAATATCATTTTTATTTAACTAATAGTTTTTGAGTTAAAAAAATTGACAGATTATTTTTTAAGGTTCTCAGCCTGTATATATTTGACCGAAAGTATATTCGGTTTCGAGCCAGGTATACATATAATCCGCATTTAAAGTATCGTTTTCTTCAAGAAATAGTTTTTAAGCTATACTGTCAACAAATTGACAGACAGATGGACAAACATACAGACTTGAGAAAACATGTTTTTTGTCATCTAGGGACCCTGAAACGTGAAGATCTGAAAAATCTTGGAGGGTGATAATTTCACGATTACAGTACTTCATTCGTCTCTCAGTCCAGAGAAGTAAAAGTTATTCTTTTTCTTAAACTTGCTGCTTCCAGCAGAAGCATAAGGCGCCGGTTGGTGTTTCAAAGTTTTTGGTAGGGAATTTCTAATCTTACGCATCCGGGTTGAATGGGCTATTTTCATTTTTGTATTCTTCAACTTGTTTCTAGTTTTTATCAGTTTTTCGTTTACTTTGAGGTAACGTTTAGTCTTTCCAATTCTTTCTCAATGCTTCTTTTCCATGTTTTCCTTGCTACGCAACCCAATATAACATTTTCCTACTTTGGTGCAGAAAGCGACCATTTTTTGCACTCTTATATGTCAACACTTTCTGCACTCTAATGTCAAGTGATCATTTGATTGGCTAAAATTGACAGATGTCAAATTTTTCTAACAAATATCAAATTCAAAAATTACAGTTCTTGTAGAACGTGAAACCGTCGTAGAAAAATAGTATGTGACAACTTATGTAAATGGAACACCAGTCAGCACCTGTGTTCCATCTTCCGCATAGGTTTTCCAATTTCATTGTTCTCACACATGCAATATAATATACCATTTCCTCTTCTATATATTGTAGTGGTTTACTGCCTACAGCAATTCTGATTACCTAAGTAACAGAATGAATAAGGTCAAAATGAGCACAGAAATAAATATTTTATTTATTTCAAGATAGTCAGTATTTTACATCAATAAGTGCACTTGATGTGAGCAGCAGCAAATAATAATTTGAGGGGTAAAAATTAGGATAAGATAAGGTAGGTTTCAGACGGATTACGTTCAGCTTCAGATATGATAAATAGTAATGTCGTACCCGGTCTAAAATCAAACCCGGGTACCCGACGTCCCTAATGATAAATGTTTCGAAGGGCCAATGCAATTTAATTTGTAACTAACGGATTTGGGCTTAGTAACATCAAACATAATGTGAATAAAATGATACAAAATGATTTGATAAGTACAGAAATTGTATGAGCGTTATGTATTAAAAGTTTATAGGCCAGCAAACGGTAAACAGGTAAATGAAAAACGGTGCTAGCAAAGCAATAATTGCAATAGAACAATGGAAAAATGTAAGGCAACCGAGTGAGATGCTAAAAGAACTCGTGTATCAGTGCATTATAAACCAAAATGAAAATTAAAAGCAGAGCAAAGTGTGGTGACATTTATCCCAAGAAAAAAACAATTTAGTAAAAATGCGAAGACATGACATAACAACTCTAGTCCATAAGTTCAAACATGTAATCAAACCTATTTTTTTTAACAATTGCAAATCTAGTTGCTTAGTTACGAGACAGTCAATTATCATTTTTAATCAAACAAGCTTAAATTTTTCATGTTGGGGGAAAATTGAGCTCGACATTTATTGTATTAAATTGTGAATAAAACGTCATTTGTGATCCTAGTTTCGTGTTAAAGTTATTCACCAAGTTGCTGGACATTTGTGAGTGTAAGTGTAGGAGCTCCCAAGATAGTACAATCAGGCCAGCAAGTTGCCACCTGGTGCTGCGTTGAGTGCGAGCGTACGTTGGTGAAGATTTTGAGGCAGTTCCAGACATAGGAAGGCAGATCGTTTTGTGCCACATAGAGGGGAGGCCTACAGCTATCCCTGGGTAAAAGTATTAGAACCAGCAAGTCATTTCCAAGCGAGTATTTGCTGTGGCGTCCTGAAAGTGTGCCAACCAACAGCGGAGCACCTCGTCAAAAAAGGTAGGATTCCATAAAAACTAGGAGCACCAGCCTCGTAGAAACTGGGTTTCGTCAAAAATAGACCTTTGCCGAGAAATTCAACCTGTTTCCCGAGTCTCAGGTTTATTGAGCTTCGAATAATTTAGCTGGCGCCCCTAAAAAGTACGAATTGAGGCGGCAGTTGCAGTTTTTGCCGGAAATTGAACAAAAACGAATCACGGGTGGGTTTACGTCACACTAGAAACAAAACGAGGTTAGCCGTTGCTACGTTACAGAATTAATCGTATTTACCTGATGCATTCTTGCCATTTTGGTGTTTAAAATTCAATTTTACGCTATTTTTGCACTGACAGATCATCTTGTTTACTGCACTAAATTTAGAGGTTATTTAACTCTCAGTTGGGAACAGTACATTTGCCCTAATATGAGAAAGTAATTTTCATACAATGAATTATTTGTCATACAAAGTTTTCCACTTAATTTTATGAACCGACCTCTGAGTTAAGAATTATTTCGTGTTTGGGAAGCTAAGCCCTAAGTTATTGCAAATAAAGAAAATAAGGAAAGAGCAATAAACCATTTATTTTGTGGTAATTATTATTATATTGTTATAATTTACTCCGAGTTTGACAGGCAATTCCCAATTGAAACTTTCATTTTATAAAGTGTAGTATGCCTTGCCCTAATTATAAATTTTATATTTTATTTAAAACCTCATTTTAAGCGTCTTCGTTTTTACTTATTTGAAATTTCGTGTTGTCCTTGCTATTGCTGTGATGTTTATATGACCATTCATCTTCTACTGTTTCCAATTCTTCATTTATAGGTAGTGCATTTGTGGTCAAGCCATTTTTATTCGCCCTGTCGTCTTCGGTTTGTAGATTAAATGCGTTGATTTTCTTAATTTGTTGCTGGGGCCAGACTTTGGGCTGGAAACACCGCCAACAAATTTGAATCTGGCGATCTTTAGGGCGTCCCGCTATTTTTTTTTCACCTTTTGCTTCCATCACGGTGTTGCTCCATTGCGTAATAGTCACCATTTATTATTAATTTATGTCTAATTACTATTTCTTTGTAACCCTTTGCTCTGCCTTCTTTCATGTGCTCAATTCTAGCTCTCATTTGTTCTTGCATTTGCGTAATTTTGATTCCATTGATAATGACCTGAGCGTTACCTGCTCTTTAAAATTTTTACTAATTCTTCTTATCTGAATTATCTAAACGGTCAAAGAGGATAATATAGACTTAGTAATAATGATATTTAATATTATATCTAAATAAAATGACAAACTGCTCAAAAATCATCTAGTAAAATATGTAGCAATTACAGACTCATCAAATCTGATAAGCCAATTCGGCACTTGGGACACACAATTCGGAATAAGAGTTATTTTACAAAAAAACGAAGGTCTGCCCAAAGATGTCTTCAGATGTTTTATAGAATACTAGAAGTCATTCGAGTAAGTTAGACGCAACAAGCTCATTGATCTTTCATGACAAATCGACATAGTAGATGAGGTGAAAGACACTAGGATTATTGGAAATTTGTAAAAGCAGCAAAAGGCAGCGGTGAAATTACAAGAAAGAACAACGAAAGAAGCAGACATTCACTGAAGTGTGCGACAAGGTTGTAGTGAACAAATGGGCTTAAATATAAATATTGACAAAATCAGTCGGATGGTGTTTAAATTTAAATATCTCGAGTGTACTGTAACAGGAAACTTAAACCCAGAATAGGAATTGCTCGAGCTGCTTTCCAGAATATTACTCTGCAATGTCAGTGAATTTGAAACTGTGACAACGTATGGTCAGTACTGCGGTATGGAGTACAGTCATGAACGTTCAAGGTGGGTACCGTTAACTGTCTAGAATTCTTTGAGATTTGGCTATATAGAAATATCCGCACGCGTAATAAATGAGCAAGTTTTGAGGAGAGTCGATAGTGCAAGAGAATTACAGAATACTGTCAAATGCAGAAACATTTCCTACTTGGACACGCGTTACGCGAATTAAGTACAACGTGTAGAATGTTCAAAGGGATAATTGAAGGTCGCCAATAAGAAGAGAAACATGTTTCTTGGATTAAAAGTATTCGAGATTGGAGTGAAATAAGTGCAAAATAACTATGTCGAGAGATAGAACATAAAGAGACAATCGCCACCCTGATAGGTAACGTTCAGGAAACTGGGTATGGCATGTGAAAGAAGAACATATTGCCAAAAAAGCCTATAAAGGTATATTTGTTGATAAATCATGTTTCAATATTAAAGAGCAAGTACAATTTCAAAATTAAATTTAGATTTTTATGGAGAGAAAATTATTGTAAGGGTAGAGTTGCATTTTTCGATCTAATATGGAGATAACTACTGCCCACTATGTAAATTTACTACTGTTGCCGCTTAATGACATCTTGGAATCTAGGAGCATTTATGTTGCACAAGTTTACCTCTGAAATTTTGCTATTAGCCAACAGGGTAAATGAAAATCTGTAAGCCTTGTAAGGTGTTCAGGCAATGCTTAAGATGTAAAGCTAACGTAAGATATGCTGATCTAGCAGTGGCTAATTATTATCAATAGAATCAACTTTGCATTCGTAGATTAGTGTTTGCATTTTAAGAGAAAAATGGTGACTGTTTTATTAAAATCTAAATCAAAGAAATTATATAGTTGCTACAAACATGGACCAAACATCGACAGCTAATCTCAAGAGCTTGGCCTAGTTGGAATTAGTGCAGGTCTGGAATCGTTCATTCAGAACTGCTCGCCCTAGCTAAGCACAGTCCAAAGCCTTAAATGTTTTGCGAGGAACAAAGGCGAACTCAGCCAGCAAAACAAAGCGAATTGTTCGTGCATATTTCTCCATGTCGAGTCGCATTATCACTCCCGGCAGATTCAGCGTCTTGATTTAGTGCAGTCGCTGCGAGGCCCCGGATTCCGACTGGAACTGGACGTATCTCTGTCCTTCGGGAATTTGCATGGCGAGCCGCTGTTGTTCTTTATAAAGTGTCCCGCAAAGAGGGTGCAATCCGCTGGAAAATAGACGGTGCTGACTCTCTGAATTTAAATGCATTTCGATGCATTCTCATTCCGGAAACTTCAGGTCCGTTTACAAAGTCCTTACACGAAGTTGAACTTTTTGGGGTTGTAATGATTAAAAAGGGACGTAAGATACTCTCCGGTTTCTTATTTCCAAATTTTAAAACATGCGATCTAAAGGATTGCTTCCACTGAATAGCAACCCAGAGCATTACTAGTTCAGATATGTAGCAGAATTTTATATAATACCTCACTGAGGTAACAAATTGGCAAAACAAAACCATCTGGTAACTTCATAATGCATCTAAAATATAAATCTTTTGATTGAGTGTCCAGCTAGTTTTGTATAAAACTCTTCAAAAAGCGTAGAAAGTGGAAATGTTCCTATTTCAATTCTCTGAGTGGATTTTGGGTCAAAACAAAATGTGACGGAATTTTCCAATTAGTTGGATAAACCTTCTTCAGTATTCTCTTAATAAGAAGCATTAACTGTCCTTTGTTATGAGGAAATAAAAAGAATGCATATAACACCTTTGCAGCAGATGGTGTCGTTTTTTGCTTTTTTGGGGCATTGAAGATAACTTGTGGTCTCAAGATTCAATGTGTGTTAATCTTGATACACTTATAGTAGCTTTCAGTAGTCATTCGCTTTCAAAGCGATTCAAATCTTTGAAATTTCAACGCTATATTGCTTGTGTTCTGATGTAAGGAGATGCGGAACCCAATGATCATATATATTCTGTGTTCAACGTCTTCGTTACTAATTTGATCCACACAATCGACACTTATTCCAAAATATCGATGATTGCATAGGACTACGTCCTCGACATTTTGAATTTTGTCTTGACCCACAGAAGTTCGCGATCGTCTTGAAAGCGAAAAATTTTCGATTTATATGCATACTTGCGAATACACTTTATACCACTTCAACACCTATGCCTTGAATAGGTACTTTTCCAAGTCTGCTCAAAATTTCAGCCGGTTGTATTTTTCCCACGATAGGACAAAAACATATAATTACCACTCTGCAATAGGAGTTGTTCGAATATATTGACGCTTCTAAATAAAAGCTGCCCAGGGGCCCACACCTTTGAGTACTGAAGCAGATAATCCCAAGGCACCCAAACTGGAATTGCACTAGTTTTCAACTAGTCTTGAGTTAGATCCTTCCTCTTTATTCATTTTCACACCTCTAGGCTATTAGATTAATCGAGGACTAGAGGTCTCTATTTGCCCCAATATATTTTTTGCGTATCTTCCAACTTGGGTAACCAGTATAAAAGGGTATGAATATCCCTCTTATTTCCTTTAAAACATGGAAAATTTAAAACAAACGGAATTGTACCCCAAGTAGGTAAATCTCATGCCCTTCGAAAGGCTAGCGTTGAGGGTTATTGGGATACAGAAATTGGTAAAACATAAGAACGAACATTGGAAAAGCAAACATCTATGTTACTGTAACAATAGCCCATTTGAATGGCGCTAATCCAGTTACAATCTTTACTCACATCTCCACAGCGTTCGGATTTTTGATAAGGCGATCTTAGACGCTATGCGCGGACTTAGCGTAAATCGGTAGGCCACGCAGTTTCTACTTCAACTACAAATGTCCCGATAACGAGGTGCTCGAAGAGTATAAAAGGAGAATCCGAAGCTAGTTAATGGCACTTGAGCCTTGAGACCTAAACCCGATTCTGATCACCCTCGCTTTCCTAATCTCTCCTGGCCGGCTAGCACCGGTCGGCACCGATCTTGCTAGAATCCTCGTTTAAATTCCGGCTCCAACCGATTCCCTCAGGTCATTATTATTATAACCTTTCCATAAATCTAACCTTAAACCCGATTTACCTGCAAACTAGGAGAGATGTTCAGGCCGGCATAATCCGGGTACCTAGATGTAAGCACTGAAACCCTCCAGCGCTCACTGGCGATTCCAGTTGCAAAGAGCCGGAGTGTATAAAGGGTAGAAAGTCCAGTTTATATTATTCCTCACTCAAACCGACGTGCATTCATTCGTACTTCATTTGATCTTTCTTTAGGAGGGTTCAGGCGCAGCAACCCAGCTAAATTAATGTCCTATTTGGGTTGTGGTGCGATCAGCGACACAAGAAGGAGTTTTATTTTATATTTATGTACATAATATTGTCTTCTAACTACGAATTATTTTGTAATATCTAGACACATTATACGAGTAACTTTTCTTTACATTGTGTTATCCTTGTAATTATACATTTGAGTACAACTAACTTATGGGAATTTGAGCTTTACCCGAGGTAACGAGTTTAAAAATAAATGTAGCAAAATTTGGTCAAGTTTTAGAATAAGCATTAAAAATTAAAATTGAAAATTCCGATACAGGCCAGATACATTACATTATATTACTATATCCAACATTTAAAGGTATTTAATAGGTGTCTACAAGAACTAAATGAAAAGTTGCTTGAAATAAGATGAGATATTTTAGGTCTATGTGAGACTGAACTACAGAAGGAAAACAAAAATTTGTTATATCAAAATACTTTAGAAGCAGGTATGCATCTAGAAGTAGCGATTATGATATATAAAAAACATATAGTTGCCAAACTGTAAGCAACATTATCATCGTTACGAAAATATCAAAAATTAATGGGTTGATAACTTTGACTTCGATTTATAATGTACAACAGCAAAAATGATATGCCACGTAATTAACAACAGAAACGAATAAAAAAGAGCCGGAAAGATTTCTGAAATAAGGGAACACCAGACTACACAGAAAAAATAAGAAAATATTTAAGAAATCTTACCATGAAATTACTAAAATTAGAGTAAAACTAAGGTTTAACCCAAACATAAAAAAAAGTTCTACCCAGCGGCAAACTATTTAGTACCCTTCTCTTAGTAAGTAGTAAAAAGTCACACGACCTTGCGCGTCAGGCTTAGGCAGGAGAGGGGTGGAACGGTGGTAAAATGGTAGGTTTCAACAGTTTTTCGCAAATATCTCGTTAACGATGAGGTTTAGCGCAAACTTTGTCTTATACAAAACTAATCTACATTTAATTTACAATAAAAATTGTTTATGCATTTTTGCGCTCCAGTAAAGCATTACGGAGATATGGAGGGGGTAAAAATGTAACTTTTTCTGCTTTGGCTAAAAAAAGCATGAACGCCTATGAACTAGTAATATTCGCTCCAAGTGTATTATTTAAAGGCTTCAGGGAAGTGGGGAGGCCAGATGGTTATGGTGAAGAACCCAACATAAAAGACGAAAAACATTTGCACAGATCATCCACTACTACCCATGTTGAAGTGAAAGTGGAAAATGCAATTAATGTCACTCTTGGGCAAGCAGAATTTCTAAGTAATAGTAAGAATAAGATGCAACCGATTGCTCTCATCACGGTACATTTTCAGCAAGCTGGCTGCAAAGTGATTCAGGCAGAAGGTGATGCTGACACCAAGATCGTTTTTACTGCAATTGACGAATCAAAAAAGAAAAAAGAGGCTATCGTGATTGGCAATGACACCGATTTATTCGTCTTGTTGGTTGTTCATGCTCCAGCCAACAAACAGTTGAAGATGGCTGTACCGAAGAAAGGTATAACCAAGAAGAAAAAGTTTACTGCATTGGACACATTTAGCGTGGTATCGGGGAAATGAAGGATGTTCTCTTGACAGTTTACATTTAGTTTACAATAAAAATGGTCTTATGCATTTTTGCGTTACGGTCAAGGGTTACGGAGATATGTAGGGGGTAAAGAATTATTTTTCAGTTAGCTTGGGATTCATCGTACTCCCTTGAAAATGAGTAACGTTTCGTTATAAATCGCATAAATACCATAGGAACATTTGTATGTATGTCCGTATATGTGTATATATCTGATTATTACACACAACTGTCACATGACTGATGGGAAACGTATCAACCGATAAGCTCCCTAGTGCTAATTATCGACGCCGTAAATGGTGTCATAATTAGAAATAGAACTGCAAGAAACAACCAATTTGTGTTTTTTTTTGCATTGTTAGATCAATCATAATTCGTATACGGGTTTTGTGTAATAATCTTCAAAATATAAACGCGCGCAACACAATTAATTATAATTTTGTCCGTGCCAAGAGTCATTGTGGTGGTTGCCCTTAGAAAACTGCCCTCGGGACAGTTTTCATTGCAATCAGCACTCGACCCTTGGAGTGTGAAAAATTATCGGTAAGTATGTCCCGCCTTTGTTATATTACTATTGATAATTTACCTACATTGCTCCCCTCCTTTGTAGTTTTTATCTTCATTTTGCCTATATTTCAGTTTGAATGATTCATCATATCGTTTTCCCCCTTTCCCATTTGTGCTTTTATAATTACACCTACTTAAATTACTTCCATCTTTTGTCATATTTTCCTAAAAAAAAAGAAAATCATGTGGATAGAATTAAAACAAGGTTAGCTACAAACTTCATCTAATAAGCTTGAATACAAAAAATAATGAAAATTGTTTTTCTTCACAATACATGCTTTTCAGTAAATTCAATGAAAATACATCGTACGAGGTAGTTTCATAATAATAAATAACAGCAATCAGTAATCTAAAAATCTTCAAGCTCTTCTTCATGTTGTAGATTATCTTCATAGATGCCGTCACCAATCCTTTTCCAACCCCGTTTTAGTGAATTTTTATTGACGTTGAGCTATTGCTGCATTTGATGGCAAATTCTATAAGAGTGTTGTTGTTCAGCTGCTGAAGTGGGGGGAAGTACAGCCAACCTGAAATTTGTGTGTACATGCGTCCTTTGCGATGGTCTGCAAGTACAACCATTGATGAGAGTGTCCAAATTATCTGCATTTGTTGATGTAAATATCGGAAGGAAGAAATGGTTTCCAGCATCAGCTACTGCATCTGGGTCTTCATTTGGGTTGGCTTTTTCTTCTTGGTTACCTTTCTTCGGTACAGCCATCTTCAACTGTTTGTTGGCTGGAGCATGAACAACCAATAAGATCAATACATCGGTGCCAATCACGATAGCCTCTTTTTCCTTTTTTGATTCGTCAATTGCAGTAAACACGTTCAAGATGTGAGCATCATCTTCTGCCTGAATTACTTTGCATCCAACTTGCTGTAAGTGTACCGTGATGAGAGAAATCAGTTGCATCTTGTTCTTACTATTACTTAGAAATTCTGCTTGCCCAAGAGTGACCTTAATTGCATCTTCCACTTTCACTTCAACATGCGTAATAGTGGAGGATCTGCGCAAATGTTGTTCGTATTTTGTGCTGGGTTTTTCACTATATCTGGCCTCACCACGTCCCTGAACCCCTTATATAATACACTTGGAGCGAATATTACGAATTCATAGGCGTTTATGCGTTTTTTGGCAAAGTAGAAAAAGTTACATTTTTACCCCCTCCATATCTCCGTAATCCTTTACTGGAGCGCAAAAATGCATAAATTTTTTTTTATTGCAAATTAAGTGTAAATTAATTTTGTATAAGACAAAGTTTGCGCTAAACCTCATTGTTAATGAGATATTTGCGAAAAACTGTTGAAACCTACCATTTTACCACCGTTCCACCCCCCTGCCGCCTAAACCTGACGCGCAGGGTCGTGCGACTTTTTACCACTTACTAAGAGGATGGTACTAAACAGGTTGCCGCTGGGTAGAACTTTTTTTTTATGTTTGGATTTTGACAATTTTTGAGCTATCTTTACTGTACTATTTATTCCCTAGTAAACTGCAAACCTCGAACATATTTTCTGAACGCATTTTGTATATTGCTTCCGAAGAACTACCTGTTATTACTATGGAAGAAGTACAACTCGTATTAGCTTAAATGAAGAACGGTATAATATACAAATGGTTTTATTGCATAAGATGTACGATAGGCTCAAAATAAACATCTACCGAGGTAGAACACTTACAGAAGCTTAAACAAAGCACGAGTCACTTTTATTTCATGAATATGAACTGTGGGATCGGTGCTGCTTGCTTTCACGGACGTACTGGCGCCAGATCGAAGCGGCTCATCAGGTTTTTGACAGTTTATAAACTGTATCGGAAACCAACGGCAAGAATGAGGTCGAAAAATAAGGATATTTTATGATTGAAAGGGAGCCACAAGAGGTGAGGCACTCGAGCACTCTGACAGCGGCTGGTAGCTCGCACCGAAAGTTATCGATATCAATGCCTAAAACTTTTGGCACGTACAGTGACTTCATAGGGTGCAGTCTTAGAATTTCATTCGTACGGCAGGTCGCAAGCATGTTAATTTTGTCACATTTATTTGTAAGGGTTCGGTAAATTAATTGAATGGTTTGGTATGGAAATACTATTGATGTGACGTTTGTCAAAAAACGATGTATTTGTGCGTTGGAATTTAAAGTTTGACCTACTATGGCTAATTGGTCTGTTGATCAATGAGTATTCGAGTTAAGTTCGTATATTTTGATCGAATCAATTGTGCTAACACAGAGATGTTTTCGTAATATTGTGCTGTGGAGCTTTTCCAAGTTTAAAGTTTACACGTCCTCAAACAATTCAAGAGCTGAAAACGCAAATCAGGAAGAAATAATTTTGTTAAATGCTAACAAAAATTTACTTCAGTGCGTTATTTTAAATTTCCAAAACAGACTGCAGCAATGCGTAGAAGCGGGTGGTGTACATCTTACAAATGTGATATTTGGGCGCTATTGTAAATTTTACTTAATATAGTTTCAATTTCTTTCAAAATCGGTTAATATGCTTTATTCGTTCATCTACAGCAAGCTATGAAAAACCACTTAATCCAATTGCCGGACTTGTATTAATTAATAGTTCTCATTATAAGTCTCTTTCCTGGTATTCGCTTGAAGACTAGTTTGAAATACCTTTGGTAATTTTGTTTACTGATGCTAACTTTTGCCAGTCCATTTGGAAAATATTTAAACCTCGGGATGTCGGAATCTGTCTTTGTTAGTGAGCGGGTGGAAAATGCAGGTTACGGTTAGTTGGCTGTACCATTAAACTTCTCGACTAGCCGCGACTGCCAAGGTCATAATATCAATCTCGGTAAAAGAAACATTCTTTTGACACGGGCAGCTCCTGGAAAATAAGAGAATGTGCTGCAATCCAGTATTTAATACCTGTATGCTCCAGGCTATAACGCATGCAGTGGAAGTTATTCCACTCATAGTCAAACTTGCTAATAGCCTTACAGCAACAGAAAGAAATAGAAATAGAATGGGTGATGGGAGCAATAACCCTAAGAGATCACATTGCAAATGAAGAGATCCGACGGAGAACAAAAGTGGAAAATGTCATGAGGTATATTGCAAAACAGAAATGAAGGCCTAGACTATATAATCGAAACGTTGGGAGTACTGCAAAGACGTTGGCTTAATGATGACAGAAAAAGCAAGAAAGCGGTAGTGCCAGTTAGCGCAGGACAAAGAAGCACGAAATGGCCGCTACTTAAGTGTGGATTGCAAAGGGATGTTAGAAAAAGAGATTAGAGACTCTAATACACGTACTGGAGAAATCATATATCTAATACTTACTATATTGCTAGCGGCTATGAGTGGGAAACTGGCCGATGAAGTGAGACACACAACCAACTCCTTAATGTATACGGTGAGCTGTGCGCAAGCGCGGCGGCGTCGTCCGCCCAATGGGGAAGTGGTCAAGTTTAAAATTCGCTTCTAAAGGCGGAGTTCGAATTCCCACGCATGCGCACGAGACCCGTTATACTCTAAGTGAGACTATGTCGGCGCCGTAATGTTTTCTAGCGTTCCGAGGCCCTACTAGCAATATATGTGTATTATATATATGGGAGAAATACGGCACTTACAGTTGCGTCCGTGCTCCACCTTTCGGTAGTACACCGGCTGTCAACATGTTTCATGAAGAATAGGCGAAAAATGTTTAATAACTCGAATGTTAGTCACGTTCTCTGCGGTGTCCGGGCCCTCGCCGTAGTCGCAAGTCTAGTCATTGGCCTTTCAGATTTGCACACGGTAGGAGCGGAAGCCTACGCATACGCGGCAGATGTGCTCTTATCATCAAGATTCAAGAAACTGTCATAATATCGCACCAGCAGTTTCTAGGAAAGTACGTTAAGTCATAGGTCCTGGTTGTCATTTCATTTACACGCTATCTTTTTCAACTTGCAATTACTATTCTCCAACTACAAATGGCTAATGGCTATGTCTAATACAACCGGCAGAGCTAATTACAGTTCATATATATATACGATTATACTTCTGGCAGGGAAACCGCATCTTTTTATGGTAACGTCGAACTGGCTAACAGAACAATGAACCGCTAAAACTGGTGCAGGGTATATTCAATTTTCCCTCGAGAATACATGCCAGGAGCTTGTTTTATACCTTTACAAACACATTTTGCTAATTAGAGCTGGGGCAACCTGTTTAGTAGTTGGCGAGAGTAAATCGTTAATTGAAAATTTGAAGCAACACTGCTCGTGCTGATATTTATGTAGATATTTCTAGACCATTAAACGCATTATGCAAGCAAAAATAAAGGTTGATAACAATGTTGTAAAGCTACCAACAAAAATGCACTTAACTAGATTTAATCTCTCACTGGTCGCTGGCATGAGTAGAAGTAACTCTTAAGTAAGTTAAGCAAGAATTTATGTTTTAAGAAACACAGGGAAGTTGTAAAAAATACATTAAATTATAAATAACTGAAAACTTCCGTTACATTGTTACACTGTTTTGCGGTAAGTACAAAAGAATAATTTTTTTAAACGATAATTATTAGTTAGAAGCTCTTAAAGCTACTACTACATTGTTCTGAAACAACAATAGTGATGTGTATGGAGCGTGTGATTTTTATTTACACGATTATTCTCGTCAGGGATTGTTGTTTCCTACACTTCCTGCTACAGATTTTTATTTTGGTATCTTTCAAATTGTCTTATGAAATAAAATATTTTTAGAACAAAGAAACCGGTATTGACGGATATGAAGTGGAATTGTTTCAGCTTTTTAACAAAAGCTGCTGCTAATACGGTAATACAATTTGATTGCATTTTTACTATATACACGAAATTCCCTTTGTTGCAAATAGGAAAGCTTGCAGTAGCAAAGCCGGCAATTGAAACACAATCAATATTTAGATTTGGGCGAGTCCTGCCAGGGCTGAAAGAGCAGTAAATGTTATTTTACGAGTGACGTGCTATGCGCCGAGGTCTTTGCGGAATGGACTATAAAACCAGCTTACGTTACACTAAGTTATGTAAGTTATGAATATGTCAGGTAGAGTTTACTATGGCGCCTGCAGAGGTAATTTTTTGCGAGGCGGCCGTGATTTAAATAAGTGAGGTTAAGTGGGATATTTACAACGCGCTTTTCGTGAAACGCCCGCATGAAGGGGTGACTGGAAGTTTTTAAGGTGCCGATAAAGTGGTATGAAAATAAAAAACTTTGTAATAGTGAGTTGGCTTCACGACGTGTTGAACGATATTCTACTCCTGGGGTCAGTGTCATACTTTGTTTGCAGGGTTTAGATATACCTATGTCATTAGGATAAAGGTAGGCATCTTTAAAAATAATTTTTGATGCATTGATTAATGTGGAAATTGCCAACACTACTATATAAAGAGCTAGCTCATTTAACAAAGACTACATAATAAATATATTGCGATGATCACATATCAGTGTAACAAATACAGATATTAATTGTAAATGTGATAATTAAAGTTCAGATTTCTTATAAAATGGCAGGCCTTGTAAATAATTGACAGTATAATGTTTTTTAGAATAACATTATTTTTGTGTAAAAACAAATTAAACTCAGTAGACTTGGAATTTCATGCAACTAAAAACAAAACTGTAAACACGAAAATTGGGGGGGGGGGGGGCAGCTTGTTGAAAAGGTTAGTTGTGTTTTTTGATAATCTTCTCCAATAAATAATATTTTATTTGTGCAAAATACCCAAGTTTACTAAAAAGTTATGTTTTTATTGAGAGAGTGTGCCCAGGGTGATTTGTGGAAGTTTTTCTTTGTATTGATCTTCCGCAACCGGTAGAACGAGGCATGAATTGGTCAAGTGCAAGCCAGAGTATTTTACGGAGCTCCAGCCAAGTTTGTATGTGCCTGTCCAGGTGAATAAGTGAGCATTGTACTTGTGGTGCACTGCAGCCCTATAGCGGAGCCCCCGGATTTAGAGAAAGCCATCCAAAAGGTCATCCAAGTGCAAGCCAATATCCAGGTGCTGTTCGAGGCTACATCCCTGCTTTGCTAACAGCAATCCGGTAACGACCTCCTGTCCTGAGTATTGTGGGACGTCCAGCGAGGGTCCAGGTACCTCAAGATGATCTTTGAAGTCATCTAAAGGTTAGATTTTTTCAACTAAAAGGTGTCTTTTTGTGATTTTGTTCGAGTGGCGTCGGTTTGCATTTAACTTCCGGTAGTGGCGTCAGTAGAAGTGTTTCGTGACGTGGTATACTTACTTTAAATTTTTCTTGTATAGCAACGACGTTCACTGCGGGGACATTAACAATTTTAAATAGAACACGGAGTTTCTTTACGAATTTTCGACACCAGGCGACCATCTTGGAATAGTCAAGGTCCCGTCAGGTAGAAAAATTACGCTAGAAATTCCCGTCAGTTAAATATCGCAGCACACAGAATGCGTACAAATAAATGTTTATAAGAACTTTAAATAATTATTAGGAAAGTAGCAATTTAATTTTGGATGTAGCGACCTAACCCTGTAGATAGAGTCAATTAATTATAAAGTAATAAGAACATTATTAGCCGGGCGCAATATAATAGTAAGATTATTAGGGCCGTTTATAATTTAATACAAATTAATTAAACCCATAAAAAGGCAAGTAAAAACATAACAATCTGTTTACAATACCTACTTGTAAGCTACACTTTATCTATTAAAATCTCCATTGTAAAGTAATATTTTAATGGTGAGGGTGGATAAAATGTTACTTTATTCACTGCTGAATAAAATAGTCCATAATCCATAGAAACTAACAAAATAACTACATGTTACCGTGGTAACTAGTACAAAAACCGGTAATATGACTAGTTATTTAATAGTTATTTACTATACAAGTGGGATAACAGCATCATTAATATACGTGTATGTAAGCACACAAGTATATTGATGATGCATTATCACACATGTATTGTGCAAAATTTTATCTACGACTGCCTAAAATTGACAAAAGTGCATTAAGAGAAATGTCAGATCTGTCATTTTCAAAAATATTTTAGTAGGCAAATGTCATTATGTCATTCATTTGACACTATTTCAATTAGGTAATGAAGTCATTACACAACTCAGTTGCGTAATGAAACCATTACATAACTGAGTGGTGTAATGAGCTTCATTACCTAACTGAAATAGTGTCAAATGAGTGACGTAATGAGTTACTTATCCCACAGGAGTAGATAAAATTATTTATTCAATTTTAAAACTTATTCATACATATAACTAAAGATGCAAAAAAATAGATGCCACACTTAAATAAAGAAATTTTATTCATTCGAAGAAATTATTTCACTCGGCTTTGCAACGTGAGTTAAAGCCTTCCTCTTATGGATAAAATGTCTCTTGATTCACTTGTACCATACATAACAATTAGTTTGATGGTGGTTTCGATACCCAATTTTTAAAACGAATTGCTAGGTACGAGGATTAAACCCTTTGTCTTCAGCACCGCAATCGAGTTTCTTAACAACTCTACCACTGATTACCCTATTAACAAATGTACCTACATATAAGCCATTCACGATCTTTTTGGGTCAGATGAGGCTATGACCATCTAGTAATTTTGTTGGCAGAACCTCTGTTGCAACTAAACTCCCTCATGGAAATTGACACTTTTTGTGTTAGGTTAGGTTGTTTTCAGTTTAAGGTTATATTTTCTGAATAGGTACATTGTTGCCGGATATTCTCTAGGTTCCACATCGACTCGCGTTCTTTTAAATTTGGTCTGTCCTTTTTAAATTGGAAGTAGCATCGTTTAATGGAAATTTTTTGTTGTAACAAAATTATTTCGGGCATTCTGACTTTTCCTTTGACGGAAATTAAAATTATTTTTACACATTTGATGAATCATTTATTTTCTTACGAATATTAAAATAATAAATCTGGCAATGTGGTGGCAAGAAAATGTCGAACAGACACTGACAGAAAAAAAAGTTGCATCCGCTACATCGTCGAATCAGTCAGTCCAACATGAAAAGAAAAAATCATAGCCAACTCTGTCCCAAAAAGGTCGTGAACGGCTTATATTTTTCATCTTTATAGAATGTAATTTAGTCAACGCAAAGTTATGATGGAAAGCTGTAATGGTGTACTTGAATTTATAAACAAATTTATTTACTCTGATGAAACCACTTTACGCCTAAATTGATCTGATAGCTGGCACAATAATTGTCTATATTGAGTTACAAAAAACCAACGGAGAACGGAAGAGTTTCCAGTTCACCGACAGCACGAAGCTGGCCTATTTCTGTACAAACACGAGAATCAGGTGAAGGGGTGCTATAGAATGGCTTGCTGGGACTCCGGACCTAATTTCTCTAGATTTTTTTGTATGAGGTCACTTTAAAAGTGAGGTCTGTCGAAATTGGCCTAATGCAGAATGAGAGAATGAGGGCGGAAATTCAGAGAAGTTTGCAAGGACGGGTTGCACATTGAAGTAACAATTTATGTATACTTACGTTTATTTATTTTAGTTTCCCTTTTTGTGATAAGAGGAATCTAAACTTTCAGAAGGGAGGGTTTTGGAAAAAGCCTTTCATATTTAAAATGGTTTAGTTCGAAAAAGGCGCAGTTTATCTGAACGATTATTTTAAACGGAGCTTCCGGCGCGCACTTGCAAAATTTATGTAGCTAAAAAATTAAATAAATCTTCCCGGATCCGGGCCACGCAATTTAATGTTTCGTTTGCTACAAGGCCTACAAATGCTAACGCAATAATACAAATCACATAAAGCGAATTTATATTTTAGAGCGCAAAAGTGCGCCCTCTCGCGCTAGTAAAATAGATTGTGCGTGTGGCCCAGTACATAAAGAGGAAAGACGCCAGATATGTAACACGGGATGGGGACGCCTTTGTCATAAGATTTAATGTAACTGCGGGCCTGCGGTCGCAAATTGGGGTCGGTTTGGATATCCATTTTAATTTTTATAAATGCCGCCGCTGATATGCAGACGGCTACGTTTCCCTCGCCGTTCTGCTGACCAGCAGTAATTTGGTCAATTGTTGGCTGGCCATTGTTTGCGTTTAGCAGTCGAATTTCCAGACACAATCGATTGGAAAATTGCGTCCGCATGAAATGTTTATTAAATAATCGCGGCTTCTGCTTCCGTATAATTAAAGCCTGATTAATTTTATATGCAAACAGTGTACAGACGCTTCGGTTACACAGTCGTTGTTCTGTCGTAATTAGACACTGATTACACAGGACGTGCTACTTAGAGATGAAGCGCAGAATATATCAGTTTGCTGACGTATTTGAAGTCTATAAAGTTTAACAATTAAAATGTTACCTCTATATTATGTTACGAGGCGGCTTCAAATGAAGTTGTAATCGTCTCTCTAACGAAATTAACTAAATGAGTGGGCAGTAAAATTATTAGTAAGTTTACATGTTTTAGCAATGTCGACGTTTCAAAACTTCACCAGGGAAGAAAAGCATACGGGCGAATCCTGTTTCCGCGATGCTCCTTGAATTTTATGCAAGCCTTCGATTTGCGTAGTTCCGGGAACTATTTCTGTTCCAAGGGGCGAATTGAGCTAGTAATTCGCCCCTTGGAACATACATTGTATAATATTGTAGAACCAGGTTGTTTTTGACAGGAGATGAAGTTTCTTGGTTGCAATAAAGTATGACTTAGGATGGCCAGGCTCAAGTACCCCTTTAAAGACAATTGTAGCCTGTGTCTTTGTCACAAATGAACATACTCAGTGTTAGAAGTATCTTAATTTAATTAACAGATACAAGTCCTTATATATAATTGAATGTGTGTCGTGTTGCTCATAACCTATTATTGACATAGGCAAAAACCACGACAGTTTGCAAAATAATGCAATGTCGGTACACAATGTGTGTGATATCTGACCCAATACCGATCTTATATGCAGGGGTTTGCATAATGCTTCCTTATAGTATATTGCAAGGTGACCCAGTAAATTGACGCTAATGCGGAGTTTATATACTGTTATGATACATGAGGCAGTAAAATTAATTTAAATAAAGAAATATTTGAAGCAAATAAGCTTGGAAGAATGATATAATTAAATCTTGATTGGGGTTAAAAAAATTCAAATATTATAATTTAATTGAGACAATGAGAGAAGAGATTTTGGTATTGATTGAATATGTTAATTTAAGAGTTACAGAAAATGTTAATAAAATATAAGCCAAGGTAACGATTGACAAATGTGTTATAATAATAATGTGAATTGTTAAATTGTAAATAATGGATAATTTAAAATATGTAAGGGTGCAGTAAGAATAGTATCCAACTAGAACAAGTTTTTGTTTAAAAGTTAGTTACATAAAACAACTTATAAAAACATGTACGTATTTTAGATATGATAATTTTGGAAGAATAAAAAAATCGAATCTCTGCCTTGATTTATGTAATTTTTGTACTTACAAATTAAGAAAAGGCTTAAAACAAATCTCCGAGGTGAAGATCAAATGAAATATTAAAAAGTGGAACTAATATTGTGATATTGTGTAATAAGAAGAGCTACAGATACAAGTAATTGGAAACGGAATAAAGGACTTAATACTAGTTAATGGAATTTGGATTTATTCATACGTACAAGACACAAGAAGAGTTATTTTACAATTTATAATTTGATTTGGATATTTGGTGTATGTTGCTTGAGACATTAGATTATCTGCAAATAAATGGAACAAAGTTAGAATTGGAATTTATCAAAAGAAAGAAACTTACCAGGATTTGAATCGTGTGGTGGAGACATCTACAAGGGGCGACAGCTGTGACTTGGACATCTAGAAGGAACAGTGCTTTCCAGGAGGAGCCAGGACAGGATTTTGATGCCAGGGTAGTTAACGTGACTTAATAGAACCAGAGGGAGGTTACAGGAATGTACGGCGGTGACATCCAGGAGCTGACAGGACTGGAATTGGAGATTTAAGCAGTGGGTTTGACAGATCGAAGGAAATTGAAAGGATTCATGTACTATCAAAAGGGGTTGCTGTTAGTGAATGGTACATTGAGTGCTGCAGGCTATTGAAGATAGGGTTCAGTGGTGGTTGGTGTTTGCAGTGAAAGCGTAAGCAGCTATTAAGGTTTGTTAAGATAAGTTGACAAAGCATTTTAAATAACTGTCAATTTTAAAAGTGACAACATAAAGTTGAGTAAGTACTTACATAGGTAATTTTGAATAATAGTAAATGTCAATGTAAGATACATTTGTCAGTTTACCTGGTTTGTTGAGATTTAGAAATCACTTTGACAGTAAACGTCATTAACTGTAATATTGACATTCAATTAATAGATAGAGATCTTGATTTGGCGAACCACCTGAGATAAGAGAATTCGAGTTATTATTATTAAAGAATTATTATTGAATTTAAAAGGGCAAGATTTTAATAAAAAGTATAGCTTTATATAGCCACATTCATAATAATACATATAATATAATTGACACACGTCGTGAACTAGTTTTTTATATTCTAATTGAATGCCCTTTTGTCAGCATAATTTCACATAATTGTTTTATCTCATAGGCAAACACTAGTTTGAACAAATGCATTGCTCCTCTACATGAAAACAACTTCTCTTCTCGACTAGTGACAGTTGATGAATCCTCTGTTCATTATTTTCAACCAGAATGTCTGCAGAATGGTGTCAGTCTTGACTGTGTTTTCTGAAAAAGAGAGTTTTGCTCCAACATGATATAGAGCTGCAACGAATGGAGTGATACAAACATTTTGACTTATTAGATATTGAACTTCTTGCATAACCATTCTTCAGATCTGGTTCATATTTTTTGGGCACTTTAGAAATATTTAAGTGATCCGCATTTTTTAGACGATGAAAGAGTGAAAAATATGGTGTAACACTGTTAGGTTAATTTTTATTAAGTAAAGTTAATTCGATTATTTGCCGATTTCTCGGGCCAATCCCGGTACTGTCCACTTGTTTATGCAAAGTTTAAAAGCATATTTATTTGGTAATGCATCGAGAATTTCTACTTGTCGTTATGCTCCGCGCAGGTGAAGAAATGTTTCTCTCAATCGACGTCTGCATAGCTTCGCGGAGAATTATCTTTTTTTGTTATTACACTCTACCCGAAGGAAATGCAGTCTGTAGATTGAAAATTTATTTATTCAATCTTCAGTCGAGTTTTAACTATCTAGCGAGCATGTAGCGTCGCTCTCGGCCCCCAGGTTGCCCCGAGGGCGCTTGGTGTTTGATTGAAATTCAGCCGGATATGTTTCATTGTATCAGAACAAGGATTCCTGCAAGTGATCACGCTGTTGAAATCCGTGACTGTGGTAGTTTGCAAGCAGAACTTTACTGGCCGCAAGGCAGTTTGATTTAATTCGGATATGAAACTGTTCTATCCAATTAGGGTCACTGTATTGAAATTCTTGTGTGTTTATATTTCAGTTTATGCTTGAAGTGTTACCATCTAAATTTGACTATATTTAAGTATTTATAACCCTTTTATGGAATGTGAATGCCTTCTTGGCTGTTTGTGTATTTGACGTCAATATTTCGATAGTTTGTATTTTTGTGACTTCACACAGGGAAGTAATTAATTGAAATTAGTCCTAATATTACTACATCAGAATTTCTTCTAACTGATTATTTGTTAATTGTATCTATGCATTGTCGGTAATTTCATTTTACCTTGCGGTGTAGAGGATCGTGCGTTATACGCATGCGTCTGGCGGTCTGGAGCACGTCTTTTGTGCTTGCGCAGCAACCATTGTGTGAGGTGTGTGTTTTGGTGATTTGTTGACCTTGTCATTCTGCCTCCTACGTCTGTGGTTCTGCATAGATCACAGTTAATTTGATGCTCAACTGTGAATGGTCTCACCGAACCCGATTCCAATCGCCAAGGCTGCAGAAAAGTTGCGGGCCCCGCGGGATTTAAACCGAGGACTTGCTTAATGCAAGCCTAGTGCTTTCCCAACTAAGCTACTCGTCTTATTTGTGTGTTAATTACAGTAAATTAGATTCATAAAGGTACCTATCGATTCGAATTAAGTAAAGACAAGCCGTGTGTTAGAATTTAGAAGATAATTTTATTCCTAAGGTAACGAAGCCCTGTATGTCGTGTAAAGTTATTTTCAAAACATAGAAGTATAAAAAAACAGTGAACTCCAATAATTATTTGGAACATTCCAAATAAGGAAATTGAAACATTAACGGTTAAACGAAGAGTACACATTAAAATCAATTCAATACGATCACAACTAAACAATTACATTAAAATTAACACCTAAAAAGTTAAATTGTTAATTTGTGAATATTACAAAAGGCTCGTTATGTTCGAATAACCCTGAATTTAAAGTTGCTAATATATAAAAATGTATAGGGTATTCAAAATGAAACATTTGTAAAACCAATGCGAGGTTCGTAGTATTCAAACGAGCCCAAACAGTTAATATAGACAAACGTAGAAATTAATCAAACCGCGTGTGTGGAGCAAGAAAAGTAAAAAAGTTGAAATTCTGAATTAATAATAAAAATAATGTTAATACGAAATGATCAAGTGAAATAGTATGCTTACATAAGCAAATACAAAATTTAAATTCGTCAGACTCTGAAAACACTAGGTAACTCCAATTAAAAGAATGTCCTCAAGAATTTCAAGAGACTAGTCTCCTAAACTAATTCATGGATGCGACGCTTATCATAAATGCCTTTGATTAATAAATCGAATTAAAAAACTCAAAGTCAAGCTTCGTTCAACACCATCGGCTTGAAGATCAAATGCGTCCCGTATACTACGTTAACAAATAAATGGATAGTTAAATTACTAGCAGACAGCAAAGATCATTGGCTATAAACAAATAGATTACAAAAATGTAACGCTTGAAAATATTGTTTATAGTTTACCAAAATATCTTTGCGACCCTGTTATTTCAAGCCCAACGAGGTGCCTTCTTAATTTCTTGTGCGCCTGTGAGCTGGTGCGATGTACGCATGGTAATTTCGGTGATTTGTATTGCTGGATCTTATGTTATCCAAGACGATGTTGCTCAAACAGCGGCACTATTACGTTTAGAAACGGTTCGCGATAAGCGGTCAGTCTAGATCGATATAGTCAGAGATCGCTTAGCGAGAAGCCGGACATGCCGGGAAGGTAAAAGGCCTGCAAAGGCATTAATCCCCTGTCAAGCCAAGTGAAACAAAAAATAAAATTTATACCTGCAGGTGGAAAACGGCCTGAAAGATTGCTGGGAACCATAAGTCTGCACGTCGCGTCGCTTAAAAGAACTGAGGATGCACTGTTAAATTAGCGCACATACACCTTAATAATTACAAACAGGATGAATGCGGCTTAACAGAGGAAGAAATCCTTCTTATAAGCATCTGTGGTTTCCGGAGAGCACTTGAAGACGAGTGTCAAAATTCTTCGAAGAACCGGAAGAAGAGCTGTACCATCAGTAAGAATAAGGTACCAATTTAAAATTTGGGTCGTTACATATATAGCTATCCTACATGAAACAGTTAAAAGTCTGAATACAGCCTCGGAGTGGGAAACTCTTGTAATAAATCGCAGTGAATAGCGGTGGCTATATAAAGTTAGCACGGCTCGAGTTCCAGGAATACACACGTCCTTGGACGATATGAATGTTCAGAAAGTTCGTCGCATAATAGCATATAAAATTGGTCTTTCCACTTACCAACGTACGCATAGGCACAACTAAGAAATCTTTAAATACTCGGATACGGGATACGAGATACAGAATATGAGTACATTTAGATGTTGATTTGGCGTATTCTCGAGGATTATTTATCTTACATTTAAGAAATTCCACCTCAAAGGCGTACATTAAGTGTTCTCAAGAACGCTTAACACAACATCAATGTTATAATTATTGGAAAAGTCAAGATTTAACAAAACATAGCTAAAATAGGTTATTATCAAATTTGGTAAATTTACGATAAAAAATATACTGTTTATATCACTGATTTGTACTCACTTCTCCCAAACAAACCTTACCATACACTGCAGTCTATATTGAATGTTTTTATGATGTTAGGTATGTCGTTACGTAATCAATTACTGTAGAACTAATATCAGCATTACTTCGAAATATTATAGTTAGAGTGTTTATTCTTCTTCATCGTAACAACTTTACAGATGTGTTGTGACCATTTCAATGAACTTCGCAATTATTAACAACTCTCCTTACTGCTTTTCGCCATCTCTGTCGATTGATGGCCATGTGAGCAGCTTCTGTAAAATCTACGCCGAGTAAATCTTTTGTTAAATCTACCCAGCGTTTTGGTGAGCTTCTGCGTCGCTTTCTTCTTTCTGTTTTACATTGAGTGTTTCCATGGTTTAACTTTGATGGATATGTCCAAAAAATGAAAGTATGTGAGAATAGACTGTTGTAGATAATCGTTTTTGAGGCTTGACTTCTTTTACGTAGAATGGAAATATTTGTTCAGTGAGCCGTCCATGGCACTTTCAGCATGTGCCTCCAAGTCCAAGGTGGTGAACAAACTGATTGTTGTGTATTTTGTGATGTTTTTGTCTAGCCATATTTTGTTAAGTTGAGTCATCAAACGCTTTGCTATAATCAACAAAATAAATGTATGCTGATATACCGGGTGTCCGTTCTCAAACTCGAATATAGGAGTTTAACATTGCAGTGAACCTTTCTGCTCGTCAATTCAACTTACTGGAAAGTTAATGATATCAATAGAAATATAAAATTATTGCGCATCAATGACACGAATGATAATAATATTTATTGGTGTAGTATAGAAATAATGGCAAAATACCTAAAACTCGAATGCACAATGTTGATTGCCTATGTTCGACTTTGAGAGTGGACACCCGGTATAATATTCTCTTGCCTTTTCAGTGATTGATATTTAGTATGAGTTCTCTAGTAAAAGGTTCGTGATATGGATATTTTAGTAATCCAAACATTCCAAATTATTTGACACAGTCTGTGTAATACTATCGAATCAATGGATCTCATGTTTTTCAACGTTTCAGCAGAAACAGTCTCTAATTCCGGAGCCTTGCCATGTTTTAATTTCGTTAGAGCAGTTTCCACTTCAGATGGGAGAATACCAAGTTTCACATCGTAGTTGTTAAGAGTAAGATCTTGGTCCACTTCATTAACATCTGAATAAAGGTCCTTACAGTACTGTAGCCACACATCGGTTATGTGATCTAAGTCATTGACCAACACACCGTTGCTGTCTTTAACGGCCCAGGTTTTAGCTTCAACTTTCGAGTTAATATCTTAACCTTATCTCTTTACATATCTCTTGAATGTATGCATTTCTATCTCTTTTAGAGAACCTCTGGATATGCCTCGTTAATTCATTGTATTGAAATGTTTTAATTTGCGAATTAACATCGAACAGGCAGTTTACGTTGCTCTATAACGGTGAGGGTGTCAAGAGTCATCCTTGGTTGTTTTGGAAAGTTGCCTTCATTACTCTGGCTTTCTGTGAAGACTTCGATAATGCCACCTTTCAGAGAGTGTTAATAAGAGATGTGAAATTATAAGATTCTAATAAGTCGAAAAGACTACTTCTTTCAGTTGTGTTAGATAACGAATTTACATTAAGATCGCCACATATAGTTATACCATCATACCTATCGTAGATAATGTTTAACATCTCTAAAAACTTACATATAATCTGTCATGCCTTGATGTAGGAGATCTGTGTATAGTGGTAATACAAGTTTTTTTTTTCAAACTTTGTGGCGTTAATCTCAAAAATCAACTCCGCAGAAAATCTAGCAAAACCTTTAATCGTTTTACATTTATTTATAATACAATTATTTACAAAAATGCAGTCCTACCATGAATGTGGTTATGTCTACGGAAAAACGTAGCGCATTTATAATTATTCAAAACTATGTTACTAATTTCGTTAGCACGACGTCAATGTTCACTCACGCACAAGTGATTTTGCAAGAGAATATCAATTATATTAATTTTATTTTTAATACACTGCGTGTTATAATAAATTATTTTAAGGTGAGTACTACTAATATTTTTGGTACCTAAATTGTTGTCGCGCGCCACCTCTATTCATATTCGTATTCAAGTATTCCCTTAAGCATTTCGATATGATTTTTCGTTACGAAATCCCTGAACACGAACATTTTGTGGTCAAAAGTTTTCATCAAACACCGTCACCTTACTATTCACAGAAACCCTCTATTCGAAAGATGCGCAGTTGTTGTTTCTACTTCATTTTTGTACAGAAGAACCTTCCCTGTCAGGAAATTTTATTTTTAAAAAATCCTGAAATTGATTATCGATCGTTTCAGCACACATATTGGAGACATACACATTTTCCTGTCTGACTCACTTGCCAATAATAAAAATTTATTTTTGGTCTCGTGTCGTTGGAACGTCAAGATTTTTATTTCTATAGATTTACCTGCGCGATTACTGATTGATGATTGTGCAGAACTTACCAATAAATTAACTGTAGCAGTGATATCTTGTTCCAGTGAGGTCAAATTTGGAATGTGTTTGCCATTATTTTGCAAGGTGTTCATATACCTTCTTTGTTCCAAATCCTGAATTTTAAAACGAAGTAAAGCGGTTTTTTTCTTCTATTTCAAGCATAAATTTTTTAAGAAGTGTAGTTTCGACCTTAGAAATTAGCTTCTCACTGGATATTTTATCCAAAGCAACCGTAGTTGAAATACACAAATTACTTTTTATAGTCCCACTATCCGGCAGATTTACTTTTTTAGCACATTTTTAGTGAATTAATAAATCACATTCTGAACAATTCACACTATTTACTACCTTTCTGGTACATTTTAGGCACTCATTTTTGTCAGCCATGTCAATATTAGGTTTACCACTTTTCGGTATATTCATAATTAAGGTCCGGACTGATTTAATGATAAGCATTTTCAAGCAAGTACTCAGTAGCGTACGCTGAATATTTTTGAGAAGATAAAACTTTAGTAACAATTGTCGTCACTAACATTGACTGTCCTTTGACTTTTCAATTTTTAGAATGATTGTAATAAATACATACGCCTTATTGCTTTATGTTAATAGCTATTTCAGTAACAAGGAATGTAAGGACCTATTAATATTTGAGGTAGGCAAGTACAAGCCTAGGCGAAGCCGAGGCTTGTTGCCTGCCGAACATGTTAATACATTCCGAGTTACCGTATTATGTTTTTCCCGCTGCTTATCGAAATTTTCCTCGATTTTTAAAAAATCGCTTGGTTTGGCACCAGGATTAATTTTCCTGAGTCGTGTTACCTGTGAGTCACATGTCACAGATGCCACACAAACACTTGCAATTATAAAAAAAACGTTCTCTTGTCAAAGAAAAGCAAAAACAAATATAATCATCGACACGTTTTGTTACTAAGGTTGTATCACTGACTTACATGATCGAAAGCGGGAAAAAATGTTTGCAGTGATTTTTTAAAAATACTTATTAAAATAACTCCAAGTTGTAATAGTTAATAGGGAAGGAGTAATTGAATAATAATTCTTCTCTCACTGTATTGTAAATGATATTTGTTTATGTGAGTCCCTTATGAATGATAAAACCCCAATCGCAAGCCTTTTAATTATTATCTTATTTTAAAAAGGCTGCATAACTGCACGTGAAGCAGCCTGGTTGCTCTAATACTATACAATGACAGTCACCCAAATTCTGCAGTTATGTCTAGAGATAATCAAATTTTATAAAACTGCGGTAAGTTTACATATGTTTTACACTCTTTAATTCAAAATGTGGTTTGGACAACCATGCAGTTTTGTGAATTTACTGTGCTATCATTAAATCTGTCCGGTCCCTATTCATAACCATTCAAACGACATATTAATAGCGTTTAAAGGAAGCTTACATGTAATTCTCAATAATTGCCAGTAATTAGTTTCAACTCAGACTGAACCCTTATAAAGTGGAAATAGTAAATTACATATGAACTATAAAAGGTGGTTTGAACTATATCCGTATAAATTAATTAATACCACTACACAAAGTTATAACCCATATAGAAGATACTAGTTTCGTTTCCACTTGCGTTTTACTGAGTTAACTGGCAACGATGTTGAAATCATACTCCCTATCGTTACTCGAACTGTATGTACGAGGGTGGTTCAATTTTGCATGGAAATGTAGTTTCCATGAATACAGAAAACGATAGATGGAAACACGTATGCTGTGTTATATTATGACATATCCAGTTTGTTATCGATGTCATTTAGATCGGGATGTCACATAGACAGCTACCGTCTAGTCGTGCACAACGCATAATTATAGTATTATTATTATTTTTTGAGAATAAAAAGGTTGTTTCGTCTGACGTTTGTACCAAGTTTAAAATTCAGGGATAAATGTTCTTGTTCCAGGGAAGGACGATTAGTTAATGTTTCGAGAAGGGCTAGATGGATAAAAACAAAATAGGACTTTGTAAAATAAATAATTAGAACTGAAGTCTGTCAAAGTGTTACAAAATACTTTGCAACTTTAGAAATTTATCACGCTGTTTATTGGTATTTTTGCCAAAAAAGGTTTGCAAGATTATCTTTTAGAAATGTATTGAACAGAAAATCTGTGCAAGTTGTAGACATATAACGTCTATCAAAACCGAAAGTGATCTGATGAAAACCTCAATATATCAGGAAAAATATAGAATGGCTAAACGAGGGCTTAACAGAATGGGTCTAAGGTCGAAGGATAGTTACTGGCAAGGTGTTGATAAAGTATTGACGATAAACGAGTCAACAAACAGAACTTGTTTTTAAACTACAGGAACTTTTTAAGTCATCAAGATTTGTTTTTGCGTAAATGCCAAAGACGTTATAACTAGAGTAAAAGTTTATATTGAAGTTTAGTGATTTTTAAATATCAATCTTATCTAGTGGTAACTGCCGGTAATT
Source organism: Agriotes lineatus (assembly GCA_940337035.1). Classification (NCBI taxonomy): domain Eukaryota; kingdom Metazoa; phylum Arthropoda; class Insecta; order Coleoptera; family Elateridae; genus Agriotes; species Agriotes lineatus. The sequence goes on from OW679199.1 coordinate 122,700,998, forward strand.
TTAATTTAAATGGAAGACCTACTTCTTAAACTTCTGTAGGCTCCTGTGTCCTGTTACAGTTGGTAGTAGCGCCAAATCAAACTTCACATTTTGGTTATTCTATTGCATTGAAGTTCTTGACAAGCACGTTTTAAAAAGCAATAACCCATAGCAACTGTTTAATAAATCAACAAGTACGTATATCTGTCTCATTCCGTTAGAATTATTGGCAATTTAATATTAATTCCTGTTTAACAATCTTACACTTTTTTTATAAATACATAGTCAGGAAATGGCTAATCTTTCAAGAGACCAAAAACTTTAAACTGATTGAACACACTTTCCGACTGCGACTAACTCAATGGAGACAGCCGTGCGGTACTTTAAGTTCTCCAAATAAATTGATCATATAAGACCGCTAGAGCGCCAACGAATTTTGATAATAACGACCAGTGTGAATAGAACGAGAATTCGTAAACTCTAGCAGTCCAAATCTCCTGAAGGAAAGCTCCAAAAGATCATAGGTAGTAGTAACAAATAAATAATGCCAGAATGCAAATATCACAGTATAATAGGCATATGAATTAAAGCATACAGTACCATCAACACTTCAATAATAGTAAAAGATTATTCAACTACTCGTCAACAAGCTTTCGACAATTACGACTGCGCTACTATATGCAGGATTGTCCTATACTGGGATAACGTAGGATTGCCAATATTTAGTACAAAGTTACTAACTATCACACAATCGACAATAATCTACAGTAACTGGACAACAAATTAAAAGTGGTTGAGCCGTCCTTACGAGCCTTCTGGCAATGCTTCGGGAAAAGCAATATTTGCATTACGCAAGCCGAAATGAGGATGCATTCAATTAGCGATCGGATAAGCCGTAATTCAATAGTTCACAGATCGTAGTGTGCGTAATGGCTATATAAATTTAGTTTAAAATAAAACCTGATAGCAGCTTCCGTCGAGCACTTCCAGCATATACTTATCGAGGGTCCAGGCGTGTCGAGGAATTTAACTGTCGAAGCGTGGCAAGGCAAGATCGCACAGATAGTGACGGCAACAACTGATTCCCAAAACTGCCTAAAACTGGTTACTCGAAACTGCTTGCCCGAAACTGCTTGCTAAAGGAAAACGAAACCCAAAGGAGATTCCTACAAATCTTTGCAAAACGACAAACTATTACAACCCGCAATAATTTGCGTTTATAGTAAATCCCATAGATTTTAATTTAGCTAAATTGTAAGAAAGTAAAGATATCAGCTAGGAGCCAACATGTAAAATTGGCATTATTACAAGTGCATTACAATGTTGCAATCTGAAATATTAAATTCATATCCAGCACGTGGAAGGAAGGCAAAGAAATTCGATCTTAAATTGCTGGCAAAAGATTTCAAAGAATCGTGCGACGAACAGCAAACTTGCAATTTCTGTGTTGTGAGAACCGTTGATTAATTTTTCTTCCAGCAAACCAAAAATGCAATTTGGCAAAACGGTAAAGTATACACAAAAGGTGGGCAGATCCGAAAGAACGCTTGGAAAAGTTTCTTGGGAGGAGAGCGACCACCGCGGAGGCAGTCTTCCAGCTAAAAACTCTTAAGTCAAAAAAGTGAAAGTTCTCTGTGAACAATATACCCAAGTGCCAGCCCATTCCGAACTAAAGAAATACCAAGGAAGCCAGGGGCATCCCAAAAATAAGCTCAACACCTTCCGGATTCATTAATAATTGCGGGTGTCCTCGTAAAATGAAATTAAACCACTTATCAAGCGAGCGCCGGCTCTGGACGAAGGTCAGACATTTATGGTATTTTATTAACAAACTAAATGCAGGTTGGCTCCAGCGTACCTCCTTTTCTACGTGTATTATGTTCCAAATTTAAGTATAATCAGATCAATCATTTTATGAAGCTTACACCAAGCATATTCCATAAGCAACTGAGGTTCTTGCATTTATAGTTGTACCACAGATTTGGCTTAATTTAACACAGACATTACAAGTTTGCTGTTTGCCGTGCGATTCTTTGAAGTCTTTTGCCAGCAATTTAAGATCGAGTTTCTTTGCCTTTCTTCCACGTGCCGGATGTGAATTTAATATTTCAGATTGAAACGTTGTAGTGGACTTGCAATAATGTCAATTTTGCATGTTGGCTCCTAGCTGATATCTTTACTTCCTTACAATTTAGCTAAATTAAAATCTATGGGATTTATTATAAACGCAAATTATTGCGAGTTGTTACAAAACAATGTAAAGCGGAACTCACCCCAAATGGACTGGGCAACGGACATCGAAGAATAGGTAAAGCACGGTGTCGAATCCGCCAGAATAAGGCAAAAAGAACATAATCTCTCCAACATTTAGTCCAGAATAAAAAACTGAAGGCTCGTACAGCGGCAGGACAAAAACCCACCAAATGCAAGCACCAAACATCTCCGCGGAGCTCCGAGACAAAATAATGCGCTCCAAACAAAACAATGCGACCATCGAGAGCGTTCCGGCAGCCTCGCGGTCAGGCTAAGTCAAGGAAAGCGTGCAGATAACGATAACTCGCGCCACAGAAATCGCAAGTTATAGAAGACGCAAAACCAGCGATGCGAAACTAAAAGGAGTGCAGAAAAATCGTAACAAATGTGCACATCCCAAATACGACAGGTATGAAACAAACAAACATAAAGTACTAAGGGGTCATGCCCTAGCAAGGGATCTTACACATCGTAGTACCATGAGACCCACGACTTTACATCAATTCTCAATAATGGTATTTTGCAGAGCTTTTCGTCCAAAGTTTTAATTTTCATAAACCCCACCAGAACCGGGATCGAACTCACGACAATTAGGTCAGTAGTCAGAATGCTTAACCACTGAGCTACCGACCCCGGCATCCCAAAATCTCATAATTACAAATGCCTGTGAAATAAGTTATTTAAAAGCATTCTATACTATATTTTATCGGGCTGCATTTGGTGGCATCGCAGATATATAATAACTGTTATTATTAAACTAATACATCCAAGTACATATCAGTTTGATCTGGTTATAAATTTGTAATTATCAATAATTATAAATTAAGCATCCTAAAATATTGCTCAAAAGCTTCGAATATTATCTAATTGTGTTATTTCACGACAAGATTGAGTCTTCAGGTTAAGCAGGTTCCAATATTTTAAATTTCTCAATACCAATGTCAACGTAATCTTGAAAAATAATAAATATTTAACAGTTTTTGATGGAATAAATCTAAGCCGTCGTATTTAGTCGGACTTCAAATTCGTACATAATAGAGATGAAGTCGTAAGAACTCTAAACGTCTATTTTGGAGGTTTCACTTTTGAACATTGGCGGTGGAAAGAATTTTTTAAAAAGTAATCCACTGTCAGAAGGAAACACATTTGCCAAAGTGTACGACGTTAAGCAGGAATAAAAAGGTGACATTAATCTTCACGTGAATGTCCGATATCGAATATCGCACTGTAGGATGTGAATTATTTCTCTAGAGTTGCTTACGTTGATTAGTTCTGTAACATTTGGTGGCAGTGTTGAATCTAATTCCGATTGTTTTAGATAATAAAAGCTGTCCTACCTTAACCTTCTTAACAATAACTGTAAGACAATTTATAAAATAAAAATGTTACTAGAGTTAACTGCCATTAATGCATAAAATAGTAATGAGACAAATAAGCATTACATAATTAGGTATATCTGATAAGTGTTCTATTAACTCCATAAAATCGACTCACCTTCCGTTTTTAGGTCCAACGTTAGGAACGTAGGAGGAACTGGCGCTAATGGCCTCGTCGGGAATGGTTCCAGACTCCATTCCGAGCGGCTCGCTGCAGGTTCCTGTAACAACAGCCGGTTCAGTGAATGCGATCATTAAAAGTCTAATGACTGTATTTCTGAATTTTTCTTTCATGTGAGGATGCTCGGCACGGGGCGGACACGTCGTTACTGAATTTATTTGGTGTATCTGATTGCAGCCGCTCCTCGGAGATATGTGAAGCAAGTACAGCCAAATATTTTTGAGGTCTCTCCAAATTATTATTATTTAAAATTTCACATTTTACACGGGATTGTACGCTTTTAATTTTTTTTTGTGTTCCTGTGTGTGCATTGTTGTTTTGAGTAACAAAGGTTACCACGTTGCGAACGCTTTCCGCTATTTTACACCTGGTCGGGCGCCTAATTTTTGTTTTTTAAATTACAAACCAGGTGGGCCGTTAAGAGTTCCAAACAAACTTCGTCAGTTTAGCGCAATGAAGTGCAGCCTCCAGCACTCGTTTAATTTTTATGCTTTCCGGAACAATTCTGGTTTGAAATTTTCAAAGCTGGGTTTTGTTTAGTTTTAAATTTAGGTGAAGACAATTACTAAAATGTTCAATAAACACAGCCCTAAATGTCTTGTTAGATTGTAACAGTAAACCGGGTAAAGCCACGTTGAGTTTTTCAATAAACAATCATGAAAATATATTAAATTACTATTAGAAGAAATAGTTATCAGTTTCTACATTTATAGTGTGGCAATAACTTTTCCCCGACAGTTTGGCAGTTTTTATACTAACACATTTATCGTGCATAAAATCCATTAAAACCAGGTTGAAGCGGTATATACATTGCAAATAAGAAATAGTTACAACTTAGTTTCAATACTTTTTCAACAGGATGTATGTGACACGTGATCAAATTTGAAAATACATAATAATTTTCTCCAAGGTCGTATCACTGCACGAAATATGGAGCAAAACGAAAAGGTAATGAAGCTGTCTGCATCTCACCTGATAGCGACAGCCGACAGCATTAAGTACGAACGTGTTTAATTTTTAAAGAGCGACTTGCTATATGTCAGGGCTTAATTTTTCGCGCGTGTTTTTGAGCTCTTGTAATAAGCCCGTCCGACGCGAGCTTGGAATTCATTCGTTGGGGCGTGCTGTTTGAGACTCATATCTTTTTCAGGAGTTTTCTGATAAGAATTTGAAAAAAGTATTACATTTTTTACACGTTACGTTCGCTTTGTAATGATTATTATGCAGAGAATTTCCTTCTTGGGAATTTTTGAAATATTTTTGAAAGAATTTTAATTGCCTTGGTCGAAGAGATTTGAAGCCGACTAACTGAAGTTTTGAGAAAATTTTGCATGTACAGGTATTACTTACACGTCTCTACATTTATAAATCCCTTAATAAAAATACTTATTTTCACAAATATTATAAAAAAGATATTAATTTTCGTATTAAAAACACATTTTCGTTCGTTGTATGTCCAATATTAGTTGCCGTTATTGCGTCCACGTTTCTGTAAATTGTAACAACTGCAAAATTTGCATTAAATATATAAACATTTGTATGGCTTTTTGCTTACCCAACATTATATACGAGCTTCTGCTAGAACGATCTCATTGAACTGCAACTTTCTTACAACAGAATGGGGAAGCCTTATTTATATTCTTGTTATTGGAAGAAGCGTGATCAAATTTCAAGCTGAACGTTTTTAAAAAGCTTACTGCAGCAATATGAATGCGCAATTCTATTAAAATTGGTTCTAGACTTCGGATGGGATTGCTGCAATTTCCATCGAAGACGGCTTAATCATTTTAACCTAAATATAGACATATTACGTGCATTATCACGATGAGATGCATTAAATATATTCGTTGAATACTGATTATAGTACGATAACATACATTTTAACACTATAAATTTCCACAAATTCCAATCTATTGAAATATTGGTGAAATTCTGAATAATTGCAAAAATGATTGGATAACAGTATCAAGTCAGTAAAGGACAAAGCGTGAATTGGAAAAATATTTAGAGTAAATATATATAAAATAACCTGCTCTTGCAACTCGAGCTACATTGGACAGATTGATCTTTCTACTGGTCTCTGGTCATTTACGTCTAAACGTATAACGCATCAAAACCACAGCAGTTTTGGTTGGTCATATGCCGCCAACTCCAAGTGTATTGGGCATGAACGACCAATTGACATTAGTTATGGACTAACCGAAAAATCGGCAATGGTGACGATAGAAGAGAACATAATATTCCAAAATAGTTTTTTGAAATCACAGGAACCATCCATAAAAGTTGTGCATATAAAGGAAACCACAACCAAAAACAACAGGAAAAATTATACAGTAATTGCAGAAGTAAATGCATGTACATATCGTGTAATTATGAAAGAAGAAAACATTAATATCGGCTGGGATAGGTATAGAATTTATGATGCAGTTGAAGTAACGAGGTGCTTTTCACGTAATGGATTCAATCATAAAGCGAGTCAATGTAAATCGAAGATAACATGCCCAAAATGTAAGGCTAACAACGAAGAGAAGCTGCAATGCTAAAGAAAAACTTAAAATTAATCTAGATGTAGGCCATTTTGCATGAAGTTTTGACTGTCCAATTTACAAACGTAAACTAGAATAAGAAAGAAGTAAGATATATTTTGTAGAATAACAGAACCAAATATTGAAATTATTTATTCAAATATACGAAGTACGCTAAAACATATGGAGGAAATTGAAGTTTCACGTCCAGCTACCGTATTTTTAAGTGAAACAATATTTAGAGAACTGTGAAATAAGTTTTCGGGGTTATATCACTATTCGTTGTAATTTCGAAAATCTACACACTGGAGGAGTGGCAATTATTGTGCTTAATAATATTAAATTTAAAAACTTTTCATTTAATTAACGAATTCTTGTTGCTATCTATTTACATAACACAAGAATTTTAAAACGGATTCTACACTGCTGTTTATAGTTCTCCAAGCACCAGTATTGCAAGATTCTTAGAGCAGTTTGAAAAATAGTAGGACAATACAATCCCACACCACACCAAGCATTTAATTGTAGGAGATTTCAACTGGGGTATCTAGCAAGATTCATTCTACACTAGCAAGCTCCTACGATTAATAAATACGTTGGGTTTAAATAAACTCGTAACCGAACTTACGCGCTCAACAAAAAATTCCAATGCAATCATTGACCTCGTTTTAACAAATCCACAAAATGTAATTGATAATGTGCAAATTCAAAAAATTTCGGAACATAATGCAATCGATGTGACGTTACGAAAGAATGTGAGTAATTATGACAGTAATTTTGTAAAAGTTAATATTACATCGTACACTAATTACTCCTCACAAAAACTGCTTGATAAACTGAATAAATGTAACTGGGTCACATTATTAGACAGTAAAGATGTAAATAATCTTGCCACACATATGGTCAGCAGAATACAAAATTCCTTAAATGACCTAATTGACAACAAAACAATTGCACCAAAACTGACAACCCATGGTTTAACGATGGCTTATGCAAGATCCAGGCGGAACGCAATCAAATGTACAAGACAGCTAAACTTACTAAAAATCACGCGGGACTGGGAAAACTATAAATATATTCGGAATTTTTACAGCAATAAAATTAAGGACAGGAAAAACCAATATTAAGAAAATAGAATAGAAAACTGTGAGGAAACTGTCAAATATTTCATGAAAGGACAAACAAATACTTCTTCACAAGAAATTAACAATGCACATTATATTGCTGATAAATTTAATCAGTACTTTGTGAATATCCTATTACAGCTAAACAAGTCCATTATTATAAACGACCGTTTTGAAGAAGCTACGTTTCCGGATAATAGCAGCACTTTTAAATTTAAAAAAAAAATAAATTAGAGGATATTAAAAATTCTAGAGCTAAAGCTAAACAAAAGGATTGTTTCGATTATATTACAGTTGGTGTAAGATGCCTCGCCAGTTGTAGGTGAGATATTTGTTAAAGTAATAAATTAGTCTTTCGGAGGAGGGTGCTTTCCAGAATCATAGAAAATATCTACAGTTGTTCCAGTACCTAAAGTTACATTAACTAACAAAAGGAAAGAATTTCGACCAATAAATGTGTTGCCAGTATATGAGCAAATTATGGAACTTATTGTGAAAGATCAACTCCAAACCTTTTGAGATGAACATGACATTATAAGTAAAATTGGAAAAGTGACTTAGAATTAAATAAAAGTGTAGTTATTGTTTTCCAGATTACAAACGTGCATTTGAGACTATCGACAGGCAGCGGTTAGTGAGTAAACTACATAAATATGGAATACCTGCTAACGAAAATATGTGGTTTCAAAGTTATATCACTCATTGACTACAAACTATATACTTCCATCAGTGCCAGTCAAGCTACATGGAAAACAACTTGGGTGTACTCCAAGGCTCGGTCTTGAGTATGTTATTGTTTATTTTGTATATAAAAGATTTTTAATTGAATCAAAAACATTGCACCATAAATCTGTTTGTAGATGATACATTAATGACAGTTACTGACGAAGATGTTAGAAATGCTGTTAATAAAATGAATATAGATTTAGAAATTATTTCTAAGTGGTTAAAAGGTAATAAACTAAAACTGAATATCGCAAAAACGAAAGCAATACTTCTATCAGGTACTAATGTAGAATCGGTTAATAAAATTAAAATTGAAAACTTAGAAATAGGAAAGGTATCTCAAGCTCAACATCTAGGAGTAATTATAGATGATAGATTAAACTTCAAAGCACACGTAGATTACGTAATTATAAAGGTAGTTAAGAAAATAGGGTTATTCAGTAGAATTTCTAACAAGCTTAATATACAGTCTAAAATTATGATTTATAAAACAATCATCGCACCGCATTTCGATTACTGCTCTAGTATATTATTTTTATGTCAAGAGCAAGAATTGGCTGGAATTCAAAAATAGCAGAACAGAGTAATGCGTATTATATTACGCTGTTCTAAATGTACAAGAATTTCTGCGATGCTAGATTGTTTACAATGGTTAAGTATGAAACAAGGTATTTATTTCAATGCTTTGTTGATAGTCTTTAAGCCAATAACCCGTTACTAGAATAGATGACCCAAAACTTAGTTTATGGTTGCGCTATTCATAATTATAGTACTAAAAATAGGCAGAATGTTAGAATACCTAAACTTACAAAAAGCAGTTCTCAAAATTGTTTCTTTTAAAAAGACTTCAAAATTTATAATAACCTTCCAATTGAAGTTAAATGAACTAAAAATTTCTATGAGTTACAAAAAACTAAGCGATTATGTTAAGAAAAATTATTAGTTAAGTAAATATGTAAACAATTGTAAATCTTATTATTATTATTTTACCACAGCGTTTTACCTTTTTAGACTAATTTGGGTGCTGATGATTCAAGCTGCAATTTCTTGTAAAACTTTAGTTTGTGAATGGGAACATAAACAGTAAAAAGGGTAACTTTGTCTAGGCATCCTTACTTACAAGAACAGCATATGAGGGGCTTGCAAAGATTTACAAGTCACCGACACAAATAATTCGAACTGAACCCAAAAATCTATACAATAAACAGCTTAGTCAACAACTTAGAGCCCAAAGAGGAATAACGTAAAAACATCAGTGTCGGTTTCAATTCTATTTAAAATTCCCCGTACATGTGTAACACCGTGCATGAAAAACGAACTCTGCAAAATCTAAGCACCGATGCACGACCCTTAATTTGAATAATTGCTAAACGGGCCCGAGAATGCTGCGATAAACTGGGATTACCGTAAACGCTTTTATTTCGGCGTAGTTTTTGTTAGTTTGTTAGCTTTTGTTAGGTTTAACTTAAAAAGCCCTTTCAGGTCGTTTGGAAGCAAAATTAGCTTTGTTGCGCCACGGCCGTTTTTGCATATCATTTGTAGTCGGTGATTCAGAATTTGTATTTGATGTTTAAAATTGTCTTGGAAAAGCCGGTGAAAAACGTCTTATAGTTAATTAAACTCAACCTTTATGTTACGGAGTTATCGTATTTTTAGGTAAAAGTTTTAATTGCGCCCTAACCTGTGAACAACAATTTCTCAACTGTTGCCAGTAATTCTTTTAATCTTTATCTGTAACGCAAACAAGTCCGACAAGTATAACAACTAAACAAGAAACAACTTGTAGTACTAAATATTTAATTACAAGACATATTTTATACTTGTAACTTTTGGGTAAAATAATTGAATGCTTTATTTTTTCCAACAGAAACTCTAGAAAACTGTTGTTAAAATGGTTGTTAATTGTCTTTGTCTGTTAAAATCCTAAAGAAATGTAGTAGAATTTTACACTGGGGAAAAGCGGCGAAGAGATAGTCAAAACAGCAAGAGAAGTGCACATTTGTTAAGTCATTTTGCTATTTCAGATGCTTAATTGCATTTCACGCCGTTAGTTAGGTCATTTTGGTATTTTGAATAGCCGCCTAAGCTTAGAGCAGCGCGCCCGTATGCTAAGCCCTTTTAGCTCTTTATTTGGCTCCATCGCCTAATTCCAGAATCACGATTTCGCACATAGTTAGCCTAAAAAGCAGTATTTGTCGTCGGTTGGAGCTCTCGTTTGATGGCGTTTTTCTGAATTCTGAATAGCACGCTGTGGCGGCGTGATACCAGCGTGGCCCGCATTGGTTGGTTTCATTTCATCGCCTTGCGATTCGCTGTGGTTTAGTCACGTGGGGGACGCGGCCAAGGTGACCTTTTGCGAGCGCGTCCCTTTGGGCATTCAGCCGAGAGCCGTCGAACGAACAAGAGGTCGCAGAGTGTGTGCTTTCGTGCGGCGCTTCCGCGCTTGGCGGGGGCGTCAGCCTTTTTCCCGTCGAGTGCTGCTTCGGCACGTGTGTGGTATACGGTTTCGCCATAAGTGGGAGTCTCCCAGAGCCAGTGGCAGAGAGCGCTTGTGTGTGGTGGTGGTGATTCGAAATTTGTCGAGTGATCTTCGGCGTAACGTGGGTGTTTTGGAGCCCAGTTCCTGCTACTATTAGTGAGGGGTCGTGCCCCCTTCATCTCGACCTACGAGGATTTGGTTCAGCAGAACGAGTGAGGCCCCCATCATTTTCGTCGTCCCGTTGTACGCGTCTTGACGCGTCTCCCGTCGCCATTGAGGCGGTTATGCATTCACCCCCTTTCGCCGTTGTAACACCGAAGGTACCTACCACCTACGATTGCAGCTCGTCGCAACTCAGCTGTACCAGGCTCCCTCGCCGCCCACGCATTAAGGTATGTGCCTTTAACCTGATTACCGCTGTGAACGCGAGTGTTACTCATTACTACTCATTACTACGCTAGTGTATTCATTCAGACTGCAGACAGTTCAGGCCGTGAAGGCTAATGTAAATCGTCGCTGCCCTTGCATAAGGCAATGTGTATCTTTGTACCTATTATTGCTGTTCACTAATGTTCAACATCTGTCGTTAAGCTTAGAGCGCGCGTGCCAGCTGGTGCCCTTAATTATAGAGTAAGGTTAGATACAGGGCGACGCATTCTGCTACCCCATTGTAACTCGAAGTGAAATATATGATTGGTTAGTTAAGGGAACTATTGTTTGTTTCGGTTTGTGCATGTTCTGTTACAGATAGACGCCCCTTTATTGTACGAATTATTGTACGACGGAACGAGGAAGCTGTGAGCGTGCAGGTGAGTGGGACAGCTGCGTAGTCGTGGTCGGATGGACACCTAATCACAATCCTTGCTTAAGGCAATCCCGAAGTTGTTGTTTGACCTTGCAACTCTTGAATAATCTTATTGGCGGAGTATTTTTGCATGCTTCGCTCCCGTCTAACCGTCCAGGCCCGGTTAGCCGGGTTACGACAGGCTTGGTGGCGCCCTCATAATTTCGACATACCCTGTATATATTATGCCACAGCGCGCTTGCCCAGAACGTATCGTGTGACTCACGCCCGACTCCCTGAGCGTTCCAGCCGTGGCCTATTAGCCTATTTCGAACCGATCTCAGGGCAAGTGTGTCATGTTTTCAGGACTGATTCCGTGGTGCGATGCTCACCTTGGGTGGGTGTCGTAAAGTCCTTTTTATACCGTAACACATTGTTGAAAAGTAGTGTTAGCTAGGTAGCTACGTGAGCATATGAGTATATACCAGGATGCATTATATTATTTTTAGTACACACAGGCGCAACATCGGAATGCAATGGCAAACTGTTGTTGGAAACCTGAAGAAAGAAGATAACTGATGTTCTGTCATGGCATGAGGGGGCGTCACTCTCCAATCGCTTTCAAATTAGTAATTACAAAACACTACTTACAACGCCCTAAAAATTATGCATTTACCATTGGAATTCCAACAATATTGTACAAACAGGACATACGTTTTAGTAGATTCTTGAAAATGTCACTATAAAATATAAATCTGTTCTAATGTCTCAATAAAAAGCTCAAGTAACGTGAATGCATGAACATTTTGCTTGAATTATTAGATCATGTAGCAAAGCAACCACAAAATACTGGGTGTGCATAGTTAACGATGAGATTTGTAGCAGAACAGTGGCAGAAGTCTCCCCCAGGCTGCGTTGGGGCCTAATTCGCCTACCTTATCGCAGCACAATGGGCTTTAAGATTGCGAACAAATCTCCCGGCTTATTTAGTCCAGCTGTTACGGTTATATTAATAATTTATTAGGGCTGATTTGGATTGATATACAGCAATATCATTTCGGTGCAGCTACAATAAATTACCGCTGCTAACGCATGGAATCATTTACTCGCTCCACTCCACGTTTATTACATTCCGTAATTTAAAATTAATTTGCAATACGATTCCCGCTTTGTGTAATATTGTTTGGAGAAGATAAATTATTCTTAGGGCAGACGGACGAAATGGAAATTGGTTTTTCGAGTGGATATTCATAATGCACTTGGAGGAAATTCTTTTGATTGAAATGAGAGTGCGCGCGGATAAGAAAGCAAAAATGTTAGCCGGGCCGTTTATTTTCGACGTAGGTGGAATGCTCTTGTTGCAGATTTATTCGCTTCCACCTCAAGGCCCGGAGTTTTATTATAAAATATACATCTTTTTAAACAGCTGTGTGGCAAGAGACACTTGAGTGGTTTATTTATACGCCGCGGTTCGAGTGGTAGACTCGCGACACACATTTTTCTTATTACAGGCTGTAGAGTGGATTAGGTATGAGAGGAGCTTGTATTTATCACCCGAGGCCTCTTACTCCCGAAGTCACTCTTATGCGTCTTGTTTAAAAGCTGAGGGGTTGATTGTTTCCGGCGTACTTAAGGTATTACTTTGCAAGTGAAAGCTTTAATATCATAACAACTGTTAGGAAGGGTTACAGAAGTAAAGAGTTCATGCAAATTCAATAATTTTAAATTTATGAATAATATAATTACGCTGGTATACAAAATTTGATTTATTTTTGGTCCGAAAAGTGAAAATAGGTGAATCTAATAGCATTTTTCCTGCTGAATTCAAACATGGTCAGAATTATTTTATCACGTAAGGATGTTTAGAGACAACTATTTTAATTTTACATCATAAAGTATTTAAAATGCATTCTAAGTGTAATATAATCTTACCTAAAAGGTAGTAGTGTTTGATTTTCTACGATATTTTGCTTCATGAACATCTCTCTTTAGGGTCCAACAATAATCAGCTAGCATGCTCGGACCGCACTTCTCCCGGTACCGCTTTTCCATATCTTTTGTTTAGCGGTGGGGGAGATTCTAACCTTTTAATCGTGAGCCTAAAAGTTCTGTCTCATTTTTAGATAAATTCAGATCTCGTACTAGGTCACTGAGGTCCCCTTGTGTTAGTAAATGATCTTCTCTGCCATATCTTTGTGTTGTTCATCATTACTAAGTATGATATTTTCTGGTGGCTTAGGCACAGGCAGTTTATCACTGCTAGCCACAGGTATCATTGCAGATGGTAAATTAGGGCCTAAAATAGTGTGCTTTGATTTTGAACTAATGCCTGAAATATTAGTCCGACAAAAGCAACAATCGGTGGCATTATAGTTTGGTTCCCGCCAAATCGTTGGAACAGCAAAGTTCGTATGCCGAAAACTCTTTGACCAACTTGTAAGAAGTAGCACAACAAGTGAGGGCCCCAATATTTGTCTTGGTCACCAACTTTGAGGCCAAAATAAAGCTCATAAATTGTTTTTACGAGAGGAGTAAAACTACGTTTTTGAAATTGAAATGTAACCTCATCACAAATGTAGCAAAAGCTGTCGAGGGGATTTACACAATTTCTAGACATTTTGCAAAATCAAACAATACAAAATCAGTAGAAAAAATATTCACTACATGTATTGAATTTAAAAGATGAAATGAAAATGTAGAATACGTCGAAGCTGAGAAACGTTTACACTGATCACTGAACTTGTTATATCAGCACATACACACGACAGATGTACAGATGTCAACAGAGTGACCACTGAACACAGAATGGCTATGGCTTGAACAGTGTTGCCAACTCTTCGCAAGTTGTATTTGATAAATTGGTACTAAAAGTCTCCATTTTCAGATCAAAAGTCGCCAAATACGAAATACGCACATTAGAAAAATCAAGCATTTATTTTTTTTAACAGAATAAAGAAATACGTTAACTAGTTATGAATATAAAAATAAAAACTTACCTATTTATTTAAGGGAAAACAAGTTAACGTTCTAATACTTCGTACCAAGTGAGTACAATTGACAATGACAAATTGTGCAATGTGCAAACGTTGCAAAGAGTATAGATAAAGCTCCTTCAGTTTTTAATTTCAAATATCCGGCGTCATGAGCGCAAATATGACCGCCTGGTCACTTACGAAATACAAATAAATGTCAGGTAAACATAATATAATTTCAGACGTTAATCAATCAGTATAACAAATTTGCAAATAATATTTTGTAATGCTTTCGTAATTATATGAAAATTGTTGAGGATAAATGTATATTGAAATTAATAAATTTTTACATATTTTTTTGTAATTGCGAATAATACCCTAGAGTTTCAAACTAAAATATATCAAAAACGCTAGAAAAGTCGCTAATCGCAAATTCCTATTTTTTTAGTTAAACCACTTGTTAAATACCCTAGATTTAGCGACTTTTCGCCGTTGTTGGCAACACTGGGCTTGAACCAGTATCTCAGACGTTGCTAGTGACATCACTTTGACAAACAATGATGACTAGGTCTGTAAGAAAGCCATCGTCTGACTAATTTTTGAATTGCATCATCCAGCAGTTATGACTAATTGCATTGTTCTATGCAATTGCAGTCTTTATTTCATAACAAAATAATCATTTTTAAATGCTTAATCATACAATTTTTTTATTCATTTACGTATTATAAATGCATAATACCATAACATAATTGTATAGTTTCCATAACGTATGTAACACTGAACAGGATGTAACTTGAAAAATAAGGGCGATAGAAGAATTCCGATAACAATTTTGAATTCCGGGGGAAAATACATATAGAAACCACTTCTACTTGCTCTAGGACCAAATTTTGTATATGAGTATTATTATTGGCAGCAGGTCTGTTTTCTTAAGAATTCAAACTAGAAGCAGAGATACATGAAAAGGTAAATACTGTTCACACGATATAGAAATGCCTTTTAGATGGCATATATAAGTTCGTAGAATATGAAAGCGATGACTAGTGGATAAATAGGACTGAAGTAATTTTTTGCAGTTCAAATCTCTTTTCCAGTTCGAAAGGTTTGGTTCAATAAAAGTAGAAAATAATAGTATTGGGCAAATCACAATAAATAAATGCCAAAATCATTGCTGTTGTCTAGACAGAACATTCGCATTTCTAATGACAGTTTTTGAAAATTCATCAGATAACAGCAATGCTTCTAATTTAAAGGCTCAGTTTTGATTTTGAAATAGATTATTACTAGTTTAATATTATACAAAAGTAGATGAAATAACGAGAAATTCTGTTAGGTGCGTGTAGAAGAAACCTATACAGTGTGTCCCATAAAGTTCTGTATATATGGAAAACCTTTTTAATTATCTATTTATCAAAAAAAGTTCATAAAAAGTTATGCATTGCCCAAAAACCAAAATGCGATCATAAAATTTCACAACTTTTTGATATTATACAGGACGGATAAAAAATTATAATACGCAAAGAGTAGAGTAACCTTATTTCTAAAGACATTTTACTTAGAAGTGTTATTCAGAATAAAAAGTTATTCATAATTATGAAAAGGCGGCCTCCTGCAATTCATTTCTTTTTCAAAATATTGTGTCACAGAAATTCAATATAATCTCTGAAAACTTTTTGTGGTATGATACCTATAATTCATGTACAGTTGACATATGTTATAATTAAAATGAGGTCAAATCTACTCAAATATTTGCTTCTATGTTTATCTATTTCTCACTCAAGCAATACATTCCATTTTCTTGTTCTTGTTCATGTTATCTCATTGCGTCTGCAGGTACTAGGTACACACGGTAACTAGATACAGAGACGGTTTGTTTGTCTTAAAATTTTTAACCATCTCTGTATCTATAGTTACCATGTGTATCAAGTATCGACTGTAAATACACGAGAGGTCTTTTTTATCCGGATAAAATTGATTTTTTTTTACAAGAATTTGGTTGCTTGGTAAATTGACGACACAAACCGCCTATGATAAAAAAGCGAGTCCGAAGGACGAGATTTTTTATCTGGGGTTTGTGGAGTCAATTTACCCAAAAGAAACCAAATTTTATCCTGGAGAAAAAAAAACCTCGAGCGTAATTCGATGAGATAATTTAATGAATAATAAAAAATAATAGCTAGGTAATTATGAAAAATTCAAGAATACATTTATTTATTTAAAAATTACAGTTATTAAAAACACAATGATTAAAAATCAGGTTCGAGAAAGCCTGCCATGGAAGTTTGCACACATTTTATTCAGTAGCAAAGTTAGGGCTAACTTTATCCGATGTCAAAGTGACAAATACATCGCGGCTTATGGGATTTTTATATATGAATTCAATTATCAGCAAACAATGTGAATATATTTTTGGCCCCATCAGTATATTTCACTTGGGCTATTTTGTCTGGTTTATTTTGGCAAGGCTATTTTGAGGATGGGCTGTTTTCTCGCGGCTGTTTTGGCCAGGGCTATTTTGACGGGGTACCTGCCCGCTGATATTATATCTGCTGATGTCTTTCTACAGCTCATAATTCAGAAACGGTTCGATTTATAGGAGAAATTGTAATAGCAAAAATTGTCTACTGTGTCCATAGTTTTTTATGTCTGTA
>OW679199.1:122718147-123127967 GCA_940337035.1 Agriotes lineatus
GATTAATGCAATTTAATTTGTAACTGACTGATTTGAGCTTATTATGTAGCAGTAGTAGTATTTTTGGGGAGACTCTAGCGAGTCTAGCAAGTAGGCCTTCATAGGCCTTTTTTGTCAGACATAATGTGAATAAAATGATACAGAATGACTTGTTAAGTACAGAAAGAATATGAGCGTTCTGTAGTAGAAGTGTAAGCCAGCAAACAGCAAATTAGCTGAAAGCTAAACGAAACAGTGGTAGCAAAATAATCATTGCAAAGAACAATGAAAAATGGAAGGCAATCGATCGAAAGACAGTTAGTGAGATGTGAAATGAACTCCAAGTGTATCAGTGCATTATAATCAAAAGTGATTTAAAAGGCAGAGCAAAGAGTAGTCCATAAGGTTAAACATGTTATCAATCCTAATTTCTTTTATAAAAATTGAAAATTTAGTTGCTAAGTGACATGACAGTCTTTTGTTAATAATAACCAAAGAAGCTTGTAAAATTTGTGCTAGAATCAGTTTCAGCTCCTCAGTTTATCACATACAATTATAAAAAGCTATTTTTAATACCATTTGTGTATAAAGTCATTAACCAGTGTACAGGGCATCTGTGGATATAGTTTGCCAAGTGTTAAGAGGTTCAAGTGAAGCAGATTAGCCAGCAGTAAGATTCGTCCAAGTACGAGTGACTTCGAAGGCCCATTTCTCTAAGTTTACGTTACTACGTATAGGAACGACCTTCAAGAGCCCGTACGTGTAGAAATTCTAACCAACAAGCCATTCCCAAGTGCATAATTCCCGTGGCATCACTGAGAAGGGTATCCAGCGTCAGAGTGGTCTCCCATTAAAATAGGATTCTACAGGAAGCCTTTGCTGCTGCCCCATAATTCGCGGGATGAGTCAAGTTAAGACTGACTACGAGATGTAGCACCAGGTCCCAGCTATCCAGGTCAATCCAGCTTCGAGAATTTTAGGCAGCGTCCTTTGAAAGTGCAGGATGACGCGGAATTTTACATTTTTGGCCGATTGACAAACAAAAAACGATCGCGCGTGGATTTCGACGTCACATTAGAAACGAAACGAGCTTAGCAGTTGCTACGTCACAGTATTAATATTTACCTGACGCTTCCTTGCCATTTTGGTGTTTTAACCCTCCAGTACCCGTTTAAAATTGTAAGACATCAGTACCCGCACCGGTCTCGCAGTCCGACACCCTCTGCCACCTGCATAAAAATAATGAGATATCTTATGGCATTAGTTTCTTGCTCACTAATGTCTTCATATTCAGATATTTCCTGTTCAGTGTCACTTTTCATTTCCCTAGTTTCCAATAAATTATCTTCGTCAGACAATCGCACATCATCAGAAAACGCGTTGTCGATATCCTCCTCCGCTATTATATCTCGCATCGTCTGTTCTAGTCGCGCCTATTCTTTCTCATAAAATCTGTCATGACTATAATAATGTTTTGGTATAACAGTGTTACTAAAAAATGCCGAAAATACTTCCTTCTCCTCACATTAGTGGTATATCAAAGGTAAAAATAAAAACAACTCGGGTACCCGCTTCGGTCTCTGAAACCGAAATTATAAATAACTTTTAAACCACTGCACGCACGAACTCAAAACTGCATACGGATCTTCAATGGCAACATATAGGAAGGTAGTGAAATGGGCCGTAAACTAACGCTAGAACATTAAGTAATATACTGCATCATGTGTTTGCTCGGTCTCACAGACAGTAGACGGGTACTGAAGGGTTAAAATTCAATTTAACGCTGTCTTTGCACTGGCAAATCATCGTGTTTACTGAATCAAATTTAGAGTTTATTTAAACGTCAGATGGAAATTGTGCATTTGCCCGAAGTATTTACGAGTATTTGTCATACAACGAGTTATTTGTCATACAAAGTTTTTTTTAAATTTTATGAACCTACACCCTGAACCAAGTTTGTCTCATGTTCTACGAAGCTAAGCCCGAATTTATTGCGGATAGATAAAATAAGAAAAGGGCAATAAACCATTTATTTGTCGTAATTACTATTTGACAGGCAGGTTCGTAAGTGAATCTAATACCATTTTGTAAAGTGTAGTATCCCTTGACATAAATTATTTTATATTTAAAACCCCATATTATATTTATATTTATTTAAGTGAAGGACTATTACAAAGAGGAAGCATTGAAGATAACAGAAGATTCGTTACGATCATTTACCGCGTTACGGAAAGAAGAGTGAGTAACATTTCGTGCTTCTCTCCAAGCGGAAGTCTTCGGTCTAGTATTCGCCTTTAAGCAGAGAGGTTACTGGCAAAGTGGGTGTTTTTTACGCTCGTCTCACTTCCACCAGCATATGATTGTGTAAATTGCACTTGAATATAGCAGTTTGTGGAAGCTTTATCGTGCGAATTAGTAGTCCAGAGAAATTAGACAAAATTTTACTTGGAGTCAAAAGTCTCGTTAACGGTTACTTTTACAGAAAAAATATGAATTATCAAATTTGTAGCTTACGAAATTTCTTACAATAAAGATATGACTTATATTCGTTTTGGAGATAATGCCATTTACAGAGTTGAAACCTCTGTGTTTCTCATGAAATGTGCACTCTTTTCCGCACCAGCTTCGAGGTAGAGTACAAGGTGCGTTTTTTCATGTGTTCTCCCCAAAAGACCTAATCCACGTTTATTTTTTGTTTGAAAAATGTTGATTTAAAAAAAATTGTTATGAACTTGTTCATTAATCTATTTTAGATTCAAAAGAGGAGTTATTAATCTCAATAATTAATATTCATCTTCAGACTCTATTTCAGTCTGTAGGTATGCTTTTCCCTTCATCATCATCTTCTTCTTCTTGTTCTTCTTCTGCTGTCTTCTGTATTTCCATAGATTTCGATGCACTTTTGTTTATCATAACAATGCATTGAAGTTAATTCCAAATTAAGATTTTTATAAGAATCGCACAAATTTTTTTGTCCATTATGAATTTTTGACGTATAATTTATTATGCAAATTATTGCGTTTGATATCCTCTAACTAACCTTAAATTTAATGACCACACTCATTAATCCCCTATATAGCCAGGCCAAATGTATAAAGGTAAAGATTTTAGGGAGACTCTTATAAAACGTTGCACATTCAACAAAATTTAAATGTAACTGCCTAGTGGTTTGCAAGTGTTTTATTAATTAAAAAAATTGAAATTAAAACTTGTATTTTCTAAAACTAACATAAAAAGAAGGTCGTAAATGTTTACTGGATTTTACTAGATCAAATTTGTTTTAGAAATCTTATCGTTAGAGCATTAAGCGATCCCAGTTGTGTTTTTGAGAAACAAATATTGTTACATTTACTTATGTTTCGAGAAAATCCTAGTTTTGTAGCTCTAGAATTCACGTAGTGCAGA
Source organism: Agriotes lineatus (assembly GCA_940337035.1). NCBI lineage: Eukaryota > Metazoa > Arthropoda > Insecta > Coleoptera > Elateridae > Agriotes > Agriotes lineatus. The sequence continues at coordinate 122,721,532 of OW679199.1, forward strand.
AGCATATACATACGGATAGTTATTATTGCTATCTTCTGTAAATGTTATAAAAAAGATATTAAGCACGTATGGATTTATTGTTTCGATAGACTACAAACGTAGGGATTGGTGCAAACATAATTATTAGTAAATATGAAAAAAACATGAAATAGCCAGTAGGCAATTGCTTGGAAATTGGTTAATACGTGACACGACCGATAATAGCTTTTTCACATAGCAGGTTTGCTAAATGTCGTTTTTCGTATGACGCGCAGAATGCTGATGTGTTATTAAATTGCTGGTACTGTAACTCAAATTATGTTTATATTAGATTGCTAGCAAATGTATAAACAAATAGTTCCTAGTATGTATCCATTTGGGTAACAGTGGTTAGATTAGAAAATGTGAAATTAGGATTATAGGTATCTAAAAACAAGTTACTGTTGATTCACTGTGTACAAGGGAATTCGTAGTCATATGAAACAAAACATCTGGTTATTTTATCTCAATGTAGAAAAAGAGAGAGTTGCCATAACGCTTCATCGAACGGCTATAGGTGTTACCCTTCCAAATACTTTATGTACATATGTAGCGACGCTTTGAATAGTTTAAAAATATGTTTTAGATAGTGTCCATACCGACATCTAAGATAAAATCTCGAACATCTGAAAGACGTTCCAAGTGTATTATGTTGATAAGAAGTGTATAATCCAGTAGCCTTTGTAGCGACGCTTTGAATAGTTTAAAAATATGTTTTAGATAGTGTCCATACCGACATCTAAGATAAAATCTCGAACATCTGAAAGACGTTCCAAGTGTATTATGTTGATAAGTAAGTGTATAATCCAGTAGCCTTTGTAGCGACGCTTTGAATAGTTTAGAAATATGTTTTAGATAGTGTCCATACCGACATCTAAGATAAAATCTCGAACATCTGAAAGGCGTTCCAAGTGTATTATGTTGATAAGTAAGTGTATAATCCAGTAGTCTTTGTAGCGACGCTTTGAATAGTTTAAAAATATGTTTTAGATAGTGTCCATACCGACATCTAAGATAAAATCTCGAACATCTGAAAGACGTTCCAAGTGTATTATGTTGATAAGTAAGTGTATAATCCAGTAGCCTTTGTAGCGACGCTTTGAATAGTTTAAAAATATGTTTTAGATAGTGTCCATACCGACATCTAAGATAAAATCTCGAACATCTGAAAGGCGTTCCAAGTGTATTATGTTGATAAGTAAGTGTATAATCCAGTAGCCTTTGTAGCGACGCTTTGAATAGTTTAAAAATATGTTTTAGATAGTGTCCATACCGACATCTAAGATAAAATCTCGAACATCTGAAAGACGTTCCAAGTGTATTATGTTGATAAGTAAGTGTATAATCCAGTAGCCTTTGTAGCGACGCTTTGAATAGTTTAAAAATATGTTTTAGATAGTGTCCATACCGACATCTAAGATAAAATCTCGAACATCTGAAAGGCGTTCCAAGTGTATTATGTTGATAAGTAAGTGTATAATCCAGTAGCCTTTGTAGCGACGTTTTGAATAGTTTAAAAATATGTTTTAGATAGTGTCCATACCGACATCTAAGATAAAATCTCGAACATCTGAAAGACGTTCCAAGTGTATTATGTTGATAAGTAAGTGTATAATCCAGTAGCCTTTGTAGCGACGCTTTGAATAGTTTAAAAATATGTTTTAGATAGTGTCCATACCGACATCTAAGGTAAAATCTCGAACATCTGAAAGGCGTTCCAAGTGTATTATGTTGATAAGTAAGTGTATAATCCAGTAGCCTTTGTAGCGACGCTTTGAATAGTTTAAAAATATGTTTTAGATAGTGTCCATACCGACATCTAAGATAAAATCTCGAACATCTGAAAGGCGTTCCAAGTGTATTATGTTGATAAGTAAGTGTATAATCCAGTAGCCTTTGTAGCGACGCTTTGAATAGTTTAAAAATATGTTTTAGGTAGTGTCCATACCGACATCTAAGATAAAATCTCGAACATCTGAAAGACGTTCCAAGTGTATTATGTTGATAAGTAAGTGTATAATCCAGTAGCCTTTGTAGCGACGCTTTGAATAGTTTAAAAATATGTTTTAGATAGTGTCCATACCGACATCTAAGATAAAATCTCGAACATCTGAAAGACGTTCCAAGTGTATTATGTTGATAAGTAAGTGTATAATCCAGTAGCCTTTGTAGCGACGCTTTGAATAGTTTAAAAATATGTTTTAGATAGTGTCCATACCGACATCTAAGATAAAATCTCGAACATCTGAAAGACGTTCCAAGTGTATTATGTTGATAAGTAAGTGTATAATCCAGTAGCCTTTGTAGCGACGCTTTGAATAGTTTAAAAATATGTTTTAGATAGTGTCCATACCGACATCTAAGATAAAATCTCGAACATCTGAAAGACGTTCCAAGTGTATTATGTTGATAAGTAAGTGTATAATCCAGTAGCCTTTGTAGCGACGCTTTGAATAGTTTAAAAATATGTTTTAGATAGTGTCCATACCGACATCTAAGATAAAATCTCGAACATCTGAAAGGCGTTCCAAGTGTATTATGCTGATAAGTAAGTGTATAATCCAGTAGCCTTTGACAATTCCAAAAAGACAGACGCTAGTAGAGTTCTTATGAATTTTTCGAAGATAGAGGGTTCGGGGTCTTAGTGATCAAACTATGTTTCATCTCTAATCACAACATAAAGCCCTATGACTGGAATTAAAGAGGTCGACAAAGACAAGTTGGCGTGACGCTTCCATTCTATACTGCTTATCCTGGACAGAAAAAATTCCGGGCACTCACTGGCATACTCTTTCGACATATACAGGAAGTTATGGATGGTGTTCTAAACACTTCCTTCGCTGATATTTTGATTTTTGATTTCGATTTTTTCAAAAACGGCTTTAACGATTTTTTTTAAACTATACATTTTTACTACATTTTTAATGTGTATTGATGTGAAATAGGTGATTTTCCAGTTGAATACTTCTAAAGTGGGTTTATTTTGTTTTTTTTCTATTTTTTTTAACTCCTATTTTAAATAAAACACATGGTATATTATTACATTTTTTAATTCACCTTAAAATTCTAGAGAAAATTTGTCTCTTCAACTAACGCTCTATTTTTTTTGTACCGTTTTTGTAGAATTTGTAATTTTTGAAAATTTTTGACAAATTTTTAAAAATTAAAAATGAAATTTTTGACTAATTATTAGAACTCTGTAAAAGAAAGTTGTGTAAGTGTATCACACCAGATTATTTAATTTCTATTTAATACTATAATTATAAGTAGTTTCAATACTGTAATTATAAGTAGTTAGTATCAAATCTACCGAAATCTACCAAATTTTATGGGTGTACTCTACCGATTCCTCTACGCTACAGTGTGGCAGCAATGGGAACTGCGGCACATCTAGTGACCACTCGCGACAAACTAGTATGGCGACACGCACTGGTTGAGAATTGCTGCTTTAAACCACATAGTGACGGTAACATACGAAGGTACATATGATTCATACATTTTCGATAAGCGATCAAAATATTTCTTTGCAGGAACACCCTCTTTACATAAAACTAGAATTCTTCGACCCTTCAACTTTTATAAACTACTCAGACATATTTTATAACTGTAGATATTTGACCAAAAGTATATTCAGTTTCGCGCCAGGAGATTTATAATCTGCATGTAAAATATCGTCTTCCTCCAACAAATAGTTTTTGAGCTATATCGCTAACAGACCGACAGACGAAATTGAGAATTGAGAACTGTGAAGATGTGAAGAAATCTCGGAAGGTGATTTTTTCACAATTACAATAGGTACACTAAGTAAAAAGGCGAATCTGCTTGTGCTATAAGCGATTCGTTTTAAACGTATTTGGGACATGTGGTTCCAGTGCATTTCAATTTAAATTCTGTTAATTCAGTTCCATTGATCAATATGTGTTATATCTACGACAAAATATCCAAACAGCGTTCTGTAAACACATGCTTTATACATACGTGGTTGTGTCAATTAATGCTGCTTAATACACACATTCGTAGATTAGATGGATTACGACAACTGCGTCGCGAGCCGTGTCAATGCAATGTGTTAATTGAGCAAGGACTATAATTCTAATCGCATTATAAATTAGACAGGTTGGTAAATCATCTTAAAGGATTAGATTAATAGCAGCTTAGTCGCAGAGCACCTACGTAACGCTGCCTTTTCCTTTTCAGCTAATTTATCGATTATCGAGAGTTCGCTTTTTGAAATTATAGTTCCTGCTCAACTTCGATGTTTATTGAAGCTTTATAAAACTTTTGCAGTCTATTGAGGAAATTGAAAACCTAAATTGTCCTGCTATGTAATAATTTTATTGAGGTTGTCCTTCATCCTTTACACACTATCTGTTTTATTCTACTGAAACCTTGATATCTATTTAACCTAGGCCGTTTTCCTCGGATAAAAGATAGCACATAAACAATGATTTATTTCAAAAAGTTGAAGCCATAAAATTTCAAAGAAAGATATCGACCGTAATTGAGAAAATGGATAAATTGGAGCATCCAGCAATTATTAAGTACCTATATTTAAAGGGTGTAAGGGGTAAACAGAGTTTTCAAAGACATGTTTACTACACTTGGTGATCATTGTCCTACATATGAGACTCTGACAAATTAGATTACATGCTTCAAAAGAGGTATATTTTTCATCGAAGGTGCAAAGACACTTGGAAGACCTATTTCTGTCTACAACTGTACAACTATAGATGTAGTTCATAACATGATATCATCAACCCGTCAAATTGGGCTGAAACGAATATTTTATAACGGGTGTCCAAATTTGAGGTTGGATTTTAAATTTCGCGGCATTTGCTTTCTGTCACACATAGAGCACTAATATTTTGTAGTTGTCATTTTGACACATTGCCATTTAAGTTATTTAAGTTATGAAGCGGTTTACGGTTCAGCAACGCATATTTATTGTAAAAACCTTTTACAGGTATGAGGAGAGTTTTGCAGAAACTGCAAGGGAAGTTCGCGCTATGGACTTGCGTGATGTGGTTTCAACAAAATGGTGCCGCATGTCACACAGCGCGCGAAACTATAATTTTACTGCAATCAAAGTTCAGAGGTAGACTTATCTCTCGATATGGTGACATCGATTGGCTGTCAAGATCAGAGCCGGATTAAGGATATGCGAGGACCGGGGCTAAATTTTTTTAGAGGCCCCATTCCCCTAGTCAGAGGCATATTCTACAAACATGCTTTATTATTTTATTAAATTAATATATTATTATAGATAGGAACGTTTTTAATACAATGCAGGAATATGCATATCAAAAATTTTGTTTTCTTACTTTTAATTGTAGAAATTCTTAAATTATGTTATCGAAATCTAATTTTCCAAGCACATCCCTTTCAATGCTCATTAATGTAAGCGCAGTTAATCGGTTTTGGTTAATACTATTTCCCAATTTATTTTTAATAATTGACAATTTTGAAAAAGACCTTTCTGATTCACAGTTTGCTATCGATATGGATAAATATATTTTGAAAACAATGTAAACGGGAAATTCCCCAACCCCTTTGAACAGGTAAAATTCTAAGAAATTTCAAATGCAAAAGGTTTTTAAATTTCTGAAAGAAACATTTACACAACAGGTACAAGGCTATTTAAATGACTAGAAACCGCACTAGATTTTATAACCTTCGAATCTTTTCGAGGCCCCCAAAATTCGGTGGCCCGGGGCTGCAGCCCCCTTAGTCCCCCTCTTAATCCGGATCTGGTCAAGATCTCGCGATTTGACGCCTTTGGATTTTTTTCTCTGGGGTTATGTGAAAAACAATAGGCTACAGACAATTACAGACCTAAAGACCGAAATTACACGCGTAATTGGTGAGATACACCCTCGTTTATGTTTAATTGTCATTAAAGATTTGGAAAAGAAAAGAATGGTTTCATTTCAGACGACCCGAGGAGGGCACTTATCTGATATTATCTTCCTTGTTTAATCGTTACGTATATGCTTTAAGTTGTCATTAAAATATCTTATATTTTCAAATTATTTACGCGTTTTATTAACGAATTTAAATCCAACCTGAAATTTGGACACCCTTTATAAGCGTTTCCATCGCATAGTTCACGTCGATTTGGATATGAAAAAATCAGCAAAATAGATCTACAAATGTTCAAATGTAGATCCGAATGAAGAAAGAGTGGAAGTATAGCACTCAATCTGTACCTGTTTTAATAAAGATTTGAGCTGTGTGGTTACCACGTATGAAACTTTGGTACATTTGTACGACCCAGGGAGAAAACAGCAATAAATTGAATGAAAGCACTCCAGTTCTCTAAGGTCTGAAAACTTTCGTGTTCAAAAATCTGCTGGAAAAGTTTTGACTCAGCTTTTTTGGGATAGCCATGTAGTAATTACGACCGATTTTCTGTATAAAGGTAAATCAATAACTCGACAATATTATTCTACATTATTGAAAACAATTTGCGATATATTGGCCGAAGGTGTTGTTTTTGCAGGCAACGCCCCTGTATATAAATCGTACGTTGCTCTGAATACATTTTGTGAACTAGGGTTCAAATTACTCCAACACGCTAATTATTCACCAGTTCTGGCTTTCTATGATATCTATTTCTTCAAACAAAACGAGTTTGAAAGAACGTAAATTTTGTTCTAACGCAGAGGTAATACGAACTGTGGGAGGCACAGTACTATAGCTACAACTTGCGGCGCCTAATTTATTCCAAGTATTGCATACCTACAACGTAGTTATATTTATTTAATGTTTTACCCTACAATTATTATCATTCATGCATTATGGCAATATTTGTTATGTTTTAACTGTTACGGTTGACTTTTCTGATTCTATTTAGTTTCAGATAAATTTCCTTTTAAGATGAATTTATATTATTCATATGCTCTCTAGTAAATTATTAATATTAAATGTTATTAAATATTTCTAGCTTCATCAGAACACAATTACTCTCAAAACAGGTCGGGTTCACGCATGATAAATATTGTTGTTATTTCTGAAAAGTCGTTTTGTTTAATGAAAGCGTACTTCAAAATTCATATGACATTTTCTACAATTGTCACTGTCATATATACTATGACGGTGGAAACCCAATCACAAACAGTTATTTGTTATAATACCTGTGATTCAATAAACATGAAAAGAGTAAGTAGTCCCTTTTTATTTACTTCACTTCACTCTTTTAATGCTTTACTTTTAGTTCTTTCAATAAATACCTGCAGCAGGAATTTGATCTGCTTCTTCACTGATCCAAGTGTATACCGTCTGCTTTCTGAAGTTTCCTAATCTGCGGACTAATCCCAGTATAGATGCAATCAACTACCAGTAACTGCAAACGTTCTCCAGCCAACTATGACAGGATAATTGTCGCTTCCACCAACAAGCTCAAGATCCACTAGCAGTAACTGCAATGTCTCCTTTCCAAAGCTCAGGCAGCTGTCGACAACCCAGTAACACGAATCTCGATAAGGTTCAACTTACAAGACGTATACTCCAATAAGAAGCTCGACGAAGTAGATGCAACGCCCGTTATCCAATTCACATGATGTAATTAATTAACAATAAACTCAGTACAGCACCCAATTCCAGAAGTTACATTTATAGATTGTAGCAGTTTAACTTATGATACTCCTACCATACACATTATTCTCCATAATTTCACCATATAGTTTTATTTATTATTTTTTTCTCTTCCCGCCAATTTTATATTTTGTATACCCTTTTATATACCAAATATATTAAAAATCAATTTATAAAAAGGTTTATTTTTCAAATTTTGGACTTACAAAATAGTATTACATGTTTTTCTAATCTAAATTTATTGTTCATAAATAATAAAATTCTCCATAGTGATATACTTTATGAAAATTGTTCAAGTTTAACACTACTAGATAATATGTTATTACATTTATTCAATACCTGACATATTGAATGGCTTGTTCAAATACGTCTTTGATATTAACTTTCCACTTTAATTAAGGTACTATTTACATCACATATTTGACCCTTTCTGTTTCTTAGTTTGAATTGTTCGACTGAATGTTAATAATTATCATATTCTTTTTAATACTTAAATTCATTTTTGTATTTTAATAATGAAATATTTTAATAATTTTTACTTCCTTTTACTATGAAGGAAGTATTGGATTTAACCCAAAAAATCGAAATTGAGTTTTCAACGGATCTTCACGTTTTAGAGTCCCCTGATCCCAAAAAACATATTTTTTTCATTGGTCTGTCTGTGTGTGTGTCTGTCTGTGTGTCTGTGAACAGAATATCTCAAAAACGAAAAGAGGTATGGCGTTGAAACTTCATATATAAGTTTTGTGTACTATGTAGATGAGACAGCAAGCTTTTCAAGAAAATCGCATAACCGGAAGTAGGTGTTTACTCTTGTGATTTTTCAGTTTTTTTCGATTTTTTCAAAAACGGCTCTAACGATTTTTTTTAAACTTTACATTTTTCTTACATTTTTAATGTGTATTGATGTGAGATAGGTCATTTTCCAGTTGAATACTTCTAAAGTGGGTTTCTTTTGTTTTTTTTCTATTTTTTTTATTAACTCCTATTTTAAATAAAACACCCGGTATATTATTACATTTTTGAATTCACCTTAAAATTCTAGAGAAAATTTGTCTCTTCAACTAATACTCGATTTTGTACCGTTTTTGTAGAATTTGTAATTTTTGAAAATTTTTAACAAATGGTTAAAAATTAAAAATGAAATTTTTGACTAATTATAAGATCACTGTAAAAGGAAGTTGTGTGAGTGTATCACACCAGATTTTTTTAAATAATATCAAACCCTTGAACTATTTTTACCAAAAAAAAAGTATTCTTAGGGTAACCATTACAATACTTTTGCTCAAATATATACAGGGTGTGCACCTTAAAAGAATAAATATCTATTGCTTTAACTGAGGAATAGTAAGTAACAATTTGCACATTGCTCAGACTTTACCCTTGCCGTTAATAATACCTGATAGATACAGGATGAACATCGCAAATGGGACAGAATTTTATAATGCCATTATAACGTAGCGAGAAGCGCAATGGGCGTTCGGTCGTGACGCAGTGGTTCTAGCGTATGATTCAGCCCGATACGCGCCTGGGAGCTCGAGTTTGTATCTAATCGATAGTGATAAGATTAACCAAATTCTCGATCTTGGCAGCTTTTCAATGGTATTTTCAAAACCCACATAAAAACGTAGCAGAATCGACCTGTTAGTTGTGATGGCGGCGAGACAAGATAATTCTCGATCGCGTCCTGAAATTCCAGATAAAGATTGACACATTTAATTGGAGTATTTCTTAATAAGCTTTTGAGAAATAAAATAATCAAGAACTCCACAATTCTTATAAATGCAATACTTAATATTCACACGATTGCATCACAAAGCATGAACGAATGACTGTTGTACCTATGTTAGCAAGTGTCACATTATTTGTTTATATAGCGAAATCATCAAACTGCTCTTTCAAATATAATACCCCATAATTATCATCAGCGGATTCCAAAAACCTTGAAGTTTGAAGTACGAAATTATTTTAGGATTATGTTGAGATTAAAGTAACAGCCTATATTCAGTATTCACAGCATATATTTAAAATTCGATAATCAAGATCGAGAATTGACGTTCCAAAATTTTTGAGTTCGGGATCGAGAATCGACTTTCGAGAATGTTCGAGATCGAGATCGAGAATGAGTACTTCTCGTCTCGTCTCGTCTCGCGGCAACACTACTCACCGCGCCTGCAGTTTTTTTTATTATTTGCAAATGGATGTAATGGGCATTACTAAGTGTTTTCTTTCACTGTTTCAGTATTATTAGCAATTTTGAGATATTTTGTACATAATTTTGAATATTTTTGCTTTCCTTCGATATTTGGGAAATTTGTAGTTTCAAAACTTCCACTTACGAGAGAAGTTCCGAGTAAAGCCTTTTATCTATGTGTTCGAATGGCACCATTCCTACTCACAAACAAATGTTGGAAAAGGTGTATGCTTAAGATTAATTTGTTGCTCAAAATTTTGAATATTCTATTTTGGTCTCACTCTCTCCCGCTCTCCCTCTATCTTAACTGCAGTTCGCCATGTTTGTTTTATAAGACTAGTTTGGAAACCTTTCTATTAACAAAATCTCAAAATAACAATACTAAATAGGAATTTACAAGAGTATATGCTTGACGCTGCATTGTTTAATAATAAACCCTTGCAAATGTATTTTCAATGCGGTTATGGGGTAGTTAGCGTACCTGGTACAGAATGAGTATTTTAAGGTGGAAATAGCTGGGCCTGTTTATATAAATGCTACCGTTTAAGAAAACCCCACAAAAGATTCATAGGATTGAGATCCGGCGATAGCAGTAACCATTGGATCAAAACCAAGCTGTTTAAAAAATCACCAGTCTACTGTCGAACATAACTACAACAGAGAAGAGGTGTGTCATCTCCCTATAACCAGATTATTTCACTCGGAACTCGAAATGTTTTAGTTTGCATCATTTTAAAGTAGCACAGCCAAGGCATGAATGAGGAATGAGTTAGAATCTTAAAAATCGTGGAATGTCTACCGCTGTTTCCTTTTAAAGTCATTTCAGTATGCAAGCTGTGATTAAGTAAAGTATTAATTCTCATAGCAATAGTATGTACGAGTATACAGGATGGGGGTTATAGAAGAAAAAAAAATAAGTATACAGTTTTTCTCAGAAATTTCGCCACGCCGAGTTATATCCCTCTAAAGAAGGTGGTTATATTGAAACTAGCAACCAGTGAGACAAATGTCTCATTTAATAAAACAAAAAAGACCGTTTTTCAAAAGAACAGCGTCCCGGACGGACCAACGTACCGGACGGACGGAAATCACGTGATTTCTCGAAAACCGGAAGTGTCACGTGACTGAAATTCGGTTCCTGACCTGACATGACCATTCCAAACATATAACTTTCATAACTTTTTTCTCTATCTCTTACGGTTTGGCTGCTGAAACAGCGTCCCGGACGGACCAGCGTCCCGGACGGACGGAAATCACGTGATTTCTCGAAAACCGGAAGTGTCACGTAACTGAAATTCGGTTCCTGACCTGACATGACCATTCCAAACATATAACTTTCATAACTTTTTCTCTATCTCTTACGGTTTGGCTGCTGAAACAGCGTCCCGGACAAGTCTATTAGATAAAGGATTCTATATTGGGCAAGAATTTGACTATTGGCAACTGAATCCAAGCGCTACGCCACCATGCGGTAGAATTTTGAACTGTGTCAATGAGGTAGAAATTTAAACTCGCATTGAGCTAAATGGTTTAAGCTAATTATTTGTTGGCTTATTACAAAGTTACTAATGCGAGAAACGTCTTTATACTAGGGAATATTTATTCTGGCAACTTTCTCCTCTGACTCAGACCTACAACTACCCCGCTAATGACTATTTAAATTCTTTTACTTTTATTTTCGAGCGCAGATGTAATACGTTGGTACACGCCTACATTTACCTTGCTTGTTCTTGTTTTTACTAGGTTTGTTCTTGCTGAAGTTCAGTGTCTTGTTTATATTTATTAATTTATTGTTTATATTTTTAATAACGGGATATCTTTAACGTAAAAATGGATCGTGAACGTGAAAAAGCTAGATTTTCTCCTATACCAAATAAATAGAACGGGTTTTGTTGCGTGTATGGTTGTAAATCACTATCAAAACGCGATACAACTGTGCGGTTCCATGTCTCCTAAAGAAGGAGAATTTGTAAAAATTAATAATCAGAAAGCAGATCGGCGAAAGGAATGGATTCGTTTACTTAGAATGGGGAAACAGTTACAGAAAGTATGCATGTCTGTTCTCTGCATTTTAAAAAAGAAGATTATATTCTTCCTGGTGAGTACAATACTTATTATCGTAATGATATAAATTAAAATTTATAATGCAAATCCAATAACACAAGACGTAAACGCAAAACAAGTGTTAAAGTTTTGACAGTTCTTTTAGTTTTCTAATTACTTTGTAATGTTGTAGACATAGCTGCAAAGAGAAGGCATCTGAAGAAAATTGCTGTTCCAAAATGCAATTTACCAAAATCTTCAGTTGCGAATGCCGCGAAAGCAAAACCTTCAGATATGAATAATTTTATATTAAACCACAATTTTGTTTTTTTTTAACGCGTCTTAACTGTTCAGATACATTAAAGTTGCTACAGTGTGCTTACATCTACGACTTGCTCCAGCTTTACAGGAACACGTCATATTTTCAATTTTCCAACCGTTTGACTGACTTCTGCGGCGTGTAACGAACTTATTTATTTGTACTATTGATGACTAATACGTGACTATTAAAGTATAATTAGAACATCTTTAACAACCATAAGACTTAAAATTCCCCAATAGTTGCTGTGTGTAACAAATACTTACCTAGTAGAAATAGAAACTTTGTAAATAGTGCAGCATGACTTAATAGCCATTGATGTACTCACGGCTGGTGAAATTATTTATTTCTATCAAAACAGCTCTATTAAAGTCCCATTTAAACATCTTTAATTAAAATGCATATCATGAAGACTTACAATTTCTCAATATTGTCCCGTAAAATTATTTAAGAAAATACTAGAAATCTGTTAAATGCAGCATTGGTATATTTACGCACTACTGATTAAATTATTTATTTATGGTAAAACAGTCCTATTAAAATCCCGTTTACACCTCTTTAATTAAAGTGCATACCATGAAAGCTTAAAATATCTCAATATTATGCCCCTAAAAGTATTTAAACAAATACTAAAAAACATTTAAAATCAGCGTTTAAGTAGGGAAATACATAGGCTTTAAGAATCTTACCTACTTAGAGCGGCCATTTAACTAAGCTCCGCCTTCAGTTCACTTCCCAATACAAAAATATGTTCTGAAAAGTTTGATTTATTTCAAAATGTTTTTAGCTCTCTTAGCCTTTTCACGCAGCTAATGGTTTTTTTATGTAAAGAAATAAAATACTTTTTTTACGACCCCTACTAAAAGTAGGCCTTTTAACAATAGCTTGTCGAACTATAAATGACATATTATAGATGAGCGTATAAAAGTAAAATCAACTTTTACTTTTAGCGTACGTGCTAAAAGTAGACAGCTCATTTTGACCTGAAAGTGAGGTTATAAAGCTGTTCTAATTGCCTTTTTCGTTAGAAGTAAAGTATTTTAAATACCTAGAGCATTATGTAATGAACAATGTAAAATTATTAGTATAAAGAATTCCGGGCTCCATAGCTCAGTGGTAAGCATTCTGGCTACTTATCTAAGGGTCGAGGGTTCGATTCCCGATCCCGGAGAGGTATTTAAAAAATTAAAAAAATGAAAACCTCTACAGAATGACAGAAGTGATGTAAAGCCGTGGGTCCCATGTTACTACGATGTGTAGCATGTAAAACATCCCTTGCTAAGGTTAGAACCCTTAGTCTGGGCAAAATTCTAAGTAGGACTTTGACCATATGACCAAAGTAGTCAATGTCTAAGGTACCTGATACTCTGCATGCCTAGACTTTGTCCACGGGGTTGGCAAAGAGGGCCTATGAAGGCCTACTTGCTAGACACGAGTCTCCCCAAAAATACTACTACTGTAAATAATAGTTTCTGACAACGAACGGCTGCAGAATAGTCACCGGTGCCGGTTGCTTATTCACTGCCATTTTTTTTATTATGACACATCATAATTATCAAAAATGTAAACCTTTCTTAAATAGATATTTATGGATTAATAACAGTAAATTTAAGTTCGGGGAATATATTGTATGCACACTCGAGCTAAAGGTACTATTGCACTTGACATGTTATGGAACTCAGCCTAAGGCTTCGTTTAATAATTTTCATGTCTCGTGCACTAAACAGTCACTTTTAGCACTTGTATCATAAATAGTTATTATGATGCACGGTACAGTTATTCAACAATAGTAATTTGTACAACTAGTTTTGAAAGTCATACTTTTTTCATGAATGAAAAAAGGGACTTTCAAAACGTGTTGTGTAGTTTTTTTGGATAGTGATCTCTTGTAATTCGAAATTTAGTCGAAAAGGTCTTCGGAATTTACAACTGTCAAATTGACGTTTCAAAGTGTACTTTTTTTCACGATTTTGCGTTAAAAAAGTGGTACTTTCAACAAGATTTTTCGTTTAAAAAAGACTTTCATGATCACTATACAAAATAATGTTTTGCATCATAACATATTTTATCTTTTTACACAAAAAATATTAGCTGCGTGAAAAAGGTAAGGGGGATATCAAACTTTTGAAATAAATCGGACTCTACTTCCGTTTACGATAAAAGAAGTATTGTATTCACCCCAAAAATTCGAATTTTTGTACGGTTTCTGTAGAATTTGTAATTTTTGAAAATTTTTGACATAAGTTTAAAAATTAAAAATCAAAGTTTTGGCTAATTATTTATTAGATCACTGTAAAAGGAAGTTGTATGCGTGTATCACACCGGATTTTTAAAACATATTTTTATCATTAAATTCTTGTCCGTTAAATAGTTCTAATAATAGTAGTTTCTATACCAAGACAAGAAGTTTAACTTTTTATCACGAATGTGGATTTAGTTGCCAAGGCCCGTAGGGCTACGGCAAATAAACCACATGAGGAATAAAAAGGTACTTCAGTACCGCGGAGTACATTAAGTTTTTTTTAAATCGAGAAATCGTGAAATTACAACATTTTAACCAAGTTTTCTAGGTTATGTTAACGTCGGTTGACGGATTTCTGTCGCCCCACTACCTGAAAAAAGTCGTAAAACAATGGATTACTTTACTGTCGATTTATCCTATTTTAATTACTATTTCGAGGTACTTCACTGCCAATGTAAAAAAAAACATTTATAGGGCTTGCTAATTTTAACCCTTTACAGCCATATGTAAAAATTAGAAACATTTAATAGATAAGTACGTTGTTGGTAGAACATATTTGCGCATTTTCAGTAAAAATGTATTTAATGCGTCAAAAACTTTTTTGGAAATGTCATGTCATGTCAATGTGATTATTTTTTAAACAGTCCAAGTTGTATATAGCGTTTGATGGAGCTTCCAGATGAGTGTCCTGTTATTTTTAACAACTGCTGCTCACCTACTCCACTTTTAGCTAGTTGTATTACAGCGGAAGAACGATTTGAATGGTTTGTGAAAAAATTGTAGCTGTAATCAGCTACTAGCAAATAGTCACTGTAATTTTGATGCTACTAGCAAATAGTCAGTGAAATTTTGAGGCTATTGGTCGATTTGAATTTTTTCTCATTACTATTGGCTGTTGGACTCTTTAAAAAATAATCAAGGGTAATACCACAAAAGGTGAAAATTTTTGGAGATTTTTTTTCGTTCACATGCAAATTATTGCTTTCAAATTTCTCGAAACCAAAACTGCGTTAAAAATTCCACGAGACTGCAGGTCGAGTGGAATTTGAGCAGTTTTTGTTGAGTGGTATTTGGAAAGATTATTCAACAATATGAGTAGATAACCTTTACCATGTTCGACAGTAGGTACACATTTTCAACGTGTTCCACTATTAATTCAATACTGGAGCTTCCAACACGATTATTATGAGTTTTTAGAACGACGCTGATTTGCAAACTTTGACTTTGACGTTTTGGTGAAATGTCAGTCAAAGGGTACTCACTAAATTGAAATCATTGAAACCAATCGGGCTCGGGACAATTTTCATTGGTTCGTCCAGGAATAATCATTGTAATACAATTTTCCAGTTTGCAGTGAAACAACAAGATTCTGAATTTAAGCCCCTTCTTTCGAAGTTTAAATGCAAAATTCTTATGTTTCAGAGTCCTCTATAACTTCTAAAAGTTTGGCGGTCAAATTACAGGACACCTTGTATATATCAAGTCTGTTTTAAACGTTGGGGCACCTCTTTCTTTGTTTACTCTAAATATGATAACGTTATGCTCCGATTTGTACAAAACGTAATAAAAGTTTTTCTTCAAACGGCAGTAAAATGTGGCATTATACTGCTTGATTGATGATGCTAAACTGTCACTTTATTGCCATGCGGCAGATAATATTATCTGCCGCTGACGAGATAGAGTAATTTTCTTCGGCTTTTCTTATAAACGTTTGAAGAAAAAATGCTATATGTTATTCGGAGCAAAAGTATCTTTATGTGGCTCGGCTGTACCGTCCAGCCACGTCACATAAAATATAACTTTTGCTCCTAATTACATAATATACTATTATATATGCAAAATTCTTGTTTCAAAGTCCTCTATAACTTGTAGAAGTTTGGCGGTTAAATTACAGGACACCCTGTATATACCAAGTCTATTTTAAACGTTAGGATTTACATAAAGGCACCTCCCTCTTTGTTTACACTAAATATGATAACGTTATGTTTAGATTTGTACAAAACGTAAAAATACTAAAACCATCTCAACAGTTTTGTAAAATAACATTAACAGCAGACGCAGATTTACGAATATTTACAAAGTTTGTACTCGTTTTTGTAGGTCTGTTAGTCCGCTATGATTTTAAATTGCCAATTTATTATACTATCTAAGTTTCTAAGTGATAGCAATACAAATAGCATACACACGTGCCCGGAAACGCTCCAGGATAAAAATCAAAATAAAAAAATGCACAGACCGATCTGGCTGGCGCAACGCGCAGTCGGAAACTCGTTCGCTATCGATTTCCTATAACAGGATCACATAAGCATAATAATAGTAGTAGCTGTTTACGTGTTTTGTGCAAATTGGCAGTTTCAGAGTGTGCACTCAAAATTGGCACTCTTGCTAATACTGTTTTCCTATTAACGAAGTGATTGTAAAGGTTGCAAGATTTGCTGTGCTACTAATTGGCAAACAGTGAGGAAAAAGTGGGAGAAAGAGAGAGAAAATAAACAAGATAAAAGACTACACACGGAGAGGAAAATACGCACGTAAGATATAAGGAGAAGAAGAGGATGATGGATGATAGAGAAATATAAAACAGATAAATGGCAACGCACTTAGTCTTAATAATTCCAACTGGTGATATTTTTACTCCCAGAAATTATATTATTGTGTATTATTAATCAACTTTAATAATTTCTTACTTTGAATACATAAGTCATAATTCAAGTGACAAAGCTAAAATATGAGCACTTCAGTAATTTCCAACAAAAAAATTAATTGAAACGATCTTAAGCACCATTATTCACAACAAATGCCAAGCAGAAAATAATCTGAACGAATAGGCGTTTTCCAATTTTAATTATTTTGTCTTTTTCCCGGTGCTTTGCGAAAATCAATTTTGTTGTCTGTTTTTATTTTCCACCCACAGTTTCTTTTATCTTGATTTAATCTTCATAACCTAACCTTTGACCAACATTTAAATGTGAATAAAATTAGTAGATTTGCAAATGGAGATATTTGTATTTATCCATCAAGCGCCTGTCCAATAAGAAAATCGAGTTATTAAAATGTTGAGCCCGCATGTTATGACAAATAGTTTGTAAGGAGACGGATAAACGTTTCGGTGATATATCAAGAACATGAATGGAGAATAAATGGTTTTAGATTCGGGATTTTTGGAAGCATCGAACACCGGTACAACTCCACAGTACTTATACTAGAATAACTGCTCGTAATTGTAGTCAGGCAACACACATTACTACTAAGAGTTGATAACTAGAATTGCGGTTAGCTGCAGAACGCCGCTGCAATTGAAATGATACGATATCAAAGCACTTTCGCTTGTATTACACGAATCATATTAAGTAGTACAGTTTCTTGATATCAACTACATTTGCATGTGCTGCATAATTAAAAGAGTTTGAGCATGTTTTGCATATTCAGTTGATTTACTCCAAATATTTAAAACATACACATTCGTCTGATTATTTTGTTATTAACAATCGAAGTTGTTTATGTAATTTTAAATGCTTTTTATGGAGGGCTTTTGAAGAATTGAAGAAATTCTTTACGAAATACTTTATCAGCAGACTAAATTGAGATAGCATATTTAGCTTCAACATCATAAAACTACTTTCAGTTTATAGGTGTCTTATATTCTAAAAACTCCACAGTCTTGTCTTGCCATTTTGTGATTGAAAGGAGATGAAAATTGTTACACCAATTGAACTGACAGTGATTTAAGCACACTTCAATCAGTCTAAGAAATAACAAAATGCATGGAAAAATAAGACATTACGCCAAGTCCAGCATATAAAGATATTGTTGATAATGTAGCCATGTCGATGATTAAAGATTCATTTGAATATACAGCTGTTTTTATATTATTTGATATTAAAAAGAAGAAACTGGATTCAGTAATATTACCGTAAAGGTTTTATAATTTTTCAAAATTGTTTTAATTTAGGAGAAGAACTTCAGCTACGGTTTTTTAAGAGAAAACTAATTTTTGACAAAAACGCAGTTTAAACTTTATTTAAAATCAACTTTAACGTTTCGCAAGCATGCTGGCTTTATCAGAATTTTAAAAATGAAACGATCACATCTGAAAATTATAATACATGTTAGTTTTAAATATGTGAAAAAATAATTTCCTCGTTTTATTAGTTACCTAATTTTTATATGTATATTTTTTAGAATTTCATTGAATCAATGGGTCTTCATATCTGTTTATTTGAGCAACTCTTCGGGTTTTTTGAACAAGTAAAATTTAACAATATTTTCATTATTTTCAATCTGTTAAAAATAAAAGTTAAAATGTTATTATAAATAATTTATATTTAAATTTACTTAGATTCTTGTTCTTGTTTTTTATTTTGTGTTAAAATTCCATACTGTTGAAACTTTTCCTGGTGGATTTATTATATTTGTGTAATTTCTTTGTGTGTTTTTGTTACTCGTTAATATATAGAGCACCTTTTTGACCTTGAAATGCGATGGGCATTTTTTCTGCTTTGATTAAAATTCGATTTTAGTTAATAATTGTTGCTAATTATGTCTATAATACTACCCTTTTAATTTATTTTGTATGAACATATGGTGGTTCTAGTTCGTTTCCCTTTTAATTGTTTGATTTTGGATTTCGAAACTTCTAAAATTTTCAGTAGTCTTGTATTGTTTTGGAAAGGTGCTATATTGCTTGGTTTGGTTGCTTGGGGAATTATCTAATTGTATTATCAGCCATTACTATTGTGAGGGCCTTAATTAATTGTTTATTTACATGTATTCTTAATAAAGTTTTTTTGCCCAATTCCTTTTTTTCATTTTAGTTTGTTGATAAAATGACAGCTAATACCAGTGCCCTTTTTTGGCAGCTTTTAGAGTTTTTAGATAATATTTTCCGTAACTTTGATTAGTAAAAGACAGTTTTAAAATTTTAAATACAATTATTTAACTTCTAAGTAAGTCATTTTGTTGATTTATTTATTAGTTTTTTTATAATGTTATCGTATGTTTTGTTTAGAGTTTAGGCGATTTTTTAAATTTCGATTTCGGTAATAGTCGACGTTTTTAAAAATGTGCCTGGTTGTGCAATATTTTAGGATTGATTAAACTGAAATTATGTATATGATCAGCCACGTGATCCGAGAGAGCAATATTTGGTTTGTTTGGATTTAACATTTTTGTTTTTACTGATTTTTTGTGTTGGGTCATTCTTTTTTTAGATATTGCTTTGTTTGTCCGATATATGTTGCATCACAGCTTTTGCATTGTACATGATATGATAATAATAATAGATCTTTATTGAATAAAAGATTATACATTTTCCCAACAGGGGAAGTATCGGCGTATAACAATATAAATTGTCAATAATGCACAAAATTCATTAAAAATAGTGCTAACACAAAAATGAAAATAAAAAAAATCAAATATAAAGGTAAATGCAGTCAATGCGGTTGAAAGTGATGAGTTCACCACATATATTTAATTAGTGACCAACTTAATGACATAAAATAGAAAATGACGTAAAAAATAGCATAGATACAAAGAGTAAACTTCATGACTAAATTAAAATGTCTACATTCCCTAATAAAAAAATGAACAAAAATCACACTATGCAAGTTGTCTATTTAACAAAAGTGACTTTACTTGCTTCCTAAAGAAGTTTATGCTATCACAATCTTTAAATACAGTTCTGAATCTGTTTAAAGTATTGCATGCCAGATAGTGAAATCCAGACTGAAATTTAGTGGTTCTGTGTGGAGGAATACAATAATAGTCGTCATTTATAAGGGTTTTGGCACGTACAGTATGTCTTTGAATTAGCAACATCATTATATATGTATATGATATATGATGTGGGATTTTAGATTTCTATCTGTTTTGTCTTTTACATTTTTATAAAATATTTTTTGGCCAGGTTATGGTTTGGGAAAGCTGTATAAATGTGTATTTTTTCAGATAAGCGAGGACATATATGGAATTGTTGTGTAATTTTTAGTTATCTTTTGTTGATTGTTAAGTTCTTCTTTTAAAAGGTTTGGTCGTAGATTTATTGAATTATTGCTTTTATTTTGTATATGGAAAATTTATATTCGTTTTTTATATTTTTATTTATAAATTCTATAGTGTAGTTATCTTGTAAGTGTATGTTTGTTATAATATTTAGATTGTTTCTGTGATGTTTTTGTCTGACAGTAAAATGTCCCGATATTACACTTTTTTTTCTCAATGACAGTTTTTTAAAGAGCAGGAATCTTTAACACTTAAAGGATTTTTATTTATTATGCTGTATAAAATTTTTCCTAAATATTTTGCTAATTTATATGTAAGGCTCATGTAAAAAGCTACTATTGGTCTTAGTGGGATGTTAGGTTTGTGTAATGTTGGTAACTCGTACATTAATGGCGGTGTTCAGTTATGTGTTTTTTTAATGTCAAGTAATTTTCTGTGTATGTAATTTGAGTAGGGTCTTTCTTCCAATGAGTAAGTGTTTTCATCACTTAGTAGTTCTTCCAATTTATTTTTATATATGTTATTTGTTAGAATTATTGTTTTTTTATGTTTTATCTGCTTTAGTTATAATTAAATGAGTGTTTTTTTGCAAAAGTTTTCGTTTGTTTGATTTTGGTTAAAGTTCTTGATTGGGTTTTTGTTGTTTTGCTCTATTAGTTATGTTTGTTTTATTTGGTTGATTTTTATAATTTGTTAATATGTTACAAATATTTGCACGCGTGGTGTTTTGTTTTTCCGCGTCTAGTTAACTTAAGCTGTTTTCAATTTTTATGATGAATTGTTCATATGGAATATTTTTTAGTTCGAAAAAATTTAAATTAGTTCAAGCAGATATTGAATATTTTTTGGTATGTCTATATTGGTTAAGTTTTCAGTCCAGTTAATTTGTTCTTTGCTGGAATCAAGTTTTGTAATTGTATCATATTTTTCATTTTGTACCTTTTTTGAGTTGTGTTTTTGGAAAGTGTTTGGATTTTTTATGTTTATTGATGATTTGGTTTTCTAATTTACTATATTTCTGAGTATTACTTGAAAGAAAAATACGTATTATATTTCTTGGGAAATTGATTTCTAAGTACTGTCTACAGTTATTTATTTTTGTTTAAGTTGGTTTTTAGTTGTGTGAGCATCATTTACTAGAATTGATAAGGTTTTATTTAAGAATTCGTTAAGAGTATTATTAAGTTTTTCCTTGTTGTTTAGAATTTGGAAAACAATATTGTTAACATTTTTTTGTAGAAATTTAGGGATCAGTGATTGTTCTTTATAAACTGTGAGGAAAGTTATTCTTTCACTTACTCTTATATAGGATTTACTATAGTAGTCCATGTGCTTGAAATACTGGATCACTTCATTTCCATAGTTATGGATGACCAAGTTTTGGAATTCTTGATGCGTTATGTTCATTTTTGATAATTTTCGGTTTGCGGTGTTGTTTCTATTTTTTTATGTGTTACCTGGTTTAGTTTGATTGAAAAGTTTTCCTTTATGTCCAGTGGATATCATTTGTGTGGAATCACTCTCCAAAAATTTTAATATACAGCTGTTTTTATATTATTGGTTATTAAAAAGGAAAAACTAGATTCAGTAATATTACGGTAACGGTTTTATACTTTTTTTTATTAAAGAGAAAACATATCTAAAACAACACGTATATTATAATTTTCAAATATGATCGTCTATGAATATGTCTTGTTTGTAATAATTTTTAAAGTTGACAAAGCTAACATGCTTAGCGAAACGTTAACGTCTATTTTAAATAAAGTTTAAACTGTGATTTTGACAAGAACTAGTTATTTTTATAAACATTAGTTTTCTCTTAAAAAAACGTAGCTGAAATTGTTCCCCTAAATTAAAGAAAAAATCGGAAAAAGTATAAAACCTTTACGGTAATATTACTGAATCCAGGTTTTTCCTCTTTAATGTCAAATAATGATTAAAGATGTCTCATTGACTTTTATGGAGCACTATAGTTGCGTTGTAAATAAAACTTCGAAGAAAATAGGCTTTTACAATAATGAACCATAAGTTAGTCAAAAATAATAGCTTATTAAACTTCTGTCACTAATATCAGTATATTTGAGGCAATTATTACAAACGATCAAGATCTGCACAGATTGATAATTTGGCAAATTAAACAATGGGAATTAAATAAACAGACACTGATAGGCACTAAACTAGCATTGCAGAGTACAGATACACTTTTGTGTGTTTGTTTCTTTGTTTGTTAATGAACAAGGTCTAGACATGCAGAGTACCAGGTACCTTAGACACCGACTGCTGTGGTCATTTGGTCAAAGTCCTACTTAGAATTTTGCCGAAACTAAGGAGTTCCAACCTTAGCAAGGGATCTTTTACATGCTACACATCGTAGTAGAATGGGACCCACGGCTTAACATCATTTCCGAATGATGGCATTCTGTAGAGGCTTTCATCTGCAATTTTTATTTTTCAAAACCTCACCGGGACCGGGAATCGAACTCGCGACCCTTAGATCAGTAGCCAGGATGCTTACCACTGAGCTACCGACCCCGGCAGATACACTTTTGGTGTGTTGAATGTTAACGTCATAGCTTTACTTTGTACATAATATCAGATTGGTGTTTAGTCTTCTACTAAATAAAACAGAGGCAGTATATATAGGAGAGTACCGCCACGTCCGCTATGTTTACTCCTCTGACATATGGGTCACTTTGAGGTTTGTAACACAATTCCGTCAACGTGACGTTTGTTGGCAAACCAAAACTTTACTTAAAATTGGCAAGACAGTAAGCCTATGTCAAATTTGAGATTAGCAGGTTAGGTTTTGCGTCAGTTTTGACAGACTGAAGCAAAACCTAACCTCCTAACCTCGAATTTGACATAGACTTACAGTGCCACCAACATAAAACACCTTGTTTTTTCAATATTTTATTAAATCATGGTAGACATGAAAAAATGATCCAACTTTTTCCGCTATTTGCTCTACTCTTACTAAAGTATTACACAGCTACACTAAAATAAAATATATTCTAGCGCCTTCTACCGGTTTTAGACCTAAATAGTATGTAGCCGTTTGCACTTAATGTATTTAACGGTAGTAACATTTGTGAAGGGCTAGGCCAGTTCGCTTAGATAACATTTTTTGAAGATAATCGACCAAAAATAGAAAATAGTGAATATTGTGTAGAAGGTTCTGAAATACTGATGATTGAGTGTTCCATGCTCTAGAAGTCTAGATCTAGTATGAGACAGGAAAGCCATAGCATTGGATGAAATCCCAATGAAAGTATTACAATTTTGTAAAGGGGTTTACACCAAACTTCCCTCGGAAGGTCGCTAGTGTAGTCACAAAATAAGTACAAATATCTTAACGTTGCTAATCATACGGTGATAGTAAAAGGAAACATTTAGTAATGCACATTACTTCAATTTGCAATTAATAAAGGTGTATCTGACAGAATTCGATTGCTACCCCGAGCGCTTTACCTTTTGGCTCACTGAAGTCATGTAATACGACTAGGTTATAAACGACGTATGGTAAACAGTTGAGCTATGAGCAAAATATCATTTTTATTTAACTAATCGTTTTTGAGTTAAAGCAAAAATTGACAGATTATTTTTTAAGGTTCTCAGCCTGTATATATTTGACCGAAAGTATATTCGGTTTCGAGCCAGGTATACATATAATCCGCATCTTAAGTATCGTTTTCTTCAAGAAATAGTTTTTAAGCTATACTGTCAACAAATTGACAGACAGATGGAGAAACAGACAGACTTGAGAAAACACGTTTTTTGTCATCTAGGGACCCTGAAATGTGAAGATCTGAAGAAATCTTGGAGGGTGATTATTTCACGATTACAATACTTCATTCGTCTCTCAGTCCAGAGAAGTAAAAGTTATTCTTTTTCTTAAACTTGCTGCTTCCAGCAGAAGCATAAGGCGCCGTGCCGGTTGGTGTTTCAAAGTTTTTGGTAGGGAATTTCTAATCTTGCGCATCCGGGTTGAATGGGCTATTTTCATTTTTGTATTCTTCAACTTGTTACTAGTTTTTATCAGTTTTTCGTTTACTTTGAGCTAACGTTTAGTCTTTCCAATTCTTTCTCAATGCTTCTTTTCCATGTTTCCCTTGCTACGCAACCCAATATAACATTTTCCTACTTTGGTGCAGATAGCGACCATTTTTTGCTCTCTTATATATCAACACTTTCTGCACTCTAATGTCAAGTGATCATTTGATTGGCTAACATTGACAGATGTCAAATTTTTTTGACAAATATCAAATTCAAAAATTACAGTTATTGTAGAACGTGAAACCGTCGTAGAAAAATAGTATGTGACACATGTGTGGGAAAGGCATTGGAAAACTTATGTAAATGGAACACCAGTCAGCACCTGTGTTCCATCTTCCGCATAGGTTTTCCAATTTCATTGTTCTCACACATGCAATATAATATACTTTTCCTCTTCTATATATTGTAGTGGTTTACTGCCTACAGCAATTCTGATTACCTAAGTAACAGAATGAATAAGGTCAAAATGAGCACAGAAATAAATATTTTATTTATTTCAAGATAGTCAGTACTTTACATCAATAAGTGCACTTGATGTGAGCAGCAGCAAATAATAATTTGAGGGGTAAAAGTTAGCATAAGATAAGGTAGGTTTCAGAAGGATTACGTTTAGCTTCAGATATGATAAATAGTAATGTCGTACCCGGTCTAAAATCAAACCCGGGTACTCGACGTCCCTAATGATAAATGTTTCGAAGGGCCAATGCAATTTAATTTGTAACTAACGGATTTGGGCTTAGTAACGTCAAACATAATGTGAACACGAGTTCTTTTAGCATCTCACTCGGTTGCCTTACATTTTTCCATTGTTCTATTGCAATTATTGCTTTGTTAGCACCGTTTGCTGGCCTATAAACTTTTAATACATAACGCTCATACAATTTCTGTACTTATCAAATCATTCTGTATCATTTTAATACAGAATGATTTGATAAGTACAGAAATTGTATGAGCGTTATGTATTAAAAGTTTATAGGCCAGCAAACGGTGCTAACAAAGCAATAATTGCAATAGAACAATGGAAAAATGTAAGGCAACCGAGTGAGATGCTAAAAGAACTCGTGTATCAGTGCATTATAAACCAAAATGAAAATTAAAAGCAGAGCAAAGTGTGGTGACATTTATCCCAAGAAAAAGACAATTTAGTAAAAATGCGAAGACATGACAAAAACTGTAGTCCATAAGTTCAAACATGTAATCAAACCTATTTTTTTAAACAATTGTAAATCTAGTTGCTTAGTTACGAGACAGTCAATTATCATTTTTAATCAAACAAGCTTAAATTTTTCATGTTGGGGAAAAATTGAGCTCGACATTTATTGTATTAAATTGTGAATAAAACGTCATTTGTGATCCTAGTTTCGTGTTAAAGTTATTCACCAAGTTGCTGGACATCTGTGAGTGTAAGTGTAGGAGCTCCCAAGATAGTACAATCAGGCCAGCCTTGCCACCTGGTGCGGCGTTGAGTGCGAGCTTACGTCGGTTAAGATTTTGAGGCAGTTCCAGACATAGGAAGGCAGATCTTTTTGTGCCACATAGAGGGGAGGCCTACAGCTATCCCTGGGTAAAAGTATTAGAACCAGCAAGTCATTTCCAAGCTATTATTTGCCGTGGCGTCCTGAAAGTGTGCCAACCAACAGCGGAGCACCTCTTCAAAAAAGGTAGGATTCCATAAAAACTAGGAGCACCAGCCTCGTAGAAACTGGGTTTCGTCAAAAATAGACCTTTGCCGAGAAATTCAACGTGTTTCCCGAGTCTCAGGTTTATTGAGCTTCGAATAATTTAGCTGGCGCCCCTAAAAAGTACGAATTGAGACGGCAGTTGCAGTTTTTGCCGGAAATTGAACAAAAACGAATCACGGGTGGCTTTACGTCACACTAGAAACAAAACGAGGTTAGCCGTTGCTACGTTACAGAATTAATCGTATTTACCTGATGCATTCTTGCCATTTTGGTGTTTAAAGTTCAATTTTACGCTATTTTTGCACTGACGGATCATCTTGTTTACTGCACTAAATTTAGAGGTTATTTAACTGTCAGTTGGGAACAGTACATTTGCCCTAATATGAGAAAGTAATTTTCATACAATGAATTATTTGTCATACAAAGTTTTCCACTTAATTTTATGAACCGACCTCTGAGTTAAGAATTATTTCGTGTTCGGGAAGCTAAGCCCTAAGTTATTGCAAATAAAGAAAATAAGGAAAGAGCAATAAACCATTTATTTTGTGGTAATTATTATTATATTGTTATAATTTACTCCGAGTTTGACAGGCAATTCCCAATTGAAACTTTCATTTTATAAAGTGTAGTATGCCTTGCCCTAATTATAAATTTTATATTTTATTTAAAACCTCATTTTAAGCGTCTTCGTTTTTACTTATTTGAAATTTCGTGTTGTCTTTGCTATTGCTGTGATGTTTATATGACCATTCATCTTCTACTGTTTCCAATTCTTCATTTATAGGTAGTGCATATGTGGTCAAGCCGTTTTTATTCGCACTGATATTGCGATGGTCGTCTTCGGTTTGTGGATTAAATGCGTTGATTTTCTTAATTTGTTGCTGGGGCCAGACTTTGGGCTGGAAACACCGCCAACAAATTTGAATCTGGCGATCTTTCGGGCGTCCCGCTATTTTTTTCTTCACCTTTTGCTTCCATCACGGTGTTGCTCCATTGCGTAATAGTCACCATTTATTATTAATTTATGTCTAATTACTATTTTTTTGCAACCCTTTGCTCTGCCTTCTTTCATGTGCTCAATTCTAGCTCTCATTTGTTCCTGAGCGTTCCCTGCTCTTTAAAATTTTTACTAATTCTTCTTATCTGAATTATCTAAAAGGTCAAAGAGGATAATATAGACTTAGTAATAATGATATTTAATATTATATCTAAATAAAATGACAAACTGCTCAAAAAGCATCTAGTAAAATATGTAGCAATTACAGACTCATCAAATCTGATAAGCCAATTCGGCACTTGGGACACACAATTCGGAATAAGAGTTATTTTACAAAAAAACGAAGGTCTGCCCAAAGATGTTTTCAGATGTTTTATAGAATACTAGAATGCATTCGAGTAAGTTAGACCCAACAAGCTCATTGATCTTTCATGACAAATCGACATAGTAGATGAGGTGAAAGACACTAGGATTATTGGTAATTTGTAAAAGCAGCAAAAGGCAGCGGTGAAATTACAAGAAAGAACAACGAAAGAAGCAGACATTCACTGAAGTGTGCGACAAGGTTGCATACTGCCCACACTATTGTGTAATCCTTATGTAGTGAACAAATGGGCTTAAATATAAATATTGACAAAACCAGTCGTATGGTGTTTAAATTTAAAGATCTCGAGTGTACTGTAACAGGAAACCTAAACCCAGAATAGGAATTGCTCGAGCTGTTTTCCAGAATATTACTCTGTAATGTCAGTGAATTTGAAACTGTGACAACGTATGGTCAAGTGTTACATTTATTTGGTCAGTACTGCGGTATGGAGTACAGTCATGAACGTTCAAGGTGGGTACCGTTAACTGTCTAGAATTATTTGAGATTTGGCTATATAGAAATATTCGCACGCGTAATAAATGAGCAAGTTTTGAGGAGAGTCGATAGTGCAAGAGAATTACAGAATACTGTCAAATGCAGAAACATTTCCTACTTGGACACGCGTTACGCGAATTAAGTACAACGTGTAGAATGTTCAAGGGGATAATTGAAGGTCGCCAATAAGAAGAGAAACATGTTTCTTGGATTAAAAGTATTCGAGATTGGAGTGAAATAAGTGCCGAATAACTATGTCGAGAGATAGAACATAGAGAGACAATGGCCACCCTGATAGGTAACGTTCAGGAAACTGGGTATGGCATATGAAAGAAGAACATATTGCCAAAAAAGCCTATAAAGGTATATTTGTTGATAAATCATGAGAGAGAAAATTATTGTAACGGTAGAGTTGCATTTTTCGATCTAATATGGAGATAACTACTGCCCACTATGTAAATTTACTACTGTTGCCGCTTAATGACATCTTGGAATCTAGGAGCATTTATGTTGCACAAGTTTACCTCTGAAATTTTGCTATTAGCCAACAGGGTAAATGAAAATCTGTAAGCCTTGTAAGGTGTTAAGGCAATGCTTAAGATGTAAAGCTAACGTAAGATATGCTGATCTAGCAGTGGCTAATTATTATCAATAGAATCAACTTTACATTCGTAGATTAGTGTTTGCATTTTAAGAGAAAAATGGTGACTGTTTTATTAAAATCTAAATCAAAGAAATTATATAGTTGGTACAAACATGGACCAAACATCGACAGCTAATCTCAAGAGCTTGGCCTAGTTGGAATTAGTGCAGGTCTGGAATCGTTCATTCAGAACTGCTCGCTCTAGCTAAGCACAGTCCAAAGCCTTAAATGTTTTGCGAGGAACAAAGGCGAACTCAGCCAGCAAAACAAAGCGAATTGTTCGTGCATATTTCTCCATGTCGAGTCGCATTATCACTCCCGGCAGATTCAGCGTCTTGATTTAGTGCAGTCGCTGCGAGGCCCCGGATTCCGACTGGAACTGGACGTATCTCTGTCCTTTGGGAATTTGCATGGCGAGCCGCTGTTGTTCTTTATAAAGTGTCCCGCAAAGAGGGTGCAATCCGCTGGAAAATAGACGGTGCTGACTCTGTGAATTTAAATGCATTTCGATGCATTCTCATTTCGGAAACTTCAGGTCCGTTTACGAAGTCCTTACACGAAGTTTAAACTTTTTGGGGTTGTAATGATTAAAAAGGGACGTAAGATACTCTCCGGTTTCTTATTTCCAAATTTTAAAACATGCGATCTAAAGGATTGCTTCCACTGAATAGCAACCCAGAGCATTACTAGTTCAGATATGTAGCAGAATTTTATATAATACCTCACTGAGGTAACAAATTGGCAAAAAAAAAAGCATCTGGTAACTTCATAATGCATCTAAAATATAAATCTTTTGATTGAGTGTCCAGCCAGTTTTGTATAAAACTCTTCAAAAAGCGTAGAAAGTGGAAATGTTCCTATTTCAATTCTCTGAGTGGATTTTGGGTCAAAACAAAATGTGGGAATTTTCCAATTAGTTGGATAAACCTTCTTCAGTATTCTCTTAATAAGAAGCATTAACTGTCCTTTGTTACGCGAAAAAAAAAAAAATGCATATAACACCTTTGCAGCAGATGGTGTCGATTTTTGCTTTTTTGGGGCATTGAAGATAACTTGTGGTCTCAAGATTCAATGTGTGTTAATCTTGATTCACTTTTAGTAGCATTCAGTAGTCATTCGCTTTCAAAGCGATTCAAATATTTGAAATTTCAACGCTATATTGCTTTTGTTCTGATGTAAGGAGATGCGGAACCCAATGATCATATATATTCTGTGTTCAACGTCTTCGTTACTAATTTGATCCACACAATCGACACTTATTCCAAAATATCGATGATTGCATAGGACTACGTTCTCGACATTTTGAATTTTGTCTTGACCCACAGAAGTTCGCGATCGTCTTGAAAGCAAAAAATTTTCGATTTGTATGCATACTTGCAAATACACTTTATACCACTTCAACACCTATGCCTTGAATAGGTACTTTTCCAAGTCTGCTCAAAATTTCAGCCGGTTATATTTTTCCCACGATAGGACAAAAACATATGATTACCACTCTGCAATAGGAGTTGTTCGAATATATTGACGCTTCTAAATAAAAGCTGCCCAGGGGCTCACACCTTTGAGTACTGAAGCAGATAATCCCAAGGCACCCAAACTGGAATTGCACTAGTTTTCAACTAGTCTTGAGTTAGATCCTTCCTCTTTATTCATTTTCACACCTCTAGGCTATTAGATTAATCGAGGACTAGAGGTCTCTATTTGCCCCAATATATTTTTTGCGTATCTTCCAACTTGGGTAACCATTATAAAGGGGTATGAATATCCCTCTTATTTCCTTTAAAACATGGAAAATTTAAAACAAACGGAATTGTACCCCAAGTAGGTAAATCTCATGCCCTTCAAAAGGCTAGAGTTGAGGGTTATTGGGATACAGAAATTGGTAAAACATAAGAACGAACATTGGAAAAGCAAAGATCTATGTTACTGTAACATTAGCCCATTTGAATGGCGCGAATCCAGTTACAATCTTCACTCACATCTCCACAGCGTTCGGATTTTTGATAAGGCGATCTTAGCCGCTATGCACGGACTTAGCGTAAACCGGTACGCCACGCAGTTCCTACTCCAACCCCCTCTCCAAATGTACCGATAACGAGGTGCTCGAAGAGTATAAAAGGAGAATCCGAAGCTAGTTAATGGCACTTGAGCCTTGAGACCTGAACCCGATTCTGATCACCCTCGCTTTCCTAATCTCTCCTGGCCGGCCAGCACCGGTCGGCATCGATCTTGCTAGAAACGCCGTTTAAATTCCGGCTCCAACCGATTCCCTCAGGTCATTATTATCATAACCTTTCCATACATTTAACCTTAAACCCGACTTACCTGAGAACTAGGAGAAATCTTCAGGCCGGCATAATCCGGGTACCTAGACGTAAGCACTGAAACTCTCCAGCGCTCACTGGCGATTCCAGTTGCAAAGAGCCGGACTTTATAAAGGGTAGAAAGTCCAGTTTATATTATTCCTCACTCAAACGGACCTGCATTCATTCGTACTTCATTTGATCTTTCTTTAGGAGGGTTCAGGCGCAGCAACCCAGCTAAATTAATGTGCTATTTGGGTTGTGGTTCGATCAGGGACACAGAACACAAGAGACCAGAAGGAGTTTTATTTTATATTTATATACATAATATTGTGTTCTAACTACGAATTATTTTGTAATATCTAAACACATACGAGTTACTTTTCTTTACATTGTGTTATCCTTGTAATTATACTTTTGAGTACAACGAACTCATGGGAATTTGAGGTTTACCCTAGGTAACGAGTTTGAAAATAAATGTAGCGAAATTTGGTCAAGTTTTAGAATAAGCATTAAAAATTAAAATTGAAAATTCCGATACAGGCCAAGGTATTTAATAGGTGCCTAAAAGAACTAAATGAAAAGTTGCTTGAAATAAGATAAGATATTTTAGGTCTATGTGAGACTGAACTACAGAAGGAAAACAAAAATTTGTTATATCAAAATACTTTAGAAGCAGGTATGCATCTAGAAGTAGCGATTATGATATATAAAAAAATACATCTACTTGCCAAACTGTAAGCAACATTATCATCGTTACGAAAACATCAAAAATTAATGGGTTGATAACTTTGACTTCGATTTATAACGTACAACAGCAAAAATGATATGCCACGTAATTAACAACGGAAACGAATAAAAAAGAGCCGGAAAGATTTCTGAAATAAGGGAACACCAGACAACACAGAAAAAATAAGAAAAAATTTAACAAATCTTACCATGAAATTACTAAAATTGGTCATCAAAGAGAATACAAACACGAAAGCAATTTAAAAAGTTAACATCAAATGGGCTGACAAGAATTCCAAAGAAGATCAAGTACAAATAACTATACTGGATTGTCGAAAAAGTTTTGGAAACACTTTATAGTACAGTAAAACTAAGGTGTAACCCAAACATTAACAAAAAAGTTCTACCCAGCGGCAAACTGTTTAGTACCCTCCTCTTAGTAAGTAGTAAAAAGTCACACGACCTTGCGCGTCAGGTTTAGGCGGGAGAGGGGTGGAACGGTGGTAAAATGGTAGGTTTCAACAGTTTTTCGCAAATATCTCGTTAACGATGAGGTTTAGCGCAAACTTTGTCTTATACAAAATTAATCTACATTTAATTTACAATAAAAATGGTTTATACATTTTTGCGCTATCTTTACTGTACTATTTATTCCCTAGTAAACTGCAAACCTCGAACATATTTTCTGAACGTATTTTGTATATTGCTTCCGAAGAACTACCTGTTATTACTATGGAAGAAGTACAACTCGTATTAGCTTAAATGAAGAACGGTATAATATACAAATGGTTTTATTGCATAAGATGTACGATAGGCTCAAAATAAGCATCTACCGAGGTAGAACACTTACAGAAGCTTAGACAAAGCACGAGTCACTTTTATTTCATGAATATGAACTGTGGGATCGGTGCTGCTTGCTTTCACGGACGTACTGGCGCCAGATCGAAGCCGAAATTTAAAGTTTGACCTACTATGGCTAATTGGTCTGTTGATCAATGAGTATTCGAGTTAAGTTCGTATATTTTGATCGAATCAATTGTGCTAACACAGAGATGTTTTCGTAATATTTTGCTGTGGAGCTTTTCCAAGTTTAAAGTTTACACGTCCTCAAACAATTCAAGAGCTGAAAACGCAAATCAGGAAGAAATAATTTTGTTAAATGCTAACAAAAATTTACTTCAGTGCGTTATTTTAAATTCCCAAAACAGACTGCAGCAATGCGTAGAAGCGGGTGGTGTACATCTTACAAATGTGATATTTGGGCGCTATTGTAAATTTTACTTAATATAGTTTCAATTTCTTTCAAAATCGGTTAATAAGCTTTATTCGTTCCTCTAGAGCAAGCTATGAAAAACCACTTAATCCAATTGCCGGACTTGTATTAATTAACAGTTCTTATTATAAGTCTCTTTCCTGGTATTCGCTTGAAGACTAGTTTGAAATACCTTTGGTAATTTTGTTTACTGATGCTAACCTTTGCCAGTCCATTTGGAAAATATTTAAACCTCGGGATGTCGGAATCTGTCTTTGTTAGTGAGCGGGTGGAAAATGCAGGTTACGGTTAGTTGGCTGTACCATTGTACTTCTCGACTAGCCGCGACTGCCGAGGTCATAATATCAATCTCGGTAAAAGAAACATTCTTTTGACACGGGCAGCTCCTGGAAAATAAGAGAATGTGCTGCAATCCAGTATTTAATACCTGTATGCTCCAGGCTATAATGCATGCAGTGGAAGTTATTCCACTCATAGTCAAACTTGCTAATAGCCTTACAGCAACAGAAAGAAATAGAAATGGAATGAGTGATGGGAGCATAACCCTAAGAGATCACATTGTAAATGAAGAGATCCGACGGAGAACAAAGGTGAAAAATGAGTTATATTGTAAAACAGAAATGAAGGTCTAGACTATATAATCGA
Organism: Agriotes lineatus; assembly: GCA_940337035.1. Taxonomy (NCBI): domain Eukaryota; kingdom Metazoa; phylum Arthropoda; class Insecta; order Coleoptera; family Elateridae; genus Agriotes; species Agriotes lineatus. The sequence continues at coordinate 122,755,128 of OW679199.1, forward strand.
AACGTTGGGAGTACTGCAAAGACGTTGGCTTAATGATGACAGAAAAAGCAAGAAAGCGGTGGTGCCAGTTAGCGCAAGACAAAGAAGCACGAAATGGCTGCTACTTAAGTGTGGATTGCAAAGGGATGTTAGAAAAGGAGATTAGAGACTCTAATACACATACTGGAAAAATACGGCACTTACAGTTGCGTCCGTGCTCCACCTTTCGGTAGTACACCGGCTATCAACATGTTTCATGAAGAATAGGCGAAAAATGTTTAATAACTCGAATGTTAGTCATGTTCTTTGCGGTGTCCGGGCCCTCGCCGTAGTCGCAAGTCTAGTCATTGGCCTTTCAGATTTGCACACGGTAGGAGCGGAAGCCTACGCATACGCGCTAGATGTGCTCTTATCATCAAGATTCAAGAAACTGTAATAATATCGCACCAGCAGTTTCTAGGAGAGTACGTTAAGTCGTAGGTCCTGGTTGTCATTTCATTTACACGCTATCTTTTTCAACTTGCAATTACTATTCTCCAACTACAAATGGCTAATGACTATGTCTAATACAACTGGCAGAGCTAATTACAGTTCATATATATACGATTATACTTCTGGCAGGGAAACCGCATCTTTTTATGGTAACGTCGAACTGGCTAACAGAACAATGAACCGCTAAAACTGGTGCAGGGTATATTCCATTTTCCCTCGAGAATACATGCCAGGAGCTTGTTTTATACCTTTACAAACACATTTTGCTAATTAGAGCTGGGGCAACCTGTTTAGTAGTTGGCGAGAGTAAATCGTTAATTGAAAATTTGAAGCAACACTGCTCGTGCTGATATTTATGTAGATATTTCTAGACCATTAAACGCATTATGCAAGCAAAAATAAAGGTTGATAACAATGTTGTAAAGTTACCAACAAAAATGCACTTAACTAGATTTAATCTCTCACTGGTCGCTGGCATGAGTAGAAGTAACTCTTAAGTAAGTTAAGCAAGAATTTATGTTTCAAGAAACACAGGGAAGTTGTAAAAAATACATTAAATTATAAATAACTGAAAACTTCCGTTACATTGTTACACTGTTTTGCGGTAAGTACAAAAGAATTTTTTTTTAACGATAATTATTAGTTAGAAGCTCTTAAAGCTGCTACATTGTTCTGAAACAACAATAGTGATGTGTATGGAGCGTGTGATTTTTTATTTACACGATTATTATCGTCAGGGATTGTTGTTTCCTACACTTCTTGCTACAGATTTTTATTTTGGTATCTTTCAAATTGTCTTATGAAATAAAATATTTTTAGAACAAAGAAACCGGTATTGACGGATATGAAGTGGAATTGTTTCAGCTTTTTAACAAAAGCTGCTACTAATACGGCAATACAATTTAATTGCATTTTTACTATATACACGAAATTCCCTTTGTTGCAAATAGGAAAGCTTGCAGTAGCAAAGCCGGCAATTGAAACACAATCAATATTTAGATTTGGGCGAGTCCTGCCAGGGCTGAAAGAGCAGTAAATGTTATTTTACGAGTGACGTGCTATGCGCCGAGGTCTTTGCGGAATGGACTATAAAACCAGCTTACGTTACACTAAGTTATGTAAGTTATGAATATGTCAGGTAGAGTTTACTATGGCGCCTGCAGAGGTAATTTTTTGCGAGGCGGCCGTGATTTAAATAAGTGAGGTTAAGTGGGATATTTACAACGCTCTTTTCGTGAAACGCCCGCATGAAGGGGCGACTGGAAGTTTTTAAGGTGCCGATAAAGTGGTATGAAAATAAAAAACTTTGTAATAGTGAGTTGGCTTCACGACGTGTTGAACGATATTCTACTCCTGGGGTCAGTGTCATACTTTTTTGCAGGATTTAGATATACCTATGTCATTAGGATAAAGGTAGGCATCTTTAAAAATAATTTTTGATGGATTGATTAATGTGGAAATTGCCAACACTACTATATAAAGAGCTAGCTCATTTAACAAAGACTACATGATAAATATATTGCGATGATCACATATCAGTGTAACAAATACAGATATTAATTGTAAAAATGTCTAGTAAATGTGATAATTAAAGTTCAGATTTCTTATAAAATGGCAGGCCTTGTAAATAATTGACAGTATAATGTTTTTTAGAATAACATTATTTTTGTGTAAAAACAAATTAAACTCAGTAGACTTGGAATTTCATGCAACTAAAAACAAAACTGTAAACACGAAAATTGGGGAGGGGGGGGGGGGCAGCTTGTTGAAAAAGTTAGTTGTGTTTTTTGATAAGCTTCTCCAATAAATAATATTTTATTTGCGCAAAATACCCAAGTTTACTAAAAAGCTATGATTTTATTGAGAGAGTGTGCCCAGGGTGATTTGTGGAAGTTTTTATTTGTATTGATCTTCCGCAACAGGTAGAACACGGCATGAATTGGCCAAGTGCAAGCCAGAGTATTTTACGGAGGTCCAGCCAAGTTTGTATGTGCCTGTCCAGGTGAATAAATGAGCATTGTATTTGTGGTGCACTGCAGCCCTATAGCGGAGCCCCCCGATTTAGAGAAAGCCATCCAAAAGGTCATCCAAGTGCAAGCCAATATCCAGGTGCTGTTCGAGTCTACATCCCTGCTTTGCTAACAGCAAGCCGGTAACGACCTCCTGTCCTGAGCATTGTGGGACGTCCAGCGAGGGTCCAGGTACCTCAAGATAATCTTTGAAGTCATCTAAAGGTTAGATTTTTTCAACTAAAAGGTGCCTTTTTGTGATTTTGTTCGAGTGGCGTCGGTTTGCATTTAACTTCCGGTAGTGGCGTCAGTAGAAGGGTTGTGTTTCGTGACGTGGTATACTTATTTTCATTTTTTCTTGCATAGTAACGGCGTTCACTGCGTGGACATTAGAAATTTTAAATAGAACACGGAGTTTATTTACGAATTTTCGACACCACCTTGGAATAGTCAAGGTCCCGTCAGGTAGAAAAATCACGCTAGAAATTCCCGTCAGTTAAATATCGCAGCACACAGAGTGCGCACAAATAAATGTTTATAAGAACTTTAAATAATTATTAGCAAAGTAGCAATTTAATTTTGGATGTAGCGACCTAACCCTGTAGACTCAATTAATTATAAAGTAAGAAGAAAATTACGAGCCGGGCGCAATATAATAGTAAGATTATTAGGGCCGTTTATAATTTAATACAAATTAATTAAACCCATAAAAAGACTAGTAAAAACATAACAATCTGTTTACTTGTAAGCTATACTTTATCTATTAAAATCTCCATTGTAAAGTAATATTTTAATGATGAGGGTGGATAAAATGTTACTTTATTCACTGGTGAATAAAATAGTCCATAATACATAGCAACTAACAAAATAACTACATGTTACCGTGGTAACTAGTACAAAAACCGGTAATATGACTAGTTATTTAAAATTATTTATTCAATTTTAAAACTTATTTATACATATAACTAAAGGCAGGTATTGCAAAAAAAATAGATGCCACACTTGAATAAAGAAATTTTATTCATTCGAAGAAATGATATCACTCGGCTTTGCATCGTGAGCTAAAGCCTTCCGCTTATGGACAAAATGCCTCTTGATTCACTTGTACCATACATAACAATTAGTGAGTTCTGCCGTGACCGTGGTTGTAAACAGACGTGCACGTCTGCCTCGCCTATCGCACAGAACAAATTGCTTAAACAAATTGAAAGTGCCAAGTGATAACAAATCTACCCAATTAGTGACATCAGAAAATTACTAAGGCCAATAGGGACATAGGGCTACCGCCTACCCTATAACAAAAACCGAAGATTCTAGTGGGATTCGTGAGTACAGGAATCACACTAACACTAACATGACCGATCGTATGCAATTACACAATACTGTTCCAAATCCAGCCCTTCCCTCTACACCAAACCTAAAACCTATCACACAACATGCAACCATTCAGCCAATTCATACAGATAAAGAGCGGATACAAGTACAGCCTCAAAAAACATTCGCAGATTGCGCCAACCAGTTAAGTTTCCCCAAAAAAGAGGATGCGATAATACTAAGCGCAGTAGACGGCATAAACTTAAAAGAATACATAATGGCCATCGGCAACCTTGTTGGACCAAAAAATATTATCTTTGCTTCCCGTATGTCCAACAACAGAATATGTATTTATCTCAACCATAAACAAACCGTAGATAATCTCACAGCAATGCACAAATTTATCAGAATAGGAGAACATGAAATTTCTTTACGCCGCCTTATCACACCCGCACAAAAGCTTCTTCTCTCAAACGTATGTCCGTCAATACCACACAGTACAATTGAAAGCAATCTTAAAAATATTAACTTAAAACTTCTGTCCCCAATAACTTTTTTAAGAGCCGGATTAACGGAGTCGGAATATAGTCACATTCTGAGCTTTAGAAGGCAAGTCTACATCGAACCGCAGGAAAATATGGTGATTCCTGAATCTATTCTTATCAACTTTGAAGGAACAAGCTACAGAATATTTTTATCTACAAACACTTTATGTTTTAATTGCCGTCAACCAGATCATATAGCAGAAAATTGTCCAACCCGTAAAGACAAATCAAATAATTCACAGCTGCCTACAAAGCGACCATACTCCAATTCTACAGATTCGTTAACATCTGAAAAAGATCAACAATCTCTTGTAAAAAACACTCAAGGCAACCAAATGGAAATTGACAACGCAAATCAATCGTCATCAAACACACCGCACGTAACTCATACGACCACCAATGACGCGAAGCCTAGTAAAAAACTTAAGAACATCATTCATACTACTAGCGAATCTGATAGCGAATCCCCATCACTAAATGAAATACTAACACCCATACGAAAGAAAATCGAATCATCACCAAACGAATATCCCCTTACCTCTAAGAACTTTAAAGATTTTATAGAAAATGTTATTGGTGCGCCATACCCCTTAAGCATTTGCAGGCAATATACTGAAAATCCGCTAGAACTAATTGATATGATGAAAAAACTATATCCTGATCTAGAACAGCGAGCAATGAAAACAAAATTTACAAAAATAACCAAGAAGATACTAACCCAACTGGACCGAGAAACCAAAGTAAATAAACCTATTACCAATAATTCTGACTCTGAATATTAATTTATATTACTTTCACATTTATAATGTATAACACACAACAAACCAATACTATATTACAATGGAACTGCAACGGTTTTTATAAACGTTTGCCTCACTTACAGCGGCTAATTGCACACTACACACCTAAATGTTTATGCCTTCAGGAGACACATTTTAAATTCAACAAAGCAGCAACCCTGAAAAACTACACAATATACAGAAAAGATCGTCAAACAGATGGCAACGCTAGTGGAGGCGTAGCAATACTGGTAGATAGTCAGTATTTTTCACAAGAAATTATAGTTAATACAGAATTAGAAGCCGTAGCAGTTAACCTTATCTCACCCTTTAAATTCACCCTATGCAATATATACATACCACCAAACAAAACTCTATCCCATAGTGACGTAAACAAAGTTATCAACCAACTACCACTACCATTTGTACTAGTTGGGGACTTCAATGGTCATAATCATATCTGGGGATCGACGGAAACTGACAGCCGAGGTAAAATTATAGAGCAAGTAATCGATAGAAATGATATCTTCCTGTTGAATAATGGTCATCACACTCGACTTGACTCAGGAAATGGCACTTTTTCCGCCATAGATTTGTCACTCTGTGACCCAAAAATTGCACCTAATATAAGCTGGAGAGTTATCGACGACCAACATGATAGCGACCACTTTCCTATCGAAATTACATTACAAAATAATAAGCAAAGGTGCGTCGAACCCAATCTGCAACCACAAAAGTGGAAATTTAAAAAAGCGAACTGGGAACTTTATCAAAAATTATCCACTCCAACTTCCACAGATATCAACCCGTCAGAAAGTATAGATACAATTATAAATAATTTCACAACATTAATCCGTAACGCAGCTGAAGTAGCAATAGGCAGATCATCCAACGCACAGAGGAAACGAAGAGTACCTTGGTGGAATATATATTGTCAACAAGCAATAAAAAATTATAAACAAGCATTAAATCGCTATAAACGACACAGAACAACAGAAAATCTACTAACATTTAAAAAACTGAGAGCAATAGCCAGACGAACAGTTAAGCAAAGTAAAGAAGAGTCTTGGAAAGAATACGTTGCATCCATAAACTGCAAGACCTCATCTAAAGAAATGTGGACAAAAATTCAAGCAATGAAGGGAACCAGCTCCTATTTCCAAATAAAGGAATTAAAAGACGGGCCTCACATAATTACATCTCCTACCGAAATTGCAAATAAGCTAGCTCAATCTTTCGAGCATAATTCAAGTAACGTGCAACATGATCCAGAATTTCTAATATATAAACTAGAAAAGGAATCAGAAAAAATCAATTTAGACGAGAAATACAGCAACCCTGTTAATGCTCCTTTTAGTAGCTGGGAACTGAAGAATGCTTTGATATCTTGTAAAAATAAAAGCCCAGGACCTGATGATATCCCATTTCAGCTAATTAAGAACCTGTCTGAAATATCAAAGTCTTACCTACTCAAGATTTACAACCTAATATGGGAAACTCACGTATTTCCTGCTGAATGGCGAACGTCAATAATAATCCCGATCTTAAAACCAAATAAAGATAAATACCAATCAGCAAGTTACCGACCAGTAGCACTTACCTGCTGTATCTGCAAATTAATGGAGAAAATTATAAACAAACGTTTAATGTGGTACCTAGAACACAATAATATCATCGATCCATCACAAACGGGATTTAGACAGGGATATACTACCATTGACAACATAATATCTCTAGAAACTGAAATTCGAGAGGCTTTCAAAAACAAACAACATCTTATAGCAACTTTTTTTGATCTTGAGAAGGCATATGACACAGCCTGGAAGCACAATATATTAGAATCAGTAATAAACCACGGACTATCTGGTAATATAGCCCATTTCGTTAACAATTTTCTGAAAGATCGAACGTTTAAAGTGAGAGCTGGAGGAACATATTCAGATAGTTACGGTCAGCAGAACGGCGTACCTCAAGGAGCGGTTATCAGTGTAACACTGTTCATTATAGCTGTAAACGATGTTGCAAAAGTGATTCCTATGCCAGTCCAAATGTCGATGTATGTAGATGACCTTACGATTTATTGTCGAGGAACTAATATTGCTACTGTTCAAGAGAATATCCAAGACTGCATTAGGAAACTGGAACAGTGGACAAGAATAACTGGTTTTAGATTTTCAACGACCAAAACTAAATGCATGTTCTTTACAAAACGACAAAGATATTATAAACCTAACATTGCACTGAACGGAACTACATTAGAATACGTGGAGTCAACCAAATATTTAGGCATAATAATTGATGAAAAACTCACATGGGCAAAACATATACAAGAACTTAAAACAAAATGCAGCGAAAGGTTAAACTTGCTGAAAACATTAAATCGACATAAATGGGGGGCAAATAAGGACACTTTACTAAGAATTTATAAGGCTTTAATAAGATCAAAACTTGACTACGGTTGTCAAGTGTATACCTCGGCTAGCAAAACCAGATTAAAGTACTTAGATGCATTACACAATTCAGCAATGAGAATAGCAGGGGGAGCCTTTAGGAGCAGTCCGGTAGTTAGTATACTTTGCGAAATAGCAGAACCACCCTTGCATTTAAGAAGACAACAGATGGCACTTTCTTATGCAATAAACGTCATCGCAAACCCGCAGAATCCACGAAGAAAGATGTATATGAGAACACCTGAAGTACTTCCATCCCATGGTACCAAATCGCAGTTCCAACACAGAATATACAATATCCAAAAAAACCTAAATATGCAAGTTCCCGAATTAATTCCTATTACACACAGCAAAGTCCCACCCTGGACAATCCCAGAACCCCAAACAGTATTAGATCTGACGCAATTTAAGAAAGATACTACATCGGTAACAATATTAAAACAACAGTTTCTACACATTAAAGATAGATTCAAAGCATACGTGCACATTTATACCGACGGATCAAAATCTAGGAATGGTGTGGGAGCAGCATTTGTAGCAAATGATTTAGCGAATCGGTTTAAGCTTAGTCGAGAAACGGGAATTCACTCTGCCGAACTTTATAGTTTGCTTCAAGCCCTAATATACATTAAAGAAAAGGACAACAAGAAGTTCGTGATATTTAGTGATTCGGTCAGTGCTCTTAATAGTATCACAGAACTATACAGCAAAAATCCTTTAGTGCAAGATATTCAACATCTACTTAGGGATATATTAGGAACTAAAGAAGTGACATTTTGCTGGATACCATCACACATCGGCATATCCGGCAATGAACAAGCAGATCGCGCCGCTAAAGAGGCGGCATCTCTTGAGGACACCTATTTCATCAATTTACTAGCAAGAGACGCCAAGAACACAGTAAAGTCCAAGATCCAAGAAAAATGGCAAAACGAGTGGACAAACACAGAAAACAATAAATTAAAGGCAATAAAACCTACAATTGAACCATGGAAGACATTCACTAAAACCAGGAAGGATCAACAAAATTTAACAAGACTCCGAATTGGCCACACGCGCTTAACGCACCAACATCTCTTTCGTAATACGACAGATCCAAACTTATGTGATACATGCGGAGAAGAAATTAGCGTTAACCACATTATCATCAACTGTAGAAAGTACACGACAGCAAGAGACAGCCTACAATTGTCAGACCAACTAACCGAAGCACTCTCAAACGACCCGAACAGTGAACAGAAAATTATAGAATACTTAAAGGACACTGGCCTATTTAATAAAATTTAGAATAGAGTAACTTGAGATTGTACCTTATAATTATTGAACATCAAAGCTGAGGCGCTAATAACCTTCACGGTGGATGCGCCAAATAATAAATAATAATAATAATAAATAACAATTAGTTATAAAATTGTGATGGTGGTTTTGATACCCAATTTTTAAAACGAATTGCTAGGTACGAGGATGAAACCCTTTATCTTCAGCACCGCAATCGAGTTTCTTAACAACTCTACCACTGATTACCCTATTAACAAATGTACATATTTTTCATCTTTATAGAATGTAATTTAGTCAACGCAAAGTTATGATGGAAAGCTGTAACGGGGTACTTGAATTTATAAACAAATTTATTTACTTTGATGAAACCACTTTACGCCTAAATTGATCTGATAACTGGCACAATAATTGTTTATATTGAGTTACAAAAAACCAACGGAGAACGGAAGAGTTTCCAGTTCACCGGCAGCACGAAGCTGGCCTATTTCTATACAAACAAGAGAATCAGGTGAAGGGGTGCTATAGAATGGCTTGCTAGGACTCCGGACCTAATTTCTCTAGATTTTTTTGTATGAGGTCACTTTAAAAGTGAGGTCTGTCGAAATTGGCCTAATGCAGAATGAGAGAATGAGGGCGGAAATTCAGAGAAGTTTGCAAGGACGGGTTGCACATTGAAGTAACAATTTATGTATACTTACGTTTATTTATTTTAGTTTCCCTTTTTGTGATAAGAGGAATCTAAACTTTCAGAAGGGAGGGTTTTGGAAAAAGCCTTTCATATTTAAAATGGTTTAGTTCGAAAAAGGCGCAGTTTATCTGAACGATTATTTTAAACGGAGCTTCCGGCGCGCACTTGCAAAATTTATGTAGCTAAAAAATTAAATAAATCTTCCCGGATCCGGGCCACGCAATTTAATGTTTCGTTTGCTACAGGCCTACAAATGCTAACGCAATAATACAAATCACATAAAGCGAATTTATATTTTAGAGCGCAAAAGTGCGCCCTCTCGCGCTAGTAAAATAGATTGTGCGTGTGGCCCAGTACATAAAGAGGAAAGACGCCAGATATGTAACACGGGATGGGGACGCCTTTGTCATAAGATTTAATGTAACTGCGGGCCTGCGGCCGCAAATTGGGGTCGGTTTGGATATCCATTTTAATTTTTATATAAGCCGCCGCTGATATGCAGACGGCTACGTTTCCCTCGCCGTTCTGCTGACCAGCAGTAATTTGGTCAATTGTTGGTTGGCCATTGTTTGCGTTTAGCAGTCGAATTTCCAGACACAATCGATTGGAAAATTGCGTCCGCATGAAATGTTTATTAAATAATCGCGGCTTCTGCTTCCGTATAATTAAAGCCTGATTAATTTTATATGCAAACAGTGTACAGACGCTTCGGTTACACAGTCGTTATTCTGTCGTAATTAGACACTGATTACACAGGACGTGCTACTTAGAGATGAAGCGCAGAATATATCAGTTTGCTGACGTTTTTGAAGTCTATAAAGTTTAACAATTAAAATGTTACCTCTATATTATGTTACGAGGCGGCTTCAAATGAAGTTGTAATCGTCTCTCTAACGAAATCAACTAAATGAGTGGGCAGTAAAATTATTAGTAAGTTTACGTGTTTTAGCAATGTCGACGCTTCAAAACTTCACCAGGGAAGAAAAGCATACAGGCGAATCCTATTTCTGCGATGCTCCTTGAATTTTATGCAAGCCTTCGATTTGCGTAGTTCCGGGAACTATTTCTGTTCCAAGGAGCGAATTGAGCTAGTAATTCGCCCCTTGGAACATAAATTGTATAATATTCTAGAACCAGGTTGTTTTTGACAGGAGATGAAGTTTCTTGGTTGCAATAAGATGTGACTTAGGATGGCCAGGCTCAAGCACCCCTTTAAAGACAATTGTAGCCTGTGTCTTTGTCACAAATGAACATACTCAGTGTTAGAAGTATCTTAATTTAATTAACAGATACAAGTCCTTATATATAATTGAATGTGTGTCGTGTTGCTCATAACCTATTATTGACATAGGCAAAAACCACGACAGTTTGCAAAATAATGCAGTGTCGGTACACAATGTGTGTGATATCTGATCCAATACCGATCTTATATGCAGGGGTTTGCATAATGCTTCCTTATAGTATATTGCAAGGTGACTCAGTAAATTGACGCTAATGCAGAGTTTATATACTGTTATGATACATGAGGCAGTGAAATTAATTTAAATAAAGAAATATTTGAAGCAAATAAGCTTGGAAGAATGATACAATTAAATCTTGATTGGGGTTAAAAAATTTCAAATATTATAATTTAATTGAGACAATGAGAGAAGAGATTTTGGTATTGATTGAATATGTTAATTTAAGAGTTACAGAAAATTTTAATAAAATATAAGCCAAGGTAACGATTGACAAATGTGTTATAATAATAATGTGAATTGTTAAATTGTAAATAATGGATAATTTAAAATATGTAAGGGTGCAGTAAGAATAGTATCCAACCAGAACAAGTTTTTGTTTAAAAGTTAGTTACATTAAACAACTCATAAAAACATGTACGTATTTTAGATATGATAATTTTGGAAGAATAAAAAAATCGAATCTCTGCCTTAATTTATGTAATTTTTGTACTTACAAATTAAGAAAAGGCTTAAAACAAATCTCCGAGGTGAAGGTCAAATGAAATATTAAAAATTGGAAAGAATATTGTGATATTGTGTAATAAGAAGAGCTACAGATACAAGTAATTGGAAATGGAATAAAGGACTTAATACTAGTTAATGGAATTTGGATTTATTCATACGTACAAGACATAAGAAGAGGTATTTTACAATTTATAATTTGATTTGGATATTTGGTGTATGTTGCTTGAGACATTAGATTATCTGCAAATAAATGGAACAAAGTTAGAATTGGAATTTATCAAAAGAAAGAAACTTACCAGGATTTGAATTGTGTGGTGGAGACATCTAAAAGGGGCGACAGCTGTGACTTGGACATCTAGAAGGAACAGTGCTTTCCAGGAGGAGCCAGGACAGGATTTTGATGCCAGAGTAGTTAACGTGACTTATCAGAACCAGAGGGAGGTTGCAGGAATGTACGGCAGTGACATCCAGGAGGTGACAGGACTGGAATTGGAGATTTAAGCAGTTGGTTTGACAGATCGAAGGAAATTGAAAGGATTCATGTACTATCAAAAGGGGTTTCTGTTAATGAATGGTACATTGAGTGCTGCAGGCTATTGAAGATAGGGTTCAGTGGTGGTTGGTGTTTGCAGTGAAAGCGTAAGCAGCTATTAAGGTTTGTTAAGATAAGTTGACAAAGCATTTTAAATAACTGTCAATTTTAAAAGTGACAACATAAAGTTGAGTAAGTACTTACATAGGTAATTTTGAATAATAGTAAATGTCAATGTAAGATACATTTGTCAGTTTACCTGGTTTGTTGAGATTTAGAAATCACTTTGACAGTAAACGTCATTAACTGTAATATTGACATTCAATTAATAGATAGAGATCTTGATTTGGCGAACCACTTGAGATAAGAGAATTCGATTTATTATTATTAAAGAATTATTATTGAATTTAAAAGGGCAAGATTTTAATAAAAAGTATAGCTTTATATAGCCACATTCATAATAATACATATAATATAACTGACACACGTCGTGAACTAGTTTTTTATATTCTAATTGAATGCCCTTTTGTCAGCATAATTTCACATAATTGTTTTATCTCATAGGCAAACACTAGTTTGAACAAATGCATTGCTCCTCTACATGAAAACAACTTCTCTTCTCGACTAGTGACAGTTGATGAATCCTCTGTTCATTATTTTCAACCAGAATGTCTGCAGAATGGTGTCAGTCTTGACTGTGTTTTCTGAAAAAGAGAGTTTTGCTCCAACATGATATAGAGCTGCAACGAATGGAGTGATACAAACATTTTGACTTATTAGATATTGAACTTCTTGCATAACCTTTCTTCAGATCTGGTTCATATTTTTTGGGCACTTTAGAAATATTTAAGTGATCCGCATTTTTTAGACGATGAAAGAGTGAAAAATATGGTGTAACACTGTTAGGTTAATTTTTATTAAGTAAAGTTAATTCGATTATTTGCCGATTTCTCGGGCCAATCCCGGTACTGTCCACTTGTTTATGCAAAGTTTAAAAGCATATTTATTTGGTAATGCATCGAGAATTTCTACTTGTCGTTATGCTCCGCGCAGGTGAAGAAATGTTTCTCTCAATCGACGTCTGCATAGCTTCGCGGAGAATTATCTTTTTTTGCTATTACACTCTACCCGAAGGAAATGCAGTCTATAGATTGAAAATTTATATATTCAATCTTCAGTCGAGTTTTAACTATCTAGCGAGCATGTAGCGTCGCTCTCGGCCCCCAGGTTGCCGCGAGGGCGCTTGGTGTTTGATTGAAATTCAGCCGGATATGTTTCATTGTATCAGAACAAGGATTCCTGCAAGTGATCACGCTGTTGAAATCCGTGACTGTGGTAGTTTGCAAGCAGAACTTTACTGGCCGCAAGGCAGTTTGATTTAATTCGGATATGAAACTGTTCTATCCAATTAGGGTCACTGTATTGAAATTCCTGTGTGTTTATATTTCAGTTTATGCTTGAAGTGTTACCGACTAAAGTTGACTATATTTAAGTATTTATAACCCTTTTATGGAATGTGAATGCCTTCTTGGCTGTTTGTGTATTTGACGTCAATATTTCGATAGTTTGTATTTTTGTGACTTCACACAGGGAAGTAATTAGTTGAAATTAGTCCTAATATTACTACACCAGAATTTCTTCTAACTGATTATTTGTTAATTGTATCTATGTATTGTCGGTAACTTCATTTTACCTTGCGGTGTAGAGGATCGTGCGTTATATGCATGCGTCTGGCGGTCTGTAGCTCGTCTTTTATGCTTGCGCAGCAACCATTGTGTGAGGTGTGTGTTTTGGTGATTTGTTGACCTTGTCATTCTGCCTTCTACGTCTGTGGTTCTGCATAGATCACAGTTAATTTGATGCTCAACTGTGAATGGTCTCACCGAACCCGATTCCAATCGCCAAGGCTGCAGAAAAGTTGCGGGCCCCGCGGGATTCAAACCGAGGACTTGCTTAATGCAAGCCTAGTGCTTTCCCAACTAAGCTACTCGTCTTATTTGTGTGTCAATTACAGTATCTAAATATTATTGGAGGTTTAGTTGTGTTCTGTTATGAAGTAGGCGTGCAGAACGTGTTTTTATAGTAAAATTATTAGCTGGAAGCAAAGGTAAGTGACCAAGATCTAGTTCACAATTTTTCCAGCGACTCCTATAACGTTTCTTCAGGTTATAGACGCCGTTAAGACCTGGAGTTTTATTTTAACCTTGTGGCGCCCTTACCCTAATTAATTCTTGACGTACGACTATTTTGAAGTAGCAAACAAATCCATTTCAGGTGCCTCGAACCGCTGTAGTCTCGACTGAAAGCTAGCTGGAGCAAATAATTGCTACGGATTGTTTTTTTGCTTTAAGTACCGTTTTCTTGTAACAAATTGATTCCCATTTGTGGGGCTTTGGTTTTTGTGTGTAGCAAAAAATTTTCCTCTAACGACACAACGACAAAGGAATAATTATTTTCTGATGGAATTTACGGTTTGGTACACACATGAAGAAAGAGTCAGAGTGTTTAAATAGTTAATTTGTCTGTTGAAAATTAGATTCATAAACGTACCTATCGATTCGAATTAAATAAAGACAAGCCGTGTGTTAGAATTTAGAAGATAATTTTATTCCTAAGGTAACGAAGCCCTGCATGTTGTGTAAAGTTATTTTCAAAACATAGAAGTATGAAAAAAAACAGTAAACACCATTAATTATTTGGAAGATTCCAAATAAGGAAATTGAAACATTAACGGTTAAACGAAGAGTACCTTTTAAAATCAATTAAATACGATCACAACTAAACAATTACATCAAAATTAACACCTTCCAAAAAAGTCACTAAAAAGTTCAATTGTTAATTTGTAAATATTACAAAAGGCTCGTTATGTTCGAATAACCCTGAATTTAAAGTTGATAATATATAAAAATGTATAGGGTATTCAAAATGAAACCAGAAAATTACTATCGCATTAACATTTGTAAAACCAATGCGAGGTTCGTAGTATTGAAACGAGCCCAAACAGTTAATATTGACAAACGTAGAAATTAATCAAACCGCGTTTGTGGAGCAAGAAAAGTAAAAAAGTTGAAATTCTGAATTAATAATAAAAAATAATGTTAATACGAAATGATCAAGTGAAATAGTATGCTTACATAAGCAAATACAAAATTTAAATTCGTCAGAATCCGAAAACACAAGGTAACCAATTAAAAGAATGTCCTCAAGAATTTCAAGAGACTAGTCTCCTAAACTAATTCATGGATGCGACGCCTTATCATAAATGCCTTTGATTAATAAATCGAATTAAAAAACTCAAAGTCAAGCTTCGTTCAACACCATCGGCTTGAAGATCAAATGCGTCCTGTATACTACGTTAATAAATAAATGTATAGTTAAATTACTAGCAGACAGCAAAGATCATTGGCTATAAACAAATAGATTACAAAAATGTAACGCTTGAAAATATTGTTTATAGTTTACCAAAATATCTTTGCGACCCTGTTATTTCAAGCCCAACTAGGCGCCTTCTTAATTTCTTGTGCGCCTGTGAGCTGGTGCGATGTACGCATGGCAATTTCGGTGATTTGTATTGCTGTATCTTACGTTATCAAAGACGACGTTGTTCAAACAGCGGCACTATTACGTTTAGAAGCGGCTCGCGATAAGCGGTCAGTCTAGATCGATATAGTCAGAGATCGCTTAGCAAGAAGCCGGAAATGCCGGGAAGGTAAAAGGCCTGCAAAGGCATTAATCCCCTGTCAAGCTACGTGAAACAAAACATAAAATTTATACCTGCAGGTGGAAAACGGCCTGAAAGATTGCTGGGAACCATAAGTCTGCACTTCGCGTGGCTTAAAAGAAATGAGGATGCACTGTTAAATTAGCGCACATACACCTTAATAATTACAAACAGGATGAATGCGCTTTAACAGAGGAAGAAATCCTTCTTATAAGCCTCTGTCGTTTCCTGAGAGCACTTGAAGACGAGTGTCAAAATTTTTTGAAGAACCGGAAGAAGAGCTGTACCATCAACAAGAATAAGGTACCAATTTAAAATTTGGGTCGTTACATATATAGCTATCCTACATGAAACAGTTAAAAGTCTGAATGCAGCCTCAGAGTGGGAAACTCTTGTAACAAATCGCAGTGAATAGCAGTGGCTATATAAAGCTAGCACGGCTCGAGTTCCAGGAATACACACGTCCTTGGACGATATGAATGTTCAGAATGTTCGTCGCATAATAGCATATAAAATTGGTCTTTCCACTTACCAACGTACGCATAGGCACAACTAAGAAATCTTTAAATACTCGGATACGGAATACGAGATACAGAATACGAGTACATTTAGATATTGATTTGGCGTATTCTCGAGTATTATTTATCTTACATTTAAGAAATTCCACCTCAAAGGCGTACATTAAAGGTTCTCAAGAACACTCAACACAACATCAATGTTATAATTATTGGAAAAGTCAAGATTTAACAAAACATAGCTAAAATAGGTTATTAGAAAATTTGGTAAATTTACGATAAAAAATATACTGTTTATATCACTGATTTGTACTCACTTCTTCCAAACAAACCTTACCATGTGATGTTAGGTATGTCGTTATGTAATCAATTACTGTAGAACTAATATCAGCATTACTTCGAAATATTATAGTTAGAGTGTTTATTCTTCTTCATCATAACAACTTTACAGATGTGTTGTGACCATTTCAATGAACTTCGCAATTATTAACAACTCTCGTTACTGCGTTTCGCCATCTTTGTCGATTGATAGCCATGTGAGCAACTTCTGTAAAATGTACGCCGAGTAAATCTTTTGTTAAATCTACCCAGCGTTTTGGATTTCTTTTACGTAGAATGGAAATATTTGTTCAGTGAGCCGTCCATGGAACTTTCAGCATGTGCCTCCAAGTCCATATCTCAAAAGCCTCAAGTAGATCATGGACCCCTATCAATAGTTTAGTTTCGTTTTTATAATTTTAAAGGATTTATAAAAATAGTAACATGTAATACATAAAAAAAGTTAACTATTAAACTAATACTTGTTTTAGAAATGTATGCCAACACTTTTGTTACATACGTTAGTACTCTAATCAGGGCTGAAGAATGTAGAACTTTGCTGGCGTGGGAAATTAGATCAAGCAATCGATAGTTATCGCGGTTATTAGCAGCGCCGTTCTTATGTAGGGGGATAAAGATCGATTTTTTCCAGTCGCCTGGCCGTATACCAGTTGTCCAAATTGTTTGACACAGTGTGTGTAATACTATCGAGTCAATGGATCTCATGCAGAAACAGTCTCTAATTCCGGAGCCTTGCCATGTGTCAATTTCGTTAGAGCAGTTTCCACTTCAGATTCAGATGGGAGAATACCAAGTTTCACATCGTAGTTGTTGAGAGTAAGATCTTGGTCCACTTCATTAACATCTGAATAAAGGTCCTTACAGTACTGTAGCCACACATCGGATATGTGATCTAAGTCATTGACCAAAACACCGTTGCTGTCTTTAACGGCCCAGGTTTTAGCTTCAACTTTCGAGTTAATATCTTAACCTTATCTCTTTACATATCTCTTGAATGTATGCATTTCTATCCCTTTTAGAGAACCTCTGAATATGCCTTGTTAATTCATTGTAGTGAAATGTTTTAACTTGTGAATTAACATCGAACAGGCAGTTTACGTTGCTCTATAACGGTGAGGGTGTCAATAGTAATCCATGGTTGTTTTGGAAAGTTGCCTTCATTACTCTGGCTTTCTGTGAAGACTTCGATAATGCTACCTTTCAGAGAGCGTTAATAAGAGATGTGAAATTATAAGATTCTAATAAGTCGAAAAGACTATTTCTTTCAGTTGTGTTAGATAACAAATTTACATTCAGATCGTCACATATAATTATACCATCATACCTATCGTATGAACTCTCCAAAAACTTACATATAATCTGTCATGCCTTTATGTAGGAGATCTGTGTATAGTGGTAATACAAGTTTTTTTTTTCAAACTTTGTGGCGTTAATCTCAAAAATCAACTCCGCAGACAATCTAGCAAAACCTTTAATTGTTTTACATTTATTTATAATACAATTATTTACAAAAATTGCAGCCCTACCATGAATGTGGTTATGTCTACGGAAAAACGTAGCGCATTTATAATTATTCAAAACTATGTAACTAATTTCGTTAGCACGACGTCAATGTTCACTCACGCACAAGTGATTTTGCAAGAGAATATCAATTATATTAATTTTATTTTTAATACACTGCATGTTATAATAAATTATTTTAAGGTGAGTACTTCTACTAATATCCTTGGTACCTAAATTGTTGTCGCGCGCCACCTCTATTCATATTCGTATTCTAGTATTCCCTTAAGCATTTCGATATGATTTTTGTTTACGACATCCCTGAACACGAACATTTTGTGGTCAAAAGTTTTCATCAAACACCGTCACCTTACTATTCACAGAAACCGTCTATTCGAAAGATGCGCAGTTGTTGTTTTTACTGCATTTTTGTACAGAACCTTCCCTGCCAGGACATTTTATTTTTAAAAAATCCTGAAATTGATTATCGATCGTTTCAGTACACATATTGGACACATACAAATTGTCCTGTCTGACTCACTTGCCAATAATAAAATTTTATTTTCGGTCTCGTGTCGTTGGAAGGTCAAGATTTTTATTTCTATAGATTTACCTGCGCGATTACCGATTGATGATTGTGCAGAACTTACTAATAAATTAACTGTAGAAGTGATATCTTGTTCCAGTGAGGTCAAATTTGGAATGTGTTTGCCATTATTTTGCAAGGTGTTCATATACCTTCTTTGTTCCAAATCCTGAATTTTAAAACGAAGCAAAGCGGCCTTTTCTTCTATTTCAAGCATTAATTTTTTAAGAAGTGTAGTTTCTGACCTTCGAAATTAGTTTCTCACTGGATATTTTATCCAAAGCAACCGTAGTTGAAATACACAAATTACTTTTTATAGTCCCACTATCCGGCATATTTACTTTTTAGCACATTTTTAGTGAATTAATAAATCACATTCTGAACAATTCACACTATTTACTACCTTTCTGTTACATTTTAGGCACTCATTTTTGTCAGCTATGTCAATATTAGCTTTACCGCTTTTCGGTATATTCATAATTAAGGTCCGGACTGATTTAATGATAAGCATTTTCAAGCAAGTACTCAGTAGCGTACGCTGAATATTTTTGAGAAGATAAAACTTTAGTAACAATTGTCGTCACTAACATCGATTGTCCTTTGACTTTTAAATTTTTAGAATGATTGTTATAAATACATATGCCTTATTGCTTTATGTTAATAGCTATTTAAGTAACAAGGAATGTAAGGACCTATTAACATTTGAGGTACGCAAGTACAAGCCAAGGCGAAGCCGAGGCTTGTTGCCTGCCGAACATGTTAATACATTCCGAGTTACCGTATTATATTTTTCCCGCTGCTTATCGAAATTTTCCTCGATTTTTAAAAAATCGTTTGGTTTGGCACCAGGATTAATTTTCCTGAGTCGTGTTACCTGTGAGTCACATGTCACAGATGTCACATAAACACTTGCAATTATTAAAAAAAACGTCCAAGTCTGCATCCTGCATTGTTAATTATATTCCTAGAAATTTAATAATAACATTAAGTTCTCTTGTCAAAGAAAAGCAGCAAACAAATATAATCACCGACTTACACGTTTTGTTACTAAGGTTACTGACTTACATGATCGAAAGCGGGAAAAAATGTTTGCAGTGATTTTAAAAAAATACTTATTAAAATAACTCCAAGTTGTAATAGTTAATAGGGAATGAGTAATTGAATAATAATTCTTCTCTCACTGTACTGTAAATGATATTTGTTTATGTGAGTCCCTTATGAATGATAAAACCCCAAACGCAAGCCTTTTAATTATTATCTTATTTTAAAAAGGCTACATAACTGCACGTGAAGCAGCATATTAAGTATGGCCTGGTTGCTCTAATACTATACAATGACAGTCACCCAAATTCTGCAGTTATGTCTAGAGATAATCAAATTTTATAAAACTGCGGTAAGTTTACATATGTTTTACACTCTTTAATTCAAAATGTGGTTTGGACAACCATGCAGTTTTGTGAATTTACTGTGCTATCATTAAATCTGTCCGGACCCTATTCATAACCATTCAAACGACATATTAATAGCGTTTAAAGGAAGCTTACATGTAATTCTCAATAATTGCCAGTAATTAGTTTCAACTCAGAGTGAACCCTTATAAAGAGGAAATAGTAAATTACATATGAACTATAAAAGGTGGTTTGAACTACATCCGTATAAATTAATTAATACCACTACACAAAGCTATAACCCATATAGAAGATACTAGTTTCGTTTCCACTTGCGTTTTGCTGAGTTAACTGGCAACGATGTTGAAATCATACTCCCTATCGTTACTGGAACTGTATGTACGAGGGTGGTTCAAATGGGATACGGAAAGTTCGTTCCCCACATTTCGTTCCCCACATTTCGTACCCCACATTTCGTTCCCAGGATATTTCGTCTCCCCACATCTTGTACCCGGAAACTTCGTTCCCGAGCGAGCTCAATTTGCCTCCTAGATTACAGGGCGTTGGAAAAAGAGTGCAGCGATCGGAATACAGTTAGAAAATGAAATATATTTTAATTAATTTATTTATGATAAGAACAAAATAAATTGTATTTATTAAAAATGACGGTTTAATCTAAGTACGTATATTCCTGATATTTTTATAGGACCATAATTTCTCATTCTGAACAACTTTTCTTAGTAATATTTTACCGTATCATGAACAAAAAGGGTAGTTTACCTGAAAAGAAAATAATTTTTGCTTAACTGTCAACGCCGATTTGTTTTTGAAAAACTGAAAATTTTCTTAAAATTTTCTACAAACCAAGCAGGAATTATAATTCCTATAACATTTTTATGTAAAACCAAAGAGCATATGCTCTTTGGTAAAACTAAAAAAAAAAATAGTTCCTTCTTGTAAAGTCAATCCGGAGACATACTGTATATAGCTCTTATCAGTTTATTATAATAAATAAATTAATTAAAATATCTTTCATTTTTCCAACTGCATTCCGATCGCTGTACTCGTTTTTCAACACCGAGTAATCTAAGAGACAAATTGAGCTCGCTCAGGAACGAAGTTTCCGGGTACGAGATGTGGGGAGACGAAATATCCCCGGAACGAAATGTGGGGTACGAAATGTGGGGAACGAAATGTGGGGAACGAACTTTCCGCAAACCGGTTCAAATATGCATGGAAATGTAGTTTCCATGAATACAGAAAACGATATATGGAAACACGTATGCTGTTATATTATGACATATCCAGTTTGTTATCGATGCCATTTCGATCGGGATGTCACATAGACAGCTACCGTCTAGTCGTGCACAACGCATAATTATAGTATTATTATTATTTTTTGAGAATAAAAAGGTTGTTTCGTCTGACGTTTGTACCAAGTTTAAAATTCAGGGATAAATGTTCTTGTTCCAGGGAAGGACGATTAGTTAGTTAATGTTTCGAGAAGGGCTAGATGGATAAAAACCAAATAGGACTTTGTAAAATAAATAATTAGAACTGAAGTCTGTCAAAGTGTTACAATATACTTTGCAACTTTTGAAATTTATCATGCTGTTTATTGGTATTTTTGCCAAAAAAGATTTGCAAGATTATCTTTTAGAAATTTATTGAACAGAAAATCTGTACAAGTTGTGGACATATAACGTCTAACAAAACTGAAAGTGATCTGATGAAAACCTCAATATATCAGGAAAATATAGAATGGCTAAACGAGGGCTTAACAGAAAAGGTCTAAGGTCGAAGGATAGTTACTGGCAAGGTATTGATAAAGTATTGACGATAAACGAGTCAACAAACAGAACTTGTTTTTAAACTACAGGAACTTTTTAAGTCATCAAGATTTGTTTTTGGGTAAATGCCAAAGACGTTATAACTAGAGTAAAAGTTTATATTGAAGTTTAGTGATTTTTAAATATCAATCTTATCTAGTGGTAACTGCCGGTAATTTTAATTTAATATGGAAGACCTACTTCTTAAAAACTTTGTAGGCTCCTGTGTCCTGTTACAGTTGGTAGTAGCGCCAAATCAAACTTCACATTTTGGTTATTCTATTGCATTGAAGTTCTTGACAAGCACGTTTTAAAAAGCAATAACCCATAGCAACTGTTTAATAAATCATCCAGTACGTATATCTGTCTCATTCCGTTAGAATTATTGGTAATTTAATATTAATTCCTGTTCAACAATTTTACACTTTGTTATAAATACATAGTCAGGAAATGTGTTATTCTTAAATAGATAAACAATATATTCGTTGGCTAATCTCTCAAGAAACCAAAAACTTTAAACTGCTTTAAGTTCTCCAAATAAATTGATTATATAAGACCGCTAGAGCGCCAACGAATTTTGACAATAACGACCAGTGTGAATAGAACGAGAATTCGTAAACTCCAGCAGTCCAAATCTCCTGAAAGAAAGCTCCAAAAGATCATAGGTAGCAGTAACAAATAAATAATGCCAGAATGCAAATATCACAGTATAATACAGTACAATCAACACTTCAATAATAGTACAAGATTATTCAACTATTCGTTAACAAGCTTTCAACAATTACGACTGCGCTACTATATGCAGGATTGTCCTATACTGGGATAACGCAGGATTGCCAATATTTAGTACAAAGTTACTAACTATTACACAATCGACAATAATCTACAGTAACTGGGCAACAAATTAAAAGCGGTTGAGCCGTCCTTACTCGCCTTCTCGCAATGCTTCGGGAAAAGCAATATTTGCATTACGCAAGCCGAAATGCGGATGCACTCAATTAGCGATCGGATAAGCCGTAATTCAATAGTTCCCAGATCGTAGTATGCGTAATGGCTATATAAATTTAGTTTAAAATAAAACCTGATAGCAGTTTCCGTGGAGCACTTCCAGCATATGCTTATCGAGGGTCCAGGCGTGTCGAGGAATTTAACTGTCGAAGCGTGGCAAGGCAAGATCGCACAGATAGTGACGGCAACAACTGATTCCCAAAACTGCCTAAAACTGGTTACTCGAAACTGCTTGCCCGAAACTGCTTGCTAAAGGAAAACGAAACCCAAAGGAGATTCCTACAAATCTTTGCAAAACGACAAACTATTACAACCCGCAATAATTTGCGTTTATAGTAAATCCCATAGATTTTAATTTAGCTAAATTGTAAGAAAGTAAAGATATCAGCTAGGAGCCAACATGTAAAATTGGCATTATTACAAGTGCATTACAATGTTGCAATCTGAAATATTAAATTCATATCCAGCACGTGGAAGGAAGGCAAAGAAATTCGATCTTAAATTGCTGGCAAAAGATTTCAAAGAATCGTGCGACGAACAGCAAACTTGCAATTTCTGTGTTGTGAGAACCGTTGATTAATTTTTCTTCCAGGCAAACCAAAAATGCAATTTGGCAAAACGGTAAAGTATACACAAAAGGTGGGCAGATCCGAAAGAACGCTTGGAAAAGTTTCTTGGGAGGAGAGCGACCACCGCGGAGGCAGTCTTCCAGCTAAAAACTCTTAAGTCAAAAAAGTGAAAGTTCTCTGTGAACAATATACCCAAGTGCCAGCCCATTCCGAACTAAAGAAATACCAAGGAAGCCAGGGGCATCCCAAAAATAAGCTCAACACCTTCCGGATTCATTAATAATTGCGGGTGTCCTCGTAAAATGAAATTAAACCACTTATCAAGCGAGCGCCGGCTCTGGACGAAGGTCAGACATTTATGGTATTTTATTAACAAACTAAATGCAGGTTGGCTCCAGCGTACCTCCTTTTCTACGTGTATTATGTTCCAAATTTAAGTATAATCAGATCAATCATTTTATGAAGCTTACACCAAGCATATTCCATAAGCAACTGGGGTTCTTGCATTTATAGTTGTACCACAGATTTGGCTTAATTTAACACAGACATTACAAGTTTGCTGTTTGCCGTGCGATTCTTTGAAGTCTTTTGCCAGCAATTTAAGATCGAGTTTCTTTGCCTTTCTTCCACGTGCCGGATGTGAATTTAATATTTCAGATTGAAACGTTGTAGTGGACTTGCAATAATGTCAATTTTGCATGTTGGCTCCTAGCTGATATCTTTACTTCCTTACAATTTAGCTAAATTAAAATCTATGGGATTTATTATAAACGCAAATTATTGCGAGTTGTTACAAAACAATGTAAAGCGGAACTCACCCCAAATGGACTGGGCAACGGACATCGAAGAATAGGTAAAGCACGGTGTCGAATCCGCCAGAATAAGGCAAAAAGAACATAATCTCTCCAACATTTAGTCCAGAATAAAAAACTGAAGGCTCGTACAGCGGCAGGACAAAAACCCACCAAATGCAAGCACCAAACATCTCCGCGGAGCTCCGAGACAAAATAATGCGCTCCAAACAAAACAATGCGACCATCGAGAGCGTTCCGGCAGCCTCGCGGTCAGGCTAAGTCAAGGAAAGCGTGCAGATAACGATAACTCGCGCCACAGAAATCGCAAGTTATAGAAGACGCAAAACCAGCGATGCGAAACTAAAAGGAGTGCAGAAAAATCGTAACAAATGTGCACATCCCAAATACGACAGGTATGAAACAAACAAACATAAAGTACTAAGGGGTCATGCCCTAGCAAGGGATCTTACACATCGTAGTACCATGAGACCCACGACTTTACATCAATTCTCAATAATGGTATTTTGCAGAGCTTTTCGTCCAAAGTTTTAATTTTCATAAACCCCACCAGAACCGGGGATCGAACTCACGACAATTAGGTCAGTAGTCAGAATGCTTAACCACTGAGCTACCGACCCCGGCATCCCAAAATCTCATAATTACAAATGCCTGTGAAATAAGTTATTTAAAAGCATTCTATACTATATTTTATCGGGCTGCATTTGGTGGCATCGCAGATATATAATAACTGTTATTATTAAACTAATACATCCAAGTACATATCAGTTTGATCTGGTTATAAATTTGTAATTATCAATAATTATAAATTAAGCATCCTAAAATATTGCTCAAAAGCTTCGAATATTATCTAATTGTGTTATTTCACGACAAGATTGAGTCTTCAGGTTAAGCAGGTTCCAATATTTTAAATTTCTCAATACCAATGTCAACGTAATCTTGAAAAATAATAAATATTTAACAGTTTTTGATGGAATAAATCTAAGCCGTCGTATTTAGTCGGACTTCAAATTCGTACATAATAGAGATGAAGTCGTAAGAACTCTAAACGTCTATTTTGGAGGTTTCACCTTTGAACATTGGCGGTGGAAAGAATTTTTTAAAAAGTAATCCACTGTCAGAAGGAAACACATTTGCCAAAGTGTACGACGTTAAGCAGGAATAAAAAGGTGACATTAATCTTCACGTGAATGTCCGATATCGAATATCGCACTGTAGGATGTGAATTATTTCTCTAGAGTTGCTTACGTTGATTAGTTCTGTAACATTTGGTGGCAGTGTTGAATCTAATTCCGATTGTTTTAGATAATAAAAGCTGTCCTACCTTAACCTTCTTAACAATAACTGTAAGACAATTTATAAAATAAAAATGTTACTAGAGTTAACTGCCATTAATGCATAAAATAGTAATGAGACAAATAAGCATTACATAATTAGGTATATCTGATAAGTGTTCTATTAACTCCATAAAATCGACTCACCTTCCGTTTTTAGGTCCAACGTTAGGAACGTAGGAGGAACTGGCGCTAATGGCCTCGTCGGGAATGGTTCCAGACTCCATTCCGAGCGGCTCGCTGCAGGTTCCTGTAACAACAGCCGGTTCAGTGAATGCGATCATTAAAAGTCTAATGACTGTATTTCTGAATTTTTCTTTCATGTGAGGATGCTCGGCACGGGGCGGACACGTCGTTACTGAATTTATTTGGTGTATCTGATTGCAGCCGCTCCTCGGAGATATGTGAAGCAAGTACAGCCAATTATTTTTGAGGTCTCTCCAAATTATTATTATTTAAAATTTCACATTTTACACGGGATTGTACGCTTTTAATTTTTTTTTTGTGTTCCTGTGTGTGCATTGTTGTTTTGAGTAACAAAGGTTACCACGTTGCGAACGCTTTCCGCTATTTTACACCTGGTCGGGCGTCTAATTTTTGTTTTTTAAATTACAAACCAGGTGGGCCGTTAAGAGTTCCAAACAAACTTCGTCAGTTTAGCGCAATGAAGTGCAGCCTCCAGCACTCGTTTAATTTTTATGCTTTCCGGAACAATTCTGGTTTGAAATTTTCAAAGCTGGGTTTTGTTTAGTTTTAAATTTAGGTGAAGACAATTACTAAAATGTTCAATAAACACAGCCCTAAATGTCTTGTTAGATTGTAACAGTAAACCGGGTAAAGCCACGTTGAGTTTTTCAATAAACAATCATGAAAATATATTAAATTACTATTAGAAGAAATAGTTATCAGTTTCTACATTTATAGTGTGGCAATAACTTTTCCCCGACAGTTTGGCAGTTTTTATACTAACACATTTATCGTGCATAAAATCCATTAAAACCAGGTTGAAGCGGTATATACATTGCAAATAAGAAATAGTTACAACTTAGTTTCAATACTTTTTCAACAGGATGTATGTGACACGTGATCAAATTTGAAAACACATAATAATTTTCTCCAAGGTCGTATAACTGCACGAAATATGGAGCAAAACGAAAAGGTAATGAAGCTGTCTGCATCTCACCTGATAGCGACAGCCGACAGCATTAAGTACGAACGTGTTTAATTTTTAAAGAGCGACTTGCTATATGTCAGGGCTTAATTTTTCGCGCGTGTTTTTGAGCTCTTGTAATAAGCCCGTCCGACGCGAGCTTGGAATTCATTCGTTGGGGCGTGCTGTTTGAGACTCATATCTTTTTCAGGAGTTTTCTGATAAGAATTTGAAAAAGGTATTACATTTTTTACACGTTACGTTCGCTTTGTAATGATTATTATGCAGAGAATTTCCTTCTTGGGAATTTTTGAAATATTTTTGAAAGAATTTTAATTGCCTTGGTCGAAGAGATTTGAAGCCGACTAACTGAAGTTTTGAGAAAATTTTGCATGTACAGGTATTACTTACACGTTTCTACATCTATAAATCCCTTAATAAAAATACTTATTTTCACAAATATGATAAAAAAGATATTAATTTTCGTATTAAAAACACATTTTCGTTCCTTGTATGTCCAATATTAGTTGCCGTTATTGCGCCCACGTTTCTGTAAATTGTAACAACTGCAAAATTTGCATTAAATATATAAGCATTTGTATGGCTTTTTGCTTACCCAACATTATATACGAGCTTCTGCTAGAACGATCTCATTGAACTGCAACTTTCTTACAACAGAATGGGGAAGCCTTATTTATATTCTTGTTATTGGAAGAAGCGTGATCAAATTTCAAGCTGAACGTTTTTAAAAAGCTTACTGCAGCAATATGAATGCGCAATTCTATTAAAATTGGTTCTAGACTTCGGATGGGATTGCTGCAATTTCCATCGAAGACGGCTTAATCATTTTAACCTAAATATAGACATATTACGTGCATTATCACGATGAGATGCATTAAATATATTCGTTGAATACTGATTATAGTACGATAACATACATTTTAACACTATAAATTTCCACAAATTTCAATCTATTGAAATATTGGTGAAATTCTGAATAATTGCAAAAATGATTGGACAACAGTATCAGGTCAGTAAACGACAAAGCGTGAATTGGAAAAATATTTAGAGTAAATATATATAAAATAACCTGCTCTTGCAACTCGAGCTACATTCGACAGATTGATCTTTCTACTGGTCTCTGGTCATTTACGTCTAAACGTATAACGCATCAAAACCACAGCAGTTTGGTTGGTCATATGCCGCCAACTCCAAGTGTATTGGGCATGAACGACCAATTGACATTAGTTATGGACTAACCGAAAAATCGTCAATGGTGACGATAGAAGAGAAAATAATATCCCAAATAGTTTTTTGAAATCACAGGAACCATCCATAAAAGTTGTGCATATAAAGAAAGCCACAACCAAAAACAGCAGGAAAAATTATACAGTAATTGCGGAAGTAAATGCATGTGCATATCGTGCAATTATGAATGAAGAAAACATTAATATCGGCTGGGATAGGTATAGAATTTATGATGCAGTTGAAGTAACGAGGTGCTTTTCACGTAATGGATTCAATCATAAAGCGAGTCAATGTAAATCGACGATACCATGCCCAAAATGTAAGGCTAACAACGAAGAGAAGCTGCAATGCTAAAGAAAAACTTAAAATTATTCTAGATGTAGGCCATTTTGCATGAAGTTTTGACTGTCCAATTTACAAACGTAAACTAGAATAAGAAAGAAGTAAGCTATATTTTGTAGAATAACAGAACCAAATATTGAAATTATTTATTCAAATATACGAAGTACGCTAAAACATATGGAGGAAATTGAAGTTTCACGTCCAGCTACCGTATTTTTAAGTGAAACATTATTTAGAGAACTGTGAAATAAGTTTTCGGGGTTATATCACTATTCGTTGTAATTTCGAAAATCTACACACTGGAGGAGTGGCAATTATTGTGCTTAATAATATTAAATTAAAAAACTTTTCATTTAATCAACGAATTCTTGTTGCTATCTATTTACATAACACAAGAATTTTAAAACGGATTCTACACTGCTGTTTATAGTTCTCCAAGCACCAGTATTGCAAGATTCTTAGAGCAGTTTGAAAAATGGTAGGACAATACAATCCCAGACCACACCAAGCATTTGATTGTAGGCGATTTCAACTGGGGTATCTAGCAAGATTCATTCTACACTAGCAAGCTCCTACGATTAATAAATACGTTGGGTTTAAATAAACTCGTAACCGAACTTACGCGCTCAACAAAAAATTCCAATGCAATCATTGACCTCGTTTTAACAAATCCACAAAATGTAATTGATAATGTGCAAATTCAAAAAATTTCGGAACATAATACAATCGATGTGACGTTACGAAAGAATGTGAGTAATTATGACAGTAATTTTGTAAAAGTTAATATTACATCGTACGCTAATTACTCCTCACAAAAACTGCTTGATAAACTGAATAAATGTAACTGGGTCACATTATTAGACAGTAAAGATGTAAATAATCTTGCGACACATATGGTCAGCAGAATACAAAATTCCTTAAATGACCTAATTGACAACAAAACAATTGCACCAAAACTGTCAATCCATGGTTTAACGATGGCTTACGCAAGATCCAGGCGGAACGCAATCAAATGTACAAGACAGTTAAACTTACTAAAAATCACTTGGGACTGGGAAAACTATAAATATATTCGGAATTTTTACAGCAATAAAATTAAAGACAGGAAAAACCAATATTATGAAAATAGAATAGAGAACTGTCGTGGAAACTGTCAAATATTTAATGAAAAGACAAACAAATACTTCTTCACAAGAAATTAACAATGCCCATTATATTGCTGATAAATTTAATCAGTACTTTGTGAATATCCTATTACAGCTAAACAAGTCCATTATTATAAACGACCGTTTTGAAGAAGCTACGTTTCCGGATAATAGCAGCACTTTTAAATTAAAAAAAAAATTAAAGGATATTAAAAATTCAAGAGCTAAAGCTAAACGAAAGGATTGTTTCGATTATATTACAGTTGGTGTAATTGCAGATGCCTCACCAGTTGTAGTTGAGATATTTGTTAAAGTAATAAATTAATCTTTCGGAGCAGGCTGCTTTCCAGAATCATGGAAAATATCTACAGTTGTTCCAGGACCTAAATTTGTTGCCAGTATATGACCAAATTATACAACTTATTGTGAAAGATCAACTCCAAACCTTTTGAGATGAACATGACATTATAAGTAAAAACCAATCACAATTCAGAACTAAACATTCGTGCGAAACAACGTTAAACTTGGTTCTCATAAATTGGAAAAGTGATTTAGAGTTAAATAAAAGTGTAGTTACTGTTTTCTAGATTACAAACATTTAGACTATTGACAGGCAGCGTTTAGTGAATAAACTACGTAAATATGGAATACCTGCTAACGAAAATATGTGGTTTCAAAGTTATATCACTCATTGGCTCGGTTTTGAACATGTTATTGTTTATTTTGTATATAAAAGATTAAGAATTGAATCAAAAACATTGCACCATAAATCTGTTTGCAGATGATACATTAATGACAGTTACTGACGAAGATGTTAGAAATGCTGTTAATAAAATGAATATAGATTTAGAAATTATTTCTAAGTGGTTAAAAGGTAATAAACTAAAACTGAATATCGCAAAAACGAAAGCAATACTTTTATCAAATACTAATGTAGAATCGGTTAATAAAATTAAAATTGAAAACTTAGAAATAGGAAAGGTATCTCAAGTTCAACATCTAGGAGTAATTATAGATGATAGATTAAACTTCAAAGCACACGTAGATCACGTAATTATTAAGGTAGTTAAGAAAATAGGGTTATTCAGTAGAATTTCTAACAAGCTTAGTATACAGTCTAAAATTATGATTTATAAAACAATCATCGCACCGCATTTCGATTACTGCTATAGTATATTATTTTTATGTCAAGAGCAAGAATTGGCTAGAATGCAAAAACAACAGAACAGAGTAATGCGTATTATATTACGCTGTTCTAAATATACAAGAATTTCTGCGATGCTAGGTTGTTTACAATGGTTAAGTATGAAACAACGTATTTATTTCAATGCTTTTTTGATAGTTTTTAAGCCAATAACCCGTTACTAGAATAGATGACCCAAAACTTAGTTTATGGTTGTGCTATTCATAATTATAGTACTAGAAATAGGCAGAATGTTAGAATACCTAAACTTACAAAAAGCAGTTCTCAAAATTGTTTCTTTTAAAAAGACTTCAAAATTTATCATAACCTTCCAATTGAAGTTAAATGAACTAAAAATTTCTATGAGTTACAAAAAACTAAGCGATTATGTTAAGAAAAATTATTAGTTAAGTAAATATGTAAACAATTGTAAATCTTATTATTATTATTATTTTACCACAGCGTTTTACCTTTTTAGACTAATTTTGGTGCTGATGATTCAAGCTGCAATTTCTTGTAAAACGTTAGTTTGTGAATGGGAACATAAACAGCAAAAAGGGTAACTTTGTCTAGGCATCCTTACTTACAAGAACAGCATATGAGGGGCTTGCAAAGATTTACAAGTCACCAACACAAATAATTCGAACTGAACCCAAAAATCTATGCAATAAACAGCTTAGTTAACAACTTAGAGCCCAAAGAGGAATAACGTAAAAACATCAGTGTCGGTTTCAATTCTATTTAAAATTCCTCGTACATGTGTAACACGGTGCATGAAAAACGAACTCTGCAAAATCTAAGCACCGATGCACGACCCTTAATTTGAATAATTGCTAAACGGGCCCGAGAATGCTGCGATAAACTGGGATTACCGTAAACGCTTTTATTTCGGCGTAGTTTTTGTTAGTTTGTTAGCTTTTGTTAGGTTTAACTTAAAAAGCCCTTTCAGGTCGTTTGGAAGCAAAATTAGCTTTGTTGCGCCACGGCCGTTTTTGCATATCATTTGTAGTCGGTGATTCAGAATTTGTATTTGATGTTTAAAATTGTCTTGGAAAAGCCGGTGAAAAACGTCTTATAGTTAATTAAACTCAACCTTTATGTTACGAAGTTATCGTATTTTTAGGTAAAAAGTTTTAATTGGGCCCTAGTCTGTGAATTCTTTTAATCTTTATCTGTAACGCAAACAAGTCCGACAAGTATAACAACTATACAAGAAACAACTTGTAGTTCTAAATATTTAAGTACAAGACATATTTTATACTAGTAACTTTTGGGTAAAATAATTGAATGCTTTATTTTTTCCAACAGAAACTCTAGAAAACTGTTGTTAAAATGGTTGTTAATTGTCTTTGTCTGTTAAAATCCTAAAGAAATGTAGTAGAATTTTACACTGGGGAAAAGCGGCGAAGAGATAGTCAAAACAACAAGAGAAGTGCACATTGTTGAAAAGTAGTGTTAGCTAGGTAGCAACATGACCATATGAGTATCTACCAGGATGCATTATATTATTTTTAGTACACACAGGCGCAACATCGGAATGCAATGGCAAACTGTTGTTGGAAACCTGAAGAAAGAAGATCACTGATATTCTGTCATGGCATGAGGGGGCGTCACTCTCCAATCGCTTAGCTTTCAAATTAGTAATTACAAAACACTACTTACAACGCCCAAAACATTATGCATTTACCATTGGAATTTCAACAATATTGTACAAACAGGACATACGTTTTAGTAGATTCTTGAAAATGTCACTATAAAATATAAATCTGTTCTCATGTCTCAATAAAAAGCTCAAGTAACGTGAATGCATGAACATTTTGCTTGAATTATTAGATCATGTAGCAAAGCAACCACAAAATACTGGGTGTGCATAGTTAACGATGAGATTTGTAGCAGAACAGTGGCAGAAGTCTCCCCCAGGCTGCGTTGGGGCCTAATTCGCCTACCTTATCGCAGCACAATGGGCTTTAAGATTGCGAACAAATCTCCCGGCTTATTTAGTCCAGCTGTTACGGTTATATTAATAATTTATTAGGGCTGATTTGGATTGATATACAGCAATATCATTTCGGTGCAGCTACAATAAATTACCGCTGCTAACGCATGGAATCATTTACTCGCTCCACTCCACGTTTATTACATTCCGTAATTTAAAATTAATTTGCAATACGATTCCCGCTTTGTGTAATATTGTTTGGAGAAGATAAATTATTCTTAGGGCAGACGGACGAAATGGAAATTGGTTTTTCGAGTGGATATTCATAATGCACTTGGAGGAAATTCTTTTGATTGAAATGAGAGTGCGCTCGGATAAGAAAGCAAAAATGTTAGCCGGGCCGTTTATTTTCGACGTAGGTGGAATGCTCTTGTTGCAGATTTATTCGCTTCCACCTCAAGACCCGGAGTTTTATTATAAAATATACATCTTTTTAAACAGCTATGTGGCAAGAGACACTTGAGTGGTTTATTTATACGCCGCGGTTCGAGTGGTAGACTCGCGACACACATTTTTCTTATTACAGGCTGTAGAGTGGATTAGGTATGAGAGAAGCTTGTATTTATCACCCGAGGCCTCTTACTCCCGAAGTCACTCTTATGCGTCTTGTTTAAAAGCTGAGGGGTTGATTGTTTCCGGCGTACTTAAGGTATTACTTTGCAAGTGAAAGCTTTAATATCATAACAACTGTTAGGAAGGGTTACAGAAGTAAAGAGTTCATGCAAATTCAATAATTTTAAATTTATGAATAATATAATTACGTTGGTATACAAAATTTGATTTATTTTTGATCCCAAAAGTGAAAATGGGTGAATCTAATAGCATTTTTCCTGCTGAATTCAAACATGGTCAGAATTATTCTACCACGTAAGGATGTTTAGAGATAACTATTTTAATTTTACATCATAACGTATTTAAAATGCATTCTAAGTGTAATATAATCTTACCTAAAAAGTAGTAGTGTTTGATTTTCTACGATATTTTGCTTCATGAACATCTCTCTTTAGGGTCCAACAATAATCAGCTAGCATGCTCGGACCCCGCTTGTCCTGGTACCGCTTTTCCATATCTTTTATTTAGCGGCGGAGGAAATTCTAACCTTTTAATCGTGAGCCTAAAAGTTCTGCCTCATTTTTAGATAAATTCAGATCTTGTACTAGGTCACTGAGGTCCCCTTGTGTTAGTAAATGATCTTCTCTGCCAAATCTTTGTGTTGTTCATCATTACTAAGTCTGATATTTTCTGGTGGTTTAGGCACAGGCAGTTTATCACTGCGAGCCACAGGTATCATTGCAGATGGTAAATTAGGGTCTAGAATAGTGTGCTTTGAATTTGAACTAATGCCTGAAATATTAGTCCGACAAAAGCAACAATCGGTGGCATTATAGTTTGGTTCCCGCCAAATCATTGGCCGAAAACTCTTTGACCAACTTTTAAGAAGTAGCACAACAACTGAGGGCCCCAATATTTGTCTTGGTCACCAACTTTGCGGGCAAAATAAAGCTCATAATAGCTATTTACGTTATTAGACCGGTAGCAACATTTTTATGGCCGAGCCAATACTTTACAGGTTGAGCCCGTAGGGCGAGACCTGTATGTTTGGCAAGGCCATAAAAATGCTACCGGTCGTGTATCGTACAATATTTTTTAGGATACGAGTCCGGTAGATAAAATTTACCGGCCGGTAGTTCTACTACTGGTCTAGGCCGGTAAATTTTATCTACCGGACTCGTTTGTAACTATGTAAACACTAGTTACCAATGCAGTATCCTAAAAATTGTTTTTACGAGAAGATTAAAACTACGTTTTTGAAATTGAAATGTAACCTCATCACAAATGTAGCTAAAGCTGTCGAGTGGATTTACACAATTTCTAGACATTTTGCAAAATCAAACAATACAAAATCACTAGAAAAAATATTCACTACATGTATTGAATTTAAAAGATGAAATCAAAATGTAGAATACGTCGAAGCTGAGAAACGTTTACACTGATCACTGAACTTGTTATATCAGCACATACAAACGAAAGATGTACAGATGTCAACAGAGTGAACACTGAACACAGACTGGCTATGGCTTGAACAGTGTTGCCAACTCTTCGCAAGTTGTATTCGCTAAATTGGTACTAAAAGTCTCCATTTTCAGATCAAAAGTCGCCAAATACGAAATACACACATTAGAAAAATCAAGCATTTATTTTTTTCACAGAATAAAGAAATACGTTAACTACTTATGAATATAAAAATAAAAACTTACCTATTTATTTAAGGAAAAAACAATTTAACGTTCTAATACTTCGTACCAAGTGAGTACAATTGACAATGACAAATTGTGCAATGTGCAAACGTTGCAAAGAGTATAGATAAAGCTTCTTCAGTTGTTAATTTCAAATATCCGGCGTCATGAGCGCAAATATGACCGTCTGGTCACGTACGAAATACAAATAAATGTCAGGTAAACATAATATAATTTCAGGCGTTAATCATATCAGTATAACAAATTTGCAAATATTTTGAAATTCTTTCGTATATGAAAATTGTTGAGGATAAATGTATGTGTAGCTTTAGAAATATTGAAATTAATAAATTTTTACATATTTTTTTGTAATTGCGAATAATACCCTAGAATTTCAAACTAAAATATATCAAAAACGTTAGAAAAGTCGCTAATCGCAAATTCCTATTTTTTTTTTAGTTAAACCACTTGTTAAATACTCTAGATTTAGCGACTTTTCGCCGTTGTTGGCAACACTGGGCTTGAACCAGTATCTCAGAACTTGCTAGTGACATCACTTTAACAAACAAAGATGACTAGGTCTGTAAGAAAGCCATCGTCTGACTAATTTTTGAATTGCATCATCCAGCAGTTATGCCTAATTGCATTGTTCTATGCAATTGCAGACTTTCTTTTATAACAAACTAATCATTTTTAAATGCTTAATCAGACAATTTTTTTTATTCATTTACGTAATATAAATGCATAATACGATAACATAATTGTATAGTTTCCATAACGTATGTAACACTGAACAGCATATAACTTGAAAAATAAGGGTCATAGAAGAATTCCGATAACAATTTTGAATTCCGGGGAAAAATACATAGTATAGAAACCACTTCTACTTGCTCTAGGACTAAATTTTGTATATGAGTGTTATTATTGGCAGCAGGTCTGTTTTCTTAAGAATTCAAACTAGAAGCAGAGAAACATGAAAAGGTAAATACCGTTCACACGAAACAGAAATGCCTTTTAGATGGCATATTTAAGTTCGTAGAATATGAAAGCACTGACTAGTCGATAAATAGGACTGAAGTAATTTTTGCAGTTAAAATCTCTGTTTCCAGTTCGAAAGGTTTGGTTCAATAAAAGTAGAAAATAATAGTATTGGGCAAATCACAATAAATAAATGCCAAAATCATTGCTGTTGTCTAGACAGGACATTCGCACTTCTAATGACAGTTTTTGAAAATTCAACAGATAACAGCAATGCTTCTAATTTAAAGGTTCAGTTTTGGTTTTGAAATAGATTGTTAGTTTAATATTATACAAAAGTAGACGAAATAACGACAAATTTTGTTAGGTGCGTGTAGAAGAAACCTATACAGTGTGTCCCATAAAGTTCTGTATATATGGAAAACCTTTTTAATTATCTATTTATAAAAAAAGTTCATAAAAAGTTATGCATTGCCCAAAAACCAAAATGCGATCATAAAATTTCACAACTTTCTGATATTATACAGGACGGATAAAAAATTATAATACGCAAAGGTAACCTTATTTCTAAAGACATTTTACTTAGAAGTGTTATTCAGAATAAAAAGTTATGCATAATTATGAAAAGGCGGCCTCCTGCAATTCATTTCTTTTTCAAAATATTGTGTCACAGAAATTCAATATAATCTCTGAAACCTTTTTGTGGTATGATATAATTCATGTATAGTTGACATAGGTTATAATTAAAATGAGGTCAAATCTACTCAAATATTTGCTTCTATGTTTATCTATTTCTCACTCAAGCAATACATTCTATTTTCTTGTTCTTGTTCATGTTATCTCATTGCGTCTGCAGGTACTAGGTACACACGGTAACTAGATACAGAGACGGTTTGTTTGTCTTAAAATTTTAAACCATCTCTGTATCTATAGTTACCATGTTTATCAAGTATCAGCAAACAATCTGAATATATTTTTGGTCCCATCGGTATATTGCACTTGGGCTATTTTGACTGGTTTATTTTGGCAAGGCTATTTTGAAAATGGGCTGTTTTCTCGCGGCTGTTTTGGCCAGGGCTATTTTGACGGGGTACCTGCCCGCTGATATTATATCTGCTGATGTCTTTCTACAGCTCATAATTCAGAAACGGTTCGATTTATAGGAGAAATTGTAATAGCAGAAATTGTCTAGTGTGTCCATAGTTTTTTATGTCTGTATGGATTACTGAATTATATAGATAAAACAAAAAATGAGCAGCCATTTTTCAATGGCAGCCGTAGCACAGCTTTGATTTTAGGGGACTTTCAGTATATTCAATAAAAAGGTAAATGTAACATCTCTATCAAATTTCTGGTTTGTACTAATTTTTTCAGTATTCGTGTAGTTTTTGACTTGTTTTCTCTGTATTATTAATTCATTAATTTTATGCTAATAAAATGATTTTAATTGTGTTTTGATAAACTAAAAAGTATTTATAAATAAACAAATACGTAGTAAAAAAGTTTATATTGCTGTAATTTTTAATACATCTTCTATGTGAATTTTTATTATGTGGTATTTATAGTTAGTCGTTTCAGACCACCTTAGTTTTATTACATACATACATTACTATGTTGTTCTTAATATTTGTTATAAAATATTGAAGACTTTGTTAGGTTAGTTCGAGAATTGACTCCGCAACTGCCGTACAAGGAAGAGGAGGTCCGCAATATCCCATTGAACTGCTTCTCGTGTTAAGATTTCAGAGGAGTAGATCAGTAGTTAGCTAGGGATCGACACGCAAAGAGCTTTTGCGTGTTGTCAGCGTTATCGTTCTGTGAATGTAGCTGTTTGGGCAAGCCTTAGCGTACGCCTTTTGGAAAATTACGACCTCAGTTTATTTAAAGGAGCCTTCATATCGTCCCACCATCAAACATTCCCCAAACACTTTGTATAATCTACGACCTGTGTCCCAGCGCAGCTCTGGAAGACCTTTCGTCATATCGCTTGTGAAACAACTCCAATTTTTTATTTTCGGATCTATGATTCAGGCAAAATGTTTGCAGTTAGAAGTGCAGTAAAGCCTTAAGCACTCTGTAACAGTTTCTTAAAAGTTTTATACCCTGTAGAATTACTTTATAGGCGAACATATAAAGGTTTTCTCATCGCATGCCGTGACGTCACTAGCTGGTAGAATTATTAGGGATTTTCCTGTTGTAATTGTTTGTTGCGGTTCTGGCATTTCTCTGCTGCCTGCATAAATGTATTTTTATTAATGTTACCTTAATAGAGTTTTTAAATTTACTGTATGATTTTCATTTGTGAAAAAAATGCACCAAACAAGGTTCGAGTAGTTAGAAATCTTGGCGCTGAGTATGTGCCTAACATACTTCTTATCCGAAGGGAATTTTCTTGGTTGAAAATTTCCATTACATCGTAACTAAGTAGTGTCTACAAAAATAACACGAATGTGTCTTCATTTTTTTCCAAATACAATTTTCACTATAGCTAGGGAGCCCTCCTCACGCTGAGATACTGGACTCGTTTAGGCTCGCGACCTGTCATAAATGGGGTTTCCCGTATAACAAATTATCTAACAATATGAAACAAAGGCTCACTGTAGTTCGCAGTTGAAGTTAAGATTTCTCGTTTTATTTTTGTGGTTTCGAAATAAATTTTTACACTTACTCATTGCATTGCATTGCTCTTTGATTCCTACTTATCATTAAATTGCCTTTTTATTATCATTCCGTGTTACCTTAACAGCTTTACGGTCGTTTTTAAATACTTTGGGAGTATCATATATGTTGTTTTAAGCTACATTGTTGCTTGTTTATTTCTTTATAATTGCCTATTATGTATGGTTTTGTATACTATTCAATCGTCAACAGGCACCAATAAAATAATAGTCGATAATTGTTCGACTACTCTTTATTTCCAAGTCTGTTGTCGGGCTATATTAAATTATTACAATTTTTTCGTGATTTTCTAGTCTTCCACCTATTTACATAACATTTTTTTCATGAAACCGTTGTACTGCGTTAATAAGGAGTTTTTCGCCTAATAAGTTTGCAACCAGTGCTGCTTTGAATATAGTGGAAACAAAATGCTCACGTTGCATCGTTCTCGTAGTATTCCCGTTGAAGCAACGTTTTGTACGATATTGAGTGGTTTATATAGCCATACAATATTTAGGCGCAAGTGAACTGCATGGGCGAAATTTTGCAGTCTGAGGCTTATTCAGGGGTAGAGCTCTGGTAAGCATTAATGTCCATGTAGATTCACCCTCTAATTATACTTTTCTAGCCCTAAGCGGCAAGTTCGGAGTTCGATATTGATGTGGGTGGGTCCTGCAAGCATTACTCAACGTCCAGGATAATTATTCGTTAGAGGGATATAGTCCAGCAGCCTTTCCAGGGGTTTAGTCAGGCGAGGTCAGGGCCTGCTTTCGTTCCTGCGGAGATGATTAGATACTCAACCAGTAGCTCCAGCTGTGCTCAGAATGTTGTTTTCATATGTGTACCACGAACCGTAGCCTGCTAGTTAAATAATTGCTTGTGTAACTTTGCAGGCTTCACCTCATGTTGTTTAAATATTCGAACATATATCGTTCAAGTTTGTTCGCATATATGTTGAGATACGAGTGTAGCCATCTGGGCTTCACCCTTTTACATTTCTGGAAGATCACGGAGCAATTCTGGCATAAATAATAAAGGTTAAAAGTAACAGTTATGTCTGATGCAAATTGTTAAACTACCGAAAACCAGCTTTTATACGTTTTCCATAGCCGTCGAAAGCTCCGTACTTTCATAGTTAACATTGCACGCTGGTTTGATATCCGAGTGACAGCTTAGTTTGAGTGTGAAAAATATGAAAATACCTGAATGAAGTCCTCGGTTATAAAGAAAGTGGAATTTGGAAAGGTGTATAAATTTTATCACTCAGTAAAACTTACCTGTTCCAAATTGCACGCACTTAAATATTTGGTTTGCACTACTGATTAGTGTGATAAATTTTTAGGCCTTTTTTACTTAGCTACCGTTTAGTTTTAAATAAGCAACCTAATGCCAGGCTTCCATACAATTTATATGCTAGATATAAACCATTGCTTGCCCGATCTGTGCTATTTACTACTTTGTGATATTTGTTATACAATAAAGTATTTTCTAGTGTTGGTTTATACCAGTAATTGCTGATAGTTACTTATACCCTGCTTGTTATTACCTGAAAGGTACGAGTTATTATATTCATATATTCTTCGTTAAAACTTGGGTTTATTCATGTTTTTGCTAGGATTGAGTCGCTCAGTAATTCGTTGTCTCAAAGAAATGGCATGAAACGTGCCAGTCGGAACCACTTGGCACCCTCTAATAGTTTTTACCTTTTCGAAGGTAAGTTTAACGCCATACATTCCCCTTAGCTAGTCAGTGGCATGTTTCCGTTCGTTAACGGTAAAAGTAATGTAACAGTCCTTATGTTGCTTGCCAATAAATTTCCAAACCATTCTTTGTTATTCTTTATTTCAGATGTTATTATACACCAATATATGCAAATGCTCCAGTTCATTTGTGGAGCAGTATATATGTATCTAGTTTTCTTCTTTACGAAAAAATGTTTTAACTATGCAATTAAATAGATAATGTCTAAAAGAAAAGTTTTAGGGATCATGTATCTATAGTTAGAAGAAGAGAAGAGAAGCCTACATACAGGCTCCTTAAATATATATGTTGACAAAGGTTAAACTATTTCCAGCAGATTAATCTGTGTGATTGAGAAAACTTACAACAGGTGTTTTTGGAACAAGTAACGAAGAGTAATTGTTTCAGTACCAGGCGTGAGAGCCACTCTTCGTCAGCATTGCACAGGTTTCTTTTATTAACGTTTGACAAAGAAATTAAAAAGTTGGGTAAGAGTCCTTTTCGTACCGTTACTAGGTAATGTTATCCTGGATATTGATATTGTTTCTAAATAAAGCGTAAGTTGTATATATGAGCGTTTTTCGGTAAAAATATGTGAACAATATGACTAAAGCTTCTAGTATAGAAGGATCTACAGCTGTGGCAGTTGATCATCATTCAGCAAAATCTAAGAAGAAATATGAAAATGATTATGTACATATTTCGAAAATTGACGTATAGGCAAAAGTGGAAAATTTTTACTAGCATAATATATTGTTATGATACACTATACGTTGGTTGTAGATAAAATTAAAATGTATAACAGAAATTGGGATGTTAGTACAATCCATATTAACCCATTAAACAAAGTAGATGGTGTTTAAAAAAGTGTCATGAATAAATCTGAGTTAGAGCAAGTTAATATGAAATGATAGCTATTGAACATTTACAGGTGGTTTGAATATAAAAAGAATATTTTAAAAAGTGCTAGTAGAAGTAATGACAAATGCAAAATTCTGATAAAGAAATAATTAAAGTAGGTAGATATCAAATAAGAATAGAGTATAGGAGGCAGAAAGAATGGAAATATGATAGTTAGGAAATTTGTTCCCATTATTGAAAATAACAACTATAAAAATATGTAAGAATTTTATTTTGGTCGCATTAAAATATTGAATTTAACCCTCTTTTAATTAATAAAATGTTTTGGATTATGTAAGAAGGGTATTTATCAAAATCTACGTGGTGTTTTAAAAAAGTGAAATATTAAATAGGAAAGAAAAGAAGTAATGGAGTAACTACAGAAGAGAATTGGAATTGGTAAACTTAATTGATACAAGCATGGTTAATTACAAGTGATTAATTGAAGAGTTATATTAAAATCGTTTTATTGGGAAGAATACAATTGACAAGTAACATAAATAATAAAAGGTTACATCAGTTTGGGTGATACTAAGTAGAGAGGCCGTAGAAGTATCAGTGAAGCTAGAAGGTCCATTCTGAAGGAGGTAGCAGAGACAGGAACAGATCTGGGTTTGTTCTGTTGGCTGGTTGCTGTCAAAGATTTTAGGTTTTGGAGTATTGGACGAAGCTTGACACTGGTGATCCGTACGTGATTGCTGCATTGCAGAGAGCTGCTTAGAGAGGGTCCATTTCGGAAAGTGGTGGTAGAGACAGAAGCAGATCTGGGATTGTTCTGTTTGCTGGTTGCTGTCAGGGATTTTTGGTTTCGTGGTATTGGACGAGGCACTGGAGGTTTGTACGTGAGAGTTGCATTGCAAGAAGCTGCTTGAAGGAGTCGATTGTGGCTAAATGATAGTTGCAGTCTTGAACATTTTGGAATTACAATATACAAGGTGGGTAATTCCTTAGTTTATATGAACTATAAAGCAAATAAAGACATTTTAAAAAGTGCAATTAATTAATAAACAATAACTTACCGTATCATATAAAGTTATAATGTACAATTCTAAAAATTGGACATTTGTCATTGAGATTTGAGAATTACTGTTGACATTTAGTTGACATTAGAAGTGACATTAAATTTGAATGAATAGTTGAAAAATACTTGAAAATAATTTTTTTCAGAACAAAGTAACTAGATAATTGAACCCAAACCCCTCAAAGAGTCTCAGGCGCTATTATCTTAATATTTGAAAGTTTTCATATTGAAAAGTTAATTTAAATAGAGTAGCCAGTGTATATTTAAAAAGATATCGAAAAGTGTAGCCTTAACAATATATTGATCATAAATTCAGAATCATCAACAGCTCAACGTTCTGAAGTCTTTACTCAATGTTGAAACGAACATTATCAATCACGAAAACAACATAAAACAGTTTATTAGTTGAATAACTTTCATTTAAAAAGAGCCGATAGGGCGCAATCGAAGAAATATAGTTTCTAATAATTTTTTTTTAAACAAGCAGAAGATATAACCTACTTTTGTTTTCTAAAACTAGTAAAGTAGGCCTTTTCCTATTTTATATGAATGCCGAAATTAAAAACTTCTTCACACAGTAGTACACAAACTTGCCCTTCGTAATATAAGAACGTTTGACTGGTAATTTTCTAGTGCTTTCTCTTGCCAAGACAATACTTTAAACTGGACATACAAAGCCGCGTCCGATTACGTCCGAGCGCAGAAATTGTCAAGGCAGCTTCAGTGCCAGTCTTTGTAAGGTGACACAATTGGACAACGCGCCCGAAATCATATGCTCGGGCTGTCATCCATCAAGCAAGGTGTAAACGGTTCCGACGAGCTCGATTCTGGTGTCGGTAATGGAGATAAGATGTATGTGAGGTTTGGAGGCTCCCCGACACAAAGCTTGTCCTAATTGTGTCTGGGGTATGCGTCCTTAGGTGTGTTCCAAATTTATTGAAATTTCTCGGCAGCCTGCATTAAGTCTGCCAGCCAAGGACGTTGTTTACAGCGGCTTGCTATTATTAGGCAGATTTTCATCGGCATTTCATGATTTGGGAATAGGGGCGTATCTTATAATTATAACTGAGTGAAAAATGCAACATCCCATAACAGGAATAACACTTTATTCAAATTCGTATAACTGAAACTGACCCAGTGGCAGTTTGCTATCCATGAGTAAACATAGACATCCCTACTGTTTCAGAATAACTCCCTGTACCTTGTCGGATGGCACCAGTTTAATTCTTCTCTCGTCATTGGGTCGTCGCCCCATTTTCTCTGCGGTCGTCCAAAACTTTGTTTTCTACCAAATTGCTAAATCATTAATTTCTCACACCATCTGACATTTTTTCTAACTGAACGGTTTACCCAGTATAATTTTACGGAAGTAGTTATCTTCACAATGCTTTCGATATTGGGTTTTATTTAATCCAGTCATTTGTTTTAAGATCATTCAGGGTAATATTTATTACGTCCAGCATGTTTTAATTCCATATACGATGGTCAAAACGATACGTTGATCAATAAAATAAATTCATAAAAGTATAAACAAGTGATAGGAAAACCATTTCAAGTAAGTAACAATTAAGTAAAATCTAACTGAATATGCTAGAAAATATAATAGAAGAGTATGTTACACAATATCTAGAAGGAAACTTCTAAATGACATTAAAACAGTTCGCCTAGAAGGTCAAATAACTATAATTGAATTTAGAGAAATAACCAAAACTGTTAGAAAAATGACGAAAGAAAGTCTAGGAAATTTTAAAACACAATTACTATAAAATATTATAAGCGAAGGCAACCAGAAAGAAAAATATTAAGCTAAAAAGCTGAAACGGGAACAACCATAAATAACGGAATGCATAATTGTAAATAACATACAGTCCAGGCAAAGTGCCTAAAATAAACAAAAAAAGTAGGAGACTCTTGAAAATTTACAAACTTGTAGAAAAATATATAACATTCAAGATTCCAATGAGTCC
This sequence comes from Agriotes lineatus, assembly GCA_940337035.1. Taxonomy (NCBI): domain Eukaryota; kingdom Metazoa; phylum Arthropoda; class Insecta; order Coleoptera; family Elateridae; genus Agriotes; species Agriotes lineatus. The sequence goes on from OW679199.1 coordinate 122,799,324, forward strand.
CGAGCAGCACAAGGTGTGCGCGACCCTAAAAGTCTGGTATAAAGTTCCTATGCGCACCCCTGCCGCGACCGGCCGCCGTAGGTTCAAAAACATCTGCTAGGATCAGTTTTGTCGTACACAGTGTACGTGTAGTACCCCTGTTGCATAATTTGTATTTTAGTTTTTCTTCAAAGTATAAAAAATTGATAATCAGCGTCGTAACCGTGGAAAAGTGTATATACATAATTCGCATAGTGCTTTACGAGTGTAAAATTTTGTTTTTCTTCAAACGTCAGTTAAATGTGACGTTATACTGCTTGATTAATTATGCTAAACTGTCACTTCATTGCCATGATAACTAAACACTTTATCTGCCGCTCGTCAGCGAGAGATAAAGTTATTATTTCCGCTGACGAGATAAAGTGTTTTTTTTCGAATTTTGTTCACAACGTTGTAAATCATTGCTTTTTTCTACAATCGTGTCAAAATGACAACTTTTTCACAGTTTCTAGTGTCAAAAGTGACGTTAATATTAGCGCCCGAATTAGGTATTTTTAGAACGTTGCCATTGGTGGCGTATTTTAATACCTACTATACAAAAACACGCTCTGTCGTAAATTTGAATGTCAATATAACCTAGAATATCTAACACAATGTGACGGAAAAAGTGTCACCGAACTAAGTTTTTATGTTTCCGTTACGATCGTTGAAAAAATAGCGTATGATACACGTGTATAAGTGCCATTAAAACACCAGCGACGTTAAAAGCACTCCGCTCTTAAACTCGTCGCACGGGCTTTAAAGGCGTACTTATACACTAGTATCATAATATACTAATAAACGTTTGAAGAAAAGTATCTCCGCATAAAATATAACTTTTGCTCCTAATAACATAACATGCTATTGTATGACCTGATAGGAAAATACACTTAAATAATGGATTTTCAATATTCTGTTGTAAAAGGTACTACAAAATTTTGACATTAATACACTGAGAAAAATCTGTAAAGGGGTTTACACGATTACACCGAACTTCCCTCGCGCGAATTAGATCAATTTGCAAATAAAAAAATGTAGTTTCTCTGGAGTTTGAACTCCGCCGCTCACAGGCTTTGTTTATTTTGTCATCTTTTTTACTGTGATATCGTATTATATAAATTCCATACGCTAAATAAATAAATACAGGCTAATATTTGAGGGAGTTTCTCTGGTTTACGGGTACAGCATCTACACCACGGACGCATTCAAATTGAACGAGTTTCTCCTGCATTATAAAGATACTATATGATTCTGTGCCATTCTTGGTTTTTAATCTGCATCGGTTAAGTCTCATTTTCACCAATGATAAAACCTGAGCTATACCTATGCAAATTATTACTTTTATCTTTTGTAAATAAAAGAAGTGGAAGTGTGACACTCGAAGAATCGTCATGGAAAAGACGTTTCTTGGAATTGTTTTTCTCTGAACTTCCCTACGCAAGTGACTAAACAATTTTAAAAATAAAAGAAACAGGGTTAAAAATATCGTAACGAGCCCAATAATATTGATACAATAAAACGAAACATTTGGTTATGCAAATTACATCAATTATCAATTTAAATAAATTGTTTTACTTTGAACATCCCACACATGTCTCTAAACAATTTTAAAAATCAAAGAAAAATAGAGCTAACAATATCTTAACACTTGCTTATACAAATTAAATCAATTATCAAATTAAAAAAATTACCGGAGAGGGATTCGATCTACATCATCTGCGGATACAATCGTCGATAGATTTAACTGCGCCATGCAGGCTCGCTGATATGTGTGCGACGCGCTTCTGTATTTAAGCGAACGGTGTTATTGTTGAAACGTTTTGATTTTTTGCGACCTTATCTTGTATTTGTTGGGTTCTATCTTCAGTGGAATAATATACACTACTTTTTGAGAATATAAACTGACCAAGACTAGACCGAGGCAATCAGCTGAAAGGCTCGCGAAAAGTTAAAACATGTTGAGAAAATTTTTTTTGTTATAAATAAATTCACCAAAAATAATTTATTCTTGATAAATAAGATGCAATAGGTCTATTTTGCTTTTAAAACAATTGTATGCATGAAGAACTAGCTCATTGTAAAAAAATTTTAGAAAAATCGTTTTACTCTAATTTTTCCAATATGGCGGCTCGAGCACACTTTGTGCTGCTCGGGACTCATCAGAATCTTTAATGTTTCATATTTTTCTATAACTCTGTAAATTTTCAAGAGTCTCCTACTTTTTTTTGTTTATTTGGCGAATTTTGAAGCCCTTTGCCTGGACTAATAGATTTATAGGAAATCCTATTTCCGACAAAAGGTAAAAAGCAAAAGCATCAGTATAGAAAAGACAAAACAATGTACACACGAAGATATAGTAACTCTAATGACAAAAAAAACGTGAATGCAAGAAACCAACAAAGTAGTGGGAGAAATAGTAAAAAATGTGGAAATATAGTTATGAAAGAACAACTTTTTAGAAAATTATTGTTTTGTTAGGTCTTATTGTAGGCCAGTGGCCTGTTATAACTAAAAAGTGGTTCTATGAGCCCTCTTTGCCCTTAGGCCGGGTAGGTGGCTAGCCTTGCCCGTCAAAATTGAGGAAGAGTTCCCTTATTAGGGGTTAACGACTACCCCAGATGTTAGCGTAGTAGCAGGGGAGCGTACGATTTTTAAAATCCATCTATAGTATCCGCCGGGAATCGAACCCGGGCCGGCCGCCTGAGAGGCGAGCATTTGCTCGCGGGGCCATCCGCTCACCTCAACATAACTAACTGCAAAAAATACCCAACAAATAATTATTACGGTATCAATTTTTTTTATCCGACGTTTTGTCTCGGAAGAACCATCCTTAACTTCATCTTTTAAAATACTGTCCTTATTTTCTGATGTCATATTTTAGAAATTCTTTTTATTTTAAATTCAACAACGTATCACACATTATGGTTTAATTACGTTTCGAGTCTTTTTTTACTATTATCAAGAAGTTTTTGGATACGGAGCTAGAGAATTTCATAAGTTGTTTCAGCTTCTGTAATTTAAATAAAAAAGTTATGAGCCACACTGGATGTTTTTAATTCTTAATAAACACGTTTAGTCTTGGAATACATACATTTTCAATAGTAAGTAATTAATTTCTTCATTATTTTTCTTACTTATAAACAATAATTGAAACTAGAAATAAAAATATCCAGTGAGGCCCGAAATGTGTATCTATTACTATTAGCGGGATCTCCCTACTGGCTCTCGTTATTTTGGACACACTGTATACTATCTTTCTACGACCGGGCGTAGAAACACATGAAACAAGTATTGTCATAAAGCATTGCAGTCAATTGCAATTATACTGTAAAATTCAGTAGTCTTTCAATTGTGGGTATGGTATACCATGAGTACATACATTTCTTATATTGTTCTTATATTATTTGTAATGAAAACTATTGTACATATGTAACACGAGCAACGAGGGCGTTTATAGCTCTTGGCATGTCCAACAAGGCGAAGCCGACAATTCATGGCGCGTGTCATAAACACACACTTTTTGTTCTCGATACATAAATAGCTAATTTTACGCTTTTTTCGTATATTTTATATAATTTTTGTCACATATTTATTAATTTTTATATTCAGTTTTGAATAATTTCATTTTTATTGTTTTAACGACAAATGTCAAAATGAGGCGTCAAAAGTTTACCTTGCAATACCATTTTATTGTATCATAATCGTATAGATGTTACCACGCAACTTGCATAATTCAGTCATTCTATATCATGACTAGGCAGTTTATATAATGCCTATCAATACATCTCTTCATATATTACCAAGGGATTATATATGTTCGTTAATGTTTTTAGGCATAAATTTATTTTATCTTCATCCGTGTTGTTATAGCGTCTTAACCAAATTAATTTTAGTATCGTTAAGAGCTTCATTACCGCACTGAGTGCGGTAATGGATATTACCGCACTCAGTGCGGTAATGGACAGATATTACCGCGCTCAGTGCGGTAATGAATATTACCGCACTCTTTTTATACAGTGAACCAGAGTTTATTGATGAAGATAAAATATTGAACAATACACGTTTGCTTATGGCACACAACGAAACTCGTTTGATTTCCGCAAAACTCGGCTCACCGCCTCGTTTTGGCAATCAAACTCGTTTCGTTAAGATGCTCATAATCAAACTTGTATCGTTAATATCTATAACGCTATTGTGAACCACATCTGCAACAGACTTTTCCACAAATCCACCCAAAAGGATTCATTATGTGTAATTATAAACATGCCTCTTACAAGCAACGTGTCCTTCCCATCCTAAAACATTAAGAGGTTACATGAAAACATACTTCTAAAAAATCAGCACGCCCATGTTATCTGCCAGTTTACTCAGCGATAGTACAAAGCGCGGAGGTTGGCTAAAAGTAGCCTACTCCGAGCCGAGCGGAAAAACAAAAAGGCCGCATTTCCGGTATGGTTTTCAGAATTCATCAGATCTCAGCGTCACGCATCTGTAATGTCGTATCATCCTGAACAAAGACATACATGATAGATAAGTGTCTGAAAGATTAAAGGAGCCGTTATATGGGATGTTTTGTCCTCCAACTGTTCCAGTCACCTCTTGACGAGGGTTTAAATAAATATGAGCGCAGTGGGCGAAAAAACGTTTCCCTTTCTGTGTGCAGTTGTGGACATTGTTATTTTATGAGTATCACGGCGCTTTGGACTGGCTCAAGCATAACAATACATGTATTTGCATGTATTTTCCGTGTTATGGTCGTTGGAGGAAAGGCTTTGCACGGGATGAGGAAGTGGAGTTCACTGTTAAATCAAGTAAGACCTGATAAATGCTCTTTTGTATAAAGAAGGACGTTTTCTGTGTTGTGTAATATTAAAGGAAGCTTTCCCTTGTAAAATCGGACAGGTGTTTGTGCTTTTTATTTGAATTATGCATGAAAGTAACCGAAATTACAGATTATTTGCGATGAAGATTAATATATCAAATTAGCTTTTACCCAAGAATAGAGAGATTATAGAATTATTGCCAAGATTTCATAGTTTTTCTTAATTCGTGTAGCACTATTAACTGTGAGTTTATACCTACCTTTAGAAATAGTTCTAACCAAAAATACCTTAAATATTTTTTTTCTACGACCACTACTAAAAATAGGCTTTTTAGCACTAGCTTGTTTAACTAAAACTGACGTTTTATAAATCAGCATGTTGAAAGTGAAATCAGCTGTTTACTTTTACCACATTTGAATTTAGAATTTTAAACAGGAAGTGAGGTTATAAAGTTATTCCAGTTACTTCTTTCGTTAGAGGTAAAGTTTTTAAAAATAATTAAAGCATTATGCAATGAATAAAATAAAATGTGTATTATTATAATTACCTTTGATAACTAATTTTGACAGCTACCGACTGCAGAAACAGTCACCTGCGCCGTCACGGCCATCTCTTTACTATGACATAATTTATAACTGTCATAAATGCAAACCTTTGTTAAATCGACATTTATGGATTAATAACAGTAAATTTAAGGCAGTAGACAAAATATTGTGTGCAAACTCGTGCTAAAAGTGTTGATGCACGAGACATGTTATGAAACTCAGCCTTCGGCTTCGTTTCATAATTTTCATGTCTCATCCACTTTTAGCACTTGCTGCACAAATAGCTATGTAGGAGCCGATGATTTCTTATACCAAAAATAAGACTTGTTGCATACGAGATGATCTACTTTGACCAACCTTAAGAGCCACGAGAACAAATTATAGAGTAAACTCAACTGAGTGGATTTCGAAACAGTTAGGAAATACCAAACGGAAGACAAAATGATCCAAGAAAGGATCCAGGGTCAACTAGAACTAGAAATACATCAAGAACGAAGGGAAAGGAATAAGTAAGGACATAAAATTATATAAATAATTAATTCGAAAGTAACCAGTCGCAAACTCATCTCATCACTGGATGATTGAGGTTAATTTGATATTACATGGTTGGTTTTACGTGTTCTTCTTCTTCTATCTCTCCACGAAGTGATTGAATTTTCATCCATTCTATATAATTAAATGTACTTTACTTAAATAAGTTTTCTTGGTGTATATTTCCATTACGTTGATCAATGATTCTCAAGGTAGGATTAAGATTGTTTTAATGCTATTTGTCTTCATACGTTTCTATCTGTATCCTGCATGCCATGTATTACAAATAAGTGCACATTTAAAATTCTATACACCCAACTTGTAAGTAGTTTATTTGTTAGTTTGGCAATATGCATACTTTTAAAGCTTTAATTTCCATTATTCATCCAATGGAATTTCCTTTGTCTGCGAAAGTAAAAACTTTTGAACTACGAGCCAGGTTTTTGCATAACTTTCCCTATACAGAAAATGCACACCTTAAGTCGTCTAGTTATTATGTTCACAGTAACGGTATCCTCTCCATTCTGAAATTAGTCGAATATTTGTTCCTTTATCTAGGAATATTTTTTCCGAAAATTGGGTATCGATCGACTCAGCTAGGATGAAGTGAAAATACCAAGGACTCGAAATGTAGGTAGTAGGTACTATTGCAAATGTATCGTGTGTTCCAAAAAAAAAAAAAACTCATTTAGAGCAGGCCTTGAAAAGAAAAATAAAAAAATATGGTCATGTCTTAACTTAATAGGTAGGTGAACGTCAGATTGCATTTTGTCTATGAAAACATTTGTCACTGTGACAGGCAAACGTTTACACTGCATTAAGTTGAATTGTATCAAGCAAAAAGGAAAATAATATGACATTTACACAACAACGAGTGTATTAATCATAATAGTCAATAAAAATTGCTTTTATTTAGTGTTTTGTATATTTTTAAGGAAAATAGTGCAAGATCAAGATGTAATTTAGTTCTCTCTGATTTATGGTAGTTCATTTGCTTTAATGGGTATATATCAAGTTATGGCAAACTCCAGTTTGATCATGGGATGCTGCGAATGAGTGTTTTTTAAACACACGATAGTACTCTGTTGGGATGTCTTGTCTTGTTGAAAAAAGTGCATACTATGGATTACCATCAACAGGATCATTTATCTAGAATATGCTAAAATACCAACGATGCTTTGTATACTTAAGGAACACCTATAATATATTGTAGATATCTTATAGTTTTTACTACTGTATGCGAGTTAATATGTAAGTGACTAAGTTATCTAGCATGTTATGCAAAAACAAGAACCTTGATTTTAAGTATGCTTTAGACTAGGTGAGTTGAAACTTTTAGAGACAAATATTCAGGCTATCTTTTCTAAAATCATGTAAAACGTGTACCACAAGGATGTGGGTTCTTCAAAATTCGGATGGAAAATGCCACTTCGTTATATCTTAATTGTAAAAAATTTGCTGTTCTAGGCAGATTAAGATGTAGGAGTTTTACTGTGGTAATATGAATATTCTCTGCATTATTCATCATGATCGTATCACTGTAGTTCATTTTCATGAAATTAGTGGTCTTATTTAGATTGTCTGGAGATGACCGATATGTCCTCACAGCTAAGTTAAATGTTTTTCATAATACCTACACGTTAATTTATTATATCAGTACTGTCTGCTTGATCAAAAATGTCACCTATAGCAGCCTCGGCCGTTAAAATTTAACAGTCACAGCCATTATTTAATTAACAATCGTTGCTACACTACCAAATTACGTATATTGTTTTAATTTATCTGAAAACGAATGTGTAAACATCAGTTGCTCCACTACCAAATGGGCAGCGGAAAAAAAGTCATCGGAAAAAAAGTCGCGAAAAAAACACTCGAAAAACGTCACCGGAAAGAAAGTCACCGGAAAAAAAGTCCGTCGGAAAGAAAGTCACCGGAAACAAATATGAGTATTTACAAGCCAGGTTACAATTTCTGTGCCAGGACTACTCCCAAGGAACCCGAAATATTCCGGATTTTTAAGGGCCACAATATTCGTCAGAGAATAAATTTAGATGAATAATTGTTTTCTTAATCATATTACTTACAGTATGGTATGTAGTATGTAGATTATAGATGGTGTACAATATACTTTTCCGGGGGCTTTTTGCCGGTTGACTTTTTCCGGGGGCTTTTTACGGATGACTTTTTTTCTGTTAATTTTCTTTCCAGTGACTTCTATTCCGGGTGACTTTTTTTCCGGGGGCTTTTTTCCAGATGATTTTCTTCCGGGGCCTTTAATTCACTAACTTTTTTCCTTTGGCTTTTTCCGGGATTCCTACCAAATTACATGCGGGACTCAGATTACTAGTAATTTTTATTTTTAATAAAATCACATATCTTAAAATTGGCCATTTCTAGAAGATATTGCGAAAATTGTTAAAAGTACATAGTGTCGATATTACATATACGTAACTGACTCAGATAATTTATAACACAATGTATCCTCATCTGTTACATACTTAAAATATCAACCTAATATTGTTAAATACTATTACGCTTTTAGACCAATATCATCTTGCTTAATAAACTCATATACTGTTATTGACGGCATAGCCTGGCTGCAGTATGTCTATTCATTCATTTGCTATATCATTACTATTTATTTTTTCATTTGTAAAGGTGAACCCATAGATGTATGAATGTAGCTTCCGGATTTCTTTAATGTACGTTCTTTTCGTCGTTATATTATGATGCAAATTTTCTGATAACTTCCAGCTGGAACTTTTGTATTTTGCGTTGCGACAGTTGAAGCTGCTCATTTGCAGTTGGCTAGTTCCGAGCTTTGGTTTGAAGTTTTAAATTTTGTATTGTCTATCTTCTGTTGGTTAATCCTTCGTTTCCAGTCCTCTTCCTTTCTTTGAATTGTTAATTAAGTGGATCAGCGAGTTTAGTTCTAAAATTAATCAGTTGAAATTGCAAAGGGCTCTTAGTGCAGACTTGAAAGTATCTGCTTGCTTCTCTGCGCTTTGCGCAATCTTGAAAAGGAAGCTTAGGTCGTACCGTTGAATAATGCACTATAGCAAATACCAGGATAAACGAGCACTAATTTTTGTAAGGTAGAGGTTTATACGGATTCTGCGAGACGCCATTCAGGCAATAATGACATTTCTGGCTTTAATATGCATCACATCGTAATCATCCTTGGAAACCCTAGTCGCTGCACGAGTGACGTAAATAACATTATGCAAATGTTGTTTGAAGTTAATAAAGTTTTTATGCATACCGGAGACAGCTCTCATACAGAGTGGGAATGTTTAAAATCCATTAGCGCTACAGTTGAGTAGCAAAATGCAGGGGAGGCGTAAGCTCGATTAAATATAAGCCAGCATATCTCGCAATCTACACATTGTTCGGTGTGCACGAGCTACTTGCCAACTGGCAATTGTTGGAGCTTGTTTTAACAACTCGGATCCGCAATTCAATTAGTTATATTAATTAGCGACCGCTTTTTGCAGGTGGGATACATGCAAATATAATTACGGCTCGCGCAGCCTGCCCACGACGTTCTTGGGCTTATACCATAATCCAGTCACGAAAGCTCTCCTCGTCACGTTGTGACGCAGCCTTCGCGCACTAATTTAAGTTCCGCATCAACTTTCGCTGTGCACTTTGTGTGCACCAATGCAGCCAGTAGTAATTACCGCAATCTCCGATGCCGCGACTACGCGATTGGCCGAAGGAATTCGCGTCGCTGTTTCATCCAATTGTTATCCTGCAAACAGGAAACTTCCTGTGCGGTTAGGTATCTAGCGGAGGCCAGCGGAAGCGATGTCGAAATGGATTGCTGTTTTCCGCTCCTAGGTAGACTGCCGATTGCATTTCCAATACAATTAATTGCAGTCGTACGTCAGCCTGCTATCCAGCAGATGCGCATTTCTTTAAGGGGAACAGATTTTCCTGTTTTCAACAGGCAGCTGAAAAAGTGTATTTGGAAATACCACCTCCAGAAAGCCTTAACGTAGCATTTCTGAATATACTTATTTGTTAGTAAAAAATATATTTTTCTGCAGTCGTCTTCAAATTCATTACTTTGAATACCAAAAGCTTTCGTTTAAATTGACATTCCTCTTACGGATACAAAAAGTATATGTTGCAAGGCAACACTTTTAGTTCCAAGGATTAAAACTGCTTTTATTTCCTATGAACTAAAAGTAAGTTCTCTATCTGATCGGCTGATTCCTTGGAGCAATGGACCATTAAGTGATCCGATCGTGGTACAGGCGAATACAACACCAGTAAAATTCAAGTTTTAACAAAAAACGTATAATAATATTCCTACTTTGGAGGTAATGGCAAGTAAGGTGAAATAGCCATTCGTAGTTACTGACATAGCCAAAATATCGAGAACACATAATTGTATAACTAAATATCACAACGTAAATATCACAGATCATGCACAAAATGGCTTATATGTAGCATATAAATGTGTTTGGGAGTCCGCTATGTACTCAAACTCCACATGAGCAATCGCTAAACATCGCTGTTGAGTCAAAGGCTTGAGAAAATTATCACTCTAAGTAGTAGTTAGGAAATTAGGCTGGTATAATTTGGAATAATTAACCTCCCTTCATTGAGCGAATAAGCTATTTATATCTTTCCAAATGCAATTTGCTTCTTGTAACCGAGGGTTATTTATCCAGGTACCTGCGTTTTTTCTTACACAACTGAATTATGTTAACTTGCTGGAATCGTAATTCAGCATGCTCGTGAACTTAAGAACAGAAAAACGGCGAAGCACACGTAATTACTCATGATATAAACACAGGCGAGCAAATTGGACATTATAAACTCGAATTTTCTAATCACAATAGGTTACGCTCCAAGAATTGGCACTGATATAACTGATTACAATTACTTAACTAACGGGCTACGCTGCGTGGTACACCTAAGAAAGCTACTGGTCGAGCCCCTCGGAGCGATTGTTCGGGCACCCCTGCAAGGGCGAACGCCTTACTAATTGACTGGAAAGCTGTTGGCCAAGACCCCGCTACCAAATATCTGTCTAGGACGTGGTGGATAACGAAAACGACTAAACGCGGCGAGCAATCTATCCCATACGCACCTTGCAACATTGGTTGTAAACCCATCAAGCTAAAAATTCCCTACATTTGCATTAAAATGGTTTTAGTATGAAGTTTATTCGATGATTTTATTTTTTTTTCAGTGATCATATTTTCTAGACTTTGATGCGAACAGCTTGGACTAATTGAGAAGAGAAATTACGATGGACAGTAGTTATGTTATTTTTTTATTATTTTTTCTTCCATTTTATGCAACAGATTCTTCAGTTTTAGGTGTTGAATGGCATTCTTAAGGTTTGTCACTTATTTTTTATTATGAAGACATTCAAAATTCACTGTTTCTAAGGTATGATGATTTGCTACTCGTTTCCAGAAATCGCCTAGCTATAAAATACAAACTAGGTATTATTTCTCATTACCATTACTAAAGATCCTGCTGCACAAAGCATTTTAAAGTCCATATTCTGTAAACGTGCAAAATACTGACTGGGACAATGATTATCACGAAATAATCGATGTTCACATCGAGGACTTTACCTCCAAATGCAACTACTTTTCCAGAGATGGAAGAAGAAAATGAAGATATTGAAGTAGAAGACGACGACATTAGTTAACCATCAACTCCAAAAGAAGAAAAATAATGTAATAAAATTAGTGTGCATTAGGCATACAGGGGATGCCACATTATTATACGTTATTTACTCTACCACGTAGTGGTGTGGAAATAAGTATGAAAATGTAATAGACAATCTGTTTTGAAAGTATCAATCACTTGCAAATTGCAAATAACTAACTTTATGTTATTTCGTACAAGTGCTAAACTTTATTTGATCCAATCTTCGAAATTACAGGTCGCACAATATTATATAAAATTTATTTGTGTGTTACGGGTCAAAAGTAATTTTTAAATATTTACGTAATCAATTGCCCTATCAGTGCTAAATCAAGATATTACCTACAATATATTTAAACTATAAGTCGAGTTTCATATTTCAATGTAGTTTTATTCCCAAATAGTTTTATGCTATTTTATACTTCACTTCACGATCTGAGCTATTATGGCTGCTGATTCTGAATTATCAAGGTTTTCCCAAAATTTTTGGGGCAAGTTGTCTATCTTTTACAGCCATTTTGTGCCGAGTCAGGAAGGATGGCAACTACATTTCAGAAGTCAAATGTTCGATCTTTATTTGGTTTTTTCGCTTGCATCCTAGTTTGAGAAATCAGTATTGTGTTGCTGTTAATTTTGCATAAATTTGATGAAGTTCATGAAAGACATATTTTCGCAATTTTCTCAAAATCAGATATATTCTGGATTTGTATCTGACAGCAACATGTTATTGATTTTGGCAAACGGAGCAGAATACTTCAACACTCCTTCTAGTTACGGGGAAATACATTTTGTTGTGTGATGTGTATGTTGCGGATTCCATTTCCGCAAGGGGTTCGATGTCAGTTCACTCTTGAGGCCCCATCTTCGAACTGTACATTACCGGCTGCCGAAGATTGCAACTTGGAATAGCCGCTCAAACACCTGGTTTCCTTGAGACTTATCGACAGGGGTTTGTGTCTGATACGCCTGCTTGCTAATTGCTGACCAGCTACAGAAGGTCTGTTTTAATTCACTCTATTTCCCTTGCACTAAAGCATTGAATATCGACATAACCTGCAATATGGGATTCTTTTTAACTGTTTCGCGTTGTCGTTAATGTATTCGTCAAATAACAGATTCGCTTCGTGTTTAGATAACTATTATTTTAAAGTATTTGAGGTTTGTTTATTGACGATAATTTTTGCAATGTCAAGGTTAGATCTGAATTGGAATTTTGGATGTGTCTCATGTACCATTAATGTCATTATTGTTTTATTTTTCGATCTTCTGAAGCAATTCTGCTTGTAGTTTGAGGTTTAAAGTTTTGATTTTCACTTCATGTTAGTGACCGATCAACTCGGTTGAATTAAGCTTAATTATACCCATATTTATTATTATTATTATTATTATTTGCAAGATATTGAGCTAATAATTCTCTTTACACGACGAATTGAAACCGATGAGGATTTTAATTAATTTCTGAGCGTATTCCGGGTTATATAATGCCCTACTTTGAACCAAGATCTTGGATGTGTAGAATCTAATCTCGATTATGAATAAAATGAGAATGTTCTTGAATCTGTGGGTTATGGGTCAAATTTAATCTGAACCAAAAATTTTGCGTGTAATAGCGCTATCGCAGTTATGCGTTGGTAATGGAAATTGCTAGTTCTACCGTGATTTATTTTTATTGTAATACTTATTTATACTAAATATTCATAATTTTTGTTTATATACTTATATGACTATATGACTTTTAAAGCGATCCTCTCTTGCAATTGAAATAGTTCTGAGATATTTTATCTGGTTTACCGTGCTTTGCGTATGTACTACCGAGTACTCTTTGTTGTTATAATTATACTGATGTTATTTACGCCTGCAAATTTTGTTGCCGTTGCAGTTCTTTTTCTTCGTCAGGGATTGGTTAGTAGCGCCTTTCGACGTGTATCTTTTATTTGATTAGTAAAGTGCTTGGGTTACTTGCTACTTGGCGCCCGTATTTTTTACAGTATTGAGATTAGTCTCTCGTTTAAACTACGGCCAACTCCGGCTGAGAAGTCGGCTGCCGTTGCTACTCTAGTTGCCTGTCAAAGTAACGTAACATGTGTTTGATATTTGCAATAAGCTACATTATTCTAAAACCAACAGTAAGGGAGATAATTGCGAAAACCTATTTCTATTCGTTTTTTAATATGGCGGATAATTCAGACTTCTTGCGAGGGAGAAAAGTTAGTATGTTAATAAGAATGCAAAATTAAAATTTTTAAAATTGTTTGCAGCTTTCCAGAGATTAGTTCCGAATTGTAGCATTTTCTACACATTGAAGCTTGGCATATGCGTGGTGTGGACAAGTAGTTTATGTAAATGGAGAACGGCTCAATAACATTAGGTGTGTTGACGACACTGTTGTGTTAGTAGCCTCTATAGACGGATTGCAACATTTATTTAACAAGATATCTGACGTTTTTAATTGAGTCGTACATACAAGATTCATGATTATTGGTAATCAGCATCATAAACAGTTGGAAGGCCTGAACAACGTTGTGATCGAGCAGGTGGAGAAAATTCACATATCTAGGAAGTTCCGTACACTGACAATTTAAATTTGGGTACTAAACTGAGACCTCTGTGATGCTACGAATCATGGATATTGACAAGGCTACCACATGAAAATTGGAGAGTTTTGAACTGTGAGTTTAGGGATCTATACTGGGAATTATTGTAATTGACCACGTAGACCTAACAGTGATATATAGAGAAGACTATTGCAAGGGAGAAAGTTATAAATGTAAAAACTCATAAAAAAAGAACTCAGTATTTTGGGCACATAATACCCGAGAGCTTTGAACTACTACAACTATAATATTAGAAAGGAAAGATGAATGCAAATGACCTGTGGTGAGGAATTTAAAAACTTGGTCAGAGGTACTATGATTCGGATGATGCAAAACAGAATAAAAATTTAAGTTTGTATAGGTTCATAAACAGCAATACAGTCAAGTTCGCCTAAGAATTCGTACTCACAAAGTACTCTAACAACACGTATCAAATCATGGATGGCCTGTGAGGGTTCACGAGCCACCAAAGAACATAACTACAAAAATTCTTATCTAAGGCTAAAATTTAATGGTGTTTATCTACAAAGCCGAACTTTGATTTTAAAATAAAAGTTTTGGGTTAATGCATTTTGAGGAAACAAGAACGGGGGAGACTACCAAAAAGAAAGCTTGTGGAGGCGGTTCGAAAAATAAGACAGAAACAACCTTTTTACAAATTCTGCATAAAAGTTTAGCAGTGAACAAAGTGTTAATACGTTGAATTCGAAGATTACTTACAGTGGAGTAGAAATTCTGTCGGCGACATATTTGAGATGAAAAATCATCGACTTTCTGAAGACTTTTTTTCCAAAAATAACTGGAAATGAGATGTGGTACTCTCTCATAATATAACAGTCACTACAATGGGTACAGAAGGGTTTACTGTCACCAAAAAGGCCATACAATTGTTTTTCAGGAAAACCGATGGTAACACGTCTTAGAATGCTCAGGGAATTTTCTTAATTAAGTTCGTGCAGAAAGGCTTGATTATAACGTGAGAAGATTATGGAGAAAGAACTAAATATTTGAAAGCTGCTATAAAAGAGGAAACCACGATCAAAATAATTTGATATTCCACGACTGTAGCCTTGATTTGGCACCGAGCGACTGTTATTTATTTTCAAAATTGAACATATATATGTGATCTACTTCTGGCAATGAACTGAAAATGCTGTTGTGAAGTATTTTGTAATATTACCAAACATTTTGTTAGACAATCACCTTGTTAGAATATCACTGGAATGTGTGTGTTGATTTAAATGGAACTGATATTGACAAATACCATTTTATGTTGTGTTCCTCTCTTTTTCGTCATGCCTAGGTAAATTACATAAAAACGCCCGGTCGTATCCTCTTGGAGTACATATTTCGAGAGCTAAGATTATTATATCTGTATAAGATATCAAGTACCTGCTGGTAGGTGTGCAATTTTTGTGATTATCGCATTTAATCAGAATATATTGACTTGGATCTGTTTTAAAACCTCCGTCGCACTTACACCATGCAGCTTAGCCTATAAAATCTTGTCTGCGATTTCCAGCACCTTAAGCACCCTACTTCGCTCCCTAGACGTAACATTCTGGTTAGTTTAGGCTTCGGAACACTATAATTTGGCATGTATCTGTGTACTATTACACCGTTAGCTTTAGTTTCCAGTCACGAACTAACTGGAGGAGACGGTTAATATGCTAAAATCTAGGAGCAAGAACAGGGAAGAGCCGCCGCTCCCACAATTTATACAGGAGAATCGGGTGCAGGTGTTTCTCGCAAAAACCTTAAGCACGTTTGGCACAGGTACACACTCTTCGCCGTTTGTTTCTATTTTAGCAGCAGGGATGGGACTTTGCAGAGAAAATTCACAGTTACTTATAGCTGACTAATAAAAAGTGCATGGGTTGAAAGTTTAATAAATGCGCTCGTATTTAGCACTGTTGGCCTGGGGTTCTCTCAAATTCAGGGTGAGCACGTAATTACGGAATGTCACATGCGGTCATCGACAATGGATATAATCGATTGTATCTGACTAAGCGATCTGAATAATATTACAAATTGCCGGTAATCAATCTTGGACATTTGCTCAAATTGAGCTAATGGTCGCGTCTAGCTTTATAATCTAGTCTTCGAATGTGTAATATATCCTGGGGGGTTTTTAATTAATGATTGGCTAGGGTTGTGTGATTATCTAAATGCATTTTTTCTGTTTTGCGCACGATAAATGAATTACTGCTGCCGCAAATACTGTGGTGGTTGCATCTAAAGACAGATCATAATTTGTTTGTGAAAGTTAATCCCTAGGGATGAGATTATTTAGAGATCAATAAAAATACTTAATTATTAAAACGTACAAGGATAAATTTATGCAGTAAAAGAACAACATGACACTTTTTTATTTAATAAATAACATATTGAATACAAATCTTGTAAAGCGAACAATATTTTATAAAGAAAGGTTCTAACATTTGGATTAAATAATGTCTGATTTAGTAAAAATAGTTTTTAGTTATATCAGAGTTCACATCATAATTGATATTAAATGGCAATCAGAATAAGCCATAATATAGTTTGAATTAAGGTGAAAGGCAAGTCGAATGATTGTTTGAAAAAGACACTTATAAAAAAATGTCAAATTAAAATTAACTGTACTGAAATGTAATCCAGGGAGTTAGTTTTAAAAAATTTGTATGAATATTTATTACTATGGTGAGTTGTGAATTAGAGAACAACAACCATTTTATTTTTCGAATTTTGATGAAAAAAGAATTTTGAAAATAAAACCCTTTAATAATATGAGTTTGATTATTTAATTGGCATATTAAAGGGTATCATTAAGAGAACTAACGAGGTGAAGAGAGAAATTAATATTAACAACAAACCGAAGAATAAGTGAAGAGACAAATGGACTAGAGGAGAAGGAATTGAGAGTGGTGGTACAGGAAGAAGTTCGACGACTACGATCTACAAAAATTCTCTTATTAGAAATTGGTAACGTAAAGTATACAATTTTATTTGGACATCTACACCTGAATTGGATTAGGAATACTGCATTGGGCTTATTGTTGGTTGGTTACATCTGAATTATTGGATAAAAGATATAACAGTCACTGGTGGTGAACCTTTTCGAGCTTGTTGGTGGAAGTGAGAAGTATCCTGCTGTATTTGGAAAATGGGCATTGCAGTCACTGGTAGTTAATTACATCTACACCTGAGTTGGACTTAAAGCCAGTTTGGATTGCTGACAATTGGGATGCTATTACAAGTAGGGCGATTCTTGTGAACCAGGGGCTTGCAGTATTGGTGTGTAGTACATGAGGAGCAAGTAGTAACGGCATCGTTGCAGTTAATTGAGGAGCTGTACTGCATGGGCGTTACAGGACATCGGGGAGCTGATGGCGTATGCTTGGTTTGAAAGAGAGGCAGATGGGAGTGCTTTGGTGAGGTGGACAGGTATATGTTAAAAGATCTAAAAGATAAATAACGTTTTAAGAGTGATTGAATAGCATATCTGAAGGGGCTACTTATCATTGTCGATGTTTTTCATTTTAATGATTTTGACATTGATAGTTGTAGAACTGTCATATTTATTTTGAAGTAATTTTTTATTGTACTAATCAATTACCAAGATTAATAATTATGCTAATGCATGAACCTAACCTGAGATTGAGATTGCTTGTTTTTACTGGAGCTAGCAAAATAAATAAACTCAATAGTAAATAATTATAGGACATAATATTTTACATAAATTTATCTAAACTTAAATTTGTTTCAATCTAAAAAGATAACCATGCAACCTTATATAGTCTTTGTTCACCCGAGCTAGTAAATATTAAATAAACTAAACGGCATAGTAGTAGGGTGTATAGCAAAATAATGGCGCCGCAACGTGGAGCTATTAGTATACGTACTAGAACTGAAAGGGACTATTCTGGTTTCCCTCTTGCACAGTGTCAGCTGGAAAGGGCAATTGAGGATAAATGCAATCGTAGATTTTAAACGACAATTATGAGCAAATACAGATTGTTTTTTAGTTCATTTTACTGAAGCAACATAATCAAGTGTTTCATAGATTATTACTAGTTCAAGATAATTGTTCGAAATGATAGAACACTTTGTGAACGAGGCAAACGTATAATGGCAACACTACGTAAGAGTTTGCAAAGATGAAAGCATAAAAACCGCTTTGGTATTCCTTACAAAAATGTCGTTGATATAATCACTGAACTCTCAGTTTTATCTTACAAAACAATTTTAGGTTCCACTTGTAAGTATAAATATACTAACCAAGTTTTGCTCATAGTGTTTCAGAGAATTCAGAGAATCTATAATATTTGAATTTCAACTCAAGTTCATGACTTCAATATGAAATTTGTGACTGAAATTCAGGCACACAATTAAGCTGGAAATGTGTTACCTTACTGTCAGTTATATTTCAAAAGTAACAATTTACAATTTTAACTCAAAATTTTATACTTTAACACCCAAATTCTGAATTTGAATTGCCTTTTAAATGAACGTCTATACTATTTTTCAGAATTCCTGATATGACCTAATAAGCTAAAAGTATGTTATACTTAAAATACATTATTTCAATTCCAAATTAGATTCTACTTTAAACTACATAATAAATTAAACTACCAGTATGTTGTTTTAAAGTAGGAGTTTTTAGTACCACCAACCACACAAAAATCGCGGAAAATATGTGAACTAAATTTAAAATCCAAGTAAGGGGAACTGAAGAACCAATAAAAAGCAAGCTTGGCATCGAGGTACATTCACACGAAAAACACAAACGTCACTTCGCTATTGCTGCTATGGCGTCACATAGAAATGTCTAATTTCCAGAATTTTGAGTGCCGTTGTTACTCAGTTGTGTTGCTCTTTGGTTATTATTGCGTTTATTGTTAGTATTGTTTTTTTATATTTATTTTTGTTATTGTTAACATATTCGTCGTTTAATTTCGAGCAGCTTCGTTTGATAACCTCAAATCGTAAATATTACATTTTTTCAAGAAATTTACCTACAGTACTTTACAGTTACAGTTATTAGCATGCGTTAATAATAACTTGCAAATGTTAGTGAGTGTTTTGATGAACAGAATGATTCTCAAACATGGATATTTCCGGTAGAACAAGATATAGAATTAGCAGCCGCAGCAACTAGAAAACCAACATGTCGGATAAGGATAGTGGCTAAACTCAAAAACTGGTGCTTAGGCGCATACGCTGATAAAGTGTTTCTCAATTTGTCCAAAGAGTATATTTAGGTTAGTTGCAGTTTAAGATTTATGTGTAGTTAGTACAAAAATGCCTGTGCATGACCATAATATTTTTTTACGTTGTTCAAAGGTGTCGTCGTATTTTGCATTAACGGTTAGGATAATTGGTAATTAGGCAATCTAATACAATACTTATTTTGAATGTCTTAGTACTGTTGTAATATTTCTTATCATAAAAATATGTACTGCATTATCGGTTGTTTTATTTATTATTACTTTCGTAGCAATGCATTTATTTGACGAGAAGTGGTTTAGTAACTTAAACACTGTTACATGTAAAAAATCGATAATTTTTAAAATACAAGTTTACGGATGTTAATAATTTTTCTATGAAGTGTACTTGTGAAACAGTGCTAGCCTCCCCTACTCGGGGGTGTTGTGTGCTTGCTTCATGACCTTAACATGAAAATTCTGGCTTAGATTTGACTTTAACAGACACGATTACGTTTGAAGTTTGTTGCTTTATTTCAGCAGTTGCAATTTAAAAATCAGATACCAAATTTACAATTTCAGTTCAATGTTCTTGACTTTATTTTGAAATTATGAACTTCAATTTAACTCTGAAGTATATGATTGTCTTCAAAGTCCATCACTTTTTTTCATTATTTCAGAGGTTCGTATTTAAACATCCGCTATAAAATTTACAATTTCAATTCAAAATTCATGAATTTAAAACGAAAATTCGAACTTCCATTTGACTTTAAAGTATATGATTATCCTCAAAGTCTATTACTTTCTTTCATTATTTTATAATTTGTTATATAACCATCAGCTACATGATTCACAATTTTAATTCAAAATTCATGACTTTGGGGCATATGATTCCATTTTTTCATTGGTTCATAAGTCGTTATATAAATAGCAGCTACAAAATTTACAAGTTTATTTCAAATTTCATGACTAACACAAACATTTTGATTTTTAAGCATATGGTTGGCCTTGAAGTCTATTACTTTATATCAGACATTCTAATTTAGAGCTTGCATTCATAATCCGTGGTTTCAACATGAAGTAATTAACTTTTACTTGTCTTTGAAGTATACGATTGTACTCGAAGTCTGGTATATTATTTCAGAAGCTCTAATTTAAATATCAGATACAGAATTTACGATTTCAATTCCAAATTCGTGACTTGAATTAGGGTCCACGATTAAGCTGCAAGTTCGAAGCGGCAGATGATTTTAAGAGCGATACGAACTTGCAAGAGAATCGTTGTAGAGGCATTTGTATTGACAAAATTATAAGGATTTAACCAAAGCGTTCAGTTTGGCTTAAATTACTTTTTTCAGCCTTAAATTCTCGGACTTTATGACCTTAGTAAACTCCAATAATTACAACAATACTATTCTCAAGTTAAACACTTGTAAGCTTAAGATAAATGGCTAAGTTCAATATCTCTTACTTGATTTAAGTTCTAATGTAAACTTCAGATATAAATAGGATTTCCTAACGTCGTACTAATAATTGTAGTGCATCGTCCTACTAAATTCTATTTCTTCTCGAACTAGTAATAAACTGTACATATAAAGCAAAAATTTGTATCGAAATAACGAGAAAATAGGGTATTCCAAGATTAAATTGATGAGCTAGAAACAAATGTAGCTTTATATTTAATCTATGATCAGTAGTTTAACGTAAGCGAGTTTTAGCATGCATAGAAGAATTTGAAGTAGAATGCGATTTCACGAACCAGATAAACCTCTGTAAAGGAAAACTGAGAACCTTCTTGTTAGAAAATTTAATATAGAGCTCAAGTAACGCACTATATTTTAGAAGTACGAATTTCTTTCTTTTTACATTTGTATTTGTTGCTAAAAATGTTTGGTGACGACTGCTTCTTGTGTCACGGTATCGTGGTTTACGTTACATGTTGCGAAATTGAACTGTAGTGCTTTCTGAGTGCTCCAGTTATAGAGTACTTGATAACACAGAAGTTGCACCTAATGGGCCACCTGCAAGGTGTTGAAACTTCTATATTAGCTATAATTGTCCTAGCGGTGGTGGTGTTAAACTAACAACAGTGTATAATATCTTCTTAAAATAAACCAGTGTGTTTGGAATGGATTTATGCATTTCATTAAGCATACATCCTTGACTTGCTAAAAAGGATAGGTGTAAGATGTACTGAAAAAATATTATAAAATAAAAATAAATTTTTTACGAAGTATAGAAGCCTATTTTTCAATATACTTATGTATATTTAAATAAGAGCGTTTTATTGTATAATATTATTACTCAATGTCGTTTAGCACCGATGTTTATAGACCTCAAATATATTGCACTGTAAATTTAATATATTTTAAAAAACTATACGTTGCCCAAGTTGATGCCATCTAATTTTATTTTTGAAAGAAATAACGTTATGATAGCAGTCATTAATGAGTTTAAAAGAATCTGCATTGCAGCAATATATTTAATGTGACTCGAGGTGATTTATTGATAGTAACATTTGGTTTTCAATTTAATATAATTACTCCATCAAAATGTTTATTTCTATGTAAATGCATTTTCTAGTAATAGATACCTTATTTAATTAATTGAAATTGTGATACAATTTATAAATATGTAGTTTTATTATTTTAACGAATCGGTTCATTAAAATAACTTACTATTAATAACTATAATTACCAAATTTTCGCTCGTAATTTTATATATCAAATCACAACATACACTCAGTACTATCATTATAACCGAAATGTAGACAAAATAATTATTTATTACCTTAATTAGATTTTTTTCAGTACATACATGTTATATCTTTATTAGCAGGCATTCATAAATAAAAACAAAATCAGACCGTGCAAACCTCTTATCGATACTTTGGCACACTGTTGGCATGGTGCTGTTTTTACTATGCATTATTTGGGATGCCCACCCCTTAAGGCACATTTATTCTTCGTAATCTGCTCAACGGTGCTTTTAATGTAGTATGGTCGTTACCATATTATGTTATGCATATAATCGCACCATATGTGCAACGACTTGAGCTATAGAGGGTTGGGAACTAATGCTAGCGAAGCCAAAAGGATGAAAATCGGTTTAAAATGTAGTTGATGGTTAAGGGATTGCACATTTTAGATTTCAAGGTAACAAAAGATGGAAATTTGCATTCGCATTCTCCGATAACATGAAAGAAATTGCCGTACCACATGCGTGTGATACTATACTGCTCTAAGACAGTAGTTACGCAACCGCTTAACGTCTACTACTGGTAACGCGAATACAAATCGACAAATACATATAAAGAAGAAAACCACCAATTTCGCTCAAAAACTTTTCAGTTATTTGCATCAATAGGCCACGCAAACTAGAGCAAAAATGATTCTGATAGGCTATGCCATTCTCTTAAATTGTTTATATCCATCCGATGTAACAGACATTATTAATTTCCCGGTTGCTGTCTTCACAAAAGTTATGATGTTTTATGAGACCTTCCATATGTATAATTTTGGGTTGGTCGTGATTGCTGTCTGGTTGCGCCAAAAATCGACGGTAAAAGCTCAGGTTTCTACCCTTGGCGAAGGAAAGCATATTTTAGACCCAACATATACATGGTGAGCAACATAAAAAATGGTTATTTTCGTTTTAACTAAGGAATAGGTAAAAGCATATATCTAATACTTACTATATTGCTAGCGGCTATGAGTGGGAAACTGGCCGATGAAGTGAAACACACAACCAACTCCTTTATGTATACGGTGAGCTGTGCGCAAGCGCGGCGGCGTCGTCCGCCCAATGGGGAAATGGTCCCGCCCAATGGGGAAGTGGTCAAGTTTAAAATTCGCTTCTAAAGGCGGAGTTCGAATTCTCACGCATGCGCACGAGACGCGTTATACTATAAGTGAGACTATGTCGGCGCCGTAATGTTTTCTGAAGTTTCCAGGCCCTACCAGCAATATATGTGTATTATATATATGGGTAAAAGTAATCATTTTCACATAGCGCAGGCTTTGCTCTTGACAAAAATGGAACTCAGGGTAACCGTTGTACGAAAACATAAAGGGGCAACGAATAATTACGTTATGTTTAATACAGCAGCGTCGCACGGAGGTGACGGATTTAGCGTGTTCGCATGCGATGAGCGGTCGAACTGATCGTGGGCTACGTTGAGCGTGAAGATATTTGTACCTCTAATTATCTTTGATTTTTAAAATTGTTTAGTGTCACAAGGTGCACTTGCGAGATAAGTTTTGAGTAAAGCCCTTTACAGATTTTTTGGCTATAATATAGTTTCGTTCATTTAAATTTTTGAGTTTGATTAATAGAAGTTTAACTACTCTTAAAAATAAGTTAAGAGTTTAAAGAAACGGAAAGGATGTCTTGTAAGCAGTTTGAATTAGAGAATTGCACGTTTTGCAAAAGAGAGTTCAAACAGTTTATTCTTGATAAAATGTATATTGGGTAACTCAAGTAAGTATTCCTTCACCGAGAGCTTTCCATCAGCAACTGTAATTGCTGTGGATCTCATCCATTTGACTTGTTTTTTTGCAGTGGCGCCCAAATTCGAACTAAAACAACAAATCTCGATAGACCTTTAGTAAAGCTGTACTGTCGAGATTAGGTAACCCGACCCTAACGCTGAGCTAGTCGTGAACCGATTGGACGATTATTATCGCTGATCTCCCAATGTCCTAAGGCTGTTATAATAACAGTTTTGGTACGTAGCAAAATATTTCCAGATTAGGCGGCTTTTTGTGTTTGACTACTGTCAACAGTCTACGGTATTTGTTCATCCTGCTGTGAACTTCATTTGTAACTAGCTGTCCACTGTATTTTCAGTTCAGTACAACTACATCTCAAAGGCCTCTAGTTTATTCCTGGATGACTTCTTTATTTTCTAGCCTTCAACCTCGTCTAGTAGAAAGCGCACAGTATTTGATAATTCTTCATTGAGTTCCCAATGAGATGTATCTGCTACACAGCACAGTTCGTAGTTTTTGGAAGGTGCTCCTCGCCATCTCTATTATTGATTTGATGTCAATTTCCGAATTCCCTGCAGGAAGGGTGCATCGCTGCCTAACAAACTTCAAATTTTTCACATTTTCGGTCAGATTTTGATCAACTTTCACCTGCGCAGTTTGATTACAGTAAATATTACTGATAATACGAATGCTCTTACCATTTATGGTAGGTCTTCTAAGGTACAGGTGACGGCACTTGAAAAGAACCTAGCAAGGCGCAACCATGGTGTGTTCGATCGTCCGCGCCAAGTTCATTACTGACTATCGTACGTGATTTGGTATTAATTAAATATGTTTTATGTACAAAAATGATCTGCATTCTAATAAATTGTTTACACAAAAAGAAATTCAATAAGGTGATAATATGGTTACTGCACTCCAAATTACTTCAGGCAATGTCAATCGAATGCGTCCACTGCCTAAACCGATCTAGGTTCTTTTTATATGCCGTCACTTGCACCTAGTTAGCATTTACTAACAAATAGTATCGTTACTTTAAATTCAATACTCTTATCTTACTAAAATCGATTGGTTTAATCCTTTTAACTGGATTATTAGTTGAAGATTTCAATAATTTGATTACGATTTTATGATCTATAAGAGATTCCATATCTTATCGACCCAGCAAGGACACATATTGTGTACCATCTTTTTGTTCTGCGCTGAGAGTGAGACGATTTTCTTCTGTGCAGTCAAAGATTTAGTGAAATTAAATATTGGTTTGTTAAATTTCTCCCGTAGATATAAAATGACGCTCGTACGTTCGGTAGTATTTCTTCTAAAAACTTCACTCTTTGGTTGTAGATTGTACATCCCAATTAGTTATCCGATGATGCTTTGTAATCTGGGACTGTTACTACGTTCCTCTATGTGAATTTTCTTGTGATTATTCCAACTTTATTTTCAAGGAAGTAAATTTCTGCGAGAAAGGCGACCCGAGGCCATTTGTAACGCTACACGTCCATAAATTTCCTGCGGCTGGATATCACCTTGGCTATTAAACGTTCTCTAATTGAATTTCCTCAACGCCAAAATTTTTTGGTAGGCCGGCGCGTATGCAAATTTAAGTGGTTGTTGCCTTATCTCAATGTCTAAATTACGAAAAGTGATTTGTTTTATGGCGTGCGGCGGTTGGCTGGAACATAATCCCGCATTTATTTGCAAGTGAAAATTGTAATTATAGATTCCCCCGGGCCCGATTTTTCTAGTTGAAACAAATTTCACGTCGGCCTATTCGTCTTAAGAGAGTGACATGCAATTTACTCGTTCGGTCGTGGATTTAGTTCAGTAGGCGAGTGCAGCGAGCGAGGAGGGGGCGAAATTCGCCCTCTGACCCGGAATTCGCCGGCCGGAAGTAGCTCGCGGACGCATCGGGAACTTAAATGAGGTTCTATTTTTAGCGCCGTGTTATAATTGCCCCACGTGGCGGCCAAGTGTTTGCCCATCAGAGGACGTTTTCCAAAATATATTAGGCGTAATGTATTCCGCGCCGGTATCAAATCTAGAGAGCCGGGCGCAGCCTTCAAATCTTTCGACTGAGGCAATTTACAAACTCAAGTAGACCCTTTCAGGTTTTGGACAATCGGATTTTCTGGATCCGAACCCGTGGGGTGTGTAATGAATACGATATTGCTAAGGACCGCAGAACTAGGCGAGTAAACAAGTAGAGGAAACTTCCATAATGTAGGTGAATGAAGGCCGGGCCATATTAATCACGGATTCAATTATGAATGTTGTATCATCGGTTCAAGCGTGACAATCTCAAGAAGGGTCGCCCTGTAATACCCTAATGTGCCTTCGCTGTATGACTGAGCGCGACGGCTTTAGGTAATTTTGAATTATGTGATAATTGTAGTTTGGGAATTGCGGAGCTTGTTTCAGTTCCAAATTGCGCATTCACAACGTTTTTTGAAATACGATATTTGGACTAATTAAACGAAAGTTATTAAATTAGGGCAGGTTTAAGAATTAGGAATAAAATTGGAACTAATAAACTCTATTTAAAAAAAACCTGTACGAAGTAACGATGTCTTGACAAAATATGTTTTACTTAATATGAAAAATATAAAAAATTACGTCTGACAATAACTCCTAAAGTTCAGGAGCAATTAGGAATAAAATGTCTTTAAATTTTTGGAGTTGCTTGATTGAGGAGTATTAGTACACAGTAAAAAGAAAAAGACCAAGTTTCTATACAATACATGTAGTGATTGAGATTGGACACTCGTATCAAGACACATAATCTATGAAGATCTCGATTAGGATTTGCAAGAAGCCAATAAAGAGTTCCGATTAACACCCTGTATGGAGCATTCATCACCATCATAGCCTAACTCATTTCTTCTAGATGAATGCTTCTTTCTGTTTTCAGATTCTGCCTTTTTGGGAATATCTCTCTGTTGTTCAAAAGCTGTCCAATGCAATGTTATCTTTACTTTATATCTTCTTCTCGTTTATCCTCTGACATACGGCCATAAATAAATATAAAGATCTGCGTTTTCCAAGGTGTCTCCGCCTATTTGTTTATTTAGTATTTGTTCCCTAGCCAATGTTTTCGTTTCGTAGTCGCTTCATTTTCTAGATCTATCGACATTATATAGATTAATCTGGAATTAACAGGACTTCATCTGGGAACTTGAAGTGGTTTATCCTATGTTAACGCCTTTGTTATTATAATCACAGTTCGAACACATTCACCAGGCATACAACGTTTAGAAAAGAGCGTATTTCCTGACGTATTCCTTTTCTCATTTTAATTAGGTTAGTGTTATCCTGAAATTTAACAGATGTTGTGTTCTCACATGTTATTAAATATGTTGGCATATTTATGATGGATAAAGCTGGATAAAGTAGTATATTGTATTTATTCCCTATCTTTCTCTATTACTATTCTTATTTCGTATAGATGATCGTTTGCTCCGCATGATTTTCGGAAGCATGTCGGTTTATTCAGCTCCTACTGTTACGTAAATTTTCAATATAAGTGATAGAGGGGACTGAGTAATTCTTCAGGTCAAACTTCACTTCGCGACAATATTTGAGGCGAGCACGACAGATCAGACCTAGTCGAGGAGAGAAGTTGTGCGTTGATGGTTGCCACTGTTCCGTGTTTGTAGCTGTTTGGTGAAGTTTGTTGCCTCTTTCCTAAAACGCAATCTTCGCATCTGAAATTCCAAATCTCGCTCGTTTTTAAGTTTCGTGGAATTTCACATTGACTGGCGGTAGCGGGTGGGCACTCTCTGTGATCACGACAGGGATAGGCCTACTTCAGGGACGCGACCCTGCCCACTCGACCCTTGGTTTCTTCCGATTCCTTCCTTGGAAGAAACCATGTCCTTACCAAATCCTACCCCCAAGCCCAAACTATCCCTTCCTCCTACAACCCCTAGAGGAAAGCACCGGGAAATTACCTCTAGTATATATATTTCCAAAGAGAATCTCATGGATATTATGTCTCATGGTAAAATTGATGCCCGGAGTATAAACTGTCCCCCATTCGGATTTTCGGGGGGGGGGGGGGGGACTGAGAAGATCCAACAAAGATTTACAAACGAAAACTCTATCTCTCCGCAAAGCAACTACTATTGCAACGTGGAATATCCAAGGTCTTGTATTACATCGGCTTATGTGAAGCACACTGGAAGGGTAGTGGACACTACTTCCAAAAGGGGAAATCATATATATATCTCCAGCCATGAAACAAACTCTACACACGGAGTGGCGATGTTCATACCAAAACAACTAAAGTCGGCTGTACTAGGCTATAACCCTATCAATTCAAGAATAATGACGATTAAAAAAGTGCTAAACCCTGCAACATGAACATAATTTAGGTTTATGCACCAACAGCTAAAAGTAGTGAAGAGGAAATAACGGAGTTTTGTTAACAACTTGAAACAACATATACCGAGTAAAGAAATTATGTACATACAAGGGGATTTCAATGCCAAAATAGGACCAACAGAAGAAGACGATCAAATAAAACACGTGGTTGGTAGATATGGCTTAGGCTCAAGGAACAACTCCGGTGAAAAGCTAATCGAGTTTTGTATTGAAAATAACGTAACTATTACGTCACCCAAGATGACGTTACACATGGGTATCACTGGGGGGCAGTTGAAGAATCAAATAGACTACATCTTAGTACGAAACAGATGGAGATCCAGTGTTAACAACATAAAAGCTCTACCTGGCTCGACTGTTCCAGTGATCATAAATTGCTTATGGCAAAAATATCCACATCAAAACGAGAAATGACAAAAAATCCATAGACTTACGGTCTGAAAATTTGGAAAATTACAAACAACTAGAAAAAAATCTGGAAAAAATCACAGATCTAACAAATAAGATGAACACTGAACAAATGTGGAACAAAGTGAAAATGGTAATGTTAGAAACCAAAGAAACAAGTCATAAAAAGTACCAAACATATGAAGAGAAACATTGGATGAAAGAAAAAACGTGGAAAGTTGTGGATGAAAGAAAACAACTGAAACGGCCGGTATAAGTACAGAAGATGAAAGAGAAAAATATCGAAGACCTTAGTAGGAGAATACAAAGCCTATGCAGAAGAGATAAAAATCATCACTTACAGGAGACATGTCAAGAAATAGAAAAATCTTCAAATGCTAATAACACAAAAAATATTTTCCACAAAATTATATTATCACACGAGAATTTATGTCCAAGACATGGAAAATAGAAAACCGAGATGGAAAAGTCGTAACTGAAATAGAAGAAGTACTAGACGTATGGAAACAATATTGCGAAGACCTCTACCAAACTGAAGAGCAATAACAGGCGTTCGAAGACCCTCCTTCAATATTACAAATAGAACATGAACCATCTATTCTAAAGACAGGAATAGAAGAAGCCATTCATAGCTTAAAGAATAACAAGAGCGCAGGTGAAGATAATGTGAGAGGAGAAATTATCAAGCAATTAGACTACAAAGGCATCAATATAATATGGAATATCTGTAATAAGATATGGCAGACCTGACTATGGCCAAGTGACTGGCCAACATCTACTCTCGTTCCGCTTCATAAAAAAGGGCCAGTCAAAAGTGCAGTAATTATAGAACAATTGCATTACTATCCCACCCAAGCAAGATAATGCTCAGAATATTATTGCAACGACTTAAAAACTATCTAAATAGTCAGATCCCACAAGAGCAGGCAGGATTTGTTAGCGGATGACATAACTATTATCGCAAAAACCGAAGAAGAGATGTCCGAACTCATTGACAGAGTAGAAAGAGAAAGTTCACGTTTCGGGCTGAAACTGAATAGAGACAAAACCAAGTTAATGGCCATCGATAGAGGTAACAAGATAGGATACCCACCGAACATCAGGAATGTTGAGAATGTTACTGAGATCATTTATCTCGGCTCCCATATCAATCGAGAAGGCAGCTCGACCACTGACATCAGAAAAGATTAGCACTAGCTAAAGCGGCCATGACTAACCTAAATAAGATCTGGAAGGACAAATGCATCACGAGAACAACGAAAATAAAGATCGTAAATACTCTTGTTTTTCCAATCGCTTTTTATGGCGTAGAAGCATGGACCATAAAAGCTGTAGACCTGGCGAAGATTGATGCGTTTGAGATGTGGATTTGGAGAAGGTTATTGAGAATCCCGTGGACAGCACGTAGAACAAACGCATCCATACTAAACGAACTCAACATCCGGGATAGACTATCAACAAAAATCAGGCGACGAATCCTTAAGTACTTTAGACATGTCACTCGAAGAACAGACGATGGCTTAGAAAAATTTTTCATCTAAGGGAAAGTCGAAGTAACCCGACCCCGCGGACGCTCTTCAAAACGATGGATTGGCCAGGTTAAAGCCTTCACTGGCGAGTCACTTCAGGAAAATAATAGGTCGGCTTCAGATAGAGAAAATGGAGAAATATCACCAATATAGTCACATAATACATGAGATCACGACACTTCAGTAATGAAGTTTAGAGAGAGAGAGAAAGAGAGTTGGTTGGATATACTCCAAGGAACATCCTGTATTGGCCTCCCACGCCCTGTATAGCGGCCGTGCTCTAGATGCCCTGTTCGTTTCGCAACCCTTCTACATCGAGACGAAACTGTGGAAAAGTTTCCCTACATCGCGTGTAGAATTACGCCAGTTTTACCCGTGGAGCTCTCCATTTTACTTTCGTTTTCGAGTCAAATTTGCTGACCAGCGATCCATTCAACCCAGCCAAGATCTTGCACAACGCTCGGGGTATGTTACTTCCCTTGATTTTCACATCTTGTCGATTGAACTGCATTTCAGTTAAGTTGAATGTATGCTTATTATCTTATATTGCATGTAGGTTTTACCGTCCATTTTAAATATGCCATATGTACTAGAATAACATTTTCCATAAGTACATTATTGTCAAGTTGCAAGTGAGGAAACAAGTTTTGGGTTATATTCCAGTTAGCCGTACAATAAATAACGAACACATATAAAGGTTTTATTTTTGCGTATCACGACATGCAGATAGTAGTTCTTTAGGCAATGTTTTGTTGCACCTGCAAGGATGGCCTGCTTAAATGTAATGTTGTGACTGTTATCCTAATAGAGTCCATAAATTTACTTTATGGTTTCATTTTGTAAAGCGCAGTGTAGTTTAGTGTAAGGAAAATAAGCATTTTCAGAGATAACGAAACCAAGAACGTTCCAGATCTCGAAGCTGAACACTGTACCTATATCTCCGAAGACGTTCTTCATGGTTGAATCTTTATTCCATCACTAGTTTCCAAAACACCACGTGTGGTCCTAAAATAACACGAATTTATTCCCGTAATTTTTGAGGTAACACTATTTTGACAATCGGCAGCGAGCCCCTTTTTATTTCAGTCTACAACCCACTCCCATTCCATTGAGATACTAAGCATTCTTTAAGCTTGTTATAAGTTGTAAATGGGGATTTACCGGTAACTTGTTCTTTTTTATTGTGTAGCATTTAAGTAAAATAGAGGTAAATGTGCATACTGAATAGGAGACTAAGTGGCATACAATTCTTCAGTTTGGGTTTTTTCCTTTCCTATTCAGAATACCAGTATGGCGTTGTTCCAACTTTGTGATGTTCTTTCACGTGTTAGGGAATTGGTTCATAAATACCTTAAGATGCATTATTGAGTTGCTTTTCTCCCTTTTTAAGTATTTCTGAGATGACTTCTTCGTTTCCCACCTTTCTTTTGTTTAGCAGTTTTAAGGTGCTTCTTTGCTTCTTTATATGAGTATATAACAGAACGCCGCAACGAAGTTTTAGAGATTATCGTAACTTTATTCTCAACTGTACTTTTTACTCTGATTGAAGATTAAAGATTTTTACAATTTAGATTAACGTATAAGCATTTAAAAATTTAGTACCAGAATTTACTAACTTTTCTATTTAACACCAAGTTTACAGCAATTTGTTCTCATGTGACGATGGGCAATATAAGAGTATGATAACCGGTAGAGTCAGTTCGAGTGGGTAGTACGTTATATATTAAGTGTCTAATGATGTCAACCTCATCAATGTTTGCACACAAACCAGCACATTTGGATGCATCAGATGAGATTATTTTTCGATGATTTGCACTATATTGTTAGATCACTTCTCTCAATGAATCGACTGGAATATCCTATTGGATAATGGCGTTAGGTATTATACTGATTAACTGCATTGCAATACGAGTTATATATGTAATGATTGACTACGTTTGATTTTTCTTATACTAATTAAGTTTTAACCAAATTCTCTTTTACGATGAATTCAAGTAATTCATATGCTCTTTAATGTGAATTATTAATATTAAATATTTCTAGCTCAACAGAACATGATTACTCTCAAAAAACAGGTAGGTGCACGCATTCTAAATATTGTTATTCCTGAAAAGTGTTTTTGTTTAATGAAAGATTACTTTAAAATCATATGACACTTTCTACAAATGTCAATGTCACTCAAGATTATGCAAGTTGAAAATTAATCCAAAATACACATTTGTTACAATTTGTCATTCAATAAACATGAAAATAGTAAGTAGTCCTTTTTAAATTACTTCACCTCATTTTTAAATGCTTTACTTTTTCTTTGAATAAATACCTGCGGTTGTAACTCGCGTAAAGAACTTGATCCGCTTCTTAACTAATCCAAACACATACCAACTGCTCGCCGAAGTTCCTCAAGCTGCAGACTAAACCCAGTATAGATTCAAGTAACTGCGAGTAACTGGAACGTTTCCTTTCCAAATCTGCAGACAATCCAGCAACACGAACCTCGACAAGATCCATCAGCAGTAACTTCAATGTGTCCGTTCCAAATAAGATGTCTACTTCAACAAAAGCTCGACAAGATCCTCCAGCTGTTGACAAGGTCCAACTCACAAGATGTTTATTCCACTAATAAGCTTGATGAAGTACAATACTAGCAAATACAACATTCGTCATCCACTTCACATGATGTAATCAGCTACCAATAAACTAAGTTCACCATCCAGCTCCATACATTAATTTATATAGTTTGCAGTAAATTAACTTATGGTCCTTCTGCCATATATCTTTTCTACATTTTTGTAAATTATATAATCTCCTTTAAATTAATATTTTTATCTCTTCTTGTAAATGTTATCTAACGTATATCTCTTTATACACAAAATAGATTAAAAATCATAGTATAAAGGATTTATCTTAAAATTTTTCTTATCGAAATGTTATTTGTCTTTAAAAATATCAATATTTTCCATAGTGATATCCTGTATGCATATTTTTAAATTTTAACACTCTATATAAGATGTTATTAAACTAATGTTAACATCCAACATATTGAACGACCATGCATACCTTTTCAAGCAGTTTAGCTATAATCTAAAATAGATATTCTGAAAATATGCAAAGAGGATGTTGCTGACTTTTGGTACAACCTAGCGCGAGTACTTTAAAAATTGACTACTAAGATTTGGAGGAAACTAATGAGAGTTTTGAACACAAAATGTAAAATCGTTTAATGAAATGAAATGAGTATTACTGTAATTTAGTAAAAATATATTCATTGTCGTTTCAAATAACACAAAATAAAAGTTCCCACAACTAAACGGTAATATTATAATTAATCAATTTGATACTCTACTACAAAAACAGTCTAAAAAGCGACGACGAACACTTTGGAGGCAGCTAGGCGCTAATGAAGAGCAGTGAATAACATCTTCTAAATACGTTTAATACAGTATGATGAATACAAATGCTCATTTATTTCAATTTATTGTCAATTAAAACGTATCGCACCAGCGTGATTAAATAAGTGATTTGCACCGTATTATAATAATGCAACGATTTACGAGTACACTAGCACCATTAGAATAGCCTTGGAGACTAATGAATGCCCACACGCCGCCTTTGGTATTTTTAACCCAATTTTGGCCAAATCGCTTCGCAGACCGTTTTATTGCATGATTAATAGCGCTGGTATCCCCATGGGTGATGAAATCGACATCGCTAAAGAGCTGGTTTCGGATGGAGACTAACAGGGCCAATCCTGAAGTATTTTTTGCTCTCGTAAAACCCAGATATGTTAAACAAGGAACATAGTAGGGCCAAGCATAGGCTGATCCAGCTTCTTGTTACCAAGCTGTGTTTGCTGTCGCATGACATAATCTTCGACTTGAAACTTAGGTCCAGGTGTTCGAGTTGTATTAAAACGCTCTTTTTGTTTTTGTGGGTATGCAAGTTTCCAGTTATTAAATAAATCAGAATCATTAGCTACAAAGGGCAAGTGAGACAAAACTTGTAAATTGCTATTAGCCGTAGCCAAGCCAGTCAACAAATAAAGAGGGGAAAATCCAGTGGTTTGCTGGAGTGCGGTGATTAATGTTAATTTCACCTTTTGCAGTGCGGTCGTCCATTCTGTCTTTTTACTTTCTATAGTTAGCAAATCAACCATGGTATCGCGAATTCGTCTAAAGTCGGGGTAACTGACAACCCTTCTAGTCAAATATACTTGTACACGAAGACTAAAGCAACTGTTGCGAGATTAATAAGACACTTAAGTACAAATACAATTATTTTCTGCCGTTTACAGAACAACTTAAGTTTAACACCATTATTTATTAACTAACTAAATTCTAAGTCCAGTTTGACCAAGAAAAGTCGGTAGGCGTTCTCAAATTTTCTAATAAGCCTTTCAGAGTAGCTCTAAATTTTGCACTTCTGTCACGTACAGACGTAAGTGACAATTTATAATAGTTTTATGAATTCTACAAACTTGAAGGTTTCACACGCTAAAATTTGTCAAGTGGTCGACACCTCGCAAATTATGGCTAATAAAGTTTTACAATTCTCCTAAAGGAATTTGCTCCACCTGGCAGATAATTTTTATGACTGAGTTGCAACAGTTATACTTCTGATCACGTACTAATCATCTAGCTTCGCCCAATTTTTCGGCTTCCGAGGTAAACTCTGCATAAATTTACCCTTAGCCATTCCGTGAGATTTGAATATTTCCATCTTCCCAGAGAAAAGCACGTTTCAAATACAGGCTAAATACTCGCCTGTTGTAACTTTAATATAGATAACCATTTTGCCTACGAAATGCTACCTTAAAATATTTACGATACAAATTGATTATAGCTAACTAAACTACAGTCTATTCGTACAACCGCGTATAGTTCATTTACACTCAAGAACGCAAATCGTAACAATGGTACGCACATACCGCTCAATTTGATCATTCGCGAGCGGCGCACCAGTAGCGACAATATGGTTTTCCATATGCAATTCTTTAAATACGCTAGGAAAATTGGCGGCTTGGTCTTTGATAACCAAACTAGGTGTTCCAAAAGTGCACAGATGTGTACGATAAACTCGAAGCGCTTCATGGGCTGCCAATGTCCTAATCGGAATTAGTTGTAAGAATTTTGCATTTGAACCAAGAGGAAATGATCCAGCAATATCGCAATGTATGGTATGAAAGGGCACTGGGGTTTTATCAACGAGGTGGAGGCAGCCATTATGTTTTCCGGAAAAGGCTTGCTACTTGCACAAACAAGACAATGCTGAAGGTATTTTCGCACAAAAGCGGCTAACCGTGGAAACCAAAAATGAGCTGCTATGGCAGC
This sequence comes from Agriotes lineatus, assembly GCA_940337035.1. Lineage (NCBI taxonomy): Eukaryota > Metazoa > Arthropoda > Insecta > Coleoptera > Elateridae > Agriotes > Agriotes lineatus. Next base: position 122,834,831 of record OW679199.1, read on the forward strand.
AAAGGTGTTGTCATAACCGACAATTATCATCGTGGCTTTTAAAGTATTAAGACGATTTCCTTTAGCAATAAAAACCCGCAATGAATTCTTTCCAGTATTTCTATAAAGAATGACTTATTTCTCAGAATAATCATGGGCCGCGCTTATGCCATCATTCGCCTCTTTTATGAGTGTTTGAGTTTCAGGATCTTTGACTTGAACGACCTTGATCCAATTCGGAGTATTAACCACAACTACAGCATTCCTACTTACCACACTTACTACTTTTGCCTTTTCGATATTCTAATGTAAAAGAAAAATCTTGTAAGTAAGCCCACCAACGGGCAATATGAAGCATAAGATGTTTTTATTTGAGGTGGCTTTTATGGAATTGTAGTAAGTAACGGTAATAAAGTGAATACCTAACATATATGTCCGGAAATGCTTAATGGCTTAAGGCACTTTGCGTCGGTTTACTGCAGTCAATCGGCGCGAGCGTATCCCTCGCTAACAGGGCATTGATATTGCAAGTGATCTGCTCTCCCGCCATAATAACACGCTTTCTTAGCTGTAGAGTCGGCCGCCGAAATGCAGAATTGGCAGGTGAAGGTGCACGTTTGTTTACACACCTCTGATTTCACGGAGGGATCTTGAATTTTCCCAATTTTCATGTGAACAAATAATAAAGATATTGTCAATTAAAACTAAGTGTCGCACTAGCTTTATAAAATAAGTCATTCACACCGAAACATCAGGCTAGACTCCGAGACGAATGAATGCCCATACGTCACCTTTGGTATTTTTAACCCAATATGGTTTCCATATTTTGTGCAGTTCGCCTCGCAGACCGTTTTATGGCGTGATTAATAGAGCTTGTGACTGCATGGGCAGTGAAATCTACACTGCTAAAGGGCTAACATATGTATGTAAAAACTTCAGCGGCGGGAGTTTGAAGCAACTTAAAAAAAATAAAGCCACGAGAATGGAGTTGCTCATTCTCCTCATGCTTATCAGCAAACAGAGAAGACATTGATGTGGGGTCCCCATGTACTCGCATAGTTCTTTAATAGAGTACGACTAATGAAAACCATAAGGTTGGATGTCTGTACTGATATGCATAACATATAATCGAAAATATATAAAAAGAAAAATAATAAAAACGCTCAATTAGAAATATAAAGTTGCTTAATAGGATAGTGTAATAGGAGTTCATAATAGTTATTTATTAGACGAGTGTGTAATTCCACACGAGTTTAATACAAAATTTTATCCAACACCTCCATATGTTGTTCATGTAGGCAATTATTTTGAAAATGTATTTGAAAAATAAACGGGGCTGCGCGCGTTATTGCACGGTCTACCCTATTCAATTTACCACCATTTTTAGGCCTATTACGTTGGGCTATTCTATTCTGTTACACACCCCGCCCCTGCCTCCCCCTGCCTTCCACCTGACCAAAGAAGGGGGCCCTTGGGACTCCGCGCCTCTACAAGGGGCTCTCGGGGTTCCGCCCCTTTCCAAGAGGTCCTTGGTGCTTCGCCCCTCTCCAAGGGGGACCTCGGGGCTCCGCCCCACTCAAAGGAGGCCCTCGGGGATCCGCCCCACTCAAAGGGAGCCCTCGGAGGTCCGCCCTCTCCAAGGAAGCCCTTGGAACCCCGCCCCCCTCCAAGGGAGCCCTCGGAACCCCGCCCCCCTCCAAGGGAGCCCTCGGGGATGCGCCCCACTCCAATGGGGCCCTCGGGACTCCGCCCACCTCCGAGGGGCCCTCTGGGCTCGGGCCCACTCCAAGGGAGCCCTCAAGGCTCCGCCCCACTCCAATGGGGCCCTCGGGGCTCCGCCCCTCTCCAAGGAGGCCCTCGGGGTTCCAAATATCAATTTGAATAATAAATAAATAGTGTTAAATATAATTTTGTTATTCGTGGTATCTTTCTACATTCTCTCACTAGTGACTTTTTGAATATTCCCTCACTAGTGAGTAATATATCACATTACTTATACAAAATCAACATAATAATAGTGTTATTATATGGAGGTGTTGGATAAAAACGTTTAAACATGTACCGATCGAGGTGTGAGTGAAATAATCCAAAAACAAATATTCAAGATCCAAGCTATTTAGTTATTTGATACAATACTAATAGAAATTGATATACAAAGCTTGAAAAGTTGACAACTACAGTTTCGAAATTAAAATGAAGTTATGAAAGACAAGTATAACTTTTTCTGAAAAACAAAACCAATGGTTTTCCTACAACATGATAATGATTACAATTTGTCTTCTCCAATTTCATGGATTTGAGCAATTTAACTTTTCAAGATGAGTACAGTCACTGAGAAAGATGATGCAATATCAAATTTTACACCTTAATGCATAGACGTTACATATTCTTGTATTACAGTGCCACTAATTAATACGATGCAGTGTAGATTGTTAAGATGGAATTACAATGTAATACAATTCCCTTTATCCTCATCTGCTATACAATTCCATAACTTTACGCTGCTAGACTAGTGAAACTATTTGGAGCTGTTGTAACGCCAATAGTAATTTCAAATGTCTAACGTAGTTAAGTCAGCTGTGACACTACCTCTCAGTACAAAATATTAAGTTGATGCGATAGTGCTTCAGGGTTTCTCACTTCCTAGCATTATAGATATTAAAATAAAATTTCGGTTTAGGCAGTTAGATATATTTATCTCTGTTTGACTTACACTTGGTTTGACGTCAGAGGGCTAGCCCTTCATATTTTCATAATGCAAAATTTGTATCTTTTTACAAGTCAATACAATAAACAGATTTGCAACAAACTTTGCCTTCAAAAAGTTAGTTCGGGATTCTTATATTCACGAAGTAATATCGTGTCGTTCCTTAGCCTAGTTCAATATTGAAAACGTCGACATTTTCTACAGCGACCAGTTGTACACATTTGTGGTATTATTTTGGGCTTTGATAAGATTGTACACATTTGTGGTATTATTTTGGGCTTTGATAAGATTGAGTTATACTTCTTGGGCAGAAGAAAACTTTATTTTGACGGCTACATTAATAAACTTATTTGGGAGAATTTAATTTAAACATATGTAAAGACTTATTGAAAATAGTGATGGGCATAACCGGACAATTTTCATAACCGAATTATTTGCATTCGAATGATATTAATAACCGAATGATTATTTGAATAATCATTCGAATAAATTTTGGCTCTCGATTCGTTTCGATTAAGTCAGCCGGTTTGCCGGTTGGCGGTTCACCGTCATCTGCATCGACATCGGTTCACCGTCATCTGCATTGACATCGTAACTTGCAGATAGCCGAGCAACCAAAACATAATATGTACGGTCGGCGCCTTAGAAATCGGGACACGTAATATGTTCTTCTAGTCTTTGGAGTATTCTTGCTCCGGTTACTTCATTAATGTGAGATGGCATTTCATAATTGACAAACAATAAACAATCTGACGTAACAATTAAAACCATAATAACTGTAAAAACCCAGTTTATACACCTAAAAAATACATGCAAAATATATCATAATAGTGTGTAGTGCCCGATTTCTAAGGCGCCGACCGTACATTATGTAGTATGTATTGGAAATTAAGAGGTATTTATTAAGAAGTGTAGAAAGAAAGAAATATGCGGGACTACTTGCTAATCGCAATAAAAACAGTTGTAAAACGTTTATCTTTATCGATCGGGCGGGTTAAAGGCCCTTTGGAGATATAAGCAAATAAAAAATTATTTTATAGCTTGATGCGTTTGCAGTTTTTAGGCGTTCAGGTTTCAGGTCCCCAGAATTTGATATTTTTTATGATAGGAGGTAGTTACGCGATAACCAAATGGTGTTTTCAATACAACCTGCTTCGTTTATGAGTTATGACGTATTTATATTTACAGAATTTTGAGCACTGCGTAGGTCGCTGAGATACGGCACGTAGTACCTTTGAATAGAGGTTTTATATTCAAATACTTGGAACGAAAACCGAGTTACATAGGTTATTTCAATAACCGGATAACCGGTTATTTTTCATTGGAATAAGCCCATCACTAATTGAAAACCTTTAGGAATCAAACGAAATAGAAATTAATAAAAAGCCCAATCATTTGCATATCATACATAATTTAATATTTTTTGTCACCACTGAAATCTACTGTTCGGACGAAATTTGGGAATTAAGATTAAGCCAACAAACTGAAGTCTTTTACATTCCGATTATTTTACATTTTTGCCACCATTTTTTACCATGTGAGGTCGCTGAGCTGCGCTGCAATGCCTACAAAGGCCCACCTAGTACTTATATAGCTACCTAATTTTTCTCAAATAAAGTCGTTGTTATTGTATAATAATAATAATAATTATTATTTATATAAATATAAATCCTCGAATAAAAGAGTGAGGCGTCGTAAATCAATAATTTTATTTACTTAAAATTCACCCACGGAAAACATTTAAAGGCACTTGTGATAGGAACGCGATACTTTAATTAATTTGCTTTTTAAATGCGAAATTTGCCCACCGGCTTATCGTTTAGTAATTAGATTTTATATTTGAATTTATAATATAGCCTGGCGGGCAGTGCGTTTGAAATCACGGAACGACACTCTTGTAAAACCACCATATAATTTTTTAAATAATTGCTGACCCGCATGCGAGATGTTGTTGCCCAGAAGTAGGTCAGCAGAGTTTGTTACTGCCCATTAAAATTGCTGTAAAAGGCAGTTAGCGCGGTATTGTCGCAACGAGGCCGCAAAAACGGCGATGTATGTTCAAAATTTAACACGTGCGATTAAAGCGTGATTTTACGACGATGAGGAATCGGCGCTACGTAACGTTTTATGCTCCCAATAAAAACTTTATGGCAGCCTCGCATGTCCAAATGAGGAATTATCCCGAATCTCGCTTTGAAATCTCGGCGCAGAGCGGTATAAAATTATAATATATTTATTAGAATAAAACGATTATTTGTTCCTTTAAGCAGGCCAGCTTTTGTTTTGTTTACAAAAAGGACACCAGGTTGGGGCTGATTAATATATCCAGTGTAGTTCTTTTTGCTACATTCGTCATCTTTATATTGTCTATTTATGAGAAATCATTAGTTGTTGTTGAAGAACAGGATTGGCAGTGGCTGAGAGAAAGTGTGATAAATACAATGCGGAGGTTGTAACAATCTTATATTTAGTATGTTAACAATGTGTAGGTGTACACATGTACTGGTATGGATTGACAATTTATTCGAAGTTTAATTCCTCAAAATTCAACTTCAGAGCGGTGGAAACAAAGCATTTTCGGTCATTATAACGTTTTGTATATAAGGCTTTTCGCCTTCAATTCTGATGGCTTTTCTCCAGCATGATATTAGTGACTTCTAGAAACTTTATGCTGGTAGTAACCGACAGCAGAATGTGGAATTTCCTGTTTAAAAAGCATTTTCATTGATGTCATCTAAACATTGGTTAATTGTGAGATTTAGTTTTAAATCAATGATTATTTTAGAACTAATGCAGGTAAGTTTTTTGACGAAAAGCTGTATGATCTATAGGTAAGCGTTTCTTAACCAAGGAAAGATATTTAAGCTGTATACTAATCTATACCAAGTACCTCGTTCTGGCTTGGAACACAATCTTATGATGAACGGTAGGGGTAGAATACTTATGGCTTTGGAAGAATCCTCTTGTTGAGGATGTTGAGTAAGTAAAATCGCCATGATTAATAATGCTTCATTAATTAAAACCTATTCTTTATATGCACACAGTTTTACATAGTTAGCGCTAAGATCTACGAACAAGCATCTGCTAACCTAGTAATAGGTGATGACTTAATAGTTAAAGGTAACACAATTAAATATTCGTTCATACGTTTGGTAATAAATTTTGCTGAAAATGATGTGAAACTATATCGGCGACCTGAAGAATACTGACCAGAATGCTGAGTTGTGATAGCAGCGTATTCTTAACCCGATGGCCCCATGAAATGTGTCAGAATTCTGACGTGAATTTGAAGCAATATTTTAAAATAAATTTACTTTATAATTTGAAACTCAGATTAACGAATGTTTAACTAGGTTAAACAACCTACTTGTCAGCAACTGTTGTGACTGTAGACGAAAGTTCAACAAACTGTACTTTACAATAAATATTAAAAAATATTATTTGACAGTAAAATGAGGTGGTTGTAATACGAACGACCTGTTTCACCAATGTATACAGCATTACCAGCACCAGCGCTGTCTCAAGTCAGGTCTCGTTTCATCATCGGCCATCGCCGAACACCAACGCGATACTGGTCATAAGATCCTTTTTGATGAAACTTCCATCATCTGCAAATCCCCATTCTTCTTTAGCAGAAAGATTCGCGAAGCCATTGAGATTTGCAAACACCCTAATAATTTCAATCGGGACGAAGGCTTTCCCCTTCCTTCTATGTGGAAAGTGCTAATTCCTAAGCCCCGCCCTCCGTCACTGAACCGCGACGGCATTTGCTGAATCGCTACGGCGCTTGCCTATAAATTCTCGCTTTTCTTCTTCCGATAGTCAGTCGAGTTTCGCCTCTGACGTGGTTAACACGTTGAGTTACCGTGCTCTTCTGTCCCTTCCCTTTGCAAAGAGTTTCGCCTCTGGCGTGGTTAACACGTTGAGTTACCGTGCTCTTTTGCTTTTTTTCCTCCTGATGAAGCCCCTTACGAAAGTGGGCGAAACGTTGAGTTCTTCGATCTCAATCATGACACGGTCCAATCCCGGAAGTCGTTTGTTACTTAATGACAATGGCCGTGAAAGCCTCAAGAACATTCAGGTACTTGAATGCTAGGCTAAACGTGTACATTACGCAGTTATTTGTGAAGTTGTATGGGAATTCTATTCGTTCAGCGAGCGGGTTGTTCTCCAAATTAATGGATCTTGAATATTGGGTTAGCTTTATTAATACATAATCAATACAGTTCAAGTATTTTTTTAGCTCAGCGAAGTTACGAAACCATCGGATTGTTACACACACTATTTTGCATACGCTGCGATATGTTTTGTGATATATACTGCTGTAATATCCTCTCTAGCTCATTATTTATTATTAATTGCGTATAGGAGAATGATTAGCTGAGTATTTTTTTATTGCACATCGTACCTATAAAGAATTTAATTCACTGGGCCAGAATGTTTCTAGGCCTTTACTTGCCTTACCTGTAGCTAAATAGCTTATCTTTGAAAGTACTATGTTTAAGGGCTTGGAATACCACAAACAAATATTATTTTGTTAAAGAAATACTGTTTGTTATTAAACTTGCATGTGACTCAAAAGTTGAAACGGATTATTTCTTTCTCGGGGTTATTGAAATGTAAACAAATTGTTAGGTTTACATAAGCTGGACAATGATTTACTTTTCAAAACGCGGGTTTTTAGGGATCAATGAGGATGAAAGGATAATTGCTTTTATTAGTTTGATAAAATTTAGGTCTTAAAATCATCTTTTATATGAATGCAACGGCATTTGACAAGTTCGCGGTATAGACAACAAACAAAAATACACAGTAATAAAGCGAAAATCCTATAGTCTGGGCCTGTATTCTTTCTTTACGGTGTCCCTGGAACGTAGTGCGACGATGCCAAGATGGTGCTCGCTCAGCTTCGGGAATGGCGGCTAGTGGTGAAATGCAACAGGTGATGAAAAGATTGTGCCTTTATTTGGAGGGCTCTGTAGAATTCACTTGCTTTGGGCTTACTAGAAAGGCCCTATACACTTATTTATTAAGGTGAGTTCACGTAGAATAGGGAATTCCATTCGCCTAAATAAAACCAAACACTTAAAAACAGCTCTTTAATATCGATGCTCTGTATCTCGTACACAATTATACAGTTTATAACACGCATTTACACAACCTTAATTTATAAGTGAAGCTTTCAAGTTATTTATAAAAATTCGACAGTAAAATCAGAAGTGACCAAGATACGAAAACGTTAAGTAAAGAATGAGTAAAGAGTAAGTGATGCTCCCAGACCGATAAATGGTTATATACTCTTTTGAGAGTTCATCGCCCTAACGCCTATCTCAATCCTTATTAACAATAGCTCGTATTACGTCAAGCCGTATTTAATTCGCTGACACATCATCGTACGGCTGCTAGTCTGTTACAAAAGAAAATGCTAAATTGGCGAAAACATCTGTTGAAAAGACATGTAGGACGCTGTAGAAGCCTGGAATGTAACATAAAAGCTCCTAAAATTCATATATTAATTAATTAAAGGCTTACATTCCTTAATTATGCTAAATTACATATGCGTACAGGTGATCTCAGTTGGGAAATGTCTTTCGGCCATTTTTTTCTAGAAACCTATAGAACGCCGCAGAAAAATTACCTGCCAACCTTTGCACCTACTGTTCACTGTTACCAGGGTAATAAATTCCAGCATTCAACTCGCCCATGTGCACAGGAATCTGTCAACAAAATCAGTGACCCACATCTGCCGAAAATTGACCCAGATGTGGTTATTCAGGTAAACATGAGTACGTTTTATAATTTCTGGTTTTCAACTAGGTTACTATGTTTTCAGGGGAGTCCGGTTATGCTCATAACCAGATCTGGCCTTGCTGTGATGAACGTTAATACCCTTGAATAATTGTTGTTTCCACTCGAGCTTTTGCAAACGTGCTACTTGGCTCCTTCAGGTTTCCTGATTCTACGAACGGTTGGAGTATGTACTATATAACCTGCAGGTGGGTTCGCTAGTGTGCTGTGCTGGCGAGGAATTGAAGAAAACACATGCCAGAGGGAATCGTATGCCGATCACATATTTTCGCACTTTTGAAATTGCACGCACTGTTCCACAATGTATTGCTCTGCTATATTTACGCATATAAATTTGTCTTATTCAAATGCTCGTTGTTCTCTAAAATTCATTTAAGACTATAGCTTAGTGCTACTGTATGTAAAAAATAATTTTAAGTTTTAACCCTTTGCACTTGGCATGAAATTTGAAATTTTTGTATTTCTTTTTGACTACAAACATTTAATTTAATTTTTTGAAACCGTTTCAGATTGAGCTCTCTACTTTATATTATATTTATCAAAATTCCCATCTACCTTCAGAGGGTGTAGGGATATATAGTTAGTAATAGATACATATACACTTATTAATAGCTTATATTTGAGATTGGTTAGTAGCAATGAAATGTCTCCAGGTGGTTCGGCCTCTGGCCATGGTTTTCGCTTGTTGCCAGTTTGTTCCTCTGTCTGCTAGTACTTTGCAGATGCTGCCATTCCACGTTTGTCTCGGTCGTCCCCGTGCATTCTTTCCTGGGCAGCTGTACTGCTACACCGCTTTCACTAGACGTTCATCTTGCATACGGATTAGATGACCCCACCATTGCAGTTGGCTTCTCTGAATATAGGCAATTAGGCTGTCTATCTGTACTCGTTCACGAATTGTCGTGTTCGGGATTCTGTCCATTCTTGTTACCCCTTCTATGGCTCTCAAGATTCTCATCTCACTCGCTTGTAATCGTAAGACATTTTTTTTGGTTAGTACCCAAGACTGGCAGCTGTAAGGACTGGGACAAAGATTGACTTGTACAACTTGATTATTGTGTTTTTAGATATTTGTCTATTTCTAAATGTTTTCTTTGCAATTGCGTAGTATTGCCGTTCCAGGCTAGATATCCTCATATTTAATTCTTCCGTTATTCCATCTCGACTATTTAGTGTGGCTCCCAGATATTTGAAATTGTTTACTTGTTCTACTTCCTTGTTCCCTAGTCTAAGGTGAAGTGCTTGCTGGGTCGTTGATACCTTCATACCTTTATTTTTGTCTTGGTTTATTTCCATTCCATTTTCTTGTAGGCATTGGCACCATATCTCCAGATTGTGTTGTAGGCTTTTTTCATCATGTGATATTAGTAATAAGTCGTCAAGCGAAAGCTAGGGATTGTATAGAGGAGAAGGTGGTAATATGGAACCTGCTTTTTATATGGAACCCCTCGCTTATTCGGAAACACCCAGTGACATCTGTATGTAATGCTCAAAACTACATTAATAGTTACTCATAAACGTCGCATATCTATTGGCTATATCGTTTGTGCTGCTAGTTTCGCTGCATGTGGTCAAGGTATCAACTGTCATTTTCGAAAAGTTTTATTTACGAAATGTTTTGTCCCGTTTAGTGGTCCCATCTAGTGATAAGTGAGTTCTGAGTCTTTCAGTAGTTCAACATAGGCTTTGTTTTTATTGTTTTGTCAATAAGATATCTGTATCGACTGGTTTAAAAATATAACCCAATTTTTTTCTAAACCTCGCATTGTTGTTAATATGAACTCCTCTTGCTGCTGGTATTATGGAACCGGGTTCTATATTAAATACCGGGGGTCCATATTATATACGTATATTGTATCTATGATTTCAAACAAAGGTTAATTAATTGTCGTAGACTTGCCAATATGCCGCGGAGAGAATTATCATCACCAAAAGGAAAGTCTTCACCATCAGGAACATCTCGTCGAAAAAATTGGGACAAGCAAGCTATGATTGTGATGCTATAATTGGCATGAAATGTAAAAGGCAAATTGGAGCACTGACTGCAGCTGAAAGAGGGTCAACAATGACAGTAATATGTTGCATGAGTGCTGGTGGCAGATTCATACCTCCGATGATTATATTCCCCCCCAAAAATATGTCCGATAATCTTATTAGGAATGTACCACTTGGTTCAGTAGAAAAATGCCATCTCTCGGGTTGGGTGCAAAGCAACCTATTTCGTGACTGGTTTTTACACTTTATTGAACATGTTAAGCCATCTGCATAGTCCCCAGTGTTGTTGTTGCTGGATGGGCATTATTAACATACACAAAACATTCAAATTATAGAATTAGCCCGGCAAAACCATATCACCATAGCATGTCTATCACCCCATACTACACACAAGCTCCAACCCTTGGACATAACGTTTATGGGGGCATTAAAACCCTATTACAGTGAAGCCATTCGCCTTTGGATGCTTCATAATGACGGCGCCTAGGACCCTATGATATTGCAGAACTCTTTAATCAAGCGTATGCTCAGTGTCAAACCGGACCAATAGCGATCAATGGTTTGTCTAAGACCGGAATATTTCCTTGTAATCGGGGAATTTTCACAGATGTTGATTTTATCTCAGCTGAACTGCAAGGGGAGCCATTGACTGCCTCTGATGGAAATGAGAATCGTGCACAGGTTGGTTGCAGTTCACTTCCCGATTCAAAGTCTTCAACACAAACGGCAATTTTGCCTGTTGATATTACCCCGGTTCCCCGACCAAAAAGAAAGATGTCCAATAGAGGTCGAAAAGCTACTTCCGCGGCAGTTATCACCAGTTCACCTTACAAAAATGAACTAGAGGAATTTGAGAAGAAAATAAAGGTTACACCATTAAATTCTCGTCTTAACCAAGAGCAGATTCCTACACCTAGCACTTCTTGTGGGCAAGTTGGGTCGGCGAAAAAAAATCTTTACAAAAGCGGACAAAAAAGGAGCAGATCAAAAAAGAATGAAGAATCAGAATCATCTGAAGAAGGCATCGTTTCTGACTCATCTAGGTAGTGATGGTCCAGAAATCCGTTTTAGGGAGGAACCCAACTCAAAAGATGATGCAATCTGTGTTTTCTGTGAAGGAAAATGTTCCGAGGACATAAGAGGTGAACTATGGGTGCAGTGTATCATGTGCGAAATGTGGGCCCATTGTGATTGCACAGACTGCGAAAAAGACAATTACGTTTGTGATTTTTGTCGATAAATGTTTTGTTTTTGAGTTTAGGACCCTACTTTTTATTTTTCATTAACCTAGTGTGAATATATTTCTTTCTTGATGATAATATGGATCAACTTTCGGGGGGTCCATATTATCAGCACTTTGTCCGCCGAGCGAAAATTGCACTTTGTTCGGAATTTTGTATTTATCTGTGAACTCATCTTCAGGGTGTATTTTCCTATTCAGTATAATAAATCATTAAGCAGAAAACTGGCTGATGTTTAATTTTTGTCGATATTACAAAAAACAAAAATTTTACGTAAGAAAAACAAAATGGAGTTCCATATTACCACCTTCTGGTCTCAGATTTCTGTAGCCTAGGAAGCGTTGTTTTGTCTTGTTTCAACATTTCCATAACAATTATGAATAGGAGTAGGCTCAATACAACACCTTGTCTTACCCCTTGCTTCGTTCCTAGTATTTTTATAGAAACTTTTGACAGCATCAATGATATCATCGGTGAAGAGCTTTTGTCGCAAGGCTTGCCAAATTTTTGTTCTAGGGAGCTTGTCGAAGGCTTGTCGCAAGTCGAAAAAATACCATATATAGTGTTTTGTTTTTGGCTAGTTGTTTCTCCATAATTTGCCTTAATATAAATATTTGGTCTTGGGCGCTTCTGTTGCCTCTAAATCCACATTGCTCATCGGATAGGGAAAGTTCAACTTGTAAACGCAAACGCTTTTCGATGATCCTTTCGTTTACTTTTGCGAGGACACTTGGTAATGAAATGCCTCTGTAGTTTTGGCTCTCTACTAGGTATGTTGTAGTTCACCAGTTATTATTATTAATTTACAACCTATTCCTTTAACATCGCACTTTTGCTGGCGAAATTAATGTGTCGATTTTAACAGGCTGTAAACAATTTGTCCCTTGATACAATCATAGCAATTTGTATCAAGAGATAAAAAAAATGATCCTCAGCGGGTTGCGGAAATTCAAACGTATGAATAATATCTTGGCGTCACTGTAAGACTATGTCACATTCGAGGTTATCAGGTTAGGTTTTGGGTCAGTCTGTGTCATAACTGACGGAAAACAAAACCTGCTAACCTCGAATTTGACATAGACCTACAGTGCCAACAACATATCATTCATCGGTATGCTTTATGAAACTACAAGTAACACCTCCCTGTTTCACGCTTAACTTGATCAAACTTGCATAAATGTATTTTTATAGATGGTATCTAATGGAGTTCTTAAATTTACTCCATGATTTTAATTTGTAAAGTGAAGTGCAGTTTTGCGTTTTCTTCCAGTAAACTAAGGTTTTCAGAAATGTTGCAATGTAAGTTATATCTCAACTTCAACACGCACATTTCCCATCGTTAAGGGAAGGCTAAGGGAAAATGCCTGTAGAGTTGCTAATATGACTGAAATACCATAGCATTAGCAAAATTCTTGTAGGGTCTTAACAACATAACCAACAGTAGTAGCAGATGGTGTCTAATGTACTTAGTACTTTCCAAACCTAGGCTTTGTTCATCGTAAACAAACATAATTTTTTATTTATTTAAAGCCACTTGACAAAATTGTAGTATAGCTATTTCCCTAGACAAGTATTTTTAAAAAATTTCGTTAAACAACATTCCTCTTCTTGTTTAGCAATAATATAAGATACTTAAAAGGTAAGTTTATATTAAATTTATAAATTATTCGATGTTTTTGGTGTATGCTCATTTATATTACCAAAGAGCATATAATGCGAAGAGGTTCAACCTTATGGTAATAATCGTAAGTGTGTAATATGGGTTGCATATATTTCGTGAGAAACTGCCAATAATTCGTTGAGGCAAGGAACTCTTCTACCTATCCTTGTTTATTTAATCTTTGCTAATGGTGGCTTACCTGCTTTGAGAGAAAATATTTAAGATTGTTGCAACATAGTGGCTTGCTCCTATGAGGCAATGACCTTGGAATTACAAGCTTCATTTTCGGGATTACTTAAATTATGATTGCAAATATAACATATACTGGTCAATTACGATTTTAATTTGGCGCTTAAGAATTAAAATGATTAGGTCGGGAACGGTAAAAGCTACTTACTCTTTTTTAAACTGAAATAACTCTTAAGGAATTTTTGCGCTAGATATGAAATGTCGGCGTTTACATCGGCATTTAGAATTACAATAAAATAAAATTTTGCAGATTTTTAATGCTTCTCTACAGGGTGAATTTTAAGTTGATTCTTTCAGTTTACCAGTAAATAAAGCTAAACAAAATAAGCATTTTTTTTTCATTTACCACTATTCAGAAATATCAAAACTAAAGGAGGTACAGGGTGTTAAAGTTTCAAATTAAAAACTAAACTTTGGCGCAAAGGCGACTGAACAATTTTATTTTTGTTTATGTCTGTTGTCAGGTAATAACCTGTCAACTAGTTTTCCGCTGTAATTTGATTAATGTTATTGCTACAATAATGGTTCATCATGTTATGAAAATAATAAATTAGTGAATATGCTTATTATTTACTGGGAGTTTCGTCAAAATGCCGCTGCCGCATCGCTGTTCTACGCGGAATGTATGTGTAGAAGCGATTGGTAATAATTTTGAACATGTAATTTAAGTTAGATTAATTTTAGTTTAATTTTTGTTATGTAATTTTAGTTCTTAATTTGAAACTTTAACACCCTGTACCTCCGTTAGTTTTGATATATCGCAAAAATGATAATTAAAAAAAATGCTTATTTTTTTAGCTTTATATCCTGGTACACGCAAAGACTCAACTTAAAAATTACCCTGTATAATGAAGTTAACAAAATATGTTTATTAAAAAAATAAAAGTTTAGCGAAATAGACAAAATGAAAAACACTGCATTAAAATGTGACAGTTTATTGAATCGATAATACAAATATATTCGTAATAATCTAAAAAAGGGGGGGGGGGGGGTCCCACCACACACCCCTATCCTGATTCGGACAGCCATCCATTACCAGAGAATAAATGACTGATGACTTGGATGAACCTTGTTAACCCTACAAAATCTTCTAACTTATATTACGTGCCTTTTGGTCCATAAAGTTTGCCTGGATCACTTCTTAATGTAGCACTATTTGAAGTCAATTTTTTATAATTTAAAATAGCCGAAAAATCTCAAAATAAGCTAATATTTTACTTAGAAAATCATCAAATCTATATATTGTTCAAATTTTTTACTTTTTTATTTGCACCTGTTGTTCTTAACTCTTCTGATAGCCACTTGAGCGTTTTTTGCATTTTAACCATAATTAAATGTTTGATCAAATACATTTTGTGTTCGTAGCAATCACTTTCAGATAACCAATAAGGAATAAGCATTTTTACGTTAGTTACACTTTGTTCCACTAGATTTTGCTTAAGTCTCATACTGCATTTATGTTCTTCAAAATATTTTAAATATGTTTGTAACAATATATTTGCCACTTTCACTGTAGTTTCAGTGGGCACTTTTAAGTTTTTGATAAATTCACTTTTAGCATAATCTCTTTCATGTAAAAGAATATCACTTTCCACTTTTAAAGAGTCTTTTAAACACAGAATCCATATGAAAAATGAGGTCTTTTACAGGGAAACGTAAAAAGAGATTTATAAAACAAAATATACACATGAAAAAGAAGTTCTTTAAAAGGAAAACGTCAAGAAAGATTTAAAATGCAAAAGAAAATGAAAAAATAAGTTTTTTACAGGAAAACGTAAGAAAAGATTTGAAAAACGAATTATGTGTACGAACAAAAGAGAGAAAATAGAAAAAGGTTTCAAGTCAGGCATTCTAGTTTAAAAAGGCAAAATAAAAGGCGCCGTATGTTATACCAAAGAGCATACCATATTTCTGAGTTATTGTAATTCTAATCTATCTGACGAATTTCTAAAAGTAGCAAGTTTGAGCTACAATGTTAACGGAGGAAAACGCAATTATATAACACCGTTTTAAATATGTCTTAAATCTGGCAACACCGCTAATCGATTTAGTCCAAACAATCTTTAGAATGGGTTGTTTCTGGAATACCTTGAGAGGATTTTAACTGGTTACTCAGCTCACAGTGGGCCTAAAATTGCGATCCTGGTGGACGAGTAACTTCGCGGTATACGCAGATAAACCTCGGGGCTGAAGTTCTTCATGTTATATGTTCTTTGATATTACTATAAAGTTATTCTACTTAGTTTTAAATAACTGCAGTAAATTATCTACACGGTTTTCAATGAGATTAAATATTGCCAGTTTTCGTTATTACTAACGCTAGAAAATAGGTGTTTAAGTTACAAGTACGAAATTGAGTACTCTCTAGGAAGAGCCGCAGTTTATGCGCAAGCGAGTGCAGCGAGCGAGGCATATAAATAAGGCGAGTCTAAACGCCCGCTTTCGTTCGAGTTACATACATAATTTTGTGTTATACTGCTTTGGGAGCGTTTTTCTTATTATAAAATGACAGACTAATCGAGGAAGTCGGGAAAAGCCGAGGAGGGCATGACCATACCACAAAATGGGAGTTTTTATTTTGATTTCAACCAATGGAAATGGTTGTTGGTTTTTGTCGCTATGGTTATTACTGCCGAAATGTACTAGTATAAAAAAGTGAGAGTTTGATAGCTTTTCGATGCAGTAGAACAAAAAATAATGTACACAATAAGGGTTAGGTTTTCGATGAAAATGGGCCAGAAGAAGGAGAAATTGAATTACTCGTTTGATTTTCAAGCCACGGTCCAAAAATGAAAATATCAATTTGATGTTTCAGCTCATTTAATTTTCAAAATATCAAAAATCAAACTCAAAATGTTTAAAACAGATTCAGGTACCACGTGCATTTCTTGGGTAACGATATGAAATTTTGTTTTTTAATTAAGGTCAGTATTTTTTTTTTGTATTTCCAAATATATATTTTATATAGATATTGGTCTTGAGATACAATTATGGCAGTTTTTCTATTCTAATGCCGATCTCGTAGGTCAGATATTTTGAGAACTCCCTAGGTTTCAAATCTTGTTTGCTTTGCGCATAATTGATCATTAACTAAATGATGTAAAATTCAAATGTCAGTTCACAGCATAATTGTTGCTCAGTTAACAAAGCTTACATTTCTGTAAGTAAGATCCACGTGTAAAAATAAAAGTATACCTTTGAGTACCAGGATAAGCAATATTATCAACTAGTATATATTTTCAATCATAGCGCCAGCGTGGCTCTGATGGTTAGAGCATCGGACTACGGCGCGGAAGTCTGGAGTTCAAATCCCAGATCGATGCCTGGCGGGCGGCCTACCCAGTCGCTTTAAATAATTGGGAACCTGCGTTCGAAAGAACAAGGGGTAATAATGCGGTTGTCTAATGCGTGGTGCTCACCCCATCACCACGTGTCATGAATTTGACACGCGAAAGCCGGGTGTGAGAGCAAGGATACGGAAGCTCTAACCTTCCGCCTTGCAGGCCAAGCTCCTTCATGGGGTGTTAGTGCCTCACCATTATTTATTATTATTATTATATTTTTTCAATCATACATATTCAGTTGATATGTAGTACTGGCCTGTGTTAGGGCTCAGCGATGTCATGATCCCTCGAAGAATTTGGACATACGGGAATGCTCCATTGTAAGGCAAGCAAGCAGTTAAGAGCCTGTCACATTCGAAAAAACTACGACAATGGGCAGCACAATCTAAAAAGTGTTTTGACATTTGCGCCCGCAAATATATTGCAAGTACAGTGTTTTTTGCATTGTATTACGTTTTTATTATTTAATTATCTCCTGCAATGTACTAATATTTTTTTGTGTGATACAGCCCTAGTAACAAAACATGTAAGTCGGTGATTATATTTTTTGCTGTTTTCCCTTGACAACGGAACTTAATACTATTGTTAAGTTCCTAGGATAATAAAATTAACAACGCATGATGCAGACTTAGACGTTTTGCAAGTGTTTATGTGACATGTGACACTCACAGGTAACACGATTCACGAAAATTAATCCTGGTGACAGGTGACAAACCAAACGATTTTTTCAAAAATCTAGGAAGATTTCGATAAGCAGCGGGAAAATATAATAAGATAACTCGGAATGTATCTCCTATTAACATTTTCGGCAGCCAATAAGCCGCGGCGTCGCCTTGGCTTGTACTTGCCTACCTCAAATGTTAATAGATCCTTACATTCCTTGTTACTTAAATAGCTATTTAGTATGGAATCAAATGTTTTTTAAAATATTCGAATAAACGTATGGTATGCAAATGCATAGTTGCCAAGCACATTGAGGAGCGTTTTTGCAAAAGTCGACATCTACGAAAAGTAAAATATTCAGGAGAAGGTTTATTTTGTTTATACACTTCCATAAACATAGAATATTGCTTTTTATAATTTCAATAAATCATTTATTGTCATTTGCATATTACAGCAACACTTTAAACCAGTAAACTAGACATAAATATTATTTAGGGACTAAACAAAATATACAGTTTTTTCAAAAACTCGACAACTACATATTAATCGTATTGCATGTCAAAGGAACAATAATATTATATATAATGAAAAAATAAGAAACATACTTGTCTAACTCAGAAATCATTCAGAATAACAAAAAGCAGTTCCGCTGTGCATGTGTGTCTGTGTGTGTGCGCGCACGTGTATGTGTGTGCGCGCACGTGTGTGTGTGTGTGTGTGTGTGTGTGTGTGTGTGTGTGTGTGTTTGATGGTGTGTGTGTGTGTGTTTGTGTATGTATAAACTTTATATGATTGGTTCTGTATCGTCGTAATCTCTTCTTTCATTTTCGATGGTTTCATTTGCATGCCCTGCCATCACAATTTCGTAGAAATTTTCACTTTCTTCGTCTAGTTGCAAAGAAGTGAGGAGTTCTTTGACGTTTTCCTTTTTCTTAATGCTGACATGGTTGATTGCTGGGATTCTTTTGGATTTTTGTGCAGTCTTTATAAGTGAACCTTTTTTAAATACATCTACTGTTACAGCCTCTCCCGCATATGTATTCTGCATCTCACAGGTAGGATTAACATTTCCCTTCTTGTATATCATAATTCTTGCTTCACTCATCTTGAAGGGTAATTTACTTTTGAAAATAGCTTTGGTACTAGATTTGATATCATAAGTATACCAATCGCGTCCCCAAACTTTTACAACTCCATGTTTCCCAAAGACGTCGTAATATCCAGATGGACATGTAATTATTTCTATTTTTCTGAGGTCTTTCTCCACTCTTCCAAAAACTCTATCAGGCGGCATGTAACTATGCCCCCTGATGGGAAATATATGACGTATACTGGTAAATACTTTAGACTTCTGTACAAAACTCAGTAGCATGGTCATCATCATCGAATTTTTGTTCTGAGAAGCACAGGAGTCGGAAAACAACTCTAAAATAATATTTCGTTTATCAGGTATACGATTTTCCAGCTGATGTAAATAGTGCTGCAATGCAGACGCCACTTCATTGGCTCCTCTGCCTGCTTGAGTTTCTAACCATGTGTAGTGAAAAATAGTATCTTTTCTCTGGCCTTCTGGTTCATGCTGCATAATGCATAAATTAAATAACCAAACTTGCCTTAAGAAGAATGCTTCTCCAACTGATGTTTTCGGCAGTGGTTGATTTTGTTGGCAATCAAAGCACACTTTAACTGTGTCTTCAGAGTGTGTATTCAAAATTCCAAAAAACTTTTTTGCTCGCAGTTTATGTAGCCGTAACTTTGTTCTCAGTTCATTTTTTTCGGCCAAGTCTTTGGAACGTTTAATCTGAATTTGAAATTCTTTGCATGAGGAGCAGGTATCCTCATGAGGATGTCCAAACCCCAAATTAAAGTTTTTGTAAAATATATTTTTATATTTTGATAATGAACACTGAAAACTGCTAGATGCAACGAAGCGTTCCCACATAATGTGAAGGTTTAAAGTAGGCGGAAGGTAAGACCTTTGGCATTTATTTCTTGAGTAATGACTATCCCTGCAGCGATATTTCGTTATGTCTTCCTTAATTCGTTCTGTTACTGAGATATCATGTGTAGTGGCCCGAGATCCTCCTCTTCTTTCTTGTAATGAACTTTTATTTAAGAACTTTTTGGCTAGTAAAGAAATCCTGTCTTTACTTGCTCCTGTAATTTTTCTAAAACTCGCAGCACAGACAGGCAGCATGTCGTTTTCAGTTTTAATAAAATAGCTTATAGAAGAAGTTCTAGTGTTTTTGCGTTTCTTATCATCAACGGTTTTCCTTTTAGGTCTTGAGACGTCCATATACTGCACTAATAGTTTATCTTGATTGGCCTTTTGATCTTCCGAATAAATTATATCTCGAAACTCTATTATGTCTCTAGCACTGAGTTCTACTGCGCGGCAAAGAGTATTTTGTTTGTTTGTCACGCCATGTTCACATGCAATGTCCGGTGGTCCAAGAGCAGTTTTGGAATATTTTTTCCTTTTACACACCTTTGGTTTATGGTTTCGTTGCTTTCGGCCGCCTTTACGTTCTTCGACTTGTTTACTATATTCACCTGTGGTATCACTCATAGTTTAAAGTATTATCTTACGCTCATTTACACAAATTATCCTTTTAACAAAGAACACCCTTACACAACAAAATCATGCAAACAACTAAAGGAGTGAATTGTTTCATATTAAAATGTGCAACACATGCAGTTATCGAGTTTTGAGATAGCTACAGGAAGTGCAGGTGTCGAGTTTTGATAAAACCGCAGATATTGCGCTTGCTACCGCTATGGTAGATGTCGAGTTTTGTAAAATCTGAGTGCATTATTGTATTCCTGGCTGCCAAATTATGCAGAAACGATATAAAGCCCAAAATCGCAAATTTTGCAGTTGTCGAGTTTTTAAAAAACGCTCCTCATTTATAAATGAAACAAAACCCGTAACACTAATTTTCCTAGACTTCAGCCAGCGCCAGAGCTCGTTGTTTTCATCTGGGAGCGGAACAAAATGTGTTTTCCAAAATAAAAGTAATCCACATCGCTACTAAGTTTCGGCAAAACATTGTACCGGCTTTGAAGAGCAGCCCTTTGAGCCCGCGTCCGGACAGCGCTTTGACAGATGATGTGCGAAATTAAATTAATGCTGGCAGTCGCGCTGCCCAAAAATCCAAGTGCTAATTACCGTTCTTTGATTCCCGATGGAACAATGGATCGGCCGATCAAAAATGATCGCGCGACAGGCATCTGCGTGCCCTTCTGCGGCGGCGGACCCACTTTATGTACAAAGAGTGTCCAGTGACCTGGAACTGCGAGTTCCTGAAAAATCCGGCTTCATAATGTATGGGTGGGCACTGACTATGGAAATGCGAAATTTGCGCTGTTGATCTTTGAGATATAAAAATGGGAGCGCGCTCTTTGTGCCGATTTGTTTGTGCTGTGATCACATGCTGGGCTGCCAACAACTCAGAGATGTGTAATTTTTCACATTTTAAATTATCTGGAACATCGCACTGAGCGAGATTTTTACAGTTTTATTTAAATTTCACATGTTACGTTTCCGTTATTAATACTCAGTGTTTAAACTATATGATTATCAAGAGTATTACTGTATGTTTTCTGTTTTATTCAATGTAAAAATTTGTACGAAGAGTTTTGAACAGGATGAATTTAAGGGGAAATTCTAAGTCACAGGGAATGTAAATAATGATGCTACTGATTTTGTGTTTTAATATAATCTTGGATAGTTTGCTACGGTTAATAAACAAAACTACTAGCAGTACAATAGAATCCTAGAAGTGCCTCTCAATCATAAAATGGGGAACATTAATGGCCGATTCGATTTGATGAAGTCGCTAAGATATCGACTTGAAAAGGGCACTGGTAGGTCATGTATTAAGGATAAATATAAGTAGATACCTTAATACATGGTGAGTGAAAACTACAACACAAAGTGTGGAAAGCGTAGACCAGAGAGATTCTTTAATGATGTAAAAGCGCTTGTTGGAAGAAGGTATCGTTTAATTGCACATGGTAGAAAGACAAAAATAAAGGCAAGAAGCTTATGTTGAGCAGTGAACTAATGATGAGGTGTTAAATAAAATGTATCACTAGGTATACTTCTACCTACTACCAGAGAAGTCTCCTGTAATGCTTCGAAGGAGAAAATAGCTTCAATATAATTTAAAAATTAACAACTACCCACATCAAGTTACGAAATGTGTTTTATAAATTCGACCAGGTCATGTGGCAAAGTAATACCTAAATAAATTGATATACGTACTTATTTCACAAGGTCTACAAAACTAGTTGGCAGAAAAGACATTTTTAAAAAGGTGTAAGAGCCAATAGTAATGAATTGCATATCACTGAGGAACATAGATATTAATGAGAAAGATATACTAGAGACAAATGAATAATGACATTGTTTAGGTTTTAAAAATAAAAGACTCGGATTTGACTTAACATTTGTTGTGCAAGTTTATTAATAAATGGGATGTGTCTGTCTGAGATGTATGCTTACATTAGACTGCTTAAAAGTTATCTAGAATCCAGTACATATCGGCAGTTTATAAAGATGGTCATAAAGTCAGTAACTCAAACATCTGACACATAAAAGCTGTGCAAAACCCCGCCACTAACTGAAAGTTGAATTTTCCTACAGCTAAGCGGAATAATAAAAAAGAATGCTTTAAAACATATTATTATTATTATTTAAAACAGATTATTGAATTTGTCTCGACTTTTTACCATTACCAGATGGGTAACTAAACAGTTCTTGATAACTACTAAACATATGGACGCCAGTTGCCGTCCATTGACAAAACCAGATTCAATTTAAAAAACTACCCTGACCTGCAATCGTAATCGCAGTCGCCCAAATTCAACGTGGTATGTGCAGCTCAACGGCCAATGTACGGCTCTTCCAGCAATCGAAAATTATTAAAAGTTCCTCAAAGATAACGTGGAGAATCTAGGGATTATTTGGAAACGAGAGAAGGAAGTGCATTAGATTTCCAATGGTTTATGGGTGACCTTATTTTCAAAATAGCCTTAAAAATATATCTTTCAGCATCGGAGTAAAGTTGAGACTCAAATACCTCCAAAAGTGGAAACCCAAAAATCTATCCTGAAGTTGTATACCGAAAATTTTAGAAAGAGAAGTATGCCAATTGCAAATTCAAAAACTAAAGAGGCAACCTGATATAGACAATACAGTTTATAGTTCCCGAATATGCCATGAAATCTGCAGAAGAAAATATTTTAAGACTGTTACAATCTTTGGGTAGATATATTGTCAGAACTACCGTCAGTAGTTAGAAAGCAGTACCCTGGCAAGTCTTCAGGAAGAAAAGTTCTTTGGAATAAAACTAAAAACTAACAATTTACTAACTAGATGTAGAAGCTAAAATAACGAACTTAAAATTGTAATTAGCAACATCAGAGTGACAATGTAAGATTCAGAAAGGCACTTGAATAAGAGACATTTAAACCTAAAGCCTATAACATAAATTGGGAGAACACCATAAAAGAAGTTGGTAAATACTACAACCAAGATACAGAGTGACGTTGAAGAGAAAGTAACTATATTCAGGAGTAGACAGTTCAAGACAAATATATTGTTATGTCAGAAATGTCCTGTTCAAGTCTTACCAAGAAGTGCTTTGGTATAAAACTAGAATTAATTGCTATACACCTATGATAAAGATGATATAAACTAGATGGTTAGAAAGTATGTTAAGTTGTAAATGGCAGTGACAGATGGAAATAACAAAGCTATTTTAAACTGAGCAAGCAGTAGTTTATAGCAGGGAACGCGACATTGTCGGGCAATTTACCGGTAGTGCGTGATGTGAGTGTTATCGTTCCGTGAATGCAGCTATTTGAAAAAACCTTACCGCGTAAATTTTGACAATTTACGCCATTTGTCGAATATTGCCAGCTCCAATACGCAGCCTATTAATTTAAAATTCCGACCCCGTCTCGTTTGAGTGCCGTGAAATTTTATTTTGATCCATGTTCGAATATGTTTAAAGAAACCCTCGTATGCCCCGTCGACGATCTGTACATTGACGTTCTGTATTCAGACGCAGCCCTGGATAGAGTTCTCGTTACTAGCGTGTAGATCCTTTATTCGACAATTCGACTGAGTTCTGATAAGTCTCCCTCCATGTCACGTGTAGAACGACGCCAATTTGCCCGTCGACAATATTGAAGCTGGTGACCTATATATTTCGTAATTTTTCCATCTTGGCGTCAATTCAATTACTGCACATACTAAGTTGAACCTGTATTTATTGTATGCGCGATTAGCCGCAAATTTTGAGAATGTTCTATGTACTAAATTAAGGAATTTTTGCGTGCATCAGTAGCCTCAAATTTTATGTGTTTATAAGTATTGGAGCGTTCCCGTTGGGGGATTTATTAATATTGCTTTCTCAGGTTAAAAGGTATTACAGGCGATCATCTGCTAGAGGTATCTCTTATCGCGAGACGTGGCGTCACTGCTTTCTTATAATTATTTGTTGCGGTTTTGCCTTTCTTCTAATGTCACATAGATATCTTTTTAGCGATTTTAATCTTAATTCAGTTCTGTAATTTACTGTATTGTTTCGATGTCTGAAGCAAAGTACATTCATGCCTGTTCTTACAGTAAGGTAAGCTTTCAGAGATCAGGAACCAAAGTAGGTCCAGATTCTGGAGCCGAACAGGAAATATTCCCATCGCCGAGAGAGATGTGGTAGGAATTTTCCCAGTACATCATCAGTAGACGGACATCAGGTGGTTCTCATGAAAACAACACAAATTTGTCTCAGTATCTTGCCAGGTACAATTGTTTTGTCTGTCGCAAGCGAACTCCTTTTTATTTCAGTCTAAGACGCGCCCCACATGCTGGAGCTGGTGGACCTCTTAGACTTGTTAAGTGTCGTAGCCGGGGTTTCACCTGTAACGAGGTCAAGCTGAAAACCTCAACTTTTAAAAAAAGTAGGCAAGTTGAGCAAGCTCAGCTCTATAATGAACTGCAGTTAATTGCTGAAGGGGATGAAGGTAAATTAAGCGAAAATGACCTGATTTAGTATGTTTGAAACTACGGCGCATACTCTTCAAGTGCTGTTCCACCTGTTTTCTTATCTCAAACACGATTGTATTGAATTAATAAAGATTCCTTTAAAAATACGTTTTTTATTGTTATCGGATGGTTTTAGATCTACAACAAAAAGACCAGTTTCTTTTACGTTCCATACGTTAGTTGCTGTGTGTCCAAGAGCTCTTAATTCCTCTTGAATTGCATTAATGCGTGTAGACGGATGTAGGTTTCTGAGGAAAACTCGAAAGTTACGTTCTTGCTTTACCTGATAAGTGTGGACGTCGGTATTCTTTTCTTTTCATTATTTGGTTATTAATGTGCATTTTCGGAGGTTTTAAAAAATATTTTGATTTGATCATTTGAGAGAGCTTATAGTAAGTACTCGTCTTTAGCTATAGATTTCAAGAAGTTGATTAAGGGTTCGGTGATTTTGACACCTGAGACGAATATCGTAGCAGGTTACAATATCGACAGACTAATGCACTCAGTGGTAAAACTTGAGCCCAATCGCACCAATCGAACTATTCCACAATGCTCCAGGTGTCAAAAACATGGACATACTAAAAATTATTGCAATAAACCTGCTCGCGGTGTGAAGTCCACAGGCATGCATTTCACGGGAGAGTGCGAACACAAAAAAAAATTCCAAGATGTCGTGTGTGAACTGCAATGGGGAACATGCTGCGAAGTTCAATCTCGGTTAAAACGATTTAAACATCTCTGTTGGTTTTTGTATTTGATTTTAGCTAAGTACCACTTCTTCACTTAATAACATATTTAGATATGGACTTTCTGTCGTAGAACTGCTGGGAAGTTAATACATTTCGGTTTATAAGTCTTACGAATTCAAACAACTTCTGGTTGGAGTCACTTAATGGCGACTATTACGCCAGGATTAGCAGTAGCCCGAAATTGGATTTTAATATTTCGCCGACTATTAAGCAAAATAGGGCAGTTTCCAGCGCAGTGACGTTCGCCGGCGATCGCATTTAGCTAACGCGCGATCGTTATCTTAATAACGAAATCACGTACTGCTCGCGACCAATAAAAGTAGGCGCTCGCGCAGTTTTCCCATTAAAATCTGTATTAAAATTAACTAAGTTGCTGTATAAATTAATTTCCGACGGAGAATTATACGTGTATCCTGCTATCTTAGCGTTACGGTCGACACCCTTCCAATTTAATTCAATAAGATACCACACGCTTTAGTCTAAACCGCTGCAGTATTACCGCAGGAGAGGAAATATGGCCCTGGTCACGTACGCTACAGCTGGTTGATAAAGCCGCAAAAACTTCGCCGTATGCGAATTCCCGCTTCTATTTAATATTTCAGATATAATCATGAAAGTGGCGGAGTGCCTCGCGGTTAATGACCAATTTGGAGGCGTCGATTTTTCTTTGTGCGATTTTCATGCGGGGCTAGTGCATGGCAGGCAGTGAGATTTTGAATAACACCTTTTAATTATGAATACCACAATTACACAACTGATTAGCTGTGCAACGACAGTTCCTATGGCTTAATGAAGATACTGTTTTGTAAAAGAATTGGTGCTATTTTATGATCAGTGTCATAGACAAACAAAACAATGGAGCAAGAATGGCTAAAGTCACTATTTGGTATTTGTTGTATTGCATAAGAAAAACAATTATGAAGTATTCAGAATACCGACCCATAAACTTGACGAGTTATACATTAAGAGTACTTCTGAAAATCATCCACAACAGAATCACCACGAACTAGAACGGGAAATAGGTCAAACTCAATTCGAATTTTTAAATGGTATTATACAGGGTGTCCAAAAAATGGTGAATTACCTCTACGGTGCGTTACTTGGGGATGCCTAGTGAATCCTGGAAACATATTTAAAAAATTTCCTTGGCCGCATTTTTCGAAATATTTCTGGTCAAAGGTGGGTAATAAAATCCATATTTAAATAACTGGTGTATAATTATAGTCTCAGATATTCTTCGGATTTAAAGAAATTGTTTTCAATATTTAAGTATTTTAAGATACTGCTTTCTTGTGGAGTTTGTCAAAAATGAAAAATGGCAAACAGGCTTTGTACAATAATAATATTCAATTAAAGGGATAGCTTTGATCTATGATTTATCACTTATTTCTTCTAAGTATTTGTCAATTTATTTTTAGTATTGGTTAACTGTCAGTCACTTCTGTCAAACTTATTTATAAAATGTACACAAACAATGAATATGCAGATATGTATTTGTTGCTGGGGGCAGCCCACAATAACGCCACAGCTGCACGAAGGCTTTATGTTAAAAAATATCCACGAAGAAGACAAAAGCAAGTAAAAGTTTTTAGGCGTTTGGACCAATGTTTGATCGGCAACTTGTTGCAAGTGGATGCTCAGCTTGCAGACAGAGGTCGGGTAGGAAATGTAAGAACACCTGAAATGGAGGAAGCGGTAATTGACATGTTGGTAAGGGATCCAGAAAGAAGCACCAGAAGCATTGCTCAAGAACTAGAAATGCATTCGAGTTTGGTTGGGAGCATTCTCCAAGATGAGGGGTACCATCTATATCATTAGGTATATAAAAGTTCAGGCCTTGTTGCCGGGAGATTTCGAAAGGCGAATACATTTTTGAAACTGGCTATTCCAACAAATTGAAATTGATGAGCATTTTACTTCCCGAGTTATGTGGACGGACGAAGCTAATTTTAGTAGAAATGGAATTTTAAATCAGCACAACAGCCATTATTTCAGCTTGGTAAATCCACACCTTGCGCACGAGAATCACCACCAACACAGATATAGTGTTAATGTGTGGGCTGGTATAATAGGACGAGTTATTGTACTGCCGGAGCGGGTTTTTTACATTTTTTACAGAACGACTTTCAAGACATCATTGATGATGTTATCCCTTTGGTAATATTGAATAACATGTAGTTTCAATGAGACGGTGCTTCAATACACCACGCAGCACCCGGTCGCGCCTAGTTGGACGAAGAGTATCCTAACAGGTGGATAGGCCGGGCTGGACCTGTTCAGTGGCTCCCAACGTTGCCGGATTTAAATCCGCTCGACTTATTCTTCTAGAGACATGTCAAGTCTGCAGTTTACAGGACTCCAGTTCAAAACCAAGCACATCTTGTAAATCGTATACAAACTGTTGCCCAAACAGTCAACATCAACATGTTATCGAGAGTTCAGGCTAACATTGTCAGGCGAGCTCAAACATGTCTGGATGTCTAAGGGCGAAATTTTGAACACCTCCTTTAACTTGTTCATTTTTATTTATTATTAGTTAATTATTTCAGTCTAATAAAAATACGGGTTTTGTAAATAGAAATTTATTTGTTTAATTTAAATACACGTGATTAACTGCACTTTACTGTGCCTTATTGTATCTAGACTGCCTTGAGAAAATGAGAAAATAGGTCAGTGAGGACAAGAAAAAATCCTGATTAAGAAACTTGAGGGAATGGTGCGGTTGCACATCCTTGCAGTTCCTCTGAGCTTCTAAAATAACAGCTGTGATGGTAGCTAACCTCCGATAGGAGAATAGAATAGAAAATATAATATAATTTTTAGAATATCTAGCTTAATAGCTATTAAATTACAATTAAATTAGAAATACCATGTAACATAGTCTAATAAAAGCAGAAAATCAATCAGTCTGACAAAATATGAAAGTACATTCTTTTTAATCTAATTTTTTAAATGCTAATATTTGATGACGTTTTAATATTTAAAGGTAAGTTTTTATTACTTCAATTAACATTGCTTTTCCCTGGCACTTGTATAGCATCTTTGTATATGATAGTCATCACTAGATCTTAAATAATACTCTAACATGTCCGATTTTTGGACAAGATCATTATTTAAGTATAAACGAGTATGTTTATTAATAATTAAAAAAATTATACTAAATATGACACCGTAATAAGTTGGTAGACATTTACAAAGATTAAAGTTTTTAACATCGAGCTAACAGCGGTACATTTGTTGCAACGAAGGATAATGCGCATTGCTATATTCTAAAGTAGGCTTCTGCAGACTCTCTACTCTACTCTTTACTTTTTTACCTATTTTTACATAATATCCATATGTGTAGAAAAATTTAGCTGAGGGTCAAATAAAACACCGAGGTACTTTATTTCGCTAACATAATTGAAAATAGTATCATTTATTTTAATAACGAAATTTTCTTGATTAAATTTAGCACAATTATTCTTATTACCTAAGATCATACATTTTGTTTTCTGAACATTTAATTTAAGCTTATTTGCTATTTTCACCAGTTACAAAAATCAAAGTGTTGTCTGCAAAACGATTAACTAAGGACGTTTGTAAGTAGTGATGTAAATCGCTAACGTATAAAATGAATAGCAACAGCCCAAGGACATTCCCTTGTGGAACTCCATAAGCAGTACAAATTTCAAGTACCGAAAGAAGAAGAAGTTCAAGGTTTCTTTATTATCAGTGTCATAGAGCGCTGTAAAGAGAATGATCGACCGTATAGCTTTCAGCAATAAAAATTCTAGTACTATTGTGAATTATGTTAGAATTATCAATGAATTTGGAGATCATAAATATTAACTATCTAATAGCCCAATAAATATTTGAAAGTTCGCAGATAATAGGTATCTTTAACTATACCCGTTTAGGTCGATAGCAACGCTTTTGGTTGAATATCGGGTTAGAATCTATGTTTTTTATAGCAGGAAGACTGATTTTTTAGATTTTTTTGAAACTTTAGTACTTTGGGTACAAAAAATACATAGAGAAAGTAATTAATAAACGAAATATATGAGTTTGGACAAATAAAAATGAAAAAGTGCTGTTAATTTTCAAAAGATTCGTCGACAAAACTCTGAAAACAAACCAAACTTTATGACCACTTGGATACAATTGCCAGCCGCGCTGGCCCAGGAAGATTGCGTGCGGTTCTTTAAGTTCTTACAACGTTAATTCAAACAAAGCCAGGTGAGCGCCAACGAATTTTGACCATTACGACAGATGTATCCAGGCATTCAACGATAATTCGTAAACTCAAGTATCAAAAAATTTCGAAAAGAAAAGTTTCAGGGAAACACAGGTAGCAGTAACAAATAACGACACTACAGTGCCCGCATCACAGTATAATTGTTCCTACATCAGTAGACTTCAATACAAATATCAGATAATTAATGGTACAGATTGCGAGTTATCATTAGTACGAATTTCAAATAATCATCGGTCGGTCTAGGGTTAATCATTTGCTCAAAGTTCAAATAATTACTAGTACAAATCGCAAGTACTTGTTAGTACACAGTTAGTGCTTATTGGTAAGAGCTTAAAATAACTATTGGCCAATTTGAGGTTAATTAGTAGTAGAAATTTCAAATAATTAGTGACCAATTTAAGGTGCACCTCAATAACATTCGTTTGTAAGGTCAAATGCTTACACAACAGTCCTAACAAAGATACAAACGTGATCCACAACAGTTTAAAATTAAATGTGGTCGCAATTAATTCGTGAAGCGAACTATACACTAGCAGCCGACGCCGATGCGCTCGGTTGCGCGGATAGCATTTTACGGCCAATGCTGAATCTATGAGTTTCGAGAGCCCTGGACTGGTTGCTGAAGAAAAGGGAGAACTCAAAATAGACTCATGGATGCTTTCGATAAGAATCGGCACAAACGGTTTCGAAAGAACTTACCCCAGATGAATTTGGGCCACGTGTCGCTGAATGACAGGTGAAGCGCATATAAAATCCGCCAACTAGGCACGGGAAACAACTTCTCTACGGAACTGCCCGGGCTACAACAAACCGCAACTTTCACGAACCAAAACTACCATATCTGTAAGCCCGTAATGCTGCAGGGCAATTTCAAAGACGCTACAACCAAGTCACTGTCATGGCATTCGACCAGTAGAAGAGACACGTTCAAACAAGAGCCAACATTTGAGTTACTTGGCTGTGCAGATAAGAGTTAAAGAAGGCCGTGAGTGCACGAAAATGCGAAAACCCGCACAACAGACATTAAAAATATAGACGACCCACACACCGAGCTTTGAAAGTAGTAGAAGAGCAATCTAAACTCAACAATGGATTGAATATCTGAAATATCTGATCCAAGAAAAGAAATATATATATTTCTACGTAATACACTAGGAATAATAACCAAAAACTTTGAGATAACAACTAAATCAGAAGAAGCATTGACATAATGATGATATCGGATAATTTTACACCGACATAATATTTCCAATGAACTTACAGAGATACAGCGGATATAGATTACCCTCTTGCTATCCTGAGTTACGCGATGTAATCTTGTTTCGCACTTTTACGTAAAATTTTTGCGTTTCCAGTGACGCAGGATCGTGCAACTATTTCCAAGTACCGAGTTCCCGAAGAACCCATTACCAGCTTTCGATAGCCCAAAAATTGATTCCAACTTACAGCAGCATCGAGTAACCGTTTCGCGCTGCGTGACGTCATATCTTCGAAGTGTCTTGTCAGCTACCGTCTGGAAATGTGCCAATGCAACTGTACGCTGTACCTGTAGGCAACGTTATAAAAATCACCAAATTGCCAGGTACACTTAAATGCATATTAGTATATGCAAGGAATTATTAAATATGCTTGTATCTCAAATGCATGGCCTAACGCAGAATTGGGGTCACCATTAACTGCGACTTTCTGTCTTTTGATAGTGTTTTCCTGGGGACTCAGTATTCTTGTGTAATTACCATTGACCTGTGCGCTGAATATTTGTAACTGAGTGCCGTATGAACGAGCAGCTAATCACTTTGTACCTTGGCGAGTGGCTGCCGTTTGGTTAGAAATTGTTGCTGTTTCACCTACGAATGAACACCTTATCGAATGAATCGTCTATGAATTGTTTATTGTTGTAACAAGTGTTCACTTGTGTTCTCGACTCGGAAAATAGCTGAACGTCATTGATCTCTAATAGATTTCATTTATAGACCTCAAAATTGATTGAATTCATTAATTAGAGTCCTTCAATTTTTATAAATAAGAGCACGTTCTTCAGGCGGATTATTTCAGGTGAATGTATTTATGTTAGGAAAGTTTCCTGCTAAACCCTTCTGTGTTTTTCTCTTATACAGGTAACCGTAAAGCGATCCACGTAAGTACCCCCTTTCATGGAGAGCCGTCTCACGCCAACTGCAATTGCTCGGGGATAACTCGTTGACTGACCTTGGCAGTGGCGCCCACCCAACTGAAACATGTATTACTGATATGTTTGGATCGTATTTTTAGCACAGCGGAACTATTGAGATCTGGCGACCCCCCTCTCTCCCAGTTGCTTGAGATAGTCGCGAGCCAACCGGAGGATTTTTGTGTCGTTGGCTTCCCAACGCCGTTACCTGTTCTAAAGTTTATTTAGACTGCAAAATTTATTCAATAAATCTTTGTAGTTTGGCGATCATTTCAGGCAAAGCACTAAGCATGTTGAGGAATTAAGGAAAGTTCCGGCTCGGCCACACCTTTAGGTTTGAAACTGGTTTCCCTCCACTGAGCGCAATTAACGCTATGAACTGTTAATATCATCGTTAACTCGGTTAAGTCAGAGTTTTGATTAAATTTTGAAGACAAGATGAGGATTCGGGTCTATAAATTGCAAATAGGTATGTTTTCTATTGGATTTTGTGTGAATCTGCGAATTATTACGACTAATTGTATATGCAACTGTAAAACGTTAAATTCAATCACAGTGGATTCGGACCAATTCTCCAACAAATAAATGAATAAACAAAACAGGTAAAATGTTACGTTGAAGTTCGTTTTCTCCAAGTAATTGCATTCAATAATATTAATTCTGTTATGTTGCTGTACGGTAGCTCTTAACATCGTATTCCAAATTGGCTACGTTTTATTATCTTTTTTATTATTTAATACTTCAGGTACGATTGGCAAATTTTATGTTGTCTATGTCAGTTGTCATTTGGAGGAACAATTAGGTCTAGATTATGTGGCATTTAAAAATTGTATGGAATTTCCCTCTATCTGCAACCTACATCTTTGTGATGGTTGACAGCTTGTCTCCTGAAACTTCGGCGTTGCACGGTAACTATTTTGGGAATGTTGTGTTTGGTGAATTACGAAGTACGAGTACGAAAATGTCATGCGCCACGGTGAAACAAAGGTCAAACGCTGTACAACAGTTAACTATTGAAAATCCTCTGTCGCCGTGACGAAGGAAAAACTGTCGATGTAAAGAATGGGTGTAAAAATTAATTTCTAATAGAATTCTGAGTAGAAGTCCCAAATAGTTGCTTTTGTACGAAACTGTTTGAAATTAATACAAAGCTTACATTAAGCAGTGGACAGTAAATAAGACTTGGTAAGACTCTTTAATTATCGCTACTGCTGTCTACAATTTTTTCAAACGTTATACATTTCTATGAAGCTTATTTAGAAGTGTCGCATGGTATGTTTCGTAGTGATACCGATTGTTAGTTGTAGTTTTAATTAATATTTTTTGTTTGTGTGTAGCGTATATTATTTAAAGTTTAGGATTCTCGTTGTAGTTTAAATTTATTTTTTAGTGGACTGTATCCTACTACTTGCGCCACTCCGATATTCTAACATGTGTTCCACTTTCCTAGAAATCCTAAAATCTTAGAACCCTCGAGTCCCGAAAAATTTCCTTCGTCCCTAAAAGTAATTAGTCTCTACCCGTCGAAGAACGAACATCTCGTGCTTGTTGTCGTCGGCTAATTCAATTTTTGTGCACATACATTGTTCTCTTCGTAAAGTACGTGTGTCTCTTGTACTGGGTGTTCGAATCCTCCCTTCAGCGTTACGAAACCACTCACCTCCGAGCCTATGTACCTGTACCTGGGAATGATTAAAGGTAGGTGACGCAATTTTGTTTGTTTATAGTCCACTTGTTTATTTGTATCGTCGCGTCGTAATTAATGATTCATTTACCGATAAAATATAATATTTTTAAGTAGAATTTCCAAAATTCGCAGAAAACTCAAGAAAAATATATGCTATCAATATTGCCTAACAACGTGGATCGATATATTTTATACTGACACCTACATAATAATATTTTTAGGCAGACATTTGAAAGCTATACTTTCAAAATGAATTGTTTTTGAATTGCCTCTACTACTGCTTATAAGATTTTTTCAGTTTTCTATTCTACTTCATATAGAATACTGGTTCCTATTCGCGACTTCCTAAAAATAGCCACCTATTTTATACGCTGTATCGAGATACGCCCTCCCGCTACGCAAAAATAACCCGAAATCTAAGCTTACGCGGCAATAGTGACAACAAGTCACGCTAGGTTCCGGTAAGCTTGGATCCTGGAGTGTATTATTATTTTTTGTCATTCCAGTTAATTACACGGCATATTTTAGGGGGCTGACGGGAAATTTATTATTTTCCGCGGGATTATAAATTAAAATTTCCAGCCCGACCTCGGTGCACTGGACGTGGCCCTCGGCGTCACGGAATTTAGTTGTTAAAGGGAAACCGTCACTTCTCACTATTCGCACTGCATGTGTTGCGGCGATAACGCAAAAATATGCTAATGGCCGCTTAGGCATATCTTTAATGGCGAAACGTGCGTCCCGACCTGCTTTTATTTATGGAAGAGTCTAATTGAGCGTCTTGACACTACTCGATTTATTTGGGCTTCTTAAAGCCATGCTACTAACTGTATACAAATTTGTTTAACTTCGGCGAACTTATCCCGTATGCAGGGAATTAGCTTGATAAAAGATATATCTTACAAGCGACTGCTGTTTCCTGCCCTATACCTTCTCTTACATGTTAAGTGTATTTATAATTTAAATTATAATGTTGCTTTATCCCTAGACGCTTTCTAGTTGTAGCGACAGCAACCCGAATTAATTATGGATACCGATGAATGTGTTAATGTATATTTGTAAGGTAATCTTGATACATGAGAACTGCACGGCATGGTATTAATGACTTTCTTACAGGATTTGTTTTCTTTGTAGTTTTATTAGAATTTTGACCCTGCATTCAGTGTACTCTACAACGTTTACGTGCGTTCTTGAGTACACTAGCGTTGTGACGACTGACAACTATCCATGATTTTTTAAATTTTTACAGGCAGCTTGGACTGTGAGTCAGTAGTAAGTCCTGCACTAATTTGTCTTTGAGCACAGAGAAATAATAACTAACTTGCTAAGCGTCTTGCATATGAAACGTTCGTTACCTCTGGCTTCACGAGAAAAATCCGAAACATTATTGTAGCAATTATAGGAAGGCACTCTTCAAGCAAGAAAATGAAACAGGACGAAAAGGCTACAGTGAAAATACAGAAAAGCAACCAATGAAACACCAAATTAAAGCTGACCATGTGCCATCGAACCCGAAACGCGAATTGCAATAAAAATTTACGTATAGGATTTTTTAAGGCTTATGTTTGTGGCACGCAATAATTACATGTCGACCATGTTCTGTCGTAAAATAAATTATCATTTTAGTTTCTTATCAGCGACATCGCGTCGCGCCTGATGATATATTTGACTAGGGAAGGCTGTATTTATAGCTAAAAATAATATTTTAAATATTTTTAGAGCTTCAGCAAGCTTTTCTTTAGCAAAATGAATCAATTTTGAATTCTGATATATTTTAAGTAGCAACAACAAGTTTAAGAACTAGTTTAACTCCTGTCATGTTGATATAGCCATAGGACTTCGAATTTCATGTTCAGGTTATGAGCGTTTGAAATTAATTAATTAATATAAAAGTGCTGTATTTGCATTTAGATTGTGTCACCTTATTCAGAAATACTAGTGACTAGTAATATTTGAAGTTGTAGTGAATTTAGTGTTTTAACGTTGCAAGCAAACCGAATTGTTTTGAAATCTCACGTTACGTT
The DNA here is from genome assembly GCA_940337035.1 of Agriotes lineatus. Lineage (NCBI taxonomy): Eukaryota > Metazoa > Arthropoda > Insecta > Coleoptera > Elateridae > Agriotes > Agriotes lineatus. The sequence continues at coordinate 122,870,398 of OW679199.1, forward strand.
GCACTAATGCTGTAGCTTACGACAATTTACTTCCTTTTCATCTACACCAGTTCTAACCATAGCTAAGTTACTTTGAATTGAATCAGGAAATTAGCTTCTTATAATATGTTAGTTATTTCATATGGGGCACGAGACTGCTACTATCAGATTTAAATTTTCTATACGTTTTCGCCAGTAGTATTAAATGGGTTGGCTATACAAGTATTACGTGATCATGTGATCTTCAATATTCTTCCATAACTTTATATATCAGAACTGTATAGTATATATGTAAAATACAGCACGTTCTAGATACCGAGCATTGCAATTTGTTTATTAGAATGGTTTCAGTTCCATTTGTTTGGCTGTTTTCCTGCTGAGATCCGGAGACTCTACCCGGTTTATCTGATTTAAAGGGGGTTCGAAGATTTATATGGCCGAGAAGAGTCCGGGGTCAGCTTATGGTAATTGGCATGTTATTAAGGATTCTCAGTCCTCCCTGTCATTAACGGATTAACAACCCACCAAAACGGATAAGAAACCAGAAAATTCAGTTAGATCGATCTTTAGTTTAGTTACTGTTTGATAGAGTGCATTGATGTCAATTTAACGTATTTGAAAGGACTGTTTTCTACTTGTGTAGTGAGTGTGTACGTAGTAAGTGGGTGACGCCTACAAATTTTCATCTTTCAACTTTTGCGGTTATTGAGACCCTTTGTTTTTGTTATTTTCACTCCCTCTATGAATGAAATTGCAAAAAAGTCTTTAAAATATTTCTAAAGATATTAAAAATACCCCTATATGTTCTAACTCAACAACCGCAAGCGATACGAAGGGTTTCATAATTTGCCCCAAATCCACATTCACACCTTTAGGAGTTGATTACTGTTACCCCTTATAATACAATAATTAAACCATATAATAACACAATGCCCCAGTGCTAATAAACAATAAATGAATCTCTATCACCGAAAGAGGTACCTTGGGAGTATACGCTCGCGGCAGCTCAAGCCGCAGATAGGATTGGGTTCCAAAGAACACTAAGATTACCTGATATTGCAGGTTCAAGAAGGACGCGACGCCGTTGTCCAGCTTCGGTAATAATACTCCCTGATGAAACTCGTAACGGCGAACCTAAACAGCTCAATAATAACAGAGACTCGATGCAGCAGTAAATAAAAGGCCAGAGGACATTACTTCACATATGATTGAAAACGTGGTTCAACAAATTTGATGCAGCCTGTACATTGTAAAAATAACATATAAGGGATTTTTTTTTGAGAAATCATATTACCAAGTCCTCCATGTGTTACTAACTTTTTGGAAAACGCTATATAGGTATATATGTATTGTTTGTAATTTTATTTATTTACCATTAGCTCTATTGTATGTTTTAAGACATTGTAGCATTCTGACACGTTAAATAAATGTTTTTTGTTCTTTTATTGATGCATTATCACCTAAGAGTATGCAGTGTGCAATATTATTGTTTTATTGAAAGGTATAGTTATACGGGCAAAGTTACGTTAACATATCATAAAACAATATCAGTTTGACATGTTTCTCATCTTGAACATCAAAATACAGCTATAAGTCATGCATTTTTCGTAGTTTTATTATCCATATTTATCACAACTACCTGAGATGGTGAGCTTCGGTCTCTATTCGGCCATCTCTCGGATCTACTCAGACATCATTAAAACGGATTAGAGGTCCGAACTATACTCGGTTTCTTCGGTTTTCCTTCTTGGTCTTGTGGCTGGGAGACAATCTATAACTTTTACTATCATTATTTCATAAATCATTCTTCTAACGTATCCTAGCCCTTATAATGTTCTTGCTTTAATTATACCGCAGCTGTCATAGTCATATTTCTGTATGACGTCATTAATTTTTATATGGGAGCTTGTTCTCATCTCAATAATTAATGTTTATTGTCTTTAATTAATGCTCAGGTTTTATCCGCATTTTCTAACTGCTCTGGTATTTAATTAGCATAAATGGCTTTATTTTCTAGTTGTCTACTTTGTACAGTTGTGGCAAAAAAATGGGACAGTTAAGTCTATTTTCGCGATTATTTCACCTTTTGTCAGTACATTTATATGCGGCATAATTACTTTGTCGCATTATTTCTAATTTGGAATTGTTTGGCAGATGTCAAATATTCAATATTGCAATATGACATTTAAATAAAACAAATTCAAGCAGGTTGAATTAAACAAAAATCTGTTATAAGAGTTGTCCCGTTTTTTATTGGTCGCAACTGTATGTATATGTTTTTCAATTTTCTGTATTTTAACTTCATTTGACGTTTAGACGGTGTATTGTAATCGTGAAAAAATCCCCTTCGGAGATTTGATCAGATCGTCACGTTTTACGGTCCCTAGTTAGAGAAAAACATGTTTTCTCAATTCCGTTTGTTTACTTGTCTGTTCGTATGTCTGTCTGACCGTCTATCTGCTGGCAGTAAGGCTCAAAAAGTATTTTTGTATTGATATTTTGCATGTGGATTACATGTCTACCTGGCTCGAAACCGAATATACTTTCGGTCAAATATATACAGGGTGTGCACTTAAAAAAGTAAATGTTGTCTATGTTTGATTTAATTCAGAAACAGATAAAAATAATATTTAGCACATGGATCAGGTGCTTAAGCTTGATGAAAATGGGATCAAATAAATACAAACTGAATATCATAAAAAAGACAGAAATGTGTAGCAATAGTTGGAGACCGCAGTCAGCTCAAACTTAAAAATGCGGCGACCGACGCGAACCGCACTCACAGCGGACAGCAATATGCAGCGATCGTTACAGGCGCACTTGCGAGGGAAGTTCCGTGTAAAGCCCTTAGGGCCAGTTCTACAATCCAAGGATATAGTTATCCCAGGAATAAATACCGTAGAAACGATTGTTGTAACAGAGAAAACTATGACAATTATACCTCGGATAGCTTATTCTAAGTATATACTTGCATTGTAGAATCGGCCCTTAACCGATTTTTATTTCACCACTAAGATATATTATTCTATTTAGTTTTTTCAATTTGTATGTTGTTGGTGTTTGCGTTACGTACCTGCATTATCTTTGTCTTCCTTTTATTCACTCCTGGGCTTAAATTTCTAGCGTTTTCTACTACTTCTAATAATAATAATAATAATAATAATAATAATAATAATAATAATTTTTATTTCCATTTGACGTATATAGCGTATAGGAAATTGTCAGTACTTGCATTAACATGTCAAAAATACATACACAGGTCCATATTATAAATATACAGTACAGATTAGATGCTATTGCAAAAAAAAATCTTTCAGAGAGTAGAAGCAGCGTTCTTTTAAGAATGCCTTTACTTTCACCTTAAAACTATTTAGGTTGGCTGATTTTTTAAGTGCCGGTGGCAAGTGGTTGTAGATTTTAATTGCTGTGGATACTTCTACTATCATATTTTCACAAACTTGTTATTGTTACATCCTCTCCACGTGTAATAGATTGTATTCCCTTTGCTTCTTTGTTATTGTTTTTAATGTTAAATTAAAAAGCACCTATTGTAGAAGGTGTATCTCCTTGTTTTACACCTATATTGAAGAGAAACTTCTACTTTAGCTTTGGTATCTTGTTATTTCGATTTGAAATACGTATGCCCCCACTGGTTTAATGGCAGCGGCAAGATGTATTTCGGGATTAACGTGTGGAAAGGTTCGCGAGTAGAACTCGTTTAAGAAACCCGACAGCTACCAGTAAGTTAAGAGAGTGCGGTTCTCGGCGTTTTCGTTTGGACTCCGATGTACACATTTAACGGCCTTGTAACACATTAGGAATTTTTAGTTTTGCAGGCATAACATATAACATATTTTGAAGTTTTATTTACGTCCCGTTGGTGTATCAAGAAACCTCATTTTCGATCTAGGATTGGCTAGAGCAAGCATTTGAACCCGCACCATTGCTTCTTCTTAAATTCGTGTCGTACTCAAGCGCTGCCGGCTTCTTAGGGACGTCAGTAGTTAAGCTATGAGAGTTCTGGGGCGCCCCGCCCCTTTTTCCCCTTCCACCAGTGCCGGCCCCGCCTCCCAGCGTGTGATTGGTTGTGTCGAGGTTCGGTCTCATGTTTGCGTGTTGTTGTGATTGGTTGGTTGTCGGCCATTATGGTAAAGATGGCGTCGTCGTTGCGTTTTGTGATTGGTCTGGTTGTGCGATTGGTTGTCGTCGGCGGCCATTTTTTTAGATCCCGCCCTTCGGGTAGTGGTTGGTTGTGCCCACCTCTTTGCATATCCCCTCCCCCTGCCTTGGTCCGGACTGACCGCGGCGCACTGCCGGCCGATGTCCTTTCAGCTGGCATCGATTTGCCGCTGATGGTCAGTATTATCGATTAATTTTGCGATTGATTCGATTTGCGATGGCGTAGGGTTCGTGTTGCGTTTTTGCAATCCTGCTCGCTAAATTTTTGCGATTGTTCGAATTTGCTGTGTCCATTTTAGCTGGTCATTATCTAAGCCTTATACAGCGAATTTATTATAACGCGCAATGTGGCATTCTCGCTTCCATAAGGGTTTGATTGTTAGTATTGGCTTCTACGCCACGCCGTGTGTAAATGCGCTTATTTTAAAATGCAATATATGAGCCGTAATTGTATGAATTCATAATTTAAAATCGTGTTGCGGCATGTCGCAGAGGGATAAATATCAGGTTGTGAACAGTTGCGTCCGGCACACCTGCATCCGGATCGTAAATCTCGTCCGATAACATCGTGCAGCTGCATCCGGAGCATGCCGTAAATCTCACCCTAAAATCGTGCTACAACATGTCTGTGTAGGGGCTGTGAGCAGCTGCATGCACACCTGCAACCGGATCGTAAATCTAACCCCATAACACCTGACATCTGCATCCGGCGCACCTGCATGTCATAAATCTCGCCCGATAACATCGCGCAGCTGCATCCGGCCCGGCGCACCTGTATTCGGATCGTAGATCTCACCCCATAACACCTGCTTTTATGAATTAATTATTTTCAATCGTGCTGCAACATGTCGTTCCAGGCCTGTGAAGGGGCTGTAAACAGCTGCATCCGGCGCGCATCTAGCTTGGATATGGGGCGTGTGATGGGGGAAAATATATATATATAGCATTCACTGTAACAAATTTCTACTGCAAATTCTGTAACTTACGTGCCCGATCAAACTTTTAGCCATTAGCTTCAGTTCTCCGAAATTTCAGTCATCGAAGAATAACAAAATTGCTACAGTGCGTCGAAATTCGGCTGTGATAGTGTATCAAGAATCCAAAAGTGCCGACAATTGCAAGCTACTATCCGCTCTTACAAAGCTGTTCTCTGCGAGTAGCGATTAATCAAATTTAAAATGGATCTAAACAAATTGAATAATGTTAGCGTCATTTCCCGGAAGGTGAAGCTGCAGGCTGGAGAGTTGGAATTAAACAGAAAATACCGCATTTTAAAACTGAAGTCGGGATTTGCCAAACAAGGCGGCTTCAAATTTATTTTATGCGAATTGGAGCATGGCACCCTGTTTTTACCGAAAAGACTAGTAGATGCCCTCACGGAAGATGATATAACATCTCTGAACAAAAGGCGGCTGTACCTGGTGTTTTTGGGGCTCGAGCAGGTTGGAAAACAATTCCCAACCCCGTCACTGACATTTGTAGAAGACGGCGCGCAGCTTAATAGCGACTCCCAAAGTGAAGTCTTCGAAAGTGAAGAAACGGCTGTAGAAATTTCTCGAGAGCCTTTGGAAAACATGTAAATATTTTTTAATTTTTTTTTTTTGCATTTGCTTTGCATTAGTAAATAGTTGTTCGGTACTTGTAGAGAAGCTATTTTAAAATTATTGGAAATATTCGATTAGAATTCAAACCATTTTAAATATTGTTAAATTTGCGGCGAAACTAGATTAAAATAAATTTAACTATGAATTCTAACGTAACAAGTGATTGAACTAAAACAAAAAACATTCTTAACTATAAAAATGTATATCTAATTTTTAAAATTATACAGATTGGAAGGCAATTCCCAAACCACACCGCCGGCACAGCTGAAATTTGCCGAAAACTTGAGCGAGGGGGCGGATGAGGGACAAGGCAAATCGGGATAGAAAAATTCCGACGAGTTTCTACAACAAATTCTTCATCGTGTGTGCAAGTCAAATAAAACAAACAATAATGCAATTTAAGTTAATAATGCTAAATTGTTCCATTTAAGGAGATGTAGATTAATATAAATTTATTAACTGATCGTTTGAATTATTTAACATTGCAAAATTTCACAAAACCTGACCCTGCTCCATATAATCTAAAGGATTCAACTATAAGTTACGCTATTTAAAATAATTTTTACGAGTGTCTATTTATTTATTTTATTTGAAGAATTATGTGGAATACTTAATTTAGCGCTATTGAAATGTAATTTACGTTTAAGAAAATAAATGATCTATTAAGTTAATTTCTTGCTTTATTTCCTATGCTTGCAAGCAGCCGCCAACGTAGCAAGTTTCTACAACAAGTTCTTCATCGTGTGTGCAAGTCAAATAAAACAAACAATAATGCAATTCAAGTTAATAATGCTAAATGCAATTCAAGTTAATAGCGCTAAATTGTTCTATTTAAGGAGATGTAGATTAATATAAATTTATTAACTGATCGTTTGAATTATTTAACATTGCAAAATTTCACAAAACCTGACCCTGCTGCATATAATCTAAAGGATTCAACTATAAGTTACGCTATTTAAAATCATTTTTACGAATGTCTATTTATTTATTTTATTTGAAGAATTATGTGGAATACTTAATTTAGCGCTATTGAAATGCAATTTACGTTAAGAACATAAATGATCTATTAAGTTAATTTCTTGCTTTATTTCCTATGTCTGCAAGTAGCCGCCAACGTAGCAAGTTTCTACAACAAGTTCTTCATCGTGCGTGCAAGTCAAATAAAACAAACAATAATGCAATTCAAGTTAATAATGCTAAATTGTTCCATTTAAGGAGATGTAGATTAACATAAATTTATTAACATATGATACAATACAATTATTGCTATGTTAATACAATATAAAACATATACGCAAATATAGAAGGAGTAGATTAAAATGCATTATTTGCAATTATAAATCGCTGCGACAAGTTTTGGATTAAAATTTCTGCAGCAAGTGTTCGACCAAACAAACAAGACTTATTTAAAATGCGCTAAATGTACAAATAATTTCTGCGAAAAACGTTTAAATTAACGCACGAATTTATAACATGAGCACTTATATTTTATTAAACAGTCAATCTTAAAAAATGCTTTTAAATAATGCACCTTGAGCGTTATCAACTTGCGGCCAATTGCTGATCTCTTGCTTTTTGTTTGCACGCATACTACCTATTTGCAATCGATTATTGATTTGGCTGCCTCAGCAGCGAGCGAACGAAAATCGGTCTAGCCCGCTGTAATCATCATCGTAACATATTTTTATTATTATTATTATTATTAACCTCCTAGGCTCGATATACTTCAAAATGTAGCCATGTTTATAATAAGACGTAGCATAGAACAATTCAAATGGATCCGATGCACAAACACCTGGGCATATCGTAGCCATCCGAAAAGGCATCTGATTAACCTTTAGATTTAGAAGAAACAATAAAGATGTATAAGAAGTTGTTATACTTTCAATGAAATCGCATACTACCTTTCCAGCCTCAATATTCAACGCATAGCAGTCACCCTCGGCGCTCTACCATTTTAGGCTAGATACTAGTAGGCTTGAAATGTAATTTACGTTTAAGAAAATAAATGCTATATTAAGTTAATTTCTTATTTTATTTACTATACCTGCACGTTGGTGTCAACGTACATGCCAACCAGTCAGCACTTCAACTCTTATATTAATATAATAATTCGCGTAGCATGCATACACATACACACGCATAGAATAAAAATACAAAATTGTTTTAGAAATTTATTTTCAAAATGCAATACAATTATTAAAATGCAACTATAGAGGTAGAATGTAAGTACACGCACAAATATAGAAAGTGCATATTAGAAAATATATTTGCAAAAATAAGTATAAAATTAGCGCATTTCACACGCATAGAATAAAATACAAAATTGTTTTTATAAATTTATTTTCAAAATGCAATACAATTATTAAAATGTAACTATAGAGGTAGAATATAAGTACACACACAAATATAGGAAGTACATATTAGAAAATATATTTGCAAAAATAAGTATAAAATTATCGCATTTCGCTAGGCGCAGATTCATATGCATTAATTTTTAAATACAAAATTGATTTTATAAATTTATTGGCAAATACAATGCAATTATTGAAATGTAACTATAAAGCTGGAATATAAGCCCATACACAAATAAAATTAATTAATTTCGCTAGACGTATGCATTTATTATCATATGATCCAAGCATTGATCATTTACACAATTCTTCGACAATTTTGTAATGAACCCAAGGCAATGTGGTATAACAAATTTCTACTGCAAGTTCTGTAACTTACGCGTCAGTCATTTGCTTCTGCTCTCCGAAAAATTTATTGGCAAATACAATGCAATTATTGAAATGTAACTATAAAGCTGGAATATAAGCCCATACACAAATAAAATTAATTAATTTCACTAAACGTATGCATTTATTATTATATGATCCAAGCATTGATCATTTACACAATTCTTCGGCAATTTTGTAATGGGCCCAAGGCAATGCGGTATAACAAATTTCGACTGCAAGTTCTGTAACTTACGCGTCGGTCAAACTTTTAGCCATTTGCTTCTGCTTTTATGTTTATTTTCAAAATGCAATACAATTGTTAAAATGTAACTATAGAGTTAGAATATAAGTACACGCAGATTAATATGCATTTTATTATCATACGATCCAGTATTGTAAATAATTTATTTTAAAATACAAAATTGATTTTATAAATGTATTGGCAAATACAGTGCAATTATTGAAATGTAACTATAAAGCTGGAATATAAGTCCATACACAAATAAAATTAATTTATTTCACTAGGCGTATGCATTTATTATCATATGATCCAAGCATTGATCATTTACACAATTCTTCGGCAATTTTGTAATGAGCTCAAGGCAATGTGGTATAACAAATTTCTACTACAAGTTCTGTAACCTACGCGTCGGTCCTTTGCTTCTGTTCTCCAAAATTTCAAACATCGAACAATAAAAAAACATTTATAACAGCCAATTGTTAAACATAACTATAGAGTTAGAATATAAGTACATTTACAAATATAGAAGGCGCATATTAGAAAATATATTTTGCAAAATAAGTATAAAATTAGCGCATTTCGCTAGATGCGGATTAATATGCATTTTATTATCATACGATCCAGTATTGATAATAATTTATTTTAAAATACAAAATTGATTTTATAAACTTATTGGCAAATACAATGCAATTATTGAAATGTAGCTATAATGCTGGAATATTGACAAATGGGAATTATATTTGACAAATAGTGAAACACAATTGATGTACGGTGAAAAGCAATCGGAAAACTCTGTATTTAAGGTTAAATTTATTTTAATCTAGTTTCCCGCAAATTTTGTAATATTTCAAAAGACGTTTTGAGGTCTGATCTAATACTCGCATTAACCCTAAGATAATACTTGCGAATTTCTTTTAAATGCCATAAAATTATTTGAGGCAACTCAGCGTCGGTAAAATAAGAATGAAATTCTTGCAATAAGAGAACACGTTCGGCTGTTTTAGTAGCATGCAAATCAAATCTAGTTTCTCGTAATTTTAGCAATATTTTAAATGCATTTTTGAGTTCTGCTCTAATGTTGCTATGAACTTGAACATAATGCTCACGAATGTCTCTTAATCGATCGGAAATTAGTTGAGCTAAATAGTCGTCAGAATAATTTGCGAGAGTTTCTCGCATGAAGGCGACAAGATCCACTGTTATAATAGCATCAAAAACGATAGCATTAAAAACGCTACATTCGTCAGTGCAGCTTTTAGATAGTTGAGCAACTCCGCCAGAAGTCGACTGTTTGCCAAAATACCAATGTATGCGACCGTTGCATTTTTCTACACGCCGATCTATGTCTATGTTTAACTCGGGGGAATTATGCGCCATTACAGCAATGAAATAAAATTTAGCAAAATTTTTATATAAATTTCTAAATGTAACTACTTACTAATAAAAGTAAATACACAGAAATTAAAAATATTTACGTATTTTCGCAGCCTCGAGCAGATATATTCCTCAGCGTCAGAATTTTTCTACACCGATTTGCCTTTTTTTCCTCTTCCGTCCTCTCGCTCTCAAGCCTTCGGCAAATTTCAGCTGCGCCACGGCGTGGTTGGGGATTGTTTTCCAGTCTGTATAATTTAAAAAATTAAATATACATTTTTATAGTTAAGAACGCTAGTTACGCTAGAATTCATAGTTAAATTTATTTTAATGTTTAAAATGGTTTGAATTCTAATCGAATATTTTCAATAATAGCTTCTCCACAAGTAGCGAGCGCTGCTTTTTTTTTTTTTTTTGCAAAACTTTCTCTAAAAATTATGCCGCACAATAAAAATATACTTGCTACTTGCGCTCGACTCCTAGCATGCACACTACTTACTCTAACACAAAGTAAAACTAAAATTAAAAATATTTACGCACATATTCCTCAGCGTCAGAATTTTTCTACCCGATTTGCATTTTTTCCTCTTTCGTCCCTCGCTCAAGCCTTCGGAAAATTTCAGCTGCACCGCGGTGTGATTCGCCGACAGCTGTGGACACTTTTGGCTTCTTGACACGTTATCAGGACAGAATGTCGACGCGCTGTAGTAATTTTATTCTTGGGAGAACCGAAGCAAATGACCGGCACGTTAGTTACAGAATTTGCAGTAGCAATTTACCACAGTGAATAATATATATATATTTTCCCCCACACACACACACACAGGTCCAGTTAGGTGCACCCTTCGGTTCGACTTTTTTATCCTACACCTGATCCACGTAATAAAATATGCAAGATACGGTGGTTAAATCTCGCGATTCGCGGCAGCCGGATGTATATATTTACACTAGAAAAGGGTGATATTTATTTAGGAGAAAAGATTGCTGGAGATATTAATTAGCCTCTGCATGCATGCTCGAATCGAGATGCGCGATAATCGATGTCAACTGCGGTTGATCCATGAAGTAGAATATATTTCCGACTTATTTATTCAATCGATGGTAGAAACGGATGCAAGGTGTTTACACCCCCATTCACAAGCCTGACCCCTGTTATTTATACCTCGAAGAGGCGCATTAACACATCCCGATTTCAAATAATTCAAAATTCATGCAGGGAGTTTATTATAACGTACACTATGTGTAAATGCGCTTTATTTTAAAATACAATATGGAAACGCTGCTGTGTATATTAAAAAAAAAAAAAAGACATAAAGCATGCCCCATAAGTAGCCGAACTAAATTAAACAGCAGATGTTTCAGTAACAGCAGAAATTTCAAAACCAATTTTATTTATATTTTCAAACGTTATCCGCATTTATTTTCGCTACTACTCCAACATGTATTGCAAATATCTTTAAACGTTAGAAATGTCATATCCTGTAGAACATTAATAAAATGTTTATTTTCTAATTAATGATTACATATTTACACGGTTATTAGCAGGAGTTAAAAAACGTGCAAAAATAACAATGTGTCAGGGCAGTTTAATTTTTTTTTTAGCCTATCCAAACCATCGACAGCTAAATACATTTAATGTCATAAGTACGACTGAACTTCCAATGTTATAGTAAATTTAAAAGTGGTTTGCTATATTTAATCAGAAATATATAGCAAACCGCTGTTACAATAGAAAATTAATCAACATACACCACTGGCATTAGCTAATTAATATTAATTGTACCGATATACAATGATTTCATTATTTCGGCATGCACTTTACTTAATCGCTATGCAGCTAAACTTACAATTAGTCTCTTATACATACTACACACTGGAAACATTCTGAAACTCTCATGGCATGTGACAAAATAATTTGGGCACGGCATTAATTAAGGAATTTAGGCACCTAATCGAAACAATTTATATTTAACAATGAGTTGAACATGAAGCTTCAAGGCGCAAATAAAACAATTATTGTGTTATGATAGATCTCATTCGCGCTTTCGAGGCTAAACTGCAAGTTTTCCGCAATCTTGAAAAAAAAAAGAACTTCCAATGTTATAGTAAATTTAAAAGTGGTTTGCTATATTTAATCAGAAATATATTAGAAAATATATTTTGCAAAATAAGTATAAAATTAGCGCATTTCGCTAGACGCAGATTAATATACATTTTATTATCATACGATCCAGTATTGATAATAATTTATTTTAAAATACAAAATTGATTTTATAAATTTATTGGCAAATACAGTGCAATTATTGAAATGTAGCTATAATGCTGGAATATTGACAAATGGGAATTACATTTGACAAATAGTGAAACGCAATTGATGCACGGTGAAAAGCAATCGGAAAACTCTGTATTTAAGGTTAAATTTATTTTAATCTAGTTTCCCGCAAATTTTGTAATATTTCAAAAGACGTTTTGAGGACTGATCTAATACTCGCATTAACCCTAAGATAATACTTGCGAATTTCTTTTAAATGCCATAAAATTATTTGAGGTAACTCAGCGTCTGCAAAATAAGAATGAAATTCTTGCAATAAGAGAACACGTTCGGCTGTTTTAGTTCTCTGTTATACCTATACATACCCTTATTAACATTATGTAGTTGCGAATCGGAATGGATATTCTAGCCTTATATCTACGGTGGAATCTTTCAAAGATTCTTGCTGTTTAGAACAATCTATTACGAATATTGGGTAAGTTTTGTAGTCGCTGTAATTAAACAAACGCTTATTCGGCTCTTTTCCATACTGAAGAGTTTAATTCGGTAATTAATTCTTCAATCAAAATATTGCCATCGAGATTTTTAGTTCAAAGAATTATCGGAAACACTGAAGTTTATTATGTATCCTGATGTGACTTCACTTGTTAAACTGAACTTGGCCAAATTTGATTGGTTGGAAATTGGAGAAACTGAAATGCAGCTGATTGATTTCCAGTCTAGTTCAATATGGATTCAAAAATGCATCGAAACAAGGAAAGAGTTGGAATTAGATGAAATAGAAAGTCTATCTGTATCAAGTAATATGAGTAAAAATGCCAATATCAAAATTATTAAAACGTAGAATTTAATTCCAGACGCATTTAGCTGTCTGAAGAAGCTGGCTTTTGTTACCTTAACAGTATTTTCATCTACCTATGCCTGCGAGTAATTATTTTCAGAAATGAATAACATTAAAGACTCGCTTAGAAGCCGTTTGTCAGATGACTCCAGTTCAGCTTGCATTCTGCTAAAAGTAGCGAAGTATGAAGCTAATATAAATTATTTAGCATCTAATTTGCAACCGCGGAAGTCGCACTAATTTTTCTTTCATTTAAATAAACATAACGTTACTATTGCTGCACAAAATATATATTTTTGGCTGCAAATAAAAAGTGTTAAATTGATAGTATTTAGTTTTATATTTTCTCCATTTAATCGCTAAGTCAAGATTGTTTGATGGTACGTCATGACCTCATTAAACGTTTCTTTAGAAAAATGGTGCGTAGATGAATAAAGGTCCGCCGCCCCTGTTCTAGCCTTATATCTACGGTGGAATCTTTCTTATTAAATGTTTGGACGTTCGCGCATAGGGTCGGCTAAGATAAAATACGTCAGCGCTGCCATACGATTTAAAATATAAAAAATGCAGGTGTTATGCTGTGAGATGTTGCGAGATGCACGGCAGCGGGAAGTGCATATTTTTACTCAAGATGAGGGTTACCTTGCTGAGAGAGATAAATATCAGGCTCCCAAAGCGGAAATCCGACCGACTATGCATTCAAGCGTGACCGATCTAAAAGTGCATCTCGATTTTGATAGCAGCGATTATGTGCCAGCATTTCTAAATTACAGCCGTTTCCGCGAAAAGTGCTATGGAAAAGAGCCGAATAAGCGTTTGTTTAATTACAGCGACTACAAAACTTACCCAATATTCGTAATAGATTGTTCTAAACAGCAAGAATCTTTGAAAGATTCCACCGTAGATATAAGGCTAGAATATCCATTCCGATTCGCAACTACATAATGTTAATAAGGGTATGTATAGGTATAACAGAGAACTAAAACAGCCGAACGTGTTCTCTTATTGCAAGAATTTCATTCTTATTTTGCAGACGCTGAGTTACCTCAAATAATTTTATGGCATTTAAAAGAAATTCGCAAGTATTATCTTAGGGTTAATGCGAGTATTAGATCAGTCCTCAAAACGTCTTTTGAAATATTACAAAATTTGCGGGAAACTAGATTAAAATAAATTTAACCTTAAATACAGAGTTTTCCGATTGCTTTTCACCGTGCATCAATTGCGTTTCACTATTTGTCAAATGTAATTCCCATTTGTCAATATTCCAGCATTATAGCTACATTTCAATAATTGCACTGTATTTGCCAATAAATTTATAAAATCAATTTTGTATTTTAAAATAAATTATTATCAATACTGGATCGTATGATAATAAAATGTATATTAATCTGCGTCTAGCGAAATGCGCTAATTTTATACTTATTTTGCAAAATATATTTTCTAATATATTTCTGATTAAATATAGCAAACCACTTTTAAATTTACTATAACATTGGAAGTTCTTTTTTTTTTCAAGATTGCGGAAAACTTGCAGTTTAGCCTCGAAAGCGCGAATGAGATCTATCATAACACAATAATTGTTTTATTTGCGCCTTGAAGCTTCATGTTCAACTCATTGTTAAATATAAATTGTTTCGATTAGGTGCCTAAATTCCTTAATTAATGCCGTGCCCAAATTATTTTGTCACATGCCATGAGAGTTTCAGAATGTTTCCAGTGTGTAGTATGTATAAGAGACTAATTGTAAGTTTAGCTGCATAGCGATTAAGTAAAGTGCATGCCGAAATAATGAAATCATTGTATATCGGTACAATTAATATTAATTAGCTAATGCCAGTGGTGTATGTTGATTAATTTTCTATTGTAACAGCGGTTTGCTATATATTTCTGATTAAATATAGCAAACCACTTTTAAATTTACTATAACATTGGAAGTTCAGTCGTACTTATGACATTAAATGTATTTAGCTGTCGATGGTTTGGATAGGCTAAAAAAAAAATTAAACTGCCCTGACACATTGTTATTTTTGCACGTTTTTTAACTCCTGCTAATAACCGTGTAAATATGTAATCATTAATTAGAAAATAAACATTTTATTAATGTTCTACAGGATATGACATTTCTAACGTTTAAAGATATTTGCAATACATGTTGGAGTAGTAGCGAAAATAAATGCGGATAACGTTTGAAAATATAAATAAAATTGGTTTTGAAATTTCTGCTGTTACTGAAACATCTGCTGTTTAATTTAGTTCGGCTACTTATGGGGCATGCTTTATGTCTTTTTTTTTTTTTTTAATATACACAGCAGCGTTTCCATATTGTATTTTAAAATAAAGCGCATTTACACATAGTGTACGTTATAATAAACTCCCTGCATGAATTTTGAATTATTTGAAATCGGGATGTGTTAATGCGCCTCTTCGAGGTATAAATAACAGGGGTCAGGCTTGTGAATGGGGGTGTAAACACCTTGCATCCGTTTCTACCATCGATTGAATAAATAAGTCGGAAATATATTCTACTTCATGGATCAACCGCAGTTGACATCGATTATCGCGCATCTCGATTCGAGCATGCATGCAGAGGCTAATTAATATCTCCAGCAATCTTTTCTCCTAAATAAATATCACCCTTTTCTAGTGTAAATATATACATCCGGCTGCCGCGAATCGCGAGATTTAACCACCGTATCTTGCATATTTTATTACGTGGATCAGGTGTAGGATAAAAAAGTCGAACCGAAGGGTGCACCTAACTGGACCTGTGTGTGTGTGTGTGGGGGAAAATATATATATATTATTCACTGTGGTAAATTGCTACTGCAAATTCTGTAACTAACGTGCCGGTCATTTGCTTCGGTTCTCCCAAGAATAAAATTACTACAGCGCGTCGACATTCTGTCCTGATAACGTGTCAAGAAGCCAAAAGTGTCCACAGCTGTCGGCGAATCACACCGCGGTGCAGCTGAAATTTTCCGAAGGCTTGAGCGAGGGACGAAAGAGGAAAAAATGCAAATCGGGTAGAAAAATTCTGACGCTGAGGAATATGTGCGTAAATATTTTTAATTTTAGTTTTACTTTGTGTTAGAGTAAGTAGTGTGCATGCTAGGAGTCGAGCGCAAGTAGCAAGTATATTTTTATTGTGCGGCATAATTTTTAGAGAAAGTTTTGCAAAAAAAAAAAAAAAAAGCAGCGCTCGCTACTTGTGGAGAAGCTATTATTGAAAATATTCGATTAGAATTCAAACCATTTTAAACATTAAAATAAATTTAACTATGAATTCTAGCGTAACTAGCGTTCTTAACTATAAAAATGTATATTTAATTTTTTAAATTATACAGACTGGAAAACAATCCCCAACCACGCCGTGGCGCAGCTGAAATTTGCCGAAGGCTTGAGAGCGAGAGGACGGAAGAGGAAAAAAAGGCAAATCGGTGTAGAAAAATTCTGACGCTGAGGAATATATCTGCTCGAGGCTGCGAAAATACGTAAATATTTTTAATTTCTGTGTATTTACTTTTATTAGTAAGTAGTTACATTTAGAAATTTATATAAAAATTTTGCTAAATTTTATTTCATTGCTGTAATGGCGCATAATTCCCCCGAGTTAAACATAGACATAGATCGGCGTGTAGAAAAATGCAACGGTCGCATACATTGGTATTTTGGCAAACAGTCGACTTCTGGCGGAGTTGCTCAACTATCTAAAAGCTGCACTGACGAATGTAGCGTTTTTAATGCTATCGTTTTTGATGCTATTATAACAGTGGATCTTGTCGCCTTCATGCGAGAAACTCTCGCAAATTATTCTGACGACTATTTAGCTCAACTAATTTCCGATCGATTAAGAGACATTCGTGAGCATTATGTTCAAGTTCATAGCAACATTAGAGCAGAACTCAAAAATGCATTTAAAATATTGCTAAAATTACGAGAAACTAGATTTGATTTGCATGCTACTAAAACAGCCGAACGTGTTCTCTTATTGCAAGAATTTCATTCTTATTTTACCGACGCTGAGTTGCCTCAAATAATTTTATGGCATTTAAAAGAAATTCGCAAGTATTATCTTAGGGTTAATGCGAGTATTAGATCAGACCTCAAAACGTCTTTTGAAATATTACAAAATTTGCGGGAAACTAGATTAAAATAAATTTAACCTTAAATACAGAGTTTTCCGATTGCTTTTCACCGTACATCAATTGTGTTTCACTATTTGTCAAATATAATTCCCATTTGTCAATATTCCAGCATTATAGCTACATTTCAATAATTGCATTGTATTTGCCAATAAGTTTATAAAATCAATTTTGTATTTTAAAATAAATTATTATCAATACTGGATCGTATGATAATAAAATGCATATTAATCCGCATCTAGCGAAATGCGCTAATTTTATACTTATTTTGCAAAATATATTTTCTAATATGCGCCTTCTATATTTGTAAATGTACTTATATTCTAACTCTATAGTTATGTTTAACAATTGGCTGTTATAAATGTTTTTTTATTGTTCGATGTTTGAAATTTTGGAGAACAGAAGCAAAGGACCGACGCGTAGGTTACAGAACTTGTAGTAGAAATTTGTTATACCACATTGCCTTGAGCT
The DNA here is from genome assembly GCA_940337035.1 of Agriotes lineatus. NCBI lineage: Eukaryota > Metazoa > Arthropoda > Insecta > Coleoptera > Elateridae > Agriotes > Agriotes lineatus. Next base: position 122,888,227 of record OW679199.1, read on the forward strand.
CATTACAAAATTGCCGAAGAATTGTGTAATGATCAATGCTTGATCATATGATAATAAATGCATACGCCTAGTGAAATAAATTAATTTTATTTGTGTATGGGCTTATATTCCAGCTTTATAGTTACATTTCAATAATTGCACTGTATTTGCCAATACATTTATAAAATCAATTTGTATTTTAAATAAATTATTTACAATACTGGATCGTATGATAATAAAATGCATATTAATCTGCGTGTACTTATATTCTAACTCTATAGTTACATTTAACAATTGTATTGCATTTGGAAATAAACATAAAACAGAAGCAAATGGCTAAAAGTTTGACCGACGCGTAAGTTACAGACTTGCAGTCGAAATTTGTTATACCGCATTGCCTTGGGCCCATTACAAAATTGCCGAAGAATTGTGTAAATGATCAATGCTTGGATCATATAATAATAAATGCATACGTCTAGCGAAATTAATTAATTTTATTTGTGTATGGGCTTATATTCCAGCTTTATAGTTACATTTCAATAATTGCATTGTATTTGCCAATAAATTTTTCGGAGAGCAGAAGCAAATGACTGACGCGTAAGTTACAGAACTTGCAGTAGAAATTTGTTATACCACATTGCCTTGGGTTCATTACAAAATTGTCGAAGAATTGTGTAAATGATCAATGCTTGGATCATATGATAATAAATGCATACGTCTAGCGAAATTAATTAATTTTATTTGTGTATGGGCTTATATTCCAGCTTTATAGTTACATTTCAATAATTGCATTGTATTTGCCAATAAATTTATAAAATCAATTTTGTATTTTAAAATAAATTATTATCAATACTGGATCGTATGATAATAAAATGTATATTAATCTGCGTCTAGCGAAATGCGCTAATTTTATACTTATTTTGCAAAATATATTTTCTAATATATTTCTGATTAAATATAGCAAACCACTTTTAAATTTACTATAACATTGGAAGTTCTTTTTTTTTTCAAGATTGCGGAAAACTTGCAGTTTAGCCTCGAAAGCGCGAATGAGCGAAATGCGATAATTTTATACTTATTTTTGCAAATATATTTTCTAATATGTACTTCCTATATTTGTGTGTGTACTTATATTCTACCTCTATAGTTACATTTTAATAATTGTATTGCATTTTGAAAATAAATTTATAAAAACAATTTTGTATTTTATTCTATGCGTGTGAAATGCGCTAATTTTATACTTATTTTTGCAAATATATTTTCTAATATGCACTTTCTATATTTGTGCGTGTACTTACATTCTACCTCTATAGTTGCATTTTAATAATTGTATTGCATTTTGAAAATAAATTTCTAAAACAATTTTGTATTTTTATTCTATGCGTGTGTATGTGTATGCATGCTACGCGAATTATTATATTAATATAAGAGTTGAAGTGCTGACTGGTTGGCATGTACGTTGACACCAACGTGCAGGTATAGTAAATAAAATAAGAAATTAACTTAATATAGCATTTATTTTCTTAAACGTAAATTACATTTCAAGCCTACTAGTATCTAGCCTAAAATGGTAGAGCGCCGAGGGTGACTGCTATGCGTTGAATATTGAGGCTGGAAAGGTAGTATGCGATTTCATTGAAAGTATAACAACTTCTTATACATCTTTATTGTTTCTTCTAAATCTAAAGGTTAATCAGATGCCTTTTCGGATGGCTACGATATGCCCAGGTGTTTGTGCATCGGATCCATTTGAATTGTTCTATGCTACGTCTTATTATAAACATGGCTACATTTTGAAGTATATCGAGCCTAGGAGGTTAATAATAATAATAATAATAAAAATATGTTACGATGATGATTACAGCGGGCTAGACCGATTTTCGTTCGCTCGCTGCTGAGGCAGCCAAATCAATAATCGATTGCAAATAGGTAGTATGCGTGCAAACAAAAAGCAAGAGATCAGCAATTGGCCGCAAGTTGATAACGCTCAAGGTGCATTATTTAAAAGCATTTTTTAAGATTGACTGTTTAATAAAATATAAGTGCTCATGTTATAAATTCGTGCGTTAATTTAAACGTTTTTCGCAGAAATTATTTGTACATTTAGCGCATTTTAAATAAGTCTTGTTTGTTTGGTCGAACACTTGCTGCAGAAATTTTAATCCAAAACTTGTCGCAGCGATTTATAATTGCAAATAATGCATTTTAATCTACTCCTTCTATATTTGCGTATATGTTTTATATTGTATTAACATAGCAATAATTGTATTGTATCATATGTTAATAAATTTATGTTAATCTACATCTCCTTAAATGGAACAATTTAGCATTATTAACTTGAATTGCATTATTGTTTGTTTTATTTGACTTGCACGCACGATGAAGAACTTGTTGTAGAAACTTGCTACGTTGGCGGCTACTTGCAGACATAGGAAATAAAGCAAGAAATTAACTTAATAGATCATTTATGTTCTTAACGTAAATTGCATTTCAATAGCGCTAAATTAAGTATTCCACATAATTCTTCAAATAAAATAAATAAATAGACATTCGTAAAAATGATTTTAAATAGCGTAACTTATAGTTGAATCCTTTAGATTATATGCAGCAGGGTCAGGTTTTGTGAAATTTTGCAATGTTAAATAATTCAAACGATCAGTTAATAAATTTATATTAATCTACATCTCCTTAAATAGAACAATTTAGCGCTATTAACTTGAATTGCATTTAGCATTATTAACTTGAATTGCATTATTGTTTGTTTTATTTGACTTGCACACACGATGAAGAACTTGTTGTAGAAACTTGCTACGTTGGCGGCTGCTTGCAAGCATAGGAAATAAAGCAAGAAATTAACTTAATAGATCATTTATTTTCTTAAACGTAAATTACATTTCAATAGCGCTAAATTAAGTATTCCACATAATTCTTCAAATAAAATAAATAAATAGACACTCGTAAAAATTATTTTAAATAGCGTAACTTATAGTTGAATCCTTTAGATTATATGGAGCAGGGTCAGGTTTTGTGAAATTTTGCAATGTTAAATAATTCAAACGATCAGTTAATAAATTTATATTAATCTACATCTCCTTAAATGGAACAATTTAGCATTATTAACTTAAATTGCATTATTGTTTGTTTTATTTGACTTGCACACACGATGAAGAATTTGTTGTAGAAACTCGTCGGAATTTTTCTATCCCGATTTGCCTTGTCCCTCATCCGCCCCCTCGCTCAAGTTTTCGGCAAATTTCAGCTGTGCCGGCGGTGTGGTTTGGGAATTGCCTTCCAATCTGTATAATTTTAAAAATTAGATATACATTTTTATAGTTAAGAATGTTTTTTGTTTTAGTTCAATCACTTGTTACGTTAGAATTCATAGTTAAATTTATTTTAATCTAGTTTCGCCGCAAATTTAACAATATTTAAAATGGTTTGAATTCTAATCGAATATTTCCAATAATTTTAAAATAGCTTCTCTACAAGTACCGAACAACTATTTACTAATGCAAAGCAAATGCAAAAAAAAAAAATTAAAAAATATTTACATGTTTTCCAAAGGCTCTCGAGAAATTTCTACAGCCGTTTCTTCACTTTCGAAGACTTCACTTTGGGAGTCGCTATTAAGCTGCGCGCCGTCTTCTACAAATGTCAGTGACGGGGTTGGGAATTGTTTTCCAACCTGCTCGAGCCCCAAAAACACCAGGTACAGCCGCCTTTTGTTCAGAGATGTTATATCATCTTCCGTGAGGGCATCTACTAGTCTTTTCGGTAAAAACAGGGTGCCATGCTCCAATTCGCATAAAATAAATTTGAAGCCGCCTTGTTTGGCAAATCCCGACTTCAGTTTTAAAATGCGGTATTTTCTGTTTAATTCCAACTCTCCAGCCTGCAGCTTCACCTTCCGGGAAATGACGCTAACATTATTCAATTTGTTTAGATCCATTTTAAATTTGATTAATCGCTACTCGCAGAGAACAGCTTTGTAAGAGCGGATAGTAGCTTGCAATTGTCGGCACTTTTGGATTCTTGATACACTATCACAGCCGAATTTCGACGCACTGTAGCAATTTTGTTATTCTTCGATGACTGAAATTTCGGAGAACTGAAGCTAATGGCTAAAAGTTTGATCGGGCACGTAAGTTACAGAATTTGCAGTAGAAATTTGTTACAGTGAATGCTATATATATATATTTTCCCCCATCACACGCCCCATATCCAAGCTAGATGCGCGCCGGATGCAGCTGTTTACAGCCCCTTCACAGGCCTGGAACGACATGTTGCAGCACGATTGAAAATAATTAATTCATAAAAGCAGGTGTTATGGGGTGAGATCTACGATCCGAATACAGGTGCGCCGGGCCGGATGCAGCTGCGCGATGTTATCGGGCGAGATTTATGACATGCAGGTGCGCCGGATGCAGATGTCAGGTGTTATGGGGTTAGATTTACGATCCGGTTGCAGGTGTGCATGCAGCTGCTCACAGCCCCTACACAGACATGTTGTAGCACGATTTTAGGGTGAGATTTACGGCATGCTCCGGATGCAGCTGCACGATGTTATCGGACGAGATTTACGATCCGGATGCAGGTGTGCCGGACGCAACTGTTCACAACCTGATATTTATCCCTCTGCGACATGCCGCAACACGATTTTAAATTATGAATTCATACAATTACGGCTCATATATTGCATTTTAAAATAAGCGCATTTACACACGGCGTGGCGTAGAAGCCAATACTAACAATCAAACCCTTATGGAAGCGAGAATGCCACATTGCGCGTTATAATAAATTCGCTGTATAAGGCTTAGATAATGACCAGCTAAAATGGACACAGCAAATTCGAACAATCGCAAAAATTTAGCGAGCAGGATTGCAAAAACGCAACACGAACCCTACGCCATCGCAAATCGAATCAATCGCAAAATTAATCGATAATACTGACCATCAGCGGCAAATCGATGCCAGCTGAAAGGACATCGGCCGGCAGTGCGCCGCGGTCAGTCCGGACCAAGGCAGGGGGAGGGGATATGCAAAGAGGTGGGCACAACCAACCACTACCCGAAGGGCGGGATCTAAAAAAATGGCCGCCGACGACAACCAATCGCACAACCAGACCAATCACAAAACGCAACGACGACGCCATCTTTACCATAATGGCCGACAACCAACCAATCACAACAACACGCAAACATGAGACCGAACCTCGACACAACCAATCACACGCTGGGAGGCGGGGCCGGCACTGGTGGAAGGGGAAAAAGGGGCGGGGCGCCCCAGAACTCTCATAGCTTAACTACTGACGTCATCTTAATAGCGACGCCTACGCCAACCCAGTCCAGTAAAACAGTCTTATAAACGACGCTGTACACCGCTTGAGCTACAACTATCGTCTCGTTTTGGAAGCCCTTAGCTATTTGGAATCGGTGGCTGACTTGTCGTCAAGCCTTAATTGTATGCGGGCCCCAGCCTTCGCAGATGAGCCAGGAACGGGAATTGTATTTATCTTGTATGTTTAATGTAAAGGTATTATATTTCATCTAATTTGATTTCCTGTGCACCACGATTTTCAGGGAAGTAAGATACCTTCTTTTCAAAGAAAATGGAGGCCAGATAAGATCACATCGCGCGCGTTTGAACGCACATCTCACTAAACCCCGAAGAAGACTTTCCATGGTAGAATCTGCTCATTTACATTACCGGATGATGAGTACCATGGTGGCGCTTTACACAATAATTAAAGTTTTGTTCCCGTACCCGTACCCACTAGCTTCGACGCTAGGTCATAACCGGCTATTTATCTGTAACATGCTTCTTTGCAATTAATATGTAAAGGATAAGTAAGTGCCCGTGTGAAAGTAGTTTTTATATTGAGATTGTATCGTTGATTCTACTCCGTTTGTTTCTATTAATTTTAGATAATTTAATGTCTATTATTAATTAAGAACTTATAATTTCTTATGCTTTGAATGCAGATGTAGGAAAAGGGCGCTCAATACATATGATAAAGACTTTATTTAAACATTTGCATTTAAGCCTAGAAATATGTTCAGTTTAATAATGTGTGCACATAACAGAATTATGGAGACTAGGAAAATTATAGTGATAATTAGGAGTTAAATCGATCAGAGCAGGTGGGCAAGAGTGACAGATTGATTACTTGTGTATTCTAAGTATGTTAACTTATTTATTTATGGTCATTTGGTCATGGATCGCACCTGCAAAATTTTATAATTCCAAATATTAAATTAAAAGATAATATGTATAAACAGACGCCGAGTCGAAATGACAGTCTATCTTTGTTAGATTCTTTATTGCTCATTTCTGTAACTTATCGAGCAAATGCCCATATTCGCAATAAAGATACGAATGCAACCGGAGGTAGGCAAACGCGAAATTTATTATAAGAGTAAATCACCCACTTCGCGCGACACGGCCGAAACAAATATTAAAAGCGCAGTGCCCGACACATAAATTTCCATCCGCTTCTTTCAATGAAAAGTAATGTTTTCCAGAGCTGGAACTTGCAAAGATTACATTTGCAACACCGCCCGGGGCGCAGATAATTAGAATTTGAAATGCAAATCTATATGAATTATTTAGAGTCGGCTCGAGGCAAAAAAACCGCATTCATAACGCGCGAAATATGTAAAAGATAATGATCTTAAATTCAGGTGAAATTGCCTTAAAAGTTTCTGGACATTTACACCGCCGAGCGACTTCATTGTACACGCCCCATAAATTTTCGGGGTATGTGTTAAGCTGCAAGAATCCCCTCATACATAATGCTGTAATTTTCCTTGGGATATAAACTTTATATCGTTTATTCGGTCGTTTGGATTATTGCCACTATGTTCGAATCCTTCGCTTTGACATAGGGTTTCATTTCGACGCTCGTAATGGCAGTTATAATCTTACCGAGATTTTCATTTAGACACCTTTACAAGCTTCTGTTAAAATAATGCTGTTCCGAATTTTAAGAAGAAATGTTGCTTATAGTGAATATGCAGATTTGAATTACTTTAAAGAAATATTACAGAATTAGTTACTACACTGAATAACAAGTTACAGCGGATAATTTTCCAGTTAAGCATATTAAACTTGAATAAAACACTGCTGGAGGCTGTGGTTTGAATCTGATCACAATTCGTTAAAACCCCTTACCACACGAATATTTAACTCTCGCTAAATACGTATTTCGACAGCTAAGCTGTCATTTTCAATAGCCTTGGAAAGAAACTAAATACGACAAAGTTGGACGAAGATACGCCCTTCACCAATCACCCGTCAAAGTCAGCAGTCCTGCGCTTTCGAAAGCTATTTATACCGTCTAGCCCGGAGGGCGTGCTCTACGCGGCCAATCAGGTGTCACCTTCAATAGATCAGGAAGATAAAAACATCCCTTAATAAGTTTATAGTCTTTGCTAATCGATTCAGTGGTTTTAATTGTTCCATTACTCAGGTTTTCCGAAATTTAAATTTGCAAGCTGTTCCAATGAATTCTTTAGACTGTTCGTTTAAAGTGGCAATAGAACTTGCACGCAATGCCGGCAACGATATCTTCGAAAGGTGGTGATCTAAATTGAATTTTAAACGCTTATATAGAAAAGGCAGTTCGTCCTTATTAGGGATGTTTTTACCTAAAGGCTGACAAAGGTAATTAGATTGTTATATTGGATAAGCAGAACTACTTTGATGGAGTAGGTCATTGCTTAACAATGGATCCTTCAAAGAATTGAAAAAGACTCTCCTAATAAGCATGATTGTTAAAACACAGGATGTGATGAAATCCTTTCCCACACTTGTTACTCCAGGCCTTACATATAAGCTGACTCTCTCTAATCCAAAAATGCCAAAAATGTATTGTTTACCTAAGACATATAAATCAGGTAAAATAGTGAGACCTACTGTTTTTGGTATTAATTCTTCGACTTATCTAAATGGTTAACAAATAAATTTAGGAACCTGCCAAAATCTCAAAATATTTTTCCGTTCGAAAACTCGTTGGAGCTTATAAATAAAATTACAGATTTTGAACTTGGTCAAAGCGAGCTTCTTATTTCATTTGGGGTGTGTAGTTTGTTTTCAAGCGTACCAATCCCACAAACTATGACATATCTACGGGAATTACTTACAGATAATAATTTGGATTCAAACGAAACTGACGAGTTTGTTAGGTTAACTACCCATTGCATGTACCAGAACTGCTTTCAAGCAGATGGAAAATTCTATGAATAGCACGAAGACACAGCAATAGGAAACAGCATTTCTGCTTTCGTTGCCAACCTTTTTATGTTAAAATTCGAAACTGAATTTAAGAATAATGCAGAGTATTTTCCCAGGATTTGGTTCAGGTATGTGGACGACATTTTTGCTGTTTTTAATTTATCTAAATGTCGTATTGATAATTTCTTGAATCAGTTAAATTCTAAATTCCCTAGCATAAAATTTATATTTGAAGTGGAAAACGAAGGACAACTATAACATCTGGAACCCTTAGTAGTAAGACAAATATAATTTAGACTTTGATGTTTATAGAAAAGAAACCAATGTAAACAGATTGATTTTAGCGGATTCAAATCATTGTCTTCAACACAAAATGGCAGCTCTAAATTTCTCAGTGCATATACTGCTAACCTTTCCTTTAAACAAACATCGGTATAACACCGAAATTCAGACAATAACAAGCATCGTTGTGTATAATGGTTTCCATTCTAAAATTATCGACAATTCGATTGGGAAACAAAAAACAAAATTGCACGTTCAAAATTTCACATACTCTGGTCCGTCTTAACAGTCAAGGAGCCTACGATAGGTACATCATACAAATTCCGTTTCACCTGGCTACAAAGCGCCTAGAGAAAATTTGTAAAGAATCAGGCTAAAAAGTTGTTTACAGTTCAAACAACAATAATCGACATTTATGGGGGAATCCAAAAGACAAACCAAAAGATTTTTTTCTGGAATTTACGAAATTAAATGTTCCCATTGTGATTAAATATATTGGCAGTTTAGAGAATGCTCTCCGGCCCAGACAGTATAAATAGGTGTAGAATACGCAGGAGTGCTGACTTTTACGGGTGATTTGATGAAGAACTTATCTTCATCCAACTTTGTCGTGTCTAGTTTCTCTCCAAGGCTATTCAAAATGACAGCTTAGCTTATTTAGCGATTGTTAAATATTTGTGTGGTAAAGAGTTTTTGACGAATTTTGATATTAAGCTTGTACGTTTTTACACTGTATTTCTTCCCTTATTTATTGTTTTACTGAATAGAACACACTTTTACCATGGACTTATTTATTAAACCACTACCGCTCGACTGTCTGGCTAACAAATAAGTGGTGCTCGTGCCTTTTCTTCAAAACAGCCCCCACCAACTTAGGTGCGAGCATGCCCATTACAAATTTCAGAAGAGACCAGAAATATAAATGCTATACAGTAATACTAACCCAGAATCACATCATTTGGCCAAGTTAAGATTTTTCAGGCATCTTCATTTTGTACCCACCAAAGAAAATCTTTTTGAGCAATATTCTTACATAATAATTGTAGGAGTTTTTAGCAATATTTTAAACAGCTTTAGCAATAACAAATTACAAAAAATAGTCGGAAAACACTAATTTTACATTTACGCAAGGTAGCACATCGTTTTTAAATCATGTACAAGTATATCCGATACCTACGTTATAATATCTTAAGTGAAAGAAGACACCCCAACAAATTGAGTTTAAAAACTTGAATTGTAGCTGTAACTTCTGGATATCTCCCTAAAAATCATATTGAATCGCTCCATCAACGATTACACTGGGAATGACATATTCATCTAACAGTCGGAAACTTTATTGCCGATGATATAAAAGCTCTTCTGATGTTCAATAAAAGTTTTTGTTTGCGCTACTCAGGGGTGTGTGGCAAGATAAATTTATAATCGGCGCTAAGGGATCGCGGATTTGAAACCCCTGAATGGAAGTTTTATGTATACTTTGTTACTCAAGGATACAGAGAATAAGCTAGGTTTAATTAAAGGTGTGGCAGTGACTACAAATTATTTATTAAGAGCAAAGGCGGTGCTTGCATGGACCGGAAAAGAACCATAAACAATAACTCAGAAAAGAAAATTTGCACATACAAAAATTACACTTCCTTCAAGTCGATACGGTCATACAGTTATATCAGAATAGAGTGGATGATATGTTAATTGAATATACGTAGAATAAAAGAATGCATACTTTACACGTAAATAACAGCATAAAGTGAGCAGTGTTGGGAGCATTGGTATAACAAGAGCATATAGATGTAAAATATAAATAAAATTTCAGTGGGACGACTACCCATGACTTGGTAAAAACTACTGTACGAAAAATTGTTGTACGAAGATGTCAAGGAGTATTTAGGCGTAGGGCAAAGAACTGGAAATTCTGGGATATGATCAAAACACTAGAAAATAAGAACCAGAAAGACATATAAAGAACAAAAATCGTGAAATTAGTTCAAATTGCTTCCACCTTACAGTTACAATCATACCGGAAGATATAAAGAAAGCTTTAAAGTCAATTATAAGAAAAAAGTAAGCTATACTCGGAGAAGGAATTACACCCGAATTGATTACGTGTGGCTCCTAGAAATTTTTCCGTATGGTATTTTATATATATCAAAGACTGATTAACAGGAAAGAAGCATTTAATAAGTGGAACCATATGTGGTTGGTTTGAAAGATTGAGTGGTTTTATGGCGGCAGAAGAGGGAATGTTAACCGTGACGTCACGCGTGTAGGTAGATTGCGGATGGATGATTTCAGCTCTGTCCGTCTGTGCTACTTAATATAACCGTATCAGATTTTATACTGTAATGTCTTGTCAAACAAATGGCAGTAAGTGAGATAAGATCTTTTTTAGAGAAAATGCCAGGCAAGGTAAGTGGAATTTTCGCGTTGAGTTCGCACATCTCCCGAAGCCAGGGGAGGTTTTCTTGGTGAAATCCCCCATTACATTACCGGATGATGGCTACGCGAGCCCCTGTATTTGCGGGTTACGACCTCCATTTTCCATTAGCTAGTTGAGCAACCGTTAATTTTATAGTATTATACTTCTGTAATACATGCCCACATAACATCAATGTTTAAGAAAGAAAAAATGTGACTTCTCATACCAACAATGGAAAAGATATATGGAAGCGAAATGAGAAATGAAAAAAATTAAGTAATTTAATATATACTGCTATATTCGACACATAAATTACATAAAAATTCCTGAGATCAGCTGGGAGGCTGGCATGTTCTAATAAAGAGAAGAGAAAAAACTCCAAAGTAGTACAACTAGCTTCTCTGGATTTAAAAGAGATCTACCACACGGCAACATTAATGGAGCTACGGAAAGCGGTGAAGGAAGTTGATATCCCAAATAAACTAACCGCTTTCTGAAGAATCTATACAAAGAAATTAAGGTAGCTATAACAGTGATACTAAAACTTACCACTACCTTTCAAATATTCAATAAACTTTTACGAAAATGACTGGTCTTCGTTTCAAATGCTCATTTATCTTTAAAAAACTAAAGTGTGAAGGCATAGACACTACAGTCAGAAATTCATATTTATATGTTTTGAGCTTAGGCAAAAATTAGGTTGCCATAGCACAAGAAGTATAAGATCTAAGGTATATGCTGGAAAAGCTATGAAAATATAAAGAAGCAAAATAAAAAAAACATTTGCAAAACGAAATATCTAGCAATATCTAATTAGATGGAAGTATGTACAACCAATTTCGACTAATTTCGAAGAACTAGTAATAAAGAGAACTGAAACGTTCAGCTATGATACAAGATAATAAAATATGCGAACATGAAAGAACAAATAAGATGCAGAGTGTAGAAAACTGGAACATACAACAGTTAAACCCACTTTTGGGTGATATACACAGTACCAGTACGGGTATAAAAAGAGAGCAAATAATAACAGGTAAATAAAAATAGTGACCGATTGGAGTTCCATCGTAAGAGGAAAAAGAAGAATAGCCATAAAGGTCTTTGACAACGCAGACAAAGCGATAAAACAGGAAAGCTAGAGAAGGATGGGAAAATGGAGAAAGTTGGAAAGTACGTTTGGTAGAAGGAAAACAACGCCAGGTAGAGAAATATTCTGTATGCAACCACCAACGAGCAGTGTCACATATGGAATCCTATTTATGACTTTCATCAGACTTAAAAGGCGGAAGCGCCTTGCTACAGGGTGGTGGTCTTAAACCGCACTTTCGGTTTGTGTTTACTTGAAAATGTTAAATGGCTAGAAACGCATAAAGGCGTTTATTGTTGGTTAATCCCAACCTGGCTCTGGATTTCAGAAAATGTAAAGGTTTGCTAGGTTAATTGAACCTAGCAGTGCATTATTTGCTCCGTACAATGAAATCACATGAAGTAATATGATATGAGTGTGTTCACACAAATTGCAGAAAGGTTTTCACATGTCAACTTGGAGCTGTACCGTTATCAAATTACGGAGATTTTCCTATGCGTGACGTCACAGTGAGATACTTTTTAACGGAAATACATTGGATGGTTCGCCACAAAACCAACCAACGCGCCAAACAGCGATTGCCTTCTCAAATTGTGTCCGTTAAGTAAATATAGCATTCGAAATTATTGCTGGTGAGCATTCCAGATTGCATAATGAATGGATATTTTTAGCGGTAATGCAGTAAATAACGATACCAAATCTGAATACGAAGTAATTAGACAATGGAGTTATTCGACAATTCAAGCGGCACGTGCATTAAACTCCATGTAACTGAATGCCAAAGAAGTGAGTGATCCGGGAAAAGTCGTAGGGTTGCCACAAGGGCCGTTCAAGTACGTTCATAAGGCAATTTTACACGATCTTTACTGTACCCTTGTTCTTATCTTTGCTCTTCACTCGGCTCAATTCGCATCACGGATAAGCACTCAACGTGTCGGTCTTATAACCAGCCGCGCGTGTTCGGAAATCACAAGCGGGATAAAATCAACATAACAATAAATATAACTAAAAATAACATGATATTACTTTAGAAGTTCCGTTTGTTTACATATTTTTCAATTTTTAGTTATTTTTGTGATTAATTAAACTGCGCTAAAGTTGTATAGTATTATAAAAGGGGGAAGTTAGTTAAAAGTTTGGTTAGTTGCCATAATTAGATCTGGGAAAATTATAATGTTACTAATGAAACAAGCAAATTGCATTTTCTAAATCTTTAAATCTGTTGTACTAGACTTTAACCCAACCTATATAAAAAGTGTGAGTCTATAAAAAGTGCAAAGGCGCCGGCAATATGAGACTAAAAAGTCAGTCAACTTTAAGATTAGTTATACAAAATTATGTGTGTTCACAACTTTAGCGTTATATTATGTAAATTTAAACACATTTCCACTTACAAAACGAAAGGTAAACTAAAAGTTGTGTTTCATAACACTTCCCTGGGAGTGCTGTATGCAAATTCACTTGCCGCTGGATTTTCTAGTCATATTTTCAGCGGAGCCGAACATCTAAGGATGAGTGTAACTTCAGCAGCATTTCGCATTCGCAACGAAGTGGAGCTTTGTTAAAAGAGGTAAGGAATCGGCCTGAGTTTAATTTACGGAACAGTTAAATGCGTCACATGTTTCTACCCCGGAGCCTATTTAAAAGATTAGAAGAGAATATTAGAAAACCTTAAGCACGAGCGTTATTGCAGGCTAATTGTAAGTTTGTAGTGTACTAGCAGACTGAAAGCAAATTTGCCAAGTTCCCGCCGAAAATCGCATCTTAAATCTACAATCAAGTAGGCGCTCGCAATGTCACCTCGCAAATTGCATTAACGCAGATTGGATTAGAAACGAAATTAGTAGAATCACAAAATCAGTCTCAAACGCGGTAATCTGAACGAATTGCTCTCGGTAATGCGTTAATTCGTACTCAGGTTAGACAAGGGATGTTTCGGGCTCGAGTTTATGAAAAAATTATGAAGGAAGTTAACCTGACTTAGTCTCGCCTCCTCGTCAGTTTTAAAATAACACAGAGCGACAAAAGCAGGCACAGTGATAGTCTCATGAAAAACTTATTGGAGTTTCCGCCTTCGGCACCAACGGAAAACTTTGTTTAAAGCAACTCGAAAGAAATTGGAAACTTAATACGGCTAAGTCGACTGGAAATTTAATTTCCAGATGCGAAGTGATTTTTAATTTTCAATTCCGCAGTTATTAAGTAGTTGATAGGTTAGATCTTGCTGTGCAGATATAAATTCTTCTGCTAGATATTTACATACAGCGGAGATGCAAAAAGTACAAGGTAAAGTTTAATGGACATATTTCTTACAAGACCTTTGTATCAGAGCCAGCGTTCCTGTAGTTTTTCTAAAATTTGATCTAGAAACAGTGTCTGACAAGAATTTTCCAGTAAAAAGGTAACAACCTGCCGGATTACGAAGAAATAAGACAATGAGTAATACGGTATAAAAAGGTTTGATCGTTGTACTTGTACAGGTTTAAATACGATTAAATACTTCAGGAAATTACTCTGCTATTTTATTTATTTACTTTTGAATAAAGCAACAAGCTAGAACCACATTGAAATTAATAAAATCAAAGGTAATACTATTGTATACCTGCAAATGAGCATTTTTGGTATACTTTAGCATACCTATAATATGTACTTACATTGTTAGTTTGTAACAAAAAGGTACTGATAATGCAGTAATTAACATGCTATAACACTCAAAACAATTCTAATGAATAATACAAATATACTAGTATGATTAATTTTTACATTTCATGAATAAAATATTCGGCCTTTGTCTCTGTTAGATTTGTAAATGTTTTTGAGTTGTTACTATTGCACAGTTAAATTTAACAATTTTATTTCTTTCGCCCATTTTTTACGAGGTTTCCAAGACTGAATAGAGGCTGTTGTTTTACAAATTCAACAACTAATTATATATATAACTATTTGTCATATTTCCATAATTTATTCAACAAAAGTATTGCCCACTATATTTTCAAAACTCTTTATTTACAAATGTAAAATTATGGGAATGGATAAAATAATAATAGTGATACTAATAATACTATTTATTTGTTCGATTTTACACCTTCGCCACAATACATAGTACAACTTAGAACTAAATTAACAATTAAATTATTGAAGAAATCACAGCATTCGTCCAAAATATAAAATGGGTTTTGCATTATATACTCTTTATTTTGATCTTAAATCTATTAAGAGGTAGATTACACTAACCTTCTTTGGCAAAAGCTTATTCAATTTTGGTTCTAAATTTATTTAAAGCAGTAGTATCCGCAAATAATATGCCAGCAAAGTCCATATCCATAGGTAGATCGTTAATAAAAATTATGAAAAACAGAGGTCCCAGCAAACTACCATGAGGAATTCCAATCTTAACACTACGCTCCGGGCGTTCATCACAGTTTCACTTTATAAATTGTTTCTACATGTAGAAGTCCCGAACACAATAAGAGAATTATTATATCTATATTGTTACAAAGACTATTTATTGCGAAGAATACTGAAAAAATGTTTAAAAGAAACATAATAAAAATTGTAGGGCGAAAATAAGATATAACCACGAGTTAACAGAGACCTGATATAGTAAAAATAGTTAAAATAAAAAGTAATTTATAATTTATTGACTGCTAGTACTGAAGAAGAGCGCTGTATAGTTTTACCTATTAGGTGAACGAGTCAATTAAACTTTAATCTCACAGAAGTGGTAGCATCTGAAGAAATCCTAACAAAAGCCGTTATTATTAGAAATAATCAGTAGGTGTTGTTAAAAATACCTCCCCCCTTGTTATTTGCGCTTTTCTGTATGTCTTCCCCTTTCATTTTTGCCCATAGTCTTCAATTTCGTACACGTCTAATCCATTTATTATTGTTAGACCTTCTAACACATCTACACAATAGTAAAGCAGTCTTGTTTTTTATACAAATTTTATTTTCATATTTCTATATACCTCTTCATTTGGTACTCTCTCTCTTGTATACAGTTTTATTTGTCTATAGCATCTCTTTCAAATCACCGCTTATCTTAGTATTCTGCTCATGCCTTTTCTGGTTCATCACCTGTAGTATTATATTGCTACTTTTGTTTTTGCTCCCTGAGCATATCTCTATCTATTTCGTACATTTGCTTGCCAATCTCAGTTTTTTAAAAGTTATTCCTCTGAAATTTATTTTTTTTACTATAACTGTCAGGCTTGCAACAAGCAAGCTCTCGGTTCAAATCCAAAGGCAGGCGTAATTTTTCCTCATTCCATTGGATACCGGTAGAGGGCACCATTCGTTGTTGGGATATGATTAACCTTGTATAAAACCGTCTTTCTGATATTTTACTATTTGCGAAACATTTTCTCGATGACCTTTCGGTCTTACCGAGTTACTATTTTTTATTGATATTACTACTATTTTGTATGAGGCGTCGTGGTCTCCATTTTTAGTAAACCTTTTCCCTTCTTCAATTAGAGCATTCTTATAACACTCTCCCAATATTTTCTGTATAGTATAGGGTAAACATACTTTTTCCCTACTTTTTGTTTTTAGCGTTTCCATCATATTAAAATTTTACGGCAAACACGGCACTGCTCGATAAAAAAAGCCTAATAACTGCTAAAGCATCACAACAAGAAATACTTGAATGATGAAGTAATCCCTCATTAATTACCCGGTGGCTTCTTTGGAAGCATTACTACATGTGGGTTTTTAATCACCCGCACCGTAATTACCCTGGAGCGAATCTAGGAGCAGCTAGGAGAGGCTTAGTCAGCGCACACGTTATCCGATTGATGCAGTGAAATATTAAGTACTGCATGCACCTCATTTGCAAAATCTTTGCAGTAAACAGCTTATAGCGTGCAGAGAAAACGAGCCACGTTCGGAGAATTATTCTGCGGCAGTGCCTCCCTGCATCGCATTTCTTCAATAATTTTAATGAGAGAGAATTGGCCTTTTTGTCTAAAATCCAGCCCTAATAAGATAACCATTATACTAGCAAGCATGTCCAAACTGTCTCCGAAAGACGTTTAACTAAACGGGGAAATTGAAGAGTCGTATTGCACGAGCAGCCACCGAATCGTTTTCCAGATACTTCTATTAGTATTAGGGCATCTTCCCGAGCTGCAGCAGGGAGCCTCGCATGCAATCTCGAGCTGGAGTTCGTTGCAGTAATCAGACCGTAACTGGAGCACGTTGCACTAACCTTTGTTAACTTTGGTTTCTCAGTAAATTCGTCGCGTCGATTGAGCTGCCTTTAAATGCCTCGCTTTATAAAGCGACGTTTGAAATCGGCGTGGAGCGGATTGCCTTTGTTAGGGTCTGACGCCATTTTATACCAATAATTTTTGATCAGAATGGAGTCGAGATGCTTTGACCGCTTTTACAAGCTTCCTAGTTAAGTTACAAACCTGAATTTGGTAAATTATTGTTCTCAAATATCATATTTTTTTCAAGAAAATCTAGAGATTTTTTACTATAATAATGATAAAATTGCGGTTTAATTTATGAAAAATTTAGCGATATTGTATGAGGCTTTGTGGTTACTCGAATAATCCTTGTTAAAATAGAATTCCGGATTCGAGCCTGTAGTCTTTGGTGGCTTGTGTTGTTTGAGTAACTTGAAAACAAGGATTTAGTAAGTAATACCTACTTGTCGATTCTGATTGGTTTCTGAAGGTGACCAAAGATACATGGTAACTTAGCAATTTATTAATTACCACTATAGAAACTGCTTACTTTTGTTTTTTTCTTCCTTGAAGTTAAAAGTCACACTTTATTCTTTCTTTTCCGGCAGTAAAGCAGATATTTAAATATAGAACGAAAAAAGTTCTTTTATATTACTTAACATATGACAAAGTAAAATAAGCTTACCTACTTAATTTTTAAATACAATTCATTCAACTGTTTGTTGGCTGGAGCATGAACAACCAACAAGACCAATAAATCAGTGTCATTGACAATCACGATAGCCTCCTTTTCCTTTTTTGATTCGTCAATTTCAGTAAAAACGATCAAGGTGTGAGCATCACCTTCTGCCTGAATTACTTTGCAGCCAGCTTGCTGTAAGTGTACCGTAATGAGAGCAATCAGTTGCATCTTGTTCTTACTATTAGTTAGAAATTTTGCTTGTCCAAGAGTGACATTAATGACATCTTTCACTTTCACTTCATCATGTGTAGTAGTGGATGATCTGCGCAAATGTTGTTCGTCTTTTGTGCTGGGTTCTTCAGTATAATCATCTGACCTCCCCACTTCCCTGAACCCTTTATATAATACACTTGGAGCGAATATTACGAGTTCATAGGCGTTCATGCGTTTTTTGGCAAAACAGAAAAGTTACATTTTTACCCCCTCCATATCGTCGTAATCCTTTACTGGAACGCAAAAATACATAGGACAATTTTTATTGTAAATTAAATGTAGATTAATTTTGTATAAAACTAAGTTTGCGCTAAACCTCATCGTTCACGAGATATTTGCGAAAAACTGTTGAAACATATCATTTTACCACCGTTCCACCCCTCTTCCACCTAAACCCGACGCGCAAGGTTGTGCGACTTTTTACTACTTACTAAGAGGAGAGTGCTAAACAGTTTTCAGCTGGATAAAACTTTTTTTTTATGTTTCGGTTTTGACAATTTTTGAGCTATCTTTACTGTACTATATTGCAATTTAGGTATTAATGCAGGTGGATAATCTACATACCTCAACACACTGTAACGTCCGCGTCCTTAATAGATTCAACGTTAACAGTCCTAGTAATGAATGGTCTGCTCTCAGGGTAAAGTTCCCTCTCCTCTGGTATACAATCTTATTAAACACAGGCTACTCAAGGTCAGGGAAAACTTTCCAAATGCTGTAGTTACGCGGAATGAATGTAAACGCTTTAATGTTATCTCGCAAATAATGTTCATAAGTTTAAAATTTTTAATGTAGGTGCCAAGCGTCAAATTGATGAAGTTAATTGGTCCTGCACGAGATTTTTCGAATTACCCTACGCCGAGAACTTTCAGAGCAGCTTGCAAAACTGTGCCATCCGATTGCAATAACATTAGTCTCAATTATGCTTGCTGAATACAAAAAACTTCAGCCATACACACCTGTCGGTTGCTTTGAAGGCATTTTAAGTTTTAGTTTTTGCGTAGTAAAAGCAAACGAATCTTGTGGGCAGGGCCGTCCAAAAAACTGCCTGGTGCTCAGAGAAGAAAAATCAATAAAGACAATGAAGCAAACTTTTTCAAACCAGCCTAATCAGCGACTTCTTCTGAAATACCTGAAGAACGAGCTGGTAGTAGTGTTATCTTTGAGTGTTAACTTCTAATCCCGTATGTGGCCAAGATAAATCAGAATTATCATTTTGTTGGCTGAAAACAACATTGCATTCCGAGGAAGCTCATCAAAACTTGTTACAAAAAGTAATGGTAACTTTCTTGGCCTTGCCTAGTTGCTCGGACGATTTGATCATGTGATGATGGAGCGCTTGCGGCGAATAGAAGCTAAGACGCATCGTTTACAAATGTTAAGTGTAAATATTCAAAATGAAATTATCAATCTTCTAACCAAGCAAGTCAAGATAAAAGTTTGCAAAATACTGTTAAGAAATCATGGATTTCATTCCAGACCTAAGTCATAAGAAGCAAACCTCTGTTACCATCCGCTACGTCTATGAAGAGAAAGACTCTACCGGTGAAGGTGAAGTAATCATCAACGAAAGTTTTATAGACTCTACTGTGGTCAAAGAGTCAACAGTTGAAGCTATCTCAAACCTTTTGAATCAAGGAAAAGAGTCCTGCGTTTTAGACCTAAAAAACTGTCGAGGCCAAGGCTACGAAAACGGGGCCAACATGGCTGGACGTCAAGAAGGCGTTCAAGCTCGGATTTTAACCGACTATCCACTTGCCTCGTGTACGCCTTGTAGCTGTCACAGCCTGAATTTGATTGTATGTGACGGAGCCAAAACTTCCGTGATCTCAGCCATGTTGTTTGGTGTATTACAACGAGAATATAATTCCTTAAATGTTGAGCCAATCATCATCTCTTAAATCTAAGACATTGACGAATAGGGTCCTCTACCATACTGACAACATAGCGACTCGCGATTTTAGATTTCGTACGAGCTAACTTGGTTTTGTTTCACGATCAAATGAACTAATTTAGAAATGTCAGCTGATTTTTCGAGGTTAAGGCGTGCCTTTTAAGCATGAAAAGTTACAAAAAGTATATTTCGGACAAACATTTATCATTAGCAGTGATACTCAAGTAATAAAATAGTTTTACACTCCCTCTTCCATATATTTGAAATCATTATATTCTCTTCCTAAATATAATAAGTATTATGCCTAATAATCTATAATTTTTTAAGAATGCCATTTCGTCATAATCCCAATGCATGAAAATACAACTCGTCGTATACGACGTGTACGACACTTTAATGAACACAACTGTGTTTATGTTTTAACTCATTATATTATATATACTTTAACTTCACTGTATTATATGAGTAAAATGTGTTTTTTAGTTTCTTATTTCTATTACCAGTACATTACTTATTCGTTCTTCCCAATAAAATTTAGACAAACTCTCTTTTCTATATTCTTTTCATCATTAATGGTTAATGCTTATAATATGTGTTTGTTGTAATAATGAATTATTGATGAAACAAAAGAAAATTGTGTATATAGTTTATAAGGGTTTAAAATTAGATTAATAAGGTTAAAAGAATACCGTATTAAAATTACAAATATCAATTTAAGTATGAAAAAGATATCAAAATTATTAAAATGTATGTGATAAAGAAAGGAAATAGAATTTAAAATTCAATTGAATGAAGCTATATAAGGAACAGTAGGATTCTAACATAATTTAGTTTTTATCTAAAATGAAGGCTTCAAAAGATGTAATAAGTTTGTAAGTGGCTGAAATTAATGAAGTAAACCCTTCATTATGTGATTTTTAATCTATTTTGGTATGTGAAAGGTTATATATCGTAATAAAATTATCGAGATGAGTATAAAATGACATTTTAAAAACAATTTGATATGGAGAAGTTAAACAGTTATAATATACAAAAACAATTACTGGAATTGGATGCAGAACTGAGTTTATTTTAATTAAGTCCATCGTATGAATTGGATAGAAGTGGCTTGCTTTGCTGGACGTAGCGTACGTCGAGTTAGTTACCGGAGTGGACTTTTGATGGTATAAATGGAAGGGTTTTCATCTACTGGATTAGTGATTCGTCAGGATTGTCATTGAATTGACGTTTTGGAACTTGCACCTATTCGAGTTTTGTGGTACTGAGTTGTCAACCTGTGATTTTTTAAGGAAGGCTTGTCGGTTGCTTCTGGTCAATTTTGGCAGTCCTGTTGGAGGAAGTAGCGGGTATCCTGTCTTGTGTTGTCCAAGAAGTCTTGCGGATCCAGGTGTTTTGGCGGAGTTCCTGCTGGAATTTGTTTGGACGTTGGGAGATCTTTGTGAGGTTGCTGAATATGTTTGAGTTGGTAAAGGAGAGTATCGAGTTGAACAGGTGACAGAATACAGGTATTTAAGTAAAAACTGAAAGAAAATATAGAAAAAGTGAAGTGAGGTAATTTTAATTAGGGGAGTACTTACCATTTGATATTGTTGAATGACAAGTAATATAACGATAAGGTATTTTTAATTAATTTTGCATGTGAATACTTTGAAGTGACAGGTGACAGACGTACAAGTTGTCATGAAATAAGAAAATAAAATTTCAGGAATAGAAGCAGTCTAGATTATGAGCGAATCCTACCCGTGTTTCAATTAAGAGTAAAAAAAAGTGTCTACCGGAGTTGGCAATTTAAACTTGATAATCCATAATAGAAAAGGGCAAATAACTTAATTAAAATTCAATTTAAAAAATAATTGATTGAGAATAAAATAAAGTAAAGTCAAAGTCAATTATAACATTAAATAGGCGTTACAACGCAGTCATCACTACAATAGATATGTTTAAACATAAAATATCAAATACCCGAACCCGCATTCGGACCCGATGGGTCCGACTAAGTTCTACTCGAACCCGACGGGTCGGAAAACCCTCAAGTATACCGAAATCCTAATTGTGGGTGAGCACTTTAAGTCTTTAACACTAAAACAAGTTTGTTATACAAGGTGGGAAGCAAGGATAAATTCCGTATTCCCTGTCCGATACTAGTATGGTAGCGTTCTAAAGGTACTTGATGAACTGAGTGAACCTGTAACTCATTCAACTATCTCCTCAGAAGCGAGGTCTCTGATGATGCTTATGGACGATTTTTCATTCTTAGTGTGAGTGGTAGTGTGGTTCTCACCAAAATTCTTCAAGTCTGCAGACATTTCTTTGGCGTCGAATCAACTACACAAATGTGTTGATTTCATTGTGAAATTCTGAGCATGTGGATTAAAGAATTCAATTTTGAAAGTCAAAGAGATAGCCATTGAAATTGACATTGAAGATGTTTTTCAATAAAATAGATCCAGAACAAAGACGAACCCTGAAAATTTATTTAAAAGAAATGTGTTCTATCCCCTTACTGCCACAATGCTAGTGTCTTTGGAAGATAGGATGGATAAATTTTCAAACCTTCAAAGTGGGGATTTTTGTTTGACCTGCATCTACCGGAAAACGGAGCACTTAGAGAACAATGAAAAAATTTACAGAAACATCTTACTGTAAAAGGCGTATCAGACATAAACGGGCCGGACTTGTGCAGTGAACTTCTGCATATAAACGTAATAACACGCGAGAAACCAAAAGACACGCAGATGTCTCCATTGAAAGCTCTAAAAATTATTAAGAAAACCGATCTCTTCACCAATCTGTGGATTTCTCTTCGTTTCCTTCTAACCATACCAGTTACGGTGGCAAGCGGTAAACGGAGCTTCTGCCAGTTAAAATTCATAAAAATTTACTTACGTTCATCAATGACACCAGAAAGGTTAAGTTAAGAGACAACGGGCCTCAATATGGAAGAGCTCATTGACCGATTTGCCAAATCAAGAACACGCTGAATCCCCATTTTATGAAAAATAAAGCAATAAAGGATTAACCTAAACGGTGTTTGTTTTTCAATAGTAGATTTTTAAGTTATGAATACATTATATTTCACTTACTTATAGTAGTTTAATAGAGATCATTTATATACGTTCTACAGTTTGTAAACTAAAACATTCAGTTTATTATGAAAAGTATGTTTTTATATTTCATTTACTTTGGCATCAAAAATGTATAATATTTACACTATTTGGTAAATTTCACAGTGGGGCACCTCAGGTGGCTGTGACTAGGGCACCTCCACCTTTCGGACGGGAAAGAAAAAATAACCGTCTGATTTTTTTCAGTTGCCAAACTTTTTTCTACGTTATAAAATATAATAGCAAGAAACCAGACGTAAATACTGGATTTAGGCGACTAAGTATATTATTTTATCAATTTTAAAAATCATTATTGCAGTTTTTCCATTAATTAAAAAGTGGCTCAGATGCCAGTGGATTCACAATATAACACGACTCCACATTACGTTATGACATTTACGGACAAATAATCTGTGGCAAACGCATATCCGATTTATGGGGAAGCTATCAATCCCGCTATTCAGAAATTTGACGTTTAGCAATTAGCTAAATTAGATTTCAATCAGTGGGTCCGTTAGGCAATGTTTCAAAACATGTTTTATTGCTTCAAGTTTGAAATAAAAATTTTAAAGTTGGACTGAATGAAGCCAAGCTAATTCTAACGCAAATAACTGTTAAGCATAGTTGTTTTTTGTATGATTAACTTGATAAGAGGCTTCCACGAATGGGGCCTCCAGTTAATCCGCTGCGAATTCCGGTTCAATGGGATTGCCGGGAACTGCCACTTAATAACCCTAACTTGGGTTCAGTTAGTTGTTGGAGTGAAACAAGACTTAACAAACACGAGTATATTGAGTAACAACGATTACAAACGTCACTGATGGACCGATGGTTTTTTACAAAAGCTTCAACTGTTGTGACACGCTTGGATTGGCCACGCGAAAATAGCGAATTGCGCGTAACCGTAACACAAAACAACCTGGAAACGTCTTTACCAGGGAGTTAGAACGACCGCAACCCAGCACAAAGCATAGCTGAGCTTGCTTCCTCGAAGTTCTGAATCTAACTAACTCTGAATTTACAACGAGCCGAACTCGCAAATTCATCAAGGAGGGGCAAGCTCAAACACTATTGGCTGAGGCGATCCTGCGTAGCCAATCGGAGCGTCGCACGTAGGAATAAATACTTATTCTAAGAATCTTAATGCTAATCTCTCTCAATGAGGCAATTGAACGAAATCCATAAACCCATGATTCCCAAATATGCTAAGTCGGCTTAAGTTCTAGTAGAAAATGTATCCATCCGCTTAAAAGCCATTAAGGGAAGCTTACAAATTCCTTTCCAACATTAAAGAGGCAAACAAATACGGCAAGATGCAAATTTGGCTTTACCACGACCTTTGAATGAGATAGAACAGTTATGACTTGAATTACATGATTAATTATAATCAAAAATGTTTTGATGCACGCATCTGTGTGAATCAAACAATAGTATTAGTAATTTTATTTAGATTTTCATTCAAAGTAAAGCAAACAGTTTACGTAAAGCTTTTTATTAGCCACGCACGGCAGAATTGGTTGTTTACTTTTTAGAAAATTATACCGAATCCGAAATGAAGAGTTTATTCAAGTTTCTTATTAGGGGTTTTACGTCATAGGCATACGATTGTGTTTACTCAAAAATTTCCCATTTGAGGGATATTCAAATTTACTTTATTTTGAAATTTAAATTGAATCTAAAAGTAAACGCTCCTGTATACTTTAGGATAATATTGCGGGACGAATGTAAAAGCAAATTTATTTTATATATATTTTTAGTTTTGTTAATGTGAACTTGGGAAGCGGAAACGCAACGCTGGTTCTTGTAACAATACAAGAACCACAATATCTTCCCATTTGGTAACAGCTCAATACTTTTAGAATTTTTACTATTTGTTTTCTTTTAGTGTTGCTGTAACTAGACGTAAAATTTTTAAATTTAGTAAATTTCACAGTCCTTCCGTGATAATTTAAAAACATGTAGAACTGCTCCGTCTAATAAGATAAACTTTTAATGAATCAACTAATGTGTACGGTATTGTATTTCCAAAACAAATCATTGTAGATTCGTTTGAAATACCTTAACTTGCGTCCTTGAAGTCGGTGGTCGATGCCAAAGAAATTAATATTTCGTGTCTTCTCCAAGGCATTCGCCAACGATAAAGTGTTGATGGACAGCACTCCATTTCAGTTTCAACAAGACTCCCTTCAGAACTAACAAATTACACGCCGGCGTTCTGTCGTTTGCAACCTCTTCCAGACGTAACTGACCTGCATACTGTCGTTTGGTGTAACGCTCGCCCAGAGGGAAGTGTAGCAACCGTGGGAGCATAAAGGTACAGAACAGCCTGTCCAGATAATCTCCATGCTCGTTGACGCCTATCGCGATGAAACGGTCGAAAATTGGACTCGTCAGGATGGTAAATAGACAATTGCCCCAATGCTGCACGGTCCAGTTAACGTTGTCAAATAATGCAGTTGAATTTAGGGACCATGCTTCGGCGCCAGATAATATTTATTGTTGCTTAATGAAGGTGGAAAAGGGACCTTTTCAGTTAGCCTTGCCGGTCAATTAATTAAGTTAACGCGGGGAACGCAACAGCTGCTTTGGTACTGCAAAGTAGTTATTATTAAGGGGAAATGTTTAATGTATTTCTTCAAACGTCAGACAATGAGTTAAGTTTTGAAGGACATAGAACTTGCAACCTTCAGTTACGCTTTGCTTTGTTTTTGTAGTAACTATTTCAAAGCATAAGAAATTGACACAAGTAATGCCATTCAGAACTGAAACGATTTTAAGTAGTTACACCTATTAATGCCCAAAGTTACGAGGTACATTTACGGGCGGGCTTACCTGCGGTGCGGTTTCACACAAAACATTCAAACAAGTATTTTAGTTTGAGCCAACTACTCAAAAGTTTGTTAGTTTAATGGGTAATGCAGTAGAAGGATAAAAGTAATTTAGAAGTAACCACAACGCAAAATTAACGCAAAATAGCAGTACAGAGTTCTACATGCTATAACAACGGCCCTTGTAGTAATGGATCAGTGACATTCATTACCTTCGAAGATTTGCGCCATTCGGGGCTGCTCTATTGAAAGACAGATAGGAAGAGAAAAGTTTTCCAAACCCTGAAGAAATAAGACACTGAACAGCACTGTATAAACGAGGTTTTCGACCGTTGAATCTTCATTGACAGTCGAGTCCGCAGTGACTGTGACTGTTCATGTAATATTTTTTATCTACTCCAGTGGGATAAGTAACGCATTACGTCACTCATTTGACACTATTTCAGTTAGGTAATGAAGCTCATTACACCACTCAGTTATGTAATGGTTTCATTACGCAACTGAGTTGTGTAATGACTTCATTACGTAATTGAAATAGTGTTAAATGAATGACATAATGACATTTGCCTACTAAAATATTTTTGAAAATGACAGATCTGACATTTCTCTTAATGCACTTTTCTCCGCTACGCACTCGTTTGTAACTTACACACACGTATATTAATGATGCTGTTATCCCACTTGTATAGTAAATAACTATTATAGTACTCCAGTGGGATAAGTAACTAATTATGTCACTCATTTGACACTATTTCCGTTAGTTAATGAAGCTCATTACGCCACTCAGTTATGTAATGGCTCAATATAAGTGGAATAATCACACTATTGAAATTCATCACCACTGCCTGGAAAACATACCAAGAGATAAATTACAGAATGTTAAAATGTATCCTAATTTTCACGCCGCGTTGATTTCTGCCGCATTTAAATTGATTTCAACCCAGAAAGTTTTCCGTTTAACCACGGAACCGCGTGTGATTTCATATTACGTTTTATTAGTATTCAATGCCACAACTTGCTACTTCAAACGTCGCGTTGTGCTTTAAATGGCTGAGGCAAGCGGTCAATTTAAAATTTATCTGCAATTAGAACGATGGAGTGTCGTGGGAATAAATAGATATGGCAATAAGCGAAGCCAAGGGCAAATATAATAAAGGGGTGGATGAACACCTAATTTGGAGAGTAAGAACAACGCTTGTGCTCTACGCTTGTAGGAAAATAGACATAAACAGTTTAGATGGTACGAATCGAGAACTCCAGGTGTTGTCGAGGCTCTTGGGCCGCTGCAGGAAGCTAAGATGCGAGGAAATCATACTTGCGGCTAGCCAACATTCGGATTGAAGTCCGGATTTAAATTACTCCTTCTTTCAATTTCTTTTAATTATTATAACGCGTGAGAGTTTTTTGTTTAGGCGGACTTAACAACTTTTTTAAGTTTGCTAAACCCGGAAACCCGAGTTCGACTTGTCTGTTCGAGTTATTGCAAAAATCGCCTGCGAGAGGAAGGATTCACTGGTCCTTTCCGCATTTGTTCGTTTCCAAGCCGACCCGAGTAGTTATAGCAATTTGCTGCTTCAGTGACGTCTGGTTTCGGAAAAATAAATCTATATCGGAATCCTTTTGAGATTAACTTTGCAGATCTAAGGTGATTGTACTAGATTTTAAAGTGCTTCACCGAGATGTAAGTGAGTTTTCTACAGTGACGTGCATCCATTAAGGGGACTCTCGCTCAGGTAGTTATTGATTTAATTTAACGTAATTTTTTTGTTTTTAAATTTTGTGGCGCGTATTTCTCTGTTATATGATTCAGTTTGAATTTTTAACATTAGCATAATGTGTTATGTATAAATTATGTATTATATTGTTGGTATATAGTAATATTTACTATGTGTTCGGAGGCAGCTCGAAGTTTGTACAGCCGAAGTCAATTGGTTTAATAACAGGCTCCCACTTTTTATTTATAAAGAAGTCTCTATTTTTTTGTGTTGTTTATTTGTCATACTCAAGTTATCGGATTCCGTTAACAATTAACTAACACAGATTTAATATTATCAATTGGTTCATGTATTGCGCAGTGTGACCATTTGTGCTTGCACTTTACATTTCCTGTTATGCAACATCAGTAATTTAGAAGCCTAATAAAACTCATTTGTTAAGCTATATTTTTGTTTCCAAGAGTGACCGTACGTTTCACTTAAGCTATAAGAGAACACGCTCGAAGTGCTATCAACTGAACAATTGTTAATAAAGTTCACGCAATTATCTTGTGCATCACAGTCCGCTGCTTCGACCATGAACGAAACAGATTCATACAGCTTCGGGTTGACTATTAGGGTGGCGTTTTAGCATTCATCGTAATTTTCACTGTCCTAAGGAACAACTCTACCCCCACGGCGTGTTAGCTGCAAAAGATTGGGACCTTAACACCGTTGCATCCCAACGCCAAGTAAGTGCGGTCCAGTGTCGAAAAACTCCGATTATACCGTAACCAAGAAATAGAGAACAGGTCTCACAAAATGGAAAAAACACTCTAGAAATCATTAAAACACATTTTAAATTTGTCTTTCACACACACAGATGATGACATGACGTACGCAAAGAAACCAAAATATAATAGATAATTCCTCACTTTACAGCCGCTGCATTAGTAATAACGAATTTGTGTTATTTAAGGTGGATAAGATTAGTCGGAGCTATAGAAGACTTCCGTCTTTCTTTTTCCTTCTTGTATGAAACATGATTTTACTCAACTATTTCAGCTTCACACGTTCTCTTGAATCAAACTGGAAGAAAGCTCTAGTCTAGGTCCTGTAAAAGATTGCCACAGATCTCGATGTGATAACCGCCGATAAGTCAAAATAGAAACTTGCGCAAGTGATACGAAAGAATAAATAATACAACCTGTTAGAATCGTTTAAAAATTAAAGGTCGTTTAGTTGAACCCGTGACGCTGAAGTCAGCTCTCGATAAGTCACATCACTTTGAGTAGTCGGACTGCATTTTTAAAGTTGGCCAGGGACAATCGAGCTAAGGGTTTTTGTGTTTGTGATGTGAGTGTACCGTTCCATGAAGGTAACTATATGGCAAAGACTTACCGTTTTACTTTGTCAATTTTACAACTGTCGGATCAATTCTTCCGCAGAATGTTGGCTGCAGATATTTAAATTCAAAATTCTTGCTTTAAAGCAATGCAGAAATTTGGCATCGATCTCTGATAGGATTTGAATGAACCACTATCGCTCATCGATACTTTGTATCGCATCCATCGCCACATATCGACGTATTCTTAAGAAACTTTCTGTTCATCGCATGTAGATTCGCGCCAAATGCTGTTAATTATTGAACTACCATTTTCCATTCTTTTAACGAATACCTGGAGAAAATCTTCTCCTCCATCTTGCTTCCGTTTTTGAGCCAGAGCTCACTACATCTGCAAACCCGCTTTCATCGCATACGTTTGGCGGAAATCAGTATTTTCGGGAAAAATTTTGTGCGATCACTAGGTTATGTAACTTCTTTTATTTTTTTCACTTTCCGGTCGATTGGACTGCACCCGGTTAAGTCTCGTTATCTAATATTGCAAGTGTTATCTACAGTTAATTTTGAGTGTGTTATGATGTGCTAGAATAACAATTTGAACCTGTTGTATTGCATGCGTAGTTACCGCCTCATTTGTAGCGCAGTAACGCCTTCAGTGCTCTGTACCAGCGTATCACTGTTATTTTCCTTTGTGGAATTCTTTCGCTGGGATCGTCTGCTATCTTTGTTAATAACGTAAACGTAGAATTCTTAGGAATTGTTTGAAAATCCTTGCTGCGGCCACAGCTCAATAAATGTTATCTTTGTAACGTTTCTCCCAGCGCGAACGCGATTTTGGATAATTAAAAATTAGCTCACGCATTCTCCAATGGCTTAAAGCACGTTAGAAATCTGGGCGTTTCATCCTTGAACGCGCGAATGGCGATAAGTGACGCACCGCGGACCGACGCAGTTACACCGACGCGACGCGCACGCGATGTAGAGGTCTCCTACTTCAAGAAACTGGATTAATCCGCAGATTACGG
The DNA here is from genome assembly GCA_940337035.1 of Agriotes lineatus. Taxonomy (NCBI): domain Eukaryota; kingdom Metazoa; phylum Arthropoda; class Insecta; order Coleoptera; family Elateridae; genus Agriotes; species Agriotes lineatus. The sequence goes on from OW679199.1 coordinate 122,918,260, forward strand.
AAGCTAGGGCTATATAAAGAGGAAGCAGAGCCATTGCCAGATAATCCTCACCTAGTCTTGCTCGTCAGGAGAGCGCTTTTGTGCTCTTTGACAGGACTCCTGTCAAACAACCCGCTAGACTTGTTCGTCAGGAGGGCGCTTCACTGCTCTTCGACTGGACTCCTGAAAATAATTTCCTAAGTTCCATTCGCTAGGAGGGCGCTTTAGTGCTCTTCGGTGAATTTTCCCGAGCTAAAGCAGCTGAGCCTACGTTAACAAAACATCTTAATAGAGTTCTTTGGAAGTTTTTGTATTATTTTCATTTGTACATCATATTGGAATTCCGCGTGTTTTACAGCCAGGTACGCATTCTCAAGGGTCCACAAATAAGATGGTCCAAATCACTGAGCTGAACACTGCACACATTTTACGAAACCGAGAGCGGAATTTTTCATGGTGAAACTTCATTAGATCACTAGCTGATGATTCACCATGGTGGCCCTAGATAATAATCAAAGGATTTTCTTGTATCGACTGTTTTGTATTTTAGTTTGGGGTGCGCCCTATCTCGATGAGCTACTGAGCGGTGTCAAGACAGAATTACACTGGAAAAAATTACGCAGAAAAAACTACACATGGAAGAATTTGCACGTAGAAAGAATTTCACGGAGAAGAAATTGCACGTGTATAAATTACACAGAAGAAATTACACGTGCATAATGAAAAGTAGTTGCAAAACTAAATTAGGTAAATTGTTATTCTGATTTTCTACCTTTCTACTAGTTACTGTCCTTAAAAGGGTCAGGTGGCCAGGCGGGTACCAAGGTTAAGTTCCCTTGATGGCGTGTTGGGTATAACCCTTATTGGAGGATGTTTTTTTCATTTTTTACAATCTATTCTGCGCAAAGTAAATGAATATGTATTGAAATCTTTATATGAATCTAATCAGTCGTTTGCGATACACATTAAAACGTTGTTATCACTTGCTTTGGTACCAGAAGAAAAAGTTTTGGAAGCATTTTTGGAAGTTGCTGATTTGTTCTCTGATTTAGACAAATACAATGAGCAAATCGATCAAATTCTCCTTTATTTCGAACGTACATATGTACGGGGTCGACAACTCGGGAACGGCACTTACAAACGACTATTTAATATTTCTATTTGGAACCGTAGTCAATCTGCAGTTAACTGTACAGCAAGATCTACAAATTGTATCGAAGAATGGCACTACGGACTTCAGTCACTTTTTCAATGGTCCCATCCAACTGTTTGGTATTTTTTGGATACTATCGTGAAAGAATTATCCTTATGACATACAAACTATTTACAGTACTTAACTGGTCAACGAAACCCCGGACGTGTTAGGTACATATCTTTGAAACAACGTATTGCAAATACAGTACAGAATTATGACTCTTAATAGACAATTAGATTCCTTGCGTTGTATAGCTCATACGACTTAGTGTTATTTGTTTAATGTTTTATAATTAATTATCAATTTCATGTATATAACCGTTTCAACTTAATTTCAAAGTAGTTTTGTAAAGAAAACTTAATACAAATTGAATCGTGAAAGTTTTTATTAGTATAATTTTTTCATGTGTAATTTCTTCCTTGCGTAATTTATTCCCGGTGTAATTCTGTTCATGAGTAATTTTCGCAGTGTAATTTTATCACGTGTAATTTTTTCCTGTGTGCCAAAGTGAAATTTGATATAAATCCTATTGATCTATAAAATCATCCACGTTCATATTGTAATGAATGATTTAATTACAGGGAAATATTTGTCGGCGTTCATGCATTAAAGTATTTTTTCTTTATTTCTGTTATGTGGTGCTTTTTATGTAAGATCTGTAACGACGAAAGACATAGATGCATGTTTTGTATCTTCTTATACATACCTAAATATATCAAATTAAGACCGAGTCGTAACTTGTCCGGATTGGAGAATATTTGGAAAACTAGAATGCGTGGCCAGCCTATGTCTGGCCCTGCCAGCGTAAAGAAACGGTTAAAAATAAAAATGCTTGATTAAGCCGGTGGCCAGCCGACGTCCGGCCTTGCCAGCGTTAACAATACAAATGCGGTCTCGCCATTTGTGCGCGCGCGCCACTTGCTAGTATGCAGGCCGTTCATGCTGCGTGTGCGCGCGCCACTTGCTTACGATCTAGACGGCCGGCATCGGCTCTTGTAATATAAGATAAGCAAATTTAAAAGTAACTTTTTTATGTTTGCTAAATTATTTGCTTTCTAATGTGCTTATTGTCTTGCAAACAAAAATATTTGACTCATTCTTCTTATGTAGTACTATTTATTATAGTTACAGATATTTAACGTGTCATTTACATGTAGGTGAAGTATGGTTACGTAGCCTTTTATTCTGCACCTTTTTAATTGTTTAGAACCTAGACGTTATTTTCGAGGACGTATAGCTATCAGTAGGCTATTTAGTTAATTGCGCTAATAGTTATTTATGGCCCAAGGGAATGGAGTGATACTTTTTTTGAGCCAGCAGAAAGTTGACACCTCGAGCGTTAGCGAATGACGTTAATCTGTGAGATCAAAAGACTCTTTGTTCACGTGTTTAATATAGAATTTTATCTGCAACAGTCAGAATATGTACAATTTTCAAAATATTGGAACTGACATTTAAAAAATATATGTGACGATTCGCACATAGCATCTCTTGTAGGGTTTTGGCAATAGATATAATAATTATAAAAATTTTGTTATATTTGTACATATGCGGTAATGTAATTGAATAAGTTTCATGTTTGTGTGAATTAATTAATTTACCCACTTTAAGTTAACCAGGTAATGATCATCGAGCAAATAAATCTGAACACTCGACAGAGCGAGTAAAGCAGTCACTTTATTTTATTTTTATTTATTATTTATTTGGTGAACATTGGGATACAACGGGTAGGAGCCCAAAAGAGTATCCGCAAAATTTCAAATTATTACTATACAATATACAACAGTAAATTAAAATTACCGAATTAAACTACCATACCTATATGAAAAATGAAAATATGCATAATACATAAAATATTTAAAAAGCCAGGTATTATTCAACGCGATCCCCTTATAATTTTCTTTATTGTCGCAGGGGACATAATAAAAATATCAATTACATCGCAATATAAATTAGTAAATTTTGTTATTCTGCATAACGGAGAAATTTGTGAACAACTGGTATTCCTAAATGGAATATTAAATAATTCATTATAACGAAGATTAAATCTAGGCACATTTATACTTATTAGAGATAACAGTTCAGAATTATATACAAGTGTTTAATGACTTTATACAAAAACAAGATATCTGTAATAGTTCTTCTAACAGTTAGAGGCAATATATTAAAGTGCTTTCGAGCCATTATATGATTCTCTTTAGGATTATTGTATCGAGCTTTAAAAGAAATAAATTTAATAAATTTGATTTGTATATGTTCCAGTCTATCTATATACACATCATATCTCGGATTCCAAATGACACTACCAAAACTCAACAGACCAAGAACAAAAGAATTGTACAAGCAATAATAGATCTGATATTAGAAAATGTTGCCACATCTTCGCATTACGTATGCCAACATTCTCGATGCTCGAGTAGCAGTCAATTCTATATGCATACCAAAAATTAATTTAGAGTCCATCATAATCCCCAAATCTCGAACGTGATCCACCTTAGGGAGTATGGAATTGCCAATTTTGTAGTTAAAAGTATGAACAATATAGTTTCTTGAGAATGTGATAGTTTGACACTTGCTTAAATTTAATAACAGGGAATTAAGGTTACAAAATTGGACTAATCTATCTAGATCACTTTGAATAAGTTGGCAATCTTTAATGCTTTCTACAGTTTTAAAAATTTTTAGGTCATCTGCGTAAAGCAAAAATCTACAGTTTTGAAAACATGACCCAATTTTGTTTAAATATATAATAAAGAACAGCGGTCCCAAATGCGATCCCTGTGGGACGCCTGAAGTGGGGGTAATAGAGTCTGAAAGATGACCTTGAATTGAGACGAATTGGGATCTGTTTTTTATATACGATTCCGTCCATTTAAGCAGGTGTCCATTCACCCCTACCTCAGCAAGACGGGAAAGTAGAATATTATGACTTATTTTATCAAATGCCTTGCTGAAGTCGGTGTAAATGGCATCCACCTGGATTCTTTGGTCTATGTGATCGTGGAGATACTCGGTAAATACAAACATGTTAGTTTCGATTGATCTGCCTCTATAAAACCCGTGCTGCTCCGGTCCTATGGTATTTTGGACTAAATAAAATATGTGTTTATAAACTAATTTTTCAAAAAGTTTTGCAATAGCAGATAATTTGCTTATTGGCCTATAATTTTTGACGTCCTTTTTTTGCCCACTTTTAAATATTGGAACAAGCATGGCCGATTTCCACCTATCTGGAAATTGCCCAACAGTTAACGATTGGTTATATAACAGTGTCACTGGTTTCGAGATTTCAAATGCGGTCTTTTTGAAAAATATAGGGGGTAGGTTGTCAGGACCCGCACCCTTTTTGGTGTCAAGGCTTAGAAGCCCACTCGAGACTTCAGCCTCACTAAAAACAATGCTCTGCAAGGATACATTATTATTTATTGATCGATTATTTAGACATTGGGTAAAAGTGTATCTTTCAGGCTCAAAAACACTTGCGAAATAATCTTGAAACAAATCACTAACTTCCTTTCCACTTTTTGCGATCGTACCTGCCCAATGCATTTCATTTGGTATTTTATTAACACATTGTTTTTTTATAGATACATAACTCCAAAATCTATTAGGATTATTGGGCAGATCGTTCTCTACAGATGTAATGTAGTTTTTAAAATCTAAATCAACGAGTCTCTTTGACTGGACTCTCAAAATTTTAAATAAATTATAGTCATTAGGATTTTTATATTTTTTCCATTTTTTATGTAACTTGTTTTTTGCTTTACTAATTTAATTGTATTTGGTCTGTAGTAAGTTGGAAAGTATTTGTTCTTAGAATAAGTTGGAACATTTTCTTGTACAATAGAGTTTATTAGTGAATAAAAGCAATCAACTGATTCATTAAGCGATTTATTTTTAAATTCGGAGTCCCAGTCAATGCTTGAAATTTTTTGATTTATAGCTATGTAATTTCCTTTTTTATAGTTGAAATACGTGGTATTGTTGAAAGAAAGACTTTTGAATTCCGTAACGTGATATAAAAACTCAATACAGGGATGAATACATTTTTCCGGCACAAAAGCATTCGAGCAATGACTGAGCTCAGAAACGTTATCTTTGTTTGAAAAAATTAAATCTAGTAGTTTCTTATCGCTATTAAAGACAGTGTTAAATTGCATACAGTTATGACAAGACAGATTAAGAAGTAAAGTGGAGTATTTTTGATCTATGTCATATGGATCTAAATACTTGTTTTCTGAAACTTGTAACCACTTAGTGGTCGAACAGTTAAAATCACCACAGATTAACACTGACGTGTTTTCGTTAAATGTTAAGTCCGTTAGTTTTGATGAAAAATATGTATACGCATTAGTGTCTTCAGGAGGCAAATAAACACAACAAACTAACAAGAGTCTATTATTATTTAATTTTATCGACACCCAAACATCTTCGGCATTACTCTGAAAGTCTGGCAGCAAAATAGCACCAAACTTATTTAGTCGCTGTTATAGATAAAATTACTTTAATTTGCATCTCATCCTTGTGAATGTGAACTATTCTCATTTTAAGCCAATTAATGAACTGCTTGTTTTGCATCTTGCTTAATTCATCCAGCATCGGAGTAGAGAAACATACAATTACGTTGAGAATATAATTCATGTATCACGTGACGCTATTTCAACCAATGAGGTGCATGCAAATGCCTAGTTACACATTATCACAGCGGTAGTAATTTATTTTCGTAATTGTTTTTACGAGTGATCCTAAATAGTTGTGATTTTTTTCTTAGGTTGGCACTGTTAATGTTGGTTACCCTGCTGTCAATTTTAAGTCTAGGTCAAATGTGAGGTTAGCAGGTTAGGTTTTCCGTCAGTTTTGACACAAACTGACACAAAACCTAACCTGCTAACTTCGAATTTGACATATACTTAAAATTGACAGCAGGGTAACCAACATTAACAGTTCCAGCCTAAAAAAATGATATTTTGCATTTCATTCAATATATTCTCTTTCCAAATATAATTCGTGTAATGATTAATGATCGATGATTTTTTACTCGTTAAAACCGAAACAGCAAATTTAACTCGTGCTACGCACTCGTTAAATTTAGGTTCCGGTTTTAACTCGAAAAAAAAATCATCGATAATAATCATTCCACTTGTTATATTACAACTGATAGTGTTCGTTTTACTCTATAGATAACAATTTCCAGAAAAATACCGTGCTAAAAGAATAACGAATGGTTCTGTAAAATTGAAAGAGCAACGTGAATTATTACCAAACTCTTAAGCTGAGACTTTCGCGCGAGAAGTTTTGAAAACATGCAACCACTTCAGGTGTTACTAATACTTTTAAAATTTTAAAGCTCGCGTTGGAATTGCTTGCTTTTAATTTAGATTTAGTCCTTCTGTCAGAGACATTTTTTAACACATATAAGAAACTGTATCAGGTGTGTCAACTTGACAGTAAAAGTAGAAATAAAAACTTGCCAGCGCTGGCAGAGCAGAGGTGCATGTCGCAGGAACTAAAAATAAATTTACCATTCCATACTTTTTTAAAATTCTTAGAATATTTATAAAGCAGCGATAAAGGTTGAACAGCAAATATCTTAAAAATGTTGAGTTCTGCCTTGGTCACATCTCAATATTATTTTGATGTAGGTCTGACAGGATTTGGCCTTTAAGTTCTTTTTGTCAGCTAATAAAAGGGGCATGGATAAGTTAAACATCGAAGGGTTGGCAACCTTTGCAGTAACTGAATTTGGTTATTCAACTAATAAGTTCAAAATGTCTGTTAAATCCTGAAAGTTGAGAAATGTAAAGATTTAAAAAGTGCCATGTTTCACAGGTACCAACCCTGTTACGTCATGATCAAATACTTTATGCTAGGTTCTTGTTGAACAACTAGCTAAGTAAAGTATCTTGTATGGCCATGGAATAGTTCCTCATTTATGAATGCAACTACGTTTATACTTATGTCAACATTGGACATTTGCCGTGTAAGTGAGTTATAGTTGCATTCATAAATTAGGAAGTATTTCATGGCCATACTAGATCAAAATACTTTTCGATCATACTATATTTCCAGATGCTTTGCTATGGAAGAGTTCCTAAATTATGAATGCAACTATGTTTATGCTTAAATGTCAAACTTGACATATGCTTTTTAAGTGATTTATATGTAGTTAGTTACATTCATAAATCAGGAACTATTCCATAGCCATACTAGATGAATATAATTTTTGATCATACTATATTTTAACGTGATGTGGTTGTTCATGAGCACTGGTCAGTATTATTGGTTTATCTTTATTAATTGTTAATACGGTGTTCTCAGCTTGCGCCTTTTATGATTGTGTGAGTATTGCTTAGCGTCAGTGCAATGTGTAAATATGTCAATACCTTTAATATTTAAACCCATACTACTTCAATATGTGTAGGTTTTCAAAATATGTTTAAAGATTAGATTGAACAGATATAGGTACCTATATTAGATTTCTGTGTTTTATGTTCAAATAGTACAAAACAATGTGCTCACAATGACTAGGGAAGCTCCTTCGCCTCAAGGGATTGCAGGATAAGTAAGGCCCTGTATTACGTTTAGGGGTTTAGCTAGAAAATTATGCTCCACCGAAGTTCCAATAGCGCGATTACAGACGCGACCATTTCCATTTGGAGCAGGCGCTAATACTTTTTACAAATAGATCGTTCAGGGCTTGTTTGCAGAGCAGGACTTCAGGACGTGTTTAGATCCAGATACGGCACAAAGGCCGCTGTTATTCTTGACGTTTGGAACTTCATGCATATTCTATCGCTGCAAGAATCTGGAATAACCTCCGGCTCCGCATATATGTTTAGCTAAGCCCGGTACACCTAAAGTAAACCTAAGTAAACCAGCGCGAGTCCGGTGTGGAACTAGCGCCCACTTGTCAACTGTCCCAGAAAGACGATTAAACTGAGCTTCAAAGCAAATTAATGGAAACTTATGTGTGAGTCGAATTATAGCAGGAATGCCAGCGAACCTGTTTTGTTATAATTCGGCTTCGGCTTGATTGTGACTGCAAACAATGCGGCGCTGAGGGATGTATGGCTTTGTGGGTATAACTTCAGTTTTTGTTTGGTGAACACACAACGCACAAGGCGATGATTTAGTTAATCTCGAAAGGAGAGAGACATCACTGCAAAGAACAATTACATTAACAATTGTGTATAGAGATTTTAATCTAAAAAATGTTGGGATGTTAGAAGGATCAATAAGGTTGAGTTATTTTTCGACAAGCATTTTTACTTTCCCATACCCATAGGTATAGGGAAGTCTTGGAATTATGAAAATTTTGGAAATCGAGATTTTCACAGAAATATCCGTTTTGGGCCTCTAGGAACCCAAAAAAGTGGTTTTTAAAAAATGTCTGTCTGTGTGTGGGTGTTTGGGTGTGTGTGTGGGTGGGTGACGCTCCTACAGCCGAAAGTATTGCTCCGATTTTGATGCGCTTTGGAATGCGGGGGTGTATCGAAAATTCATCGACAAAATAAGCTTTTCAAAAAAATCCGAAACCGGAAGCGGAAGTTACGCATGTTTTTTTGGTACGACTGTTTTCGTGATTAAAATTTTGAAAATTTTATCGCGGATAACGATAGAGGGTCATAAGACAAATCTGTTAGTTTTTTGCTCAACTCGCTAGGTTTAAAATGAAGGGCGCTATGATTTTTTGAAAATTTTGAGTTTAACGCCCTATTACTCAAAAACGGATGAATCGATTCAATTCATTTTTGTTTTCTGAATAGTATATGAAGACTAACATGAGGTGATATAAAAAGTGTTTTGAAAAATGTTAAGGGGCCTAAATTACAAATTTTCAAAATTTTGGAAATTTTCTAAAAATCATTTCTCAAAAACTGCTCACAGGAATTTGTTTAAACTTCATACACTGATAGACCCCGAAAAGGGCTATCGATCTGTTTTTTAAAGAATCTCATGAATTATCTGTGGCGCCCTCTACGAAGCTTTGAAGTTTGAAAATTTAAACCCCTTTAATTAATAAACAAAACAAGATAGGTAGCTGGGGTTTTAACTGAATTGCTCAGTGCATAATGGAGCATAAGAATATGTAAAAAAATATTACACTCGTGGATATATGTAAGTGCACCGGCCCTCTCCCCCCTCTATTTTTGAAAAATAATTTTTTTATTTTAACGGTTGTTATATTTTTGCGTCAAAGAATCTTTTTCCGCGAAAATAAAAAAATCGATTTTGTATGCCCTAGAAAATATAATTTCCAGGTACTTAGAAAATTTCACCTCGGTGCTACAGCCGTTTTGAGGAAAATAATACATAAACTGACAGTGGCGGCTTGTCCACTTGGCGCCATCTACAGAAGCTCGGTGGTCACGTTTTGAACTACACATCTTATAACATAAAATCGTAGCTCTCTTTGTTTGCGTGTAACTATGTTTGTTCGCTATCTCCTCCGAAGATACTGGACCGATTAAGTTGTACGATGGCTTAAAAGTTTGCTAATTTTCAGACTTATATCGTAGGCCGATTTATTTACAAAAAAGTGCGAAACAGTTATAATTTAATTAACTTCTCTAGGCAGCAGTATAATTTAATTAACTTCTCTAGGCAGCAGAGCGGAGCGCCTACCGCTGTCTAGTATTAGCTCGGGTGAGCGCATTATTCAAACAGGAGAGTGTGGTTCTGCGGTAAGCGTGCTGGCCTATCACGCGTGAGCCTCGGGTTCGATCCCGTCGATGCATCTTTTTTTTTATTTATATTAATGAATCTCTCTTAATTTTGCGAACCGAAACGTAGTTCGGGTGACTCACTAGTTCTTTTATATTTACCCGCAATTTACTTGAAAGTGTAAACGCTTATCACGGTGAAGACGTGAGTCATCGAGTTGAAATTTTGATATGTTGTAAAGACTGTTGAATAAAGACGATATGAACAGTTTCCAGTATGGGAAAGTCCAGGGAGGTAGTCACGTCCACTTTTTAGTGATTTGTTTTTCTAATTTATAGCAAAACGACTGATCGTCTATTAAATATAAGCAAAACTTTTCAGCATAATTAATTTCTTAAAAATTAGCATACTTGCAAATGCAATCATATGAGAATATAAACTTGTATTCTGAAGAATGTCCTTTCGAATTGTTAAAAATGTGCTCATATTAAAACCCCAGAGAAGCTACGGGCCTTAGACCTATCAGCTTGTTTTCCATTCTTTCTAAGGGGTATGAAAGTTTCTCTGTAATCAACTCAGTGATTATGTAACACAACATAATTTAATATCTGGAATCGTGCTGGTCTTAAGAGCTACCGATCGAGGTGATGTTACTATGTTGGTGCTATGAGATTACACTAAAGGATGCTATATCGCAGATCATAATATTCTAATAACTGTAATAAAATGTATTGGCGTAGGTACTGATGCTAGAACTTTAATTAGTCATTATTTAAAGAACAGAAAGCAGACTGCTAGACTTGGATCTGTACTATCTGGCCCATTAACAATTAAGCAGGGAGTGTCTCAGAAGTATGTATTACATTAACTGTTGTATTCGATGTACACGTGTGTGGTCGTCAATGGTGTCACATTGTAGGGTACATGTTTAAGCTGATGACTTGCAATTATACCACTCGTTCAGGCCTTCTAACTGCATTTAAGCCTTAACTCTATACATTTTGATTTCATTAAAAATAAATCCTACAAAATCTGTAATGCTATTGCTTGTATAAAAACAGTGTAATAATTTGGCTCATGTAATAAACCTATGCATATTAAAATGTATTATATTATTACGTTTTTACGTTTTGGGCTATTAAAAATTATACGCCGCTTCTTGTTTTAAGCATTTATTTGCAGCCATTTAATTACGATTTACAAGAAACACAAGAACTATTAACGCGGAACACAAATTATGTATAAACTACAGGAACTATTTATAACAACAGATACAATTTATTTATTTACACGACTTAACATAAATGATTTATATCGCTAGATTTATTTATATGGCAGCTTCCGCATACTTCGAAGCTGAATTCGGGACTGTCTTGTTATTTCCTTTGCGCGTATTTATATCCGCCGGGTGAGTCATTCTGGAAACGTCGAGACACCCTCGATTGTCCCGGCAAATGCATGACGCATCTCGTGCATTAACCTCGAGGTCGTTCTGGAAGGCTGACTCACGCGTCGCACGGGACGCGGCTTCAAGGTCGTTACAATATATTAAAATTCTACCAGAAACAAAGCAAGCAGTCTTGGTCTGATATTAAATAATAACTTCAGATGCCGTGATCAAATTTCTAAATAAAGTATTTGTCAGGCTTATCTATACTTTAGAAAACTATCCACTCGATCGTATTTAAATATTAATATTGAAAGGCGTTGTTATGAAGAATTTGTGCTTTCGCAATTTAATTATTGTATTCCTGTGCATCATACACTTGTTGATAAGTTGATAGTTGAAAGAATACAGAAAAATCAGAACGCTAGTTTGAGGTACTATGCAAGACAAAAAAACTAGGACAACTCTTGATAGAGATATTAGCGTAGTTTGATTTTCTTAAACGAGGCTTTAACAATATTACATTTGTTAGAATAATTTTGATTCATAGCAATGTCTAAACAGATTGAGGTTTAAGTTAAAAATACCTAGCAACTGTACATATTAAGGCAGTCACATCCACAACAGACCATACTGTCTCAGTTTTTTACTTCCTTTTACAATAAAGAAAGTATTGGAATTGCCCCAAAAATTCGAAATTGAGTTTTCAACAGATCTTCACGTTTTAGAGTCCCCTGATCCCAAAAAACATATTTTTTTCATTGGTCTGTCTGTGTGTCTGCCTGTGAAACTAAAGCATGTCTTTGACTAGCTTATACAAAATTGCATGGTTGTCTGGATTATTTAACACGACTGTATTAAAATATGCATGAAAGAGAGATTTAGAACAATGTAATCATTTTCCACATTAGGCAGGAATAAAATCAATAAATGTAATTCCTGATACGAATCTTGCTCCGAGACAAACAATATGCATGCACTAATATTAAAATAAAAAAAGAACATAAAACATATGATAATAGTAGTTTATTTGAAATCGGCATTCAAGTACCTCAAAATCGTCATTAAAATATGAGAAATCGGCATTAAAGTAATCCATTGTTTTACGACTTTATGCAGGTGGCGGATCGACAGATAAACGTCAACCGACGTTAACATAACCTACAAAAGTTGGTTAAAATGTTGTAATTTCACGATTTTTCGATTTCAAATAAAACATAATGTACTCCTCGGCACTGAGGTTCTTTTTTATCCCTCATGTGCATTGGTATACAATAGTAGTTTGTATACCAAGGCACTGAAGTTTAGCTTTTGATCACTAATGTGAAATTAGTTGCCGAGACCCGTAGGGCCAAGGCAAATAAACCACATGAGGGATAAAAAGGAACTTCAGTGCCGAGGAGTACACTATGTTTTATTTGAAATCGAGATATCATGAAAGTGCAACATTTTCACCAACTTTTCTAGGTTATGTTAACGTCGGTTGACGTTTATCTGTCGCCTTGCCACCTACAAAAAAATCGTAAAACAATGGATTACATTACTGTCGATTTCTCGTATTTTAATGACGATTTTTAGGTACTTTAATGCAGATTTCAAATAAAATAGTTTTTCTTCAAACGGCAGTAAAATATGCCATTATACTGCTGGATTGATGATGCTAAACTGTCACTTTATTGGCAAGCGGCAGATAAAGTTATTATCTGCCGCTGACGACTTTATCTGCCGCTGACGACTTTATCTGCCGCTGACAACTTTATCTGCCGCTCGACAGTGGCAGATAAATATAATATTATCTGCCGCTGACGAGATCAAGTAATTTTCTTCGAATTTTGTTCACAAAGTTGTAAATAATTTGTTATAAAAACGTTTGAAGAAAAAATACTATATGTTATTCGGAGCAAAAGTATCTTTATGTGGCTCGGCTGTACTTATCTGCCTCGTAAGTTCGGCAGATAACCCGTCCAGCCTCGCCACATAAAATATAACTTTTGCTCCTAATAACATAATTTACTATTACGTTATGATAATTCTTCAGCATTAGAAATGTCGGTATCGGATGAAGAATGATCAGTATTGTCAAGGTTTATAATAATTGGCACTGTTTAACAATCTCTCATGCATCCCCTTTAATTTCTTCCGTATGCCGTATGCGGAAGTATTGTTTTCACTTAGCAGATGTTACTTGTTCAAGTGATGTAGCCCAGGTTGTTGATACATCACGGTCAATATTTTTGGTTTTCAATATTCCGCTGTCAAAAAATCTATTCCACTCCAATCAAACCATCTCAATTGCATTATACTCGCCGTGATATGGTGCTTAGCGAAGAATTATGTGTCCAAAATTTTTAACATATATGTGTAACTAATAATTTAATAAGCATTTACGGAATTATCAATCTCACTTTCGCTTAACTATCACAAAAGTTTAATTTTCAACCATGATTTTGTATGTACTGATGGTTTTTCAATGCTCAGTGATAAGTAGCTTTAACCATTATTATTAACAAAGGCTTATTAAAATTTGGAATAAGTTGGAACAGAATATCTACGATGTATTTGTTAATATTGTATTTTATTAGTTAAATATGCAGCTGTCATATTACCTTATTTTTGTTTAATTTGTCCACGCCTGTTTTAGTATTCCTGATCTGCAATATTAGCTGGCGCTATTTTATTAAGCATAATCAGACCTTTCAAATGAAGAGCCACATAACTTCCCTTTCCGTTACAAAGAAAAGATTCAATACGGCGTAAGTACCATCTTAACTATATAATGCCCTCAAAAGGCTAAAAGCATCTATGATTGGAATAGTTGACTACTTTAAAATTACTAAGCTAGACTACTCAATAAATGTAAGGGGTCAAAATGCTTTAGCAACACCTTGATTTTCATACAAAATACAGTTGTTTGCCTGTTATTTATAAGTACAAGCTGCCGAAAAATTAAACAAAAGTAGGGTAATATGAGAGCTAAACACGTGACTGATAAAATGTATTAACAGCTACATTGTAGTTACTCTGCTAAGAAGGTTACAAGTTGTTAAAAAAGTGACCCCATAATTTTCTTCAGTGCTGTAGTTTTATGAACAAAATTCATTATTCATTTGAATTAATGATCAAGGTTAATGGAAGAACAGTGTAGATCTTATCCTGACAAAATCTGGCCTTGTAATTATGCCAGCTATTTATGTATACAGGTTGATTGTAAATTAAGGGCTTGTTGAATTTCTTCATTGTTATGAGCGATAGGAAAAACATAGGACAGTTATATCATTTTATGTGATAAACATTTTAAGTATACTAACTAAAATATCCGACTTCCAGTTAAACCGAAAGTTTCATTATATTTGGTTTGTCTTATCGAACATCCTGTATTTCTGTAATAATGTCATACTTTAGGATATTATCTTTAAAAAATTATTAACCAATTATAGGTCTAAAGTTAATAATCAACGAGATATTAATATTAAAGCTATTATATGTGCACAGAAACAATATTACTAATTGAAATGAAACAGATTGCATTGTGCATACGACCATAAAAAATTAGACAAACAAATAAACAATTTAACTAATGCTCAATATCTGTCACAATACGATTGCATTGAACAGATCTGTTTCAAAGTTGTTTTCCAATCAAGAACGCGTGAATATGCTAGAAGCATACTTTTTGTGTCAGCATAATTCTCAGCGAGTAGCTGAAATGTACCTATTGAAATTGTTACCCAAATAACCGACAGCCGCGTCCTCTTACATTACCTAAACTGAAAATGAAATTGCAAAATTACGGAAGCTTTTTACAAATTTAGGAAATCCTAAACGTAGGCAAAACAGAAATAGGGAATTTAACATAACATAAATTACATGTTTGTTTGTTGGTCGTCATTTTTTGGTAGCCTCCTATTTAGCTCAAAGTGCTATTGGTTACATAACTTTAAACGCTAAATAACTTTTTAAGTATAATTTCCTAAACTATCACATTATTTTAAAAATTCAAGGTGTTCCACAAGAGATACCGAAAGCAATTAAACTTCCAGTTTAACCGGAAGTCGGGTATTTTGTTCGTACTGTTAACATATTTGTCACATAAAATGGTATACTTTTTCTATATAAAAGTGTTTCCTATCTCTCATAACAATGGAGAAATTCAACTTCACACATCACAAACAGCTCACTTTGCCAGCAAGCTACCTGCGTGAAGGTGATTACAAGCTGAAGAACTGTGTCCCACATTCGTTAGAAAGACGCGACGAAGTTTCCTCAAATAAGTGGGCGATATGAAATTCGCTGTACAACAACGAGACGGAAACGAAGTTTCACATTGGTAAGCTGTGGCTTGGCAATAGCTACCTCGTCGCTAACTTCAGCACCTACAAAGAAGTTTAACGAATTTTCAACCCCTCCCGTGTGCAAAAAGGGCAGTGGCGGAGTCCAGTTTTAAGCTAACATAACAATGTATTGAAAAAATCTTAGGCAGTCGGAAAGCAATAGTTAAAAAATTTATTTAAAATCAGTTTCGATGACATCGAGAGTGACATCAACTTCGTCGTTTTAATAATAAAGTGCAAATTTTGAAGACGGTTATTAATTTTCAAGAATATTAAATACTTAATCTAATCTAATTTAAAAAAATATTCATCAAAGTGAAACCATTTTTCGCTCCGCATAATTGTTTTCTCAATTTACCCAATTATTTCAGTCCTAACCTGTATATTTTTATTTGCATTTAGAATTGTTCAATTTTCCAGTTCGTTCATTTTGTACATGTATCAGAATAGTTACCATTTCCCGCTCGTTATCTTTGGAGCGCGGCGATGTTCTTATCTTTTCGTGCGGCGTGAAGCGCATTCTTCTTAGGCGACTCGACTTAGCTGCGCGCTAATGTTTGAGAGACCCACCTTATGCTTAATTAAGCATTTTGTTTCGAGAACTGAAAGTAAATCAGGTATGATGGACTTTCAAATTTTGTTATTCCCGGCGTTTTGTCCCAATAATTATTTACCCAGAGAATATTACGTCACAATTTTGCTTTGCTCCTGCGGCGGGCGATGAATGCAAGCCTCTTTTCACGTCCAGAATCCAGCTAAATCGATAGCACCACATGCAGATATTTTGTCGATTTTGGAAAATCCCACGTATGGCAACTCACGGCCTGCGCTATCTCCCAAGAGTTTTCTGATTACAGGAGGTTAGTGTGGTGGCTTTAATTTAATTGTGACGCCAGTACATGACGCATTATTAATGTATTTACGATACCTCGCTTAATATTAGGGTTTCAACAATTTATTACTTATAATTGCAGAATTTGTAACTTGTAGGCTATCAATGACCTGAAATTAAAGTTTTTTTAACTGACAGCGATGTGCACATCTCTCGATTAAAGCGACAAGTTTAATTGATTAAAAACCCACGCGTGTGGAGACCGTTCGTGAAACTTTGCTACATTATACTGTAATTTTAACAATTTTACAAATCATTTACCACGCTATTTTGATTATTAACCCATTTTTACATTTAATAAACCCTAGTTAACCGTTGTTAGGTTATTCTTTTTGGATTCCTGGCGCCTATATTGTGTTTTGTAGCTACTTGCAGGGTGCACAGCTGAGCCAAAATCCACGACCTAAAAAGCGCCGAATAGAGTTAGTTCGGCCCACACGGTAAGTGTGGTTATCGCAAAAGATCAGTCAGTATGCGTTCTAAGGGCTACCGATTTACTACCATAGCTGTTTGACGCAGGTTGGCTCTTTTTTGTAACAAAAGTGACAAACGTATGTCGCCGCTTGCATTTGGAACATTTGAACTACTTTGTGTTGCATCTACTCAGTCAGAGTAAACTAATCACAATGGGTTTTCTTGCCAGTTCCGCATAACATGTGCCGTATTTGATGATCAATGAAAACCATGGCATAAAATATACTTGTCTGAAAAGCTGTTTGGCACATTGACATAAAGTGACAATTGTATTAATTAAAATACCTACTTTCTGAATTAATACTTCACATACAGGTTATGTTATCTTTTTATTCCTTGGCTCTTTTTGATGAACCTTTTCTTAAAATTCCCTTTTATATTTTTCCCAACGGAAACATGGAATAATTGAGAAAATTGAACCATGTTGATCTCATAGGTTTACAGGAGAATGATCAGCCCATTGCTGTAATATCTTAAACAATTATCCGAATCAGTATTCTGGTCGATGGGTTGGAAGTCATGGGCCGATATATATAGTTGCTACAATGGCTTTATGGATTTTTATTATGGAGGCACTTGAAAGCCTTAGTCTATGACACGAAGTCCCCTAAATTTGAAGAACTGCGAAATCGTATATTGTATGCTTGAAATATTCATCCAGAAGATCTGCGAAAGGTCGCCAATAAATATGATCTATAAAACCTTAATAATTTTGTTTTTGCCAACAGTCGTAGTTTTGAACATTTGTGTAGATCGAAGTTACTTGATTCATGTTATGTGGCATATTAAACGTTACATTTTATTAAACGAATTGTCCGTTCTTCCACAATAATTTAATTTTGTTAATAAGGAAGATATGGATTATTTGCTAACGCTGACAATAGAAAGATGTTATTCACAAAATAATGTGAAAACTGCATCTTATTATAAAAAAATATTTTTTATTTCCCTCGTCTAAAAGACGAAGGAAGTATTGTAACACGAAAAAAACACCTTCCAAGATTTCTTCAGATCTTCGCGTTTCAGGGTCCCTGGATGACGAAAAACAGGTTTTCTCAATTCCGTCTGCCTGTCTGTCTGTGTGTCTGTATGTCTGCCTGTTGGTGGTATAACTGAAATACTATTTATTGAAGAACTATATTTTGCATACAAAGTGAGCACCTTAAAAATAAAATTTCGTTTATTTTTGCTTTACCTGAGAAATAGATACAAGTAAAAGTTTGCACATAGCTCAGATTTTATCAAATAACAGATACAGGATAATTATTACAAATGGGGCAGAATAATGTGGTGCTTTATAACGCAGCAGAAACTTGTCCAACTCGAACACGTGGCTCAGTTATTCTAGCGGCGGACAAGACATGGCTCTAAATATTCGCCTGGAAGCGCTGAGTTCGAATCCTAGCAGACTAAATTTTTTTTATTTGCAAATTGATCAAATTCGCGTTTTTATAGTTTGTGTAGTAACTGAGTTACGCTGCACAGAAATTATATTTCATAATATCATTATATACATAATTGCTTGGTGCAATATCTACTTTTTCAAATTCTCATAAATCTTTCATATCTAGTGTTTTCAAGTTCTCCATTCTTTAACGTTGAATATTAAAACATTCAAATCAAATGGTGGCTTTGAAACACCTTTTCATGTATTCTTTGAATTGTACAAAAACATCATCAGCTCATCAAATCGGATACCTGTAAGCCATATTCGGACGTTAAAAATTTCCTCGACCTCCTTGTAACTAAATCATATGATAGAATATTTTCAACGTTTTCGAACGCCCTGATAGACATATGACAGTAATACGCTCTTCTCGACAATGCGAATCAGAACGGGGCGTTTATCAAATATAGAAGAGCCGCACTTCCACTGCGCTTTTCTTGCGAGTCCCCCATTTTGATGCCCGGCTATGCGAATCCAATTTTAATAAACTACAGCGGTTGCTTAATTAGTGTACATGTTAATACCTAAGCGCAAGAGTTGGTATTTAACTAGTCTCAGGTAGCAATGGAAATATTCCGATCAATACAAAAAAACTCCCATGGGGTGCTAATTGAAATGAGTGCAGCGAACAGATGGAAAAGTTATTGGTTTATTATTTATATGTCGGTGGATGAGCTATGAAGCGTTTAATGTGAAATTAGAGCGACCGATCAATAATTCCTGCCTGCTGCAAAGAATATTTATAGAACTGTGTAAACGTGGATTCCATATATTTATTTACAAATAAATTACCCTAAAAAGCTACGTCATAGATGAAAATAAAGGCAATTAGAAATGTATTCTAAATTACGCAACTTTGCATAAGCTTTTTAATTTTTTCGCTGTGGTAAAACTTCAACGTTTAATTCGTAAGCATCAATTAAACGAAATGAAAGAAGAAACAAATCTTAATCGAAATTCGAGGGGTGGCTGAGCATGCAAGCAATTAAAGACTGCTTGATACATAAATTAGAGATTCAAATTTGTATTAAAATCAGTCCAAAGCGTGGGTAGTCGGTGCTACGGAATGGTGGGTGGCGTAATTAAACGGAAATACAGGTGGGCTGTATGCTCAACGCTTTATAAAGTTTGGGTTTGTTAACGTTATCATTTCACAAATTGTAATAAAATTATGGTGGTATTTGGATTTGGAAATTTCATAATTCCATAGCATGGAAAAGCTGTATTTCCACATCAGATCAATATAATAAATAGTGTCTTATTCCACTTAATTTTTCTTAAAAAATTATAAACTTTCTCCAAGGCCAATTTAGAATATATACTTCTTCCAAGTTTTAGCCGTAATTTGTTCTAACGCTTTCATCCACATTTTGAATGCAATTTCATCTGTACTGTCTGTTGTATACACCCATATACTTATACTTATATATTTTATAATTAGTTATTAAGCGCTATGTAGATTGTCATACGACAAATAAATAATAAATGTACATATTTCCATCAGCGTTTGTTGTAGTAGCCTCAATTTTTCTTTTCCCTTTCGAACTAGTTTTAAGCAGTAGCAATATCATTCCTTGGCTTAGCGAATTTAGCGGTTGACCCTTTATCACAAACAACAACACCAACAGAAAAATCAGATATAACAAGACGCTTGTAAAAATGATTGTATAAAACGCAACCACAAAATTTTAAAAATAAACTTACACTTTCACGAACGGATTTATTTTAAAAATGGACCAACGTCTTAAGAAAATCGAAACCAAAATCGTTCAAAATAGATGTGATTTAATTTAGTGACAAAACATCACAGCAAATATTATGATGCAGCCAACTGAAATTGAGTGGGAGCATTTTTAATCATCCATCTTTATCAGGAGCACTGGATTTCATCCTTAACATACAAATAGTGTATATGTTATAGGCAACTTGTATAATTCAGGCATTTTATATAATGACTCGACATTATATATTTATAATGCCTAATGAGCTGTAGGCATTTTATGAAATATACGATTTAAAGTAAAGTTAGCACTCATTAGCCAAATTAACCAATGGGTGTACCCTAAATCATCATCATCACCCTAGAAAATTTTGTAGATATTTATGGCAGGGGAGCTCATCACCGGCATCAGGCAACGACCGGTGAACATCACCAGAGACAGGCCAACTCATGTAAGGCAGCATATAACACACTCAATCAAAGGCTGCAACTAACCTAAACAAGCTAGAATAACACGCAACCGAGAAATCAGCAATTCCGGTTTATTTAACATAACTTCCAATTATACATATTGCCTGCAACCGTGCAGTCATTATATACAGGGTGTTATTTAAGTACGTGGCCAAACTTCAAGAGGTAGTTCTTTGAGTGATTCTAAGACGAAAAGTTTATATAAACATAGGTCCGGTAATGCTTCGTTTTCAAGATACAGGGTGTCAAACTTTTTAAAAAAAATCATTTTTTCGTAAAAATTTTAATAATCCTTCAGCCAATTTTGTTGAAATTTGTCAGTGTTATTTATGGTAGAAAGGGGCTAATTTAGCCCTAACTAGATTAAAATTATTAAGTTCAGTGGCGTCCCGGGGGGCACCTTAACCAATATTTTTGACAAAAAAATGTGCGCCACTGACTTCTTTAGAACTTTTATATTCTTTTTTGCATTAAGTAGCTAAAAATACAACTTTTTTATCTCTTTATTTATTTTCGTATCTTGCTCCGTTTTTGAGAAAAAAAATAAAAATCACTTTATTGCATGTCCCTGGGACAACATAATAAAAAACTAAAACTACCAAACTATTAAAAACTGGGGTGTACCTGTTATTTTTTTCCATATTAATAGTCTATTTAGTCTTAGAAATTGTTATAACAATTAATGCTAGTTAAAAAATATTTTTTGTGTTTTATTAATTATTAAAAAATGTTTTTTGCTGTCCGTGGACATGCAATAGTTATTTTTATTTTTTTTTCTCGAAAACGGAGCAAGATACAAAAAAATAAAGAAACAAAAAAGTTGTATTTTTAGCTGCTTAATGCGAAAACAAAAATATAAAAGTTCTAAAGAAGTCAGTGGCGCACACTTTTTTGTCAAAAATATTGGGTAAGGTGCCCCCCAGGACGCCACTGAACTTAATAATTGTAATCTAGTTAGGGCTAAATTAGCCCCTTTCCACCATAAATAACACTGACAAATTTCAACAAAATCGGCTGAAGGATTATTAAAATTTTTACGAAAATATGATATTTTAAAGAAAGTTTGACACCCTGTATCTTGAAAACGAAGCATTACCGGACCTATGTTTATATAAACTTTTCGTCTTAGAATCACTGAAAGAATTACCTCTTGAAGTTTGGCCACGTACTTAAATAACACCCTGTATAATGACTAGGCATTTTATATAGTGCCGAGGGATTATTGTATATAATGATGAAGTTATAGAAATTGCCTGTAACATATAACAAGGCTGTCTATATTGTTCCAGGCCATGACACTGGCTCTGATCCCAAAATTTCTGCTTGGTCATTCTAAGAAGAATGACCTGACACACTAAGTATTAAACACTTTCAAATATATTTTACGTTAATAAACTATTTTGACAAGATAGTTCACATCAGTTGCAAAAATGTCTTTGAAGTGTTGCGTACTAAGCTGCAAATAAAATTAACTACGCGTCATCAGTTGCTCCATACCGGGTGCTGACTTGCGCGACGCACCATAGGAATTTGCATAGTAAATTCATTATGTTCAATTATTTGCTCCCCTAATTATTTTAGAGCTAAAGTGTAAATACATTTTTTGTAGAGAAAAAAATACAGCATCCAATCATACTGTTGCTAACAATTTTTCATTTTCCAGAACCGAAGGAATGCAAAAAATCAAACTAGCATTTTTACAAAAATCAGTGATGCCATGGAATTATTGAAACAAGCCAATGGCAACGCAGGTGCGTGCGGTGCGATCATCCAGGCGCTGCCGTCAAAAGATTAAACGTATTGTTGTTTTTCTCGTTTTGGTGTAAGTTCTGAACCTCATTACTGCACCTACAATTATTTAATAACCCGCCTGTAGTCTTAAACTTACAATCAATCAGTCTATTAATGGTTGTACTGTTTGGAATTTGCAGATATTTTACAATAAACAAGGAGCTTACTTAACGAACGTCCACCATACTCGTAAAACCATTTTTGTTATGGACAAGGTCTAGGTACCTTAGAGGCATTAAGCAGAACATAATTAATAATGAATTATTATAAACGTCAAACATCAATGACAAACAAACAAACAGCACATATTGTCGCGCCGCACGCATTTGCGGCATTGGCTTGTTTCAATAATTCCATGGCATCACTGATTTTTGTGAAAATGCTAGTTTGTTTTTTGCATTCCTTCGGTTCCGGAAAATGAAAAATTATTAGCAACAGTATGAATGGATGCAGTATTTTTTTCTCTACAAAAAATGCATTTACACTTTAACTCTAAAATAATTAGGGGAGCAAATAATTGAACATACAGAATTTACTATGCAAATTCCTATGGTGCGTCGCGCAAGTCAGCACCCGGTATAGTAGCGTGCTCAAACTTCCATCGAATGAAACAGTGGCATAAAAATGGTAACAAGTTTTGAATTGAGAGGACTGGCGGATTGGAAAGATTAGTGTTGTTTGTGAAAAAGCCGTTATAAAGGCTGATAAGATGAAGAAACTTGTTCCGATTGCAATACCACTAGCTTCCTGGTAAGTTATTTTGAAGAAATTACTGTTTTAGATGAAATCAAAATTAGTAGCGATATTTGCAATGGATAATTAGGTACGTACCCGTTTAGAATTGCTTTAAATCGAATTTTACGGTAAAGTGGTGCACTAACATGTAAAGAGCAACGATTGTAAATATGTTTTTTTAACTGGCATGTATCCGAATAACAGGCACAGTGCACTGACAGATTGTTCATTTAGCAATCCAAACTAGTATTTTTTAAGGTTGGCAAAGTTATGTTGCCAGATTGTGGTAGGCCATTCCAAAGGTCACTTTATAGGCCCAGTGGCATGGCCTGGAACAATATAGACAGCCTTGGTATATATAATTTTCTAGCATACACTACTCCCATGGAACGTCTTTCATAACTTGAAAATGATTTGATGACGTCAGACCGTTGCTGGAAGATGAGACTGTAAGAAACCTATATAAGACTAGACTAGAGCAACGAATTAACAACGAGACGATATTAGATAACTCAAATTTAAATGACATCTGGAGAGTACTAAAAAACAACATAATCGGTGCAGCGATCGAATCTCTAAGCACTAAGAAAGTCGACAGGACTATCAATACTAAGAAAACTCCTTGTTTTTGCAATGAAATAAAAAAGCAGGCGTATCTAAAATACAAGACGAAGAAAACTCAAGAAGAATTTGAATGCTACAAAAGAATAAGAAACGAGGTCAACGCGGAAATAAGAAGAATAAAGCAAAACTTCAGGGAGGCATATACTAAAAATCTAGAACGAGACTTCTATGGGTCACAAAAACAAATATGGCGAATGATACGAAATCAGAAAGCCGAAACCCAAGAATACATAACCACTTCTCAAACCTATATTCCACAGATATCATGGAAAATACTGAAGACAGAGAACCGATAGTAACAGTAGTCGAAGTAAATAAAGAAGAGGTAATGGAAGCTATAAAATATCTAAACAATAAAAAGTCTCCTGGAGAAGATGGTATTACCAACGAGATGATAAAATATGGAGGAAGTGCTTTGGAAGACAAGATAGCATCCCTGATCCAACGAACATTCATTGAAGCACGAGTACCCTAAGAATGGAAAACTAACATCGTTATCCCAATTTTTAAAAAAGGAGACAAGCAAGCTCCAAACAACTATAGAGGAATCAATCTACTTAGTACAGTTTTAAAACTCACAACCAGAATCACAGCGCAATAACTGTCGCAACTAATCCCATTATGCGATGAACAACAAAGTCCTGAACGGAAGCGATATTCGTTATCAGGCAAATAGTCGAGAAATCACTAGAATACAACAGACCTGCCTTCCTTAGCTTTGTTGATATAGAGAAAGCGTTCGACAGCGTGCAACTAATAAACGTAATGGAAGTGCTGGATAAGTATGATCTCCCGGATACAGAGAACAAAGCTAGAATAAAAGTGAATGGTAAGCTAACCGAAACGATACCAGTAAACAAGGGAATTCATCAAGGTGACTCATTAAGCCCATTATTATTTAATGTCATTATGAATGAGGTTATAAAGGAATTAAGAAACAAAAGAGGGTACAAAATGGGAAATACAAATTTTAACGTAATCTGCTTTGCTGACGATGCGGTTCTAATAAGTGACAACGAAGACGATCTACAGAGGCTATTATATCAGTTTTATTGCACTTGCGAAAGATTTCACCTAAACTTATCGATTAACAAGACAAAAACAATGGTGATAAGTAAAGAACCTATAAGATGCAAATTGGAAATACAGGGCAAAATCATACAAGTGATGAAATTCAATTATCTCGGAGCGAATATAACGAGCACAGGCAGCATACAAGAAGAGGTTATGACTCAAGCCAACAAAGCCGCCAGAATATCTGGGTGCCTCAATAGCACAATATGGTACAATACGTTTTTAAGACGTGAACCCAAGGTTCGAATATATAAAAGTATTGTACGACCGATTCTGACGTACGGTGTAGAAGCGAGAGCGGATACCTCCAAAACGGTACAAATGCTAAAAGTGACAGAAATGAAAACTCTCCGGAAAATAACCGGAAATACCAGATTGGATAGAATAAGAAGCGAATCTATAAGAGAGTAATACCAAATCCAAATGATCGGGGATTGGGTAACTAAGAGGCGAGACGAATGGAACAACTACATCACTAGAATGCACGAAGACCACCTAGTAAGAAGAGCCAGGGACACGTCACCTAGAGGGAGACGAAGTATAGGGAGGCCGCGGAAAAGATGGAGCGACTCCTAATCCGATAGAAACAGGCCGAAGGCCTAATACCGAGAAGAAGAAGAAGAAGAAGAAGACCGTTCTTAAGAGAATTTTATAGTACTCATCTGGTAGAAACTATCTACCAGCTATCTACGAGTCTAGTAGGTAAAGTACGTTTTTTCTATAATAACTGTCAAAGTGTTACAATGTTGGTAGATATGTGATTAAAACGCTAGGACATTTTTATACCTCGTGTTGGTAGAACTTTTTCAAAATTATGGTTATGTGTCAATTTTGAATGTCAAAGTTTCTTAATTTGAACTTTTGACAAATTTCTTTTTTTAACATGAAATCATCATCATCATCATCAATAAAATCGGATAAAAAAAGAAAGCCAAGTAATATTTTAAACGCAAAAATGAAGTAAGTGATATTAAATTATTACATATCTGTCAAAATGAAAATGACAATCATTTTTTTAGTGGAAAAAAACTAAAAATCTATGTACGAACATTATTAAAACTAGGGACCCTGCAGGAATGCAACTTATCCCCTAGAAAGTTGACCTTGAAAATTATTATAGAAATAGTATATTGTACAACAAGTTGAGAAAAGTGTGTTTTTTCCGTGCAAGACGCGAAATTTTTAATCGAGGCGAAGGCCAGATTAAAATCGCGCCGAGCACGGAAAAACACTTTTCTCACGTGTTGTACATGTTATTTTTTCATGTACTGTAGGGAAATGCCTACAAATTTTGATATAAAAATATGAAAAATCATGTGAAAGGTTGTGCAAAAATTAAAATAGTAGGTAGGTGTTAGGTAGCCATTTACCATAGTAACAATAAGCATGGTTACGCTATGTAAATAAACAACCAACAAAAATTTCGAAGTCCATTTCCAAAAGTGATTAGCAATGGAAGTGGATGTACCCGAAGATATTCTGGCCGCGGCTTCTGAAGCCATCGTAAATTTAATGCCAGCCAAGTCGAAAGACAAGTACGAGAAGAGCTACAATAAATTTTCTAAATGGCGGATAGAAAAAGGAGCACATGGGGCAAGTGAAAATGTCATGCTTGCATACTTCTTTGAAAAGTTTATTTTATATCTAATAAATATTGTTATTAATAATTCACTCCAATATTGTTTCTGTACTGGCAAAGTCTTTGAAAAGCTCGACGTTGTGGTCAACCTAATCAATGTTGAAGTGTAAGCTCAATATAAAGGAAAATGTAGATATTTCAAAGCACTCAAAAATGCTCGCATTTTTAAAACGTCAAAATGATGGATAGCAGGCAAAAAAGTCTAAAATTTTAACAATGGCTAACGCCATAACATTTTTAACCCAAGCTCCTAATGAATCCTTTTTAATGATGAAGGTCGTATTAATATTTGGGCTTAATGGTGCTTGTAGACGGGAAGAACTACGTAACCTATCAGTTAATGATATCGAAGACACTGGGTCCACTTTAGTTATTACACTGCGTGATAGGAAGACAATGAAGACACGTGTTTTCACTGTAACTTCAGAAGCGCCGGTGGGAATTAATGGAATTGATTTGTATAGAAAGTATTTGAACTTACGTCCGAAACATACTAATCATCCAAGATTCTTCATCTACTATAATAAGGGCAAATGTTCCGTGCAGCCTGTAGACATTAATAGTTTTGCTGCGATTCCAAGAAAAATTGCAGAATACCTGCAGCTGCCAGATAGTAAGAACTACACAGGACATTGCCTACGCAGAACGTCAGCAAAATTTCTTGCCGACAGTGGAGCTGACATACAGATGTTGAAGCGCCATGGGGGATGGCGTTCGACAAACGTGGCAGAGGGATATGTGGAAGACAGCATTAGCAATACAATTAAAACGTCCAGGCGAATTTTCGGACAGAACGTCGTTCCACTTCAATCTTCGATGCTTTCTCTTGCACCGGCGAGTTCCACTGATTCGTTAGCAATCAGCAGTAATTTACAATCTAATGGAATAACATTTTCTAATTTAAGTAATTCTACGATTAATGTGTACCATACTGCTGATAATTAAATTTATCTATATTTATGAGTTGCTATGTAGAAAAGTGTTGCTATGCAGAAAAGTATCACTTTTCTAAACGATTTTTTATTTAGGAATACAGTACATTTCCCTACAGTACGTGAAAAACAAATGTACTTTACGTTTTTATAGCCTAGCCAATAGTAGAGTCTTTGCGCATGATTACTTATTTTGTTAGGGTTCGGAAACTAATTGCCAAAGTCTCTCTCTTTCTGCCTAAGTGAACATTTATGCGAAAAATATATATTTTTTGTTCTTTCTAACTTAGTAAAATAGTTACACATACGTCAACACAAATGTAGGTTATTTTTTGGCATGCTGAATTCATAAACGTTCGTATGGCTGTTGTTGGAAGGGTTAATATAGGTATAACAATTTACTTGTTGCATAATAGAATGTTATAAGAAGAACAATCAATTAAAAGCAGCTACAACAGCTTAGTTAATTCGAAAGAGCAATTACTTATGCACTTACGTTATTATATGTATAACTCAGACAACTTTTAGAAATTCTATGTGATGCCTCTGTGTGACTACTGGAAGAAAATTTACAATTGTCAAGTTTGTACTAGAGCCAATATAACAAACCAAAAAGTGCTAGTAATAATGACAGTTAGTTTTTCAACCCTATACGAAATAACTAATCACACACATCTAGAAACTCTAGGCATTAACACTTAGCAACGCCCGTGGTTCGTGATATACGTATGACGGTACTGAGTAACATTGTTGCTGGCACTGTTAGTCGATGTCAAATTCGACCTAACCTCGAATTAGACATAGACAGTAGTATCACCAGCAATACGCTCCATTACTGCTAAACGTACAAGGATCAATAGCATTTTGAAAGCAAATAGTTTGAGATAATTCTTTAATAAAATCAAAATGGTTCTTGTTCTTGTTCATTATACAAAAAAACTTGATGTAACACACGACGGCCTGTATTCGCGTTTATTGTCTCGCTAGTTTGCGTGCCTCGCCCTGACGGCCTCGACCACAAATGCTTAGCTACCTGTCTAATAACGGCGTAAATAACTATTATGTTTTTGTAAATTGATTGAAAATTTTATTGGTGTTCCTTTAATTTTGTCCAATAGTGTATATAAGAATTAATTTTCATGTGATATACCACGGCCAACTAAATTACTATGGCCTGCACATAGGGAACACCTCCTGTAGCCACCTATTGTGAGAATTTAAAAGCATTTAGTGTGTTTCTTAGCTCAAATGTCAAAATCTAACGTTTAACTTTAAAAGGTTAATTGCACCATGAAATCTCAGTTTATTGTTTTTGTTGAAATTGAACACAATTTCTAATAAATCAATACATAAAGTAAGTTTATTTGTAAGTTTTAATCCACGGTCTTGCAGAGAAGTTAATCGTAGCAAGGGTCGGGAAAACTGCAGAATCTGGGGCCACTTCCCCTGCTATTGGTAATATTAATTATTATTAACCGTGTTTCTCTAGTAACCATAACCAAAATTATCAGGAAAGCAATAAAAAGAGGGTAATTGGCCCCGGATTCTGCAGTTTAGTCGATACAAATGCTATGGATGCTGAATAAATGTTGGTTTCAGGCATATCATTGATTTTTAAACTTTGGATTTTCAATCGTAGTTCTACTGGTACTAACAATCCTTCGCTATTGATGGATGCTGTTTGGAGAGATGACAGTTGGGCAATACTACTAATAAAACTAAAATGTTCTGCGCTATTTGAACTGGCAGACGATTTAACTATTCAACAGGGCAAAATTTGGCTTACTGCATATTCTGGTGTTCGGGCATCTGTAGCTTCATTGAGAGAAAGTTGCTTAAACTGCATCAGAACTGAATGCTCGTGTTAATACATAATAGAAGCCAGCTTGCTCAAGAAGAAATTTTATGCATAAATAAGTACTTTCTGAAGAAAATTCTAGAGCGTGTGCGGTTTCCTTTGTCAATCCTGGTAATCCCGTACTACATGAACGTAAGGTGCAATGCTGCTATCCAAGGGACGAATATATTGACTTTTGTTTGAAACGTGTATCTGGAAAAAATTATAAATATTCCCCATGTATGTTACTGTAGTATTAACGTTAAGAAAATTATTGTCACCGGATTCTTTCAAAAATTTAAATGAACTAGTCGCTGTAGGAGCAAATATTGGGATAGCTCGCAGAACATTAATCTTTTCAAAATTTGTGGGATATAAATGCATTCTTGTTAAATATCGAACAGATTTAACCTTCCGTAAATTATATAATAATCTCAAATACGTTGAAGTAATTTTCCATTCGATAAATACATATCACATTCTAAAAACAAATTTCTGGCAATTTTAAAGCACGACAATAATCGAATAACAAAAATAGTGGTAGTGGCGAAAGAAAAGGATGCCCAATGTAATTTCTAATTGATCCCCCACTTAACATTTTAAAAAGTGCGACTTTAGATGAAAAATTGTCCGTAACCAGTCGTAACACAACACAACAACAATCAGTTACAAGTTGCAGAAATTACCACTGTTAACAAGCTGCTGTGGTTCGAAATGATTTTTACATAAGGCCATATAGTCTGTAATTTTAGAGATATGTGCAATAAAAATGTAGTTAACATGCAACATGTAGTTTTTTTTACTGTTTATTAATACCACAAAATTCTTGTAAAAATTCAACCCATTGCTGCCGAACACACGATTCACTAGGCAGTTGGCACTAACCATTTTAAAATTTAGTAGAATATTTTCACAACTAAGGATGTACACAGAGCTGGACTGAGTGTGGAGAGAAAGTTAAAAAGTTTTTCGGCGATAATAAGAAGACCTGAACTGTTACGATAGTGATAACCTTATGGGTGCCAATGGTTAACTGCACAGCTTGTTTAACCTTTATCAGTAGAAACCCGCAAGGAGTTTGTTGTGAAGGTTGCAAAAGACAATACCATGCTTCTTATATGGCAAACAACTACGATATTATTATACCGGGGCTACTATAGAAATGCTCCCAATGTGCAAAGAATTGTCTGGTGCTTGATATAGCAGGTATTCAAAGTTTGGTTGAGATAAAACTGTTTTGCAATTGGGTATTTATACTGTAAAACAGGTTAAATAAAATAAATAAATAAAATTATATTCAATACTTTTAACAAGCAGAATACTAATAAGTGCTATAACTATTTTGATTGTTAGAATAACATTTAAGTTGTCAATACATTTTCAAAGGTCACTTAATCCATTCATATTTCAGTTTTCGACATTTGAAAAATAAGCATTTCTATAGAAACAACATATGCTATTGTATTCCATATGTCAAATATTTAAATTTGCCGCCATAAATAAAATAAGTTTCAGTATTAATTACTAGATGTCTCTAGGTGGTGTTCCCTATGTGCAGGCCATAGTATTTAATTTAGTCGGCTATGGATATACTTACAGGTGTAGGTGGTGTAATTTAGAAAAAATTAAGTACAGAACATTGGTTTCTTAATTGCAACAATGAGAAACTACGCATTCTATTAGCTCTTGCTCTTGCTTTTATTGATGGGTAAGTCAAAAATATAAATCGAAAAGTAAAGGCAGCTTGTTCGATTTATTAATGACTTTCAAAAAATTTGAAGATTTGAAGACCTATTTTACAAGTTTATATCATAGCCGTATCAGCAATTGTTTCAAAGATAGTCATATAAGATCATACGTTATTATAACTGTTATTTTTCAATGTTTATTGTTCACTAGTTTTACAGAAGAACATGAACTGGAACGCTACTGTAAATGAATATTCTTCTTTTCGTATAATTCGACTGACGTATGATTGGTAGCTCCTAGAAATCGCCTTATCGTCTTATAAAACACCTTCACACACTTCGTCCACTAAAGAAAGCTTCTATTCAAGTTTGACTGCGTATAAATATTATGTATTAATTCATACTATATACTGTGTATAAATTACCTCTATCACGTAACAATATTTTCAAGTCGAATTCCACTTTGTATAAATCCCACTATGCATAAATTCATAACACCTGATTAAAAAAATTGTTCATCAAAGTGACCGTAGACAAAAATCACGTATGTCGTTGCTTGCATTTGGAACATTTGAACTACCTAACTTTGCATCTACTCTGTCAGAGTAAATTCAATCGCAATTGATTTTTTGACTGTTCCATGTTCCTAAACTAAATTTATAGCATACAGCATATTTGATCATCAGAGAAGATCATGACATAAAATATTCAGCATCCAACGGCTTGTCTGAAAAGCGGATTGGGACTTATCAAGTTAAGCTGACATAAAGTGACAATTGTATTAATTAAAAGTAGGTACATACTTTCTAAATTAATACTACACACACATACAGCTATGTCTATCTTTTTTCTTTGGTCCTCTTTGATGAATCTTGTTCTGCATCACCTGTTATTATTTTCACTAAATATAAATTGGCTTTATCAGCCTCACTAAGTATAAATTGCCTCTATCATGTAAACTATATTTATTGTAAAATGTCAGTTTATTACTTAGCAATAATGTGTATTATTTTAAATTTTACTTTCTAGAAATGCTGTGTATAAATTCAAACTAGTTTTATGACTTCTAAATTAACTCTATCGTCAAATTTTCCAGTTAGACAGAAATTCCGCTGCGTATAAATTCATGGTATTCGCACTACTAGTAATTTATCCTAATCACGCCAAACAATCTTCTAGTAAAATTTCACTTAGTATAAATCCCACTACGTATAAATTCATACTACTCCCACTACGTACAAATTGCCTCTGTCATGTACATTCTTTTTCTAGTTAATTTCACTTTGTATAAATCCCACTATACATATATGCACGCAAGTAGGTTTCCTAGTTAGATTGCACTATAAAAATTATTCTTCTTCTTTTTTAATAGCGTTTAATACTACTCTATTTCTGGATATACGCCTCCTCTTTGCTTTTTCATTGATCTCATCAGTCCATCTCATCGGTGGTCTTCCTGGTGGGCGTTTGTGCATGTATGGGCGCCATTGCAGGATTGCTTTATGCCATCTGTTTGGATCTGACCTTGCTATGTGTCCTGCATATCTCCATTTTAGGGTTAACGTTTTTTCTGTTATGTCTGTCACTTTCGTGACGTTCCTAATCCATTCATTTGTCTTTCTATCCTTTAATGTGATGCCTATCATAGCCCTTTCCATGGCGTGTTGTGCCACTCTTAATTTTTGTAGATTTGTCTGTGTTACTACCCAATTCTCTGCTTCATAGCTCATCACAGGCAGGATACACGAGTCAAAAATCTTTCGTTTATGACGCATGTCTTTTCGCTTTTTTCTCAGAATGAAACTCATTCTACCAAAAGCCGCCCATGTTTGTCTTATTCTTCTTGATATTTCTATCTCTTGGTTTTCTTTTTCTAAACTATAAGCAGTTGTCCCAAATATATATATTCATTGGTTTTCTTGATGATAGTTATTAACTTCAGTATTTCCTTCTTCTTTATACATAACTTTGGTTGTTCTTATGTTCATAGTTAGCCCTACCATTTTAGATTCGACATCAAGTTCTTGTAGCATGTCCTGCAGTTTTCTTTTGATGTTGCCTTAACGACCACAGCGTTCGCATATCTGAGGTTGTTTAAATATCGTCCGTTAATATTAATTCCTTTTGTGGTCCAATTCAGTCTTTTAAAGACTCCTCTCTGCAGATTTATTGGTTTCGTGGTGGTGTGTAGCTGGTAAGTGGCGGTTCCTTCTTTTGAAATATTTTCTAACAATCTACTGTATCTGTAGTCAATTCTGCAATTCCTAAGGCCTCTGATTATCACCCATGTTTCTAGACTGTCAAATGCCTTATGATAGTCTACGAATCCTAAAAAGATCGGGACATTATACTCGTTTGACTTTTCTATTAGCAACTTCATAGTTAATAGGTGATCCATAGTGCTGTACGCTTTTCGGAAACCTGCCTGTTCATATGATTGATATCCATCCAGTTTTCTGGTAATGCGATTAGTTATTATTTTAGTTAGTGTTTTGTATAAGTGTGACAGCAGACTAATGGGTCGATAATTTTCCAGATTTTTCTGATCTCGTTTCTTATGCAGTAAAACTACTGTTGCGTTTTTCCATTTTTCTAGAATTTTTCCTGTTTGTAAGCATTTGTTTAAGAGTTTAGTAATGATCTGAAGAAGTTTATCATTTCCTATTTTTATCATATCGGAGGCTATTTCGTCTTCTCCAGGTGCCCGATTAGTTTTCATATGTTCGAGAGCTAACCTGACTTCGTCAATGGTGATATCCGGAATATCCTCCGATCCTACATTTATCAGTTTTTCTTTGTTTTCAGTTACTTCTATTATTTCTGCGACTTTTGTTTCGTAAAGTGGAGCATAGAACTTTTCAACGTACTTTAGCAATTGATCTCGATTGATAATTGTTTCACCTGTTTCATTTATTAATGCATAAATTTGTTTTCTTTTACCATTTCTTTTCAAGCATTTCATGTTTTTATTCTGTTCGATTACTTCCCGAATTACTTCGCCTTGTTTATTTGCTCTGTATCGTGGCATTTTCTTGCGAATGGTTTTATTCAATTCTGTGTATTCTATTGTGCCTTATCGGTCTTGTCTGTTTAAATCTCTTCTTTTTTCTCTCAGTTTCTTCGTTTCTTTGTCTAGATTTACTTTAGTTATTCTTTTGGGTAGTTTCTTTGTTGATTTTCGAACTGAGTCTCGTATCGCTGAAGTTACTAGCCGGTTTATGTCATCTAACTCTTTATTATCAATTTTTCCAATTTTGATATCCTGCAATTGTTTCTCAAGTGATTTTTATACTCGTCTTTTATTTCATGTAGCTGTTGCTGTGTAATCGTCTTGTATTTCTTTCTGAATAGTTTTTGCCGATCTAGCGTTTTGTTTATCACCATCGTACTAATCGATGATCTGACCCTATGTCAAACGTGTTTAGTACTGTCACGTCATGAATTAGGCATTTTTGATCTGTGAGAATATAGTCAGTTTAATTTCTAACAGTTCTATTGGGTGTTTGCCAAGTACATTTCCTGATTGGTGTTTTTTTTAATGAATTCGTCATGAATAAGTTATGTTCGCACATAAAGTTCAAAAGCCTTTCTCCTCTTTTGTTCCGTTTTCCCGCACCATAATCTCCAATCTGGGTTTCATTTGTTTCTAACCTTCTTCCGGGTTTGCATTTAAATCGGTTCTAGGTAAATTGCTCGAATGCAATTGCTCGAAAACGAATTACTCGAAATCAGTTGCTCGAAAGTCAATTACTCGAATGTGACTTTGCTCGAATTGCAAGTTTCTCGAACAGCAATTTCTCGATTATCTGTTGCTCGAAAAAAATAAAGTTGTGAAATAGCTTTAACTCGAATCAGTTAATATCGAATATAAACAAAACACAAATTACAAATTATAACCTTTATTAATAAACAATAGGTATAGGTATGATGATAATCACTTTCGTGTGTTAAGAAAAACCTATTTAACATTATTTGTAATAACAACAAACCCATTATCCTGATTATGAATACCCGTAATTACATTCAAATGATAATCACTTTCCTGTTACAAGAACATAATTCTATCTTTGACCACTTACTACAAAAGATTTTGAAGATTTTAGTATTAACGCATTATTTAAGACCACATAAATTCGAGCAAAACATTTCGAGAAAAGTTACATTCGAGCAATTTGATTTTCGAGCAATTGCATTCGAGGAATTTGCCGGAGACGTTTAAATCACCCATGATTATTTTATATCTAGTTTTTTGTTCATCGATTGCTGTTTTTATTTGTATCTCTTCGTCCTGGTGATCCTTTGTAGGGGCATATACCTGTACTACTTTTAAAGACGTCTTCTTATTGATTTGTATTATAATATATGCCACTCTATCCGATATTGCTTTAAAACATTTTCTGTTACTTATACATTCATACTTTCTCACTCAGTATAAATTAGTTTCATATCATAAATGGTTTTACTAGTCATGTTTTATTCTATATGAAAATCGATAATGTAGGGCGTTCTAGCTGCATATGCACACAAGCTTACATCGATCACGTTACGAGTTAAGTGAAACGGAATCTTACGACTTGTCATTACAGGTGTATGTCAAAGTGAGTCTTACAAAAGAGCACTATATTGCTATAACGGCTCTTACAACACGTTTTGTATGTAATCATTTGGTGCTGATAAAAATAGATTTCGTTAAATGCAATTATCAGCATAGCGTGACACCATCACAGCAAATTTACATGCATGTTGCTGGTAAATATTCTGTTATTAGAAACAGTCAGTATGATTTAATGATGTAGCTGAAACGCAGCTGCAAATGAAAATAGTTCGTATTTCATTGTTTCCAACTTAACAGCAACTTTCTGCTTCCTATGTACGTGTACTGCAATTCAGAAAAGCTTAATGTAACCACCAATTCAATTAATGGCTCGGTTCTTATGGTCCAAAGCACATTTGCATTTGAGAAACTTAAATACGATTTAATTTAGAAATAAATTCATAGTGGACTGATTCTGTTTGCTGAGACCATTTCCAAAAAAAAAAGACGCTGTTCGAGATTTCAGCGAAATAATCTACAAAAGCCGAGGGGCATTTTCGGAAAGCATCTGAAGTAATATAACGTTCACGTGAAACCTTAAAAATATTCTTAACTTTAGCAGCTGGAACTTCAAAGTTAATTCCTGTTTGTTCAATATCCCTTAATCGACTCTTCGAGACAGCGGGCGGGTCGTACATCATCTCAGCCCAACTTTGTGCAACACAAAGCGGAGATAAGTAATTAAAAATTCTGGTCCCAATTTCATCACGTTATAAGAAGACTAACTAGATTGAAAAGTTGTGGCGTGCTGAAAACGCTATCGCGGCGATGAATAAGAAGCGCCAAAAATTGGCCAAATTAACAACAATAACTCAGGCGTCCTATCGGCTCCCTCATCTCGCCTAATCGGCAGTGATAGCACGCGCTGTACGATTCTTGGGACATTAATTATGGGCAGAAACAGCGCCATAAACATCTATCTGCAGGATGTGTACTTGATATTAAACCCATTAAAAGTGTGTTTTGATACTTACTGGGTTTCAACAAAAGCAGTTTGGAGAAGAGGGCACGCAAGGAGCGCCATGGAAACTTAGTACATCACCTTACACAAGCATTTAAATGAAATATATTTTTAATGGATTTATATAACTGGCTCTTTAAATTTCCAAGAAAAGTATCGGCCACAGAGACCAAGATCTCTACTCAAAGTTAGAAAGGACATTAAATTGTTCAATTCAGCTGAGCTATTTTAATTTATCAATGAGCATCTGCTTATCCGCTGTTTGAATGGTTTTTTTAACTCAAAACTGACTTCTGAAAGTTTTAGCTCTACTGAGCAAAGCCCATTTTAAATCGTTAAATTCTATAGAAAAACCCCATGTAGGCAGTTCATTTAAATGGTGAGAATATTTTATACATAGTGGGAATAACATTTTAGGTAAACGCACTATGCTGGAGCGCTATGGAGCTTCCAATCTATCCTAGTCGAGGGGTTTTTAAAGTTTCCATTTGGGCCGCTACGCCCTGTAGCCGATACATAAGAACGACCAACGTACAAACTGGCTGTGCGTTAGCCGAAGAAGAAAGAACGTGGGCGGTGCTGGAGCTTAGCATACTCACTGCTCTCAGTCCCGAATCTCGCCAAGTTGCCGTTTCGACCTTGTCGGATTAATAAAATTGGACTAATGGGCCACTCCCGAAGTGTCCTTATCGTACCGTAGATAATCCTGTGGGGCACTTCACCTTAAATTAGTTGGGATATGCCTGCTGCAAAGTTTCTTTGCTGGTATCGCATATCCCCTGAAGCAGCAGTTTTCAGCTAAGTTTTATGTAATTTGTTGTTATTGTTGTTAATTGGGCATGAGCTGGACACTTAATAAGTAAATTACCATGCAATTAAGGTACCGAGATTGTCTTCAGCGATTGTTTTAGACATTGGTTTTGCCTTCTTTTATTCAATCCGAATTTCGAGACGTTGTAGGGATGTTAGAGGGCAATCAAAATGGTATGTTCAGATTACGTGATCACACACTATTTCTTAGTCTTGTGCGCAAGTGTGACTTCACCAACCAGCTTAGATAGTAATGAGCATAAGCGTTTCTGCACTGCTTTATTTAGAAGTTCCAATAACTTAACCGCCAGTTAATGTTGCGCAGTTGAAATTTTTATATTGTTAACAAAAACATATTTGTAGAAATAACTTTTATTCTACAGCATAAGCTACACTAAAAGGCCGCCACTATAAACACACCTATCTGCAGGATGTGTACTTGATATTAAGCCCATTAAAACCGTGTTTTGATACTTAATGGGTTTCAAGAAAAGCAATTTAGAGGAATGGCACGCAAGGAGTTCCAGGGTAACATATCTAAACTAAGGTTAACGTGTATTTAAGTGAAGTTACTTTAATGGATTTGAAAAATGTTTGTATACGTTGCTCGTAAACAAGTCACCTTAGCTGCCTCGCCCTAAAAAGTGATCGTGTTTCTCGTAATTCGCTCAATAAGGACCCGTGTGAAGTGTGCTTTTACACGCAGAACTGTTATTTGCATTGGTGTCAAGTGACATGAGTGCGCTAAGTAGGACCTATTTATGCCAAACTGAAAACTGAAGCCTTGAGCCCCTAAGAGAGGTTTTGCCCGGAAAATGTATATTTAACGGTTGCTGAAAAGTGCTTATTCAGCAACATTGACAAATCGTGGCGATAAGTGGACATAATTATAGTGCTCCAAACCAATTATCCTTTCTTTGAAAAGAGATTTATTGCTGGCAGCAATAATTATAGTAATTGCAGCTACACAACTTTCCTCCCTTAACAAAGTGCCATTCCAACAACTGAGCGTCTTCGAAAATGTCGTAGAACTAACCAGTTCGAAGGATATAATGCACTGATGTTTATTTAAACCCTCGCCGTTCTTAGCAGACGTAGTAGAATGTAGATGTCGTGCTTGCTGAAAGGAATTTACACTGGAAAGGAATCCCATGAATAGGACTGCGCTGCCGCGGGCGTTTATAACGGGGTGCATTCCAGCCGTTATTCGCACACTTTCAGGAATATTAGTGTTTGGTTTACTCAGCCAGACGCATGCACGAATTGTTAAGTGAGTCGCCTTTTTTGCCGTAATAACAGGCGCAGGAATTTTTTATTGCGCTCCGCTTGTTGACGGAGAGTGGTAACGAGTTCATTTTGCCTAAGACGTTTATTTAAGGCTCTTTTAATAAGGGACTAATACACGTTCCTTGCTTTAAGTATTTTTAAATAATTGTGTCTGGCCTTTAAGGAGTTCTTGTTTGCATGTCTTAAATCATTTTGAAACAACCGGCGCTGAACAGCTTGAATGGATACATGTTGGAACGTTCTATATCTGGATTATAAAAACGGATTTCTTGAGTCTAGCTCTCTATATGGAGAAGGCAGTTCTATTCCAAAGATCGTCATCTTATATTTTTTATAATTGCAATTTTTAGGTACTATACAAGACAAAAAAACTGAGACAACTCTTGATAGAGATTTTAGCATAATTTGATTAGCTGAAACGAGGCTTTGAACAATTACATTTATTGTATTCATAGCAACGTCTAAATAGTTTGACGGTTAAGTTAGAAATACCTAGCAACTGTACGTATTAAGGCAGTCACATTCACAACAGATAATACTTACTGTCCCAGTTTTTTTGTTTTGCATAGTACTATTCTCCTGAAGTTCTTGTCTCGGCGATTGTATTGGCATAAAAATAATACATAAATTAGAATCAAAAGGATGAGTTATCGCTACGGCCTTTTTCGGTGCTTGTAACAGAATTGTGACGTTAGCGCTAGCCCAAATTAGTTATTATAATGCGTTCAAATTTGTACGTCCCTAATAGGCCACAATCAGCACTTGAATCTCTTGTGCGCGCGGATTGAAGATAAACCAAAGAGTCCAGCGATCAGATTTCCTTAGAAAATAGTCCAAAGAAAGAGGCCCAGAAAGGTATAAAACCGAAGGCACCCAAGCTGTTAAAGACACTTCCATCCAGCGACCCGTCTAGGCAGCCCTAACAGAAGGAGCCGCCAGCTTTTAGGTCCTCTGAGCTTAGCCGAAGCTGCTCGCCCGAGATTAAGACCTGCGAGAAGAAGACGTGCAGAACCGTAAGAGATTCGAGTCCCGAGATCTACCTAGAATACATTTTAAAAACACCGGACCCCAAACTGCAAATCTTCTAGTACATTTTGTATGGTTTGTTGAGGTCCAACGCCTACCAATATTTCCTTGAAACTGCTCTCTAGGCCGTGTTCGGGGCTTCTTGGGTTCAGCATCTGATTACGACCTCCAGAACCACCCTCAAATTGAATCTCGTAGAATGTCTAACACCTGAAGTTTAGTTACCCTTTCTTGCCTTCCTATGGGCCAGGACTCAAAAACTAGACTGCAGAAACGACAATAATACTCTCCCAGCAATGTGTGGGAAAATATGCAAATTTCTGGCCCACCAGGATTTTTTATTGCCAGTATTAATTAAGGCTACGACCTACCTGTACAAAAACACTTCAATTTTCCACTGCGAGATCCCCGTGCGCCACCAGAGGAAATCACAGCTTCCGTTTCGACCCAGAAGTTCCTATCTGAAGATTCTCTGCAAGTCCCGGTAAACTGGCTTGCTGCCGCTCGGGCTTTTACAAGTTAACAGTTAAGCATATCGTAGCGCTCTAGGAACCATAATAAGTGCCCCAGAGACTGTCTAGTACCAGTACTACCCGATTTACCTCTGAGTAGCACGGCATTCAGTATTGTTTGTTGAAATGTAGTAATATCAGTTTGACACCAAATGAAACAAAAGCCATTTGGCGCTGGAATATTTTGTTTCAGAACTGAAAACTTCAACAAAATACGGAGCTTAGAGTCAGGTGAATTTTCTGCGCCGCCCTCACCACTGGCTACCAGGAATATACCAAGTATCGTAGGTTGAAGCTCTGTTCAGGATGAGTTCTGCAGCGTTCCCCCGAATGCATTTTATTTTCGTGTTTAATGTTGTACGTACATCACATACGCAATTATAATTTAAGAGAAATTGACTTATAATTTGCAGAGCAATAGATGCTTTTTATTTAATGTCTACTTCGTCTATATACTTGCGTATGAATCGGGCCTAGGGTGTGCATTGCTATTTGAGATCATTACACAGTAATATTGTTAGCTTGGTATAAAAAATGTCCTACCACGTTATTTTCTGCTAACAAAAACGGCAGATGCATCTTTTACGTAGAAAAATATACTGTATATTATGAAAAATATAAGATCCAGCGTGGAACTGATTTTCGCATGGAGATCAAATAGTAATAATCTTACTTTCCAATGCCAATGGTAGGCGTTTCATAGTGGGAAAATGCTAGTATGTGGTAACATACTACTTACGGCTTTCCATTGACTACAGAAATGTAGTCTAGACCCTCTAGAGGAAGCTTCTGAATCTTTGTCCTGTTTCACACATTGCTATGACTTTTGCTAAAACATATATTTAGTTTATGATACTTCAAGATGAACTACTGTTCGCATGTAATGACAATTATTACTGTCTGAAGGCCTCTTAAATTATTGCACCATTTAGGAAATATCTCAGAAAACGTAACTTGTAGATTGATAGGACCAGGTTATTATTCTGAAGGGGGTTGCAACTTGTTGAAGAGCTGAAAGGACGGAGGGTGTTTTTTTGAACCGGGAAGCCACGCCTAACTTTCCTTAAAGGCATTTGTAGCATATGTCAATTCGATGAACGCAACTCAATGTTTGAGATTGTATTGAAAATTAAGTTTCTGTACCGGGTGATCATAAATGGTTGTGATTCGTTTCTTAGGTTGGCACTGTTAATGTTGGTTACCCTGCTGTCAATTTTGGTGGCACTGTACTATGTCAAATTTGAGGTTAGCAGGTTAGGGTTTGCTTCAGTTTTGACACATACTAAGGTTTCCTACATCTTCCGGTTTAAACAGCAGGTTACGTACCATTGTGGTACAGCCCTATTTTAACGTAGACCTGGTAAGCAGAACTACAGGAGCACTCTTCTCGATGTTTCTTATCTATGGTATCTGCAAAACTCCGTTAAATCTGAAAGTTTTCTTTCTACTTAGTGGTGAGGCTTTTTAGCCGGTTCTGACTCTTCACCATTGCTTGGCGCAATCAGGATGGTTTTTACTACAAAGAG
Source organism: Agriotes lineatus (assembly GCA_940337035.1). Taxonomy (NCBI): domain Eukaryota; kingdom Metazoa; phylum Arthropoda; class Insecta; order Coleoptera; family Elateridae; genus Agriotes; species Agriotes lineatus. The sequence goes on from OW679199.1 coordinate 122,959,856, forward strand.
GTTGTTTTCAGGCTATCCTGGGTAACAAGTAGTCTTTTAGGGGTATAAATTTAAGGGTATGGATCTTTCTATACCCCCCTCCGTTTGCTTTCGACTAAACTTGCAAATGTCCAAATTTAAAACTATGTTTTAAGGGGACAACATTGGCAACACTTTAAAACGTATTGCTACTTATTGATACAATATGAAGGTACGACTTGTGTAAATATGTGAAAATTGTCATCTGTCAATTAATTTTTAATAGAGTCCTTGTATATAGTATAGATGCCTTGTACAAGAAATCAAACCAATCAAAATGTATAAGTCTGTTTGCCCAACTTTTAGTAAACTATATACAGAGACTCTAATTTAAAAAAAAAGGAACGACTCGAAATGTAGTAATTTTCTATTTATTGTATTGGCAGCCGATATTTTGACATTATCTTCAAATATATCAGAGGCGTAGGACCAACAACCCAAATGGCGTAATACATAATTCTAACTGGAATATAAACATAAATTCAAAAATACCTGAAATAAGTACACTCTTATCCGATTCGCCAATCCATTGTAGTTTAAATATTTTAGTTTAATTTTTTAACAGAATTTTATTAAAAAAATGTGAAAATGCTCTGTCTAGTCTAGATTTTCACAATTTTTTCTATTAAGATTTGTATCGTAACAGTACTTACAAGGAATATATTGAATAAAGGATACCATTTGTTGCATTATTTCATATTACTAATTATTGGAACAAAATAGTGATTTACTTTTAATACTTTAATTAATTGGTACGCATTTTACTTTCATAAAGTACGCCAATGTACTGTCATCATAGTCTAACCTAAAAACGTAACTCCTGTATTTTTAATACTAGACTCCAGGTTTTCGGAAAATGGCAATTTTTCCAAAATACACGTTGCCATTCAGTCCCGTGGCGCACTTTCCAAAAAGCTTTTATGTTAGAAATGTCATCAAGCTACTCTAGTACTGAGTAGTATAATGTACAAATGGATGTAACTAAAAAGCGTTTCTAAATATAATAATAGCCTGAAAGGTCAGCCTAATTGACTGCTCTTTCTTGTTATGAATAACACACAAGGCTTTTATCTAAAAGTACTACTGATATATTGATATGGCCAGTGGCTTATACACAAGAGTGACAGACATATAAAATATATATTCCAAAAAGAAATTTTGACCTTCTAGTCTCAAATGCTGTCGTTTTCAGTAGTGAGGATTAAATTAAGCTTCACATTCGCAGACAGAATTCTCTATTATCTTTTTGGCATGGATTTGGTAAATCAAAAGCGACTATATGTTTAATAAAATAATAAATACTTATAGGTACTTTATTACAACGAGGTTACCGCAAACCAGGAAGGTACTCAAAACTAATTTAAATTTCTTGTTGCTTTGTAGATGCTGTGTTATTATTAGGTAGATTCTGCCAGAAATTTATCATTTGATATGACGATGTTTTCCATTAACTAATAGACTGTTGCATTCTTGCATCGGCATGAGAGTTACGCTTGCAGCGAACTTGATAAAACGTATAAATGGACAATCGAACGACATTTACAAATTCAATTATTTACAATGACTCTAAGTTGGTAAACATAATATTATTATCGTTTCTAATGTAAAGTGAGATGTCAATTATCAGATCACTGCAAGGTCGCCAATCCTTTCGGCAAACCATTGATTCTACCCCCTGATTTCTGCAAAGCCTCTAAAGACCTATATGGTACCTTTAGTCACTCTTTCAGGGACTGTCGCTAAGATTGTATAATCGCTAGCAATTTCGTGTACTTACCAAGTTATATTGCGTAAAAAGATATTATTTGAAGTGGAACTTACCTGAAAAAAAAACAGTAATTAAACATGTATCTTTTCCACTTAAATAAGTTTGTTATTTGGTAATAACAAGGGTTAGACATGTGAAAAAATAAGTATTTACCTTAGACATTAACTAGTATGACCCTATAGTTGAAACCTAGAATTTCGTTTATAGTTATATATTCCAATATTAATAAGACGACTTTGAATGTTGCACTAGGTTTCTTTTCTCTGATAATTAAGAGTCAAAAATACTTCTACATTAAATGTATATTTTTACGCTGGATTTCTTCTCTTATTTCTTTTCTTTAGCAGAATAAAACACACTTTTTCCTGCACTCATTTATTATACCACGTCCACTCGAACGACGCTGGAACGTTTTCTCAACTTCCACTTTCTTAGAAAAGAGAATACCCATTACAAATTTTAAAATAGCACAGAAGGGCATACAGTAATACTACCTACAAATCATGGAAATGGTATGTACAAATTAATTAAGGCAAATTAAATAGATCTTATAATTGCTGTATACAAACTAATTAAGACAGATTACTAACTGTACAAACATGAATTCTTAAATAATTATAGAAATTTTCCAATTTATCAATCAGTATGTCCCTTTAGAAATCAGAGCTTTGATTGTTTTAGTACAATCACAAAACACTCCAATTAAAATTTTTAAAACCAGTCGCGCTTCTGTGGTCTACTACTATTGAAGCTTTCAAAATATTTTTAAATTTCAATTTGTACCGAATGCTTGCATTCTATTTAGGATCTGGTTTGTAGCAAAGCTGGCAGTAATTTCTACTACAGCTAGGGGCTTTAGCAACTGTAATCGTAAAAAGGAAAAACGAACTGTGCGCGTTCAGCTGCTAATAATTTGCAGGATTCTTCTAACAAAACAAGTGCTTCGAGTTCTGGCAATTCCATTTGGTTGTTGCAAAGCCAAAAATGAAGCCGAGCATTGTTTCAGCCCTAGCAGAATAGCTCTTGTAATTGCAGAAACGAACTTTGTAACTGCCATGTAGTACATTATGTTTGGTTTCTCGTGCATGAGTGCGTGCTGTTAACGCCCCCTTAATTCGAAAGTTCTGCGATGGTGCAGGTTACGTTGCTCCCTAGCACTGATAGTAATTCTCTTAGAGTTCAATTTTTGCGGTGCAACTTGACTTCTGTGTATATCGATAATACCTACAGGATAAGGTGACTAACTTTTAGCATGCGACATACGCTGGTCCTACATACTAATTCGATATCTAGTAGCATATGTATTGATATGGTCTTAAAATGACAAAGCATTTTAAAAATGAAATAATAAACATGTAGCTTAATGATAATGCACATAAAAGGATATTGATTGGAATAACTTCGTTTTATTATTAGAATTTCTATTTCCTACAATGGTATTAGTAAGTCATTAGCAATTAGTTCATTTGTGGTTGCAAATGCAATTCAAATTAATTGAAGTTTATTCTGTTAGTCAGGCTTTATCTGAGCGAAGTAAATATTATCATAAAAGATAAACAAAAGTTTATTTGTTACATATTTATTGTATAAAAGGGTTAATATAATCATAATCATAATTGGAGACAGACACAACTGAGAACTGTTAACCTAAAAAATTATGCTTAATGACATTTATAAAATGTCATCAAAGTTAAAAAATAGGAATCTGTATTCTTGATTTGAATAACAGCGGTTTTTTGCGGGTATTTTTAAAATAACAAGAACAAAAGGATGTCTAAAATTTATTAATTTGAATTACACTAGTCTAAAATTAAAACTGAATTAAATATTCAATTTTACAAGCAGTAATACTGGTATGTACAATTATTAATTGCAATACAAATAAGTAGTGCAATAAAGAAGAAAATTAGTGTAAAATTGAGAATGGCTACGTGCGTGCATAAAGCCTGGTCTAAAGGGACTACAGAACGAAAAGGAACATGATATAGCTGATGCAGATTTAAATTGAATTGGGAAAAATAGAAGATAATAAATTAGAGCTCGAAGAAAGAAAACATTGTCAAGTAAGTGTACACAAATTTCAGTTAGATAGAAAAACAGATGTGAAGATGAAAGCAGTAATAATAAGAATTAATCTGCTACTTAAAAATATAAAATTGATTTCAAACAGAAATATTAACATCCAATAAATTTAATAAAACAAACAGCCATCATACAACTTAATCGGGCCAGTATCTTCGGAAGAGATAGCAAACAAACATACACGCAAACATACAAAGAGAGCAACGATTTTATGTTATAACTAGTGAGTCACCCGAACTACGCTTCGGTTCGCTAAATTAAGAGAGATTCATTAAAATAAATTTAAAAGAAAGTATGCTTCGGCCGGCAATCGAACCCGGGTCGCCCGCGTGGTAGGTGGGCATTCTACCGCCAGACCAATTATGCTTGGTTGAATGAGCAGCTGCTGTAATAGCATATGAACATAGTGAATCACCCGAGACAACAGCTGCCGCAGCACAGCCGATGCCCACGTACACGATTTAATTCAATTAAAACTTTTTCGCACTTTTTTGAAAATAAAAACCGGCCTACGATCTAAGTCGACAAATTTACAAAATTTTAAGCCATCATACAACTTAATCGGGCCAGTATCTTCGGAGGAGATAGCGAACAAACATACAAGCAAACATACAAAGAGAGCAACGATTTTATGTTATAAGATTAGAGTCGCTGTGATTCGTGTTATACGTTTGGCAGTACTGAAGTCAATGTCAAATTCGAGGTTAGTATGTTAGGTTTTGTTTGATATATGACGCCAAACTTAACCTGCAAATCTCGAATTTGACAGTGCTGCCAACAATGTAGGAAGGGGGTGGCATGGTTTTTATATCACTAGTGGATAAGAGGTCACTTTAAAGGTCTAAATCGATCTAGTAATGGCCTTATAACTAGGTGTTGGATAAACAACTTGATACTTCTACTATTATAATAACTATCATATTTGAATTAAAAACATCAGAAGTAATAGAGCGCATTAGAGTTCCTATATAATATAAGAGTTGAGGCAACGCAAATGTCAGCGACCATTCTTGATCCGAAAATAAATGATAGCATACAAGGCCAGAGTGGTCTTATTATGTATGTATAATTTAATTACTTGTCACTTTGATAATGTCTAAAATGGTTAATTTAAAGCGTTTATGAAAACTACACTGGTAGGTATCTACTACGGATCTTATATAAGTAATCTTTGATAAAGAGTTGAGACAACGTAAACAAAGTAGGTACAGCATTGGATTGTAGTTTTGTTTGCCACCTAGACGCACTTTTTCCCACCGATTCTCATCAAAGTGGATTTCATATAGTCTGGTTCTATTTGAGTGTTCAGTTTATTCTGTTTATATTTTTGAGCTATTCTGCTCTTTGCGTCTCGTTTTTGGGAATTAGTGTCAATGGATATAAAGCCCCTTTGGTGGTTTGCACCACAGGAACTATTATGTTGTTTATTACTGTGGAATTAAGTTCAGTAAAATACAACCGTTTCTGGAAAACAATAGCATTCCTTTTATTACTTTAGAACACACAAACAAAATACAACATATACAAATCCGTTAATATTAATTTAAATTACACATACGAATTGTGAGTAGCCTGGTTTTCGATATTGAATTATTTATTCATAAAAAGACTTTGGAAACTGACCTCGGTCCTCGACTCAGCAAAATGCGTACAAGTCGGAATATGCAGAAAATGTGATATTAAGTCAAGTGCGTTTTCAGGCTATTCATCACCGCTACGCTACACCCCGTTCGAATATACTTTTGAATCGAAAAATGCAACAGCCCTTCATTTAAAAAACTGTAGAAAAATAATTATTTGGGTAACCAATTTTTAAGTACAATTCTACAAGGTATGCTATTTAAAGAACTACTGTCATGTAGAAATGGAACACATATATATTAATACATTTGCATCAATCAGTGTTGGCCTAAAGGCAAATAAAAATTTGTCAAATGTGACATTCCAGAAATGTTTTCTATAGTAACTATAGGACTTAAATCTGAATCACAACCAATCAGCACCTACTCCCGACACTTTTTTAATATTTAGGAACTCGAGAGAACATAACTTAATTTTTTCTAAGCCAAGCTTAATTTCGTTTACATTTGCTCACATGTTATATGGCTAAATGTTATTATTCACAAGGTACTTTAACAACTCGCGCTAAATCACGAATGGCTGGTAAGGGTCCACAAGCCAACAACGAATATATACGGGTGCACATTTTAAAACTCCCAGCTTGAAGTTCTGTAAATAGGCAATACACAGTGCAGATGGAAGGTGACAATAATTTTAAAACAAAAGTATTGCTATAATTAAAATCAGAGCAATCATATTTCAGTACTCTTGACGATTTAATTTAAAGTCAGATGTGTGTTGGATTGTATATTGCCTATTTATAAAATCCAGGTTCGGAGTTTTTAAAATGGGCACCTTTTATATATACTTATTACAAAAACCCTTATTTGGGTTTACAACATGTAAGGTATATAAAGTCAAAAAATGCTGGGGGCATCGGTATAAGCCAAAATTCAATTTTAATAACATAGATACTCAAAGTTACTATCATTTCAGATTCAAATACGTAAGTTTCATTTAATGTAATTGGCACCGACATCTGAGCACTTTTTCACAATATTTTTGATTTTTGAGAAACATTTTTTATATTTGTCACATTAGATTTTTTAATTTTGTTTGTTGTGTGCTTCCTATACTTTATTACGAATAGGTTGTTTCGTAAAATGTAGCAAACAGCCATTAAACCAGAAATATTTTACAAAAAAGTTGGAGAAGTACTTTAAACCAGTTCTTACCTGTAAGTAAACCAATAAAAATTACATCTATATCAAAGAGGAGAAGATTCCAAAATATTATTTTCATTCTACCATTTTTTTCATTCACGTCTGTATTCAAGTATATCTGTAGACACAACTTACGCGAACTCTTCTAAAACATTAAAAAAGATTATGCGCTTATAATTTTTGGCGCAGTTGGTAGGATGTTAACTTAATATACATTGTACAGCACATGTTTTGTTCCATTTATCGTCTAAGGAATAATAAAATAACGAGTAAACTGGTATATATGTACTAGGATAAACTATAACCACAAGTTTTATTGCGTTCCGCACAATATCCATAAAAACAAAAATCGTTGAAAGGTTCAATCTCCTGTGCACTGTGCAATCGGGATCAAGCAGACTATATTACCGCAGATACCGGCTTAATATCAAGAGCCAAAGAAGCGCTTCTCGTTCAGATCAAAGAGGTCTGCAACAGTCGGTATCGGCAGTGACGAGGCACATATTTTGGCGAACCATCGAGTGCATAAGCGGATGCAGGAGCGCCAGATTATTACTATTTAGTGCAGCGAAGCCTACGTTTGAATTGCATTTTAGCATTCGGCACTAATTGCCTATGATTTATCCGGAGCGAGCGATAACCGCTGTCAGCGGTGGATGGCTCGTTTCTCACGGAACGCGTCCTCGGTCACGAAATGGCGGACTGATTTAGTGCAGAGATAACAGAAAACCATCGTGTTTTATGACAGATTGCTTATAAATCCATTCTTCGGCCCGATCGCTAAGAAGCTCGCTCATACATTATCTGCGAGACGGCACCACTTGGTACGGAGATTGTCGAACAGCCAGATGAAAACCGCGTATTATGAGCACGTAAATTTCGTATAACCGACAATGATTGATGCCTCTTTGCGGCGGGCGAGGGGTATTTTTATATCCGATTATACAATGTAAATACAGCATTCGCCCGCGGAGCAGCTGGTCGAGCTTTGTTGCATAATCCGCACTAATCATTGTTGTTTAGCCTTGATTTGATTATTTAATCGAACGCCACCTGCGCCGCCTATCATTTCAGCGTTAGCGACAGCTTACGATCTTGTCCGCTTCCATGGCTGAGCGATATTAATGGTTGCGAGCGCATTTGTAAAAGTCGCACATCTAATTAGTGGACTATTTATGACTTAGCTTTAGATTTCCATACGCGTTATAAAAGTCAGACGCCCTGTTAATTGCATGCCGAAATAGAAAATAGTGGGGTGCCTTCATTACCTAACTTTCATATAATCCGACTATTCTGAGGTAAACCAATAATTAAAAGACTCAGCTTTTATATAATTGAAAGAACTAGAATTTAGCTCAAAAAACTGTAATGCGCACAGTAGAAAAGTATTCCGAAACAGGATTATCACAGAAGAATACTAAATAGAAATCAGTATACGGGTATTTTTTATTTAGGTAAATTTTTCATGTAGTGCTTTTTGTATATACTGGTCAATTACTTCAATAACTTTAATTAAAAGTAATTTGTTGTTTATTCATATTCCAGAAAGTCTGCATTGAACTGGCAAATCGAGAGGATGTGCCTTGAACTGTTATAGTAACAAGTGCAGACCGGGCGCCCGAAGATTTCAGGATGTGACCCAGGTCAATTAAAAGTGAGCGTTTCCAAATGTTCCTGGGAAACACCTAGAAGGAAAAATTACGACGAGCCATAGGTCTACTCAGCTGACAAAAAATAGATTTACTCAGCTGACAGAAAAAGCGGCAGCATAGTCCAGTAATGCAATAGTAAAGGCATCACATGGAATACCTGGTAGAGCCAAGTTATTATACAACTGTAATTTTAGGAACATCACTTAGGTTGGGTGATTTAGGCCAGAAATTGTTAGAATAAATGCGTAGTGGAAATAGTTTTCTGCGAGTGTTGTAATATTATTGTTAGCATAAAGGCGTGGTAGAAATAACTGTTCGGGTAGTTACACAATAGTATACTTTGTTGACCGGGAAAAGGATAGATATCCAAATCTTAGCACTTGGCACAATATTCCGGGTTACTAGTTATAGGATATAAAAACCACTTATATCTTGTTAGACAGTTTCGAAATTCGTTTATTTCATTATCAATGACCTGTTGAAGGATTAACAATTGTAAGTAATAGTAATGTTAGGTACAATTCAAGTTCTTACCGAAAAATACTTGTGTATAACCTTAGGTTAGATGTTAACATGTACAGATGGAACATTTATTTCTTATATTTATAAAGAAAGTAATGAAGCCGCATTTTCTCAGCATTAGAAGCAAATTGAGGATGACTAGATGGTGTAATTACACTTTAAAATTACACAGACACAGTTAAAACGAGTTTAAAATTAGTAAAAAATGACAAATTCAGACCAGAGCTTGCCAAGGTCGTGACAGGTGCAGAATGCAAGCTATTACGAATTCTTTCGGTTTGCGCATGCGCACTGATACAAACGTCTAAAACATACGAGGGAAGTACGAAAAATGGTTTGTCGGTCCATTCTAATTGCAAACTGTAGTTAAGCTATTACTAGAAATTCAAGGAAAATGTATTATTAGCCATAGATAACAAAAGCTGATAGGAAGCACTTAAACTGTCTATATTCCTTTTCTCTAATTTAATGCATTTGAAGTACCAGTATTGTAATACTGGCCATTGATTTTTATAAATTCCAAAATGATTAGATTTTTTGGGTTATTTTCGGTAGAAGGGAATCGTTATGGTTGAATGGGAAGGTTCATTTTGCCTTCCTGGTGTGATTTTTGGAGCCATCGGCCACAATTAACGTTCTCTATGCCTTGGCGAAAAAACGTGAATTTGTCTATTGTTATAAAGTGTGACGCCATCGCTTGAAGCAAACTTTCCCCGAAACTGAAAAAATGCAAGCTTAACCTAAAAGAGCACATTGTTGAATTTTTCTTGTGTGATCTCGAAACCGCTCTGCGGCTTTCACCCTATGGGATTTTAACGCTGCTTTGTACGGGCTGTCCGCATTTACCCTTCTAGCTATACTGGGGCGTACGAGGTCCATCTCGCCTTGTTTCCCTGTTAATCGTGCTAGTGGATGGATATTTTTGGGAATGTCGCAGATGCTATTAGCTGGACGAGTCCGTGTCAACTCCGCTCGTCGACTGCAGGAGGTCCCGTTTCTGTGCTACACGAAACATCCAGTTTGATTGCCTTGTATTGTATTATGTAATGATTCTTTGTGTTTCGAACACTATTTTTAAAGACATTGAATGGCTTTACCAATACAATTTAGATCGGTAATTTTGTGTGTGTGTGTAGCTAAGGCTGAGTACATTGTTCAGGAGTTAGTACAACTGTAACTTCATGACCTGAGTAGGTGTTGGTTAACATTTCATAAGCGTTCCCAAGTCGATCGCTATACTTAAATTTTTAGGCTGAGGGAGAACGAAACCAGCCCTTCATATTGTAACCAAAAACGACCATGCAGATATCTGAATGAGAAATTAAAACCGGGATAAGCTAAATTGTCAAACTATGGAACTCTATATAGTATATATATTCATTCAGCATCCGGGCTAATTCCAAATTATTTAATTGCAACTTGTCAGGCCCTTTTGCAGTCTTTAGCAATTCAATTAACAATTTAAGCCTTCAGAACAGCCTGACTGTATTTCGAATTTAGTTCAGACAATAGTTCATCGCATGAGATAGCAATAATGTTTCTGAACACCCTTTAGCTTCGTTATCCCTAGTTGGCAACATTTTGGGGCCACCCGTTGTATGCTGTTTACTGCAGGTGTTCGCCTGGAGTTCGTTATGCAACGTTGATTTTTTAAGCCAGTTAAAATTTAGCCTATGGGTGCGACAAGGATGGTGATGGCTCGCTCTACAGCAGGCAGCTGCATGTCAAGCGCGTTCTGCCTTGTGATTGGCCACTTATTGTGGCTTGACGCTTTGTTTGGCGCGCGTTTTCTTTCGGTCGATTTTTGGTGAGTCGATCCCAGGCCACAAAGTGGTTACAACGTGCGGTTCGTCCGCCTCCCGCCCGATTGGGTGTGGAGGCGTGGGTGTTCCGGCAGTTCCAAGAGGGAAGTCTCTGAATGTGGTTGTGGGGTGGTAATCCGTTTGTTTTGGTCCTTGCGCGACGCTCGGGGGAGTGCAGTATTTATACGTAGGCTTGTCAAGCCTTTCCGTCCGCCTGTGCTGTTAGGCGGGACTCCGTTTTCTGTCCCCATTCAAGCCGGAGTTACGCCGTCATCCGTTGGCATGACCGAGGGAGGTCGACGCCATTTCCGCCCTGCATAGGGGATCCGTCAGGACACGTAACCCATCCCGATTTTGCCACAGCTACATTAGACGCCAGGTGCCAGTACAGCGACCATTATGGAGAGCTTTCTCGCCTACATTCGTCCAAAAAGTTACTGCATCACATGCCGTTTGCATGAATAATACCAGTAAATTCGTCCAAAAGTTACTGCATGAATAACACCAAGTACTTTCATCCTAAAACTTTTGCTGCGATCAGATACCGTACGCATTAATATTAACAAGTGCTTTTGTCCCAAAATTTACCGTGGTGTGCTACCGCTGGTGCGGCCGTCAGTTTCAATTAGACCGCGATTGTTATTTAAATCTGTTTGTACAATTACGCAGTGCCACGCACTGTCAGCCTAGCATTTACTGGAGCGTACGGACGCTGAGGCTAGGCGTCAGCTTCAATTATTTCGCCCGCATCGTCCAATTTTGCCAGTGTATAAATGGCAGTTTGTACCACCAGGCGGCTTTGTTGATAGTTATAATGCAGGACGTTCCGGCGACTCGGGCCCGAATTCAGGCCTTATTCTCACGTGTCACGACGTCACGCCGTTGGGCGTAAGCCTTTTGTTTACCCCTTTGTAGCCGGCCTGGATTTGGAGTTCGGCTCTACTGGACGTCGCCACCTTAGCATAAGGCGCCTCCCCAACTGGGCTTAACGATTAAGCTATATTAACAATGGCCGTGTTTATGGTCTGTAGTGCATGTAATGTTTAGTAGGTCACTATCTTGGTGATCCAATAGATGTATTAACCTTACCGTTTTGTTCTTTTCTCCGTTGCGTTTTGTGCATGTCTGTTACAGGGTGACTGTGTCACTGTGCTCTGACAGCTGTGAGGTGAGGCGCGGACGTGGCAGATGAACGTTCCAGGTAGGTGGTTGTGTCTGGCCCTGCACCGTGGTTCCCGAAATAGTTATTTTAGTATTTTTCCCGAAATAGTTATTCGAGCATTATAGTTATTCGAGTATCTTTCCGACGTAGTACTGTGAGTACTTGTCGATCCGTCTAACCGTCCAGGTCCGGTTGAACGTGTATATCCCAAGACAGACCTGGTGGTGCCCATTTCTTTAACAATACCCAGTATATACCTTGACACGCTTGCCCTGTGGCGTACCGTTTGACCCACTCCCATCTCCCTGAGCGCATTCGAGCCGAGGCCTTTAGCCTGTTTTTAACGATCTCTCAGGGTGAGCGTGCCCCATTTCCCGGAGTTGTTTAGCACTCGATACTCGCCTGTCGGCGGGTGTCGTAAGGACAATTTAATACCGTAACAAACTAACTGAATAACATTGTTGTTTTAAAACGCTCATGTAGTTCTAATATCGGGTTACCCGTATGTATTCCTACGCGCACACACTGTGATATGTTTATGTGATATTTAAGTGACTGAGTGATCTATTTGTTAATTGTTGAAGGTAGTGAGCCAGTAATTACGTATAGGTTTTATTCCCCTATTGTTAATGAAATGATTGATTCTTATATGATTTTATGAACTTTGGGTTTCATTCTTTATGTTGCATTTTGCTACCATTTGAGCAATTTATTGGTTTGCTAGCTCACGTATTCAGTGAAAGCAGTGCAGTAGGAACCAGTTGGCGCTATGAAAGTTTATACCTGTTCTTTTCTAAGGTAAGACCCCCTCGTCCTTCTCACGAGTTAGTCGAGTGCAAGCTTTCGATCTAAGATCGGCAATTTAGAATGTAATAGTATGAGAAAACTGTCTGCTAGGTGAAGCCCAAATGTCAGAGCGCTGACTAGCAACGACTGAGCGTGACGAAATCCAAATTGTTTGCAGCCATTTTGAGAAGGTTCCTTATAATTTTTATGGATCTACAACTCTTTCTAAGATCTGAATACATATAGGTACATAAAGAAAACGATATTGAAGAAATCGATATATTTATTATACACTTTAAATTAATATACCGATGAGCCCAAAATTATATATAACAGCAATGAGATAACATAAACAAGAAAATAGAATGCATTGCTTGAGTAAGAAGGAGATAAACATAGAAGCAAATATTCGAGTAGGCTCTCTTTTACTCAAGCATTCTATTTTATTGTTCATGTTATCTCACTGCTGTTATATACAGTGAGAATAATGTAAGATTGTAAAGGGTGTTTTAATAAGACGGATCGACGTTAACAGCAAATAACACAATGTTATTTGCAAAAAAATGTTGACTTCTTTATTGAATCATGTTATTTGATACATGGAAATTATGTGTGAATGATAATATCGGCCGCATGTTCGCCAAGGCTTCGGCGGCACACCTCCACTCCATGGTCCAAATTTTTGATGACATTTCTGCATAATTGCTCCTCGATCTCACCAATATGCCTTATTACCTCGTCCTTTAGCTGTTGAATTGTTATTATTGGCTTGTTGGCATAGACCTTATTCTTGAGATAACCCCAAACGAAGAAGTCCAAAAGCGTCAAATCGCACGATCTTGGTGGCTAATTGACTTCGCTGTTTCGAGAGGTGATGCGACCTGGGAACTTCTCATTCAATAAAGCCATTGTTGCATTGGCTGTGTGGAAAGGGGAACCATCTTGTTGAAACCACAAATCGTCGATATCGATAGCATCCAATTCAGGCCATAAAAAATTGGTCGTTTATGCTGACCGAAAAAATCGCGAAGGGCGCGAAATGCATTTTTGTTTGAACGCCCATTTTCGTAATAGGCTTCAATAACTGTAACACGTTGTTCCATTGTTAATCTTTCCATGGTTGAAATTGCCAAAGACTGAACTTGGCAAATGTGAAAACAGATGTCAACCATCATTTGACGTTTAAGCCTCATTCACATGCAACATCGATCCGTCTTATTGAAACACCCTTTACATGGCTGAATTATGGAAAATTAGACATTGTGCACTTACTTAATGTTACCATGGAGTTTGTAAACAAAATAACAACACAGTGACTATAGAAACTAATCGAAACTAGATTATTTAATTGTAACTTCAAAACCGACAATTGTTACTATGGCCCCATCCGCATATTGCTATATTTAAATTTTAGGCAAAACTATCATTCTGAGTTTGTACAGTGTTGCCGAAGTGCATTGGTCCGCGATTTCAGGGTGTTACAATTAATCTACGAGGTCTGTAGTGTGTTTTGTCCATTTTTATCTAGGGTTGCCTTAGCAAAAAATATAGATTTATAGGGAAACGAATAGGACAAATTGTATATGAAAAATATGATAGCAAAGAGAAAACTAAAAAAAGTTGTGGCATCCTGCTGCAGTGTTAGTTACGAAGAAATAAGGCTGATAAATCAATATTAAGTCACATAAGAACATTCACATAGCATAAACATTCAAAAAATTAAGTGAATAAAGCAAAGTGACCACTTTAATATCAAACTGTGAAACAAATTTGAAATGAGTACTAGTACATTAGCGACTTACATTAAAGTAACTTAATGGCTCTGATAACATTGAGAACAAAGCCGAAAATATCGGCTCCATAATAAAACATAGAATCTTAAACATTGGTAATTCCTTAAATAGTTACCGACAGTCGCTTTGGTCATAAACGAAGGGTGTGAAAATAAGAAAATACTTTTGATTTTGAGCAGTTTCAAGATAAAAAAATGTGCCATTTTATACAAGCACATTTAGTTTTGGCACTATAAATAGAAATTTTTAATGCTTTTTAATTTTTTGATGCAAGGGTGAAGGGTTTTGCATTAGCTACATTTAGTACATCAGTGACTATTGATGAAGCAATGGTTTTCGAACAAAGTTATAGATACTTCCATGGCTCAAAACTTCTTCGTAGGGAATAAATCCAGAGACTATCTCTATCTCAAAACAATATATTATTCAGTCAGAATAAATCCTACGAAACCAGGAGAAAAGGCCATAAGCGGTAACATAATTTTTTATCTAGTAAATGCAACCCATTATTCAATTATACTAGTCAACTTGATACTATTTTTTGTAAAATTAAATATTATGTAGCAAGAACAGAGAATAAACACCTAGCCGATTTTAGCTATGGCGGCCAGATTGAAAGTTAGTAGATCAAGCGGGATATTCAAAAAATTACATATGATTGCACACCACCGACCACCTTTTAATGCACTCATGTTCAAATAAATTTAATTTTTCTACTAATCGTAAATCGTAAATCACTCAAATTGCATTAAAACCAATGCATGAAAACACAAATCTACTCACTGGCAACATGGCTACGCACTGAGCTTTAGACACCCCCCAAACAGAGACTGTCGGTTCTGAGTCCGTTAGGAGTTTATTATGTTGCAAGAATCCCTGTGCAGGTTCATCTTGACAGTTGTTAACTTGTAATTTAATTTTCGTGCAGCATAAAATTTATGAGATAAGAAATGTCTTCAAGCGAATATAAGTGCCGAAATAGTCATAAAACATAACTTTATTATGTTTTCTTACGTTATAATGAATATTAAACAATAGATATGACATTAATCAAACTATCACATAAAATAACGTAACTTCATCACGCATCATTTTCATGCCTTCTTGGATTAGATTCGTACATTCGAGTGAACAGAAGTCGCTGTACAAATTTCTAGCATTAGGGCAAATAACGTCAATTCAAGCAAATAATGTACAACGTATAAAGTGTTACTTTGTATCAGTGGCGGGTCATGGAGAATTTTGATGGTAGAGCCAACCACTGAATGTAAAGTTCATTCCCACTCGCTCACAGACAAAGACAGATTCCAATATCTCAAGATTTAAATATTTCGCATATGAACTGACCAGGTAGTATCCGTGAAACCATTCACTAAACTTTACAAGCTAGTGATAAGTATAATTAATTTCAAGTTGTGCAACAATTTACCACT
Organism: Agriotes lineatus; assembly: GCA_940337035.1. NCBI lineage: Eukaryota > Metazoa > Arthropoda > Insecta > Coleoptera > Elateridae > Agriotes > Agriotes lineatus. The sequence goes on from OW679199.1 coordinate 122,975,657, forward strand.
AAATTATGAGTATAATGAAATAGATGATAACGTCAAATCATACGTCCCTCCTATCGGAACGAACTAACCGTACGTGCCAAAATTGTCATCAGAAATGTGATCAGATCAGGCTGAGGCTGCTTGAGGTTTGAGCCTTTGCTGTGATGGCTTCCATTTCATCTTAAAATGTCTTTATCTTTCGACCTACTTCTTGCCTCTCTTCACCTGCTGCAGTCTATAAATTATCGCAAAGCCGAGGAGCTGCTTCGATCTGGCAATGCATCCGTGAACGCAAACAGCTTTAATCGTAAAGTTCATATGAAATAAAAATAACTTGGCCTTTTTTAAAATTTAAAACGAGAAAAATGATTGAAAATAAGTACACAACTTTTGCTATTTCAGAAAAAAAGATTTTAGAATCACCAGTTTGTTATGGTAGGTGGAGCCATAGCTGCGTGGCTCTTTATAACGAGCTTAAGGGTGGCTATAAGTTATATGAACAGCCCCCGTATTACTACTCCTATTCTATCAATCACCCTGAGTAGGTGGCCATAAAAAAAGACCACAACACGTTATGGCTGGTTTAAAACGTTACAAATAGCTGCTTTCCATCACTTTAATAGATTCCAGCATTATTGATCAAACAGATTCCCAGTTCCTTACTGACTCGAAGGAAAGCTTCGACTTTTATCTGGGGCCCAGCGGAGATTCATCATATCCAGGGAGAATCGGAGCAAAAATATTGTATCTGAAATTGGAGAACCAGAAATGTGCTTAAATAAAAATTGTTTTCAGATGACACAATTGTAAACCTTGAATTTACTGTAACTTCTTCGACAACATTTTGCTTTTATTATCTATAAAATATTAAAACCAAATTCACATCTATATGAAAAGTTCAATTTAGAAAATATAAAAGCCGGGGGTTATGGAAACGTAGTTATTATAATTGGGGTAGAACTAAACTGATTACTCAGGATAAAACTGGCGGAGGAGCCTAGGATTTAGTCGTCACAGCTGCCAAAGGAATTTTGCTCGCAATGATGGATGTGCGAATCAGAATCGGATTTCTGATATGGAAATCTCGTAAGTATCTGCAATTTTAGGTCAGAAGGTCTGGGGCGAATTTGCGAAACCAAGGGGAGCTTTCCTTGCAGAAATAAGCCTCCTAATAAACAAAATTCGTTCTGGGCTTTGGAATATTTGAGCGAATATTGCCGCACGCACAGTTTACAGCTGTGCAGTCTTGGCTTATTGAATACATTTCCTTATTAGAGATCAAATTAAGTCATGCACTGGATCTGTTTCTCGAACTGGGGCGGAACGTAAATAATAGTTATTTATGGAATAAGGGTGTTTTATTACAAATAATTAACGAATTAACCAGTCCGTGAAGGGTATTTTCTCCAGTGAATTGTTTGTAATAAAACACGCTTACCATACAAAATTTTATCCAATAACTCAATAAATATCTAAAAAACAAATTTTATATCGACAGCCGTGAAAAGTCATAGTGACAAATTGGAAAGTATTGAGACATCGAATTTATAATTAGCGTTGCCTGTGATTCGTGTTATACGTTTGGCAGTACTGAAGTGTATTGTCAGTCTATGTCAAATTCGAAGTTAGTAGGTTAAGTTTTGTTTGTTATTCGACACAGACCGGAGCAAAACTTAACCTGCATTTCTCGAATTTGACATAGCTTGATAGTGCTACCAACAATACAGTAGCGAGCAAGATGGCTTTTTTTTCACTAGTAAGTTATGTAATTTTCGGACTATTCAAAACGGAATTTCACAACAGAAATTTAAGCCTAGAAATGTGATACTTTTGGAATGGTAATAAAAATTATAAAATGGGAATTCTTTGTGTCTGTTAGGATATAATTAAAGACCTGCGTGATAAAAAACGTTTATCCGTCAAGCTACAGAAATTGATTTACACATTATAAAAATATTTTAGTATATATCTCAATTTAGTATAATTAGTCTATGCAAGGAAAATTGTCTGTATTTCTATTTAACCTGCTCAAACTTCAGAAATTACTGCAGTAAGCTGTAATCAGGCATATAATATGCGTGTAATTCATGTATGTGTATTATCCTTTATCTTAGATACAATATTTACGACGTTTTTACTTGTAAATTATATTTTTACTATTTACGCATGTGATATTGATAACTTTCCGCCTAACAAACGCAACGTTTGAGTCCTTTTCTTTATGGCAAGACTAAACGCCATTTGGACACGTTGGCTGGGTTAGAGACCTACGCGGGTCCAATATATAGGACCCGCACCCGACCCGTGAACCGCAATTTCTGAAATTTTAAACCCGCACCCGACCCGCAAACCGCATTTTTCAAATTTTTATACCCGCACCCGACCCGCGACCCGCCGTTTCAAACCCGCACCCGACCCGCGACCCGCAAGTATTTCGCTTTTAAGTCGCACTTGACCCCAAATTTGAATATTAGACCAGCACGTACCAGTAACTTGCTTCAGATAGAATGCGCATACACAATAAAGAAAATTATTTTCACACTTCGGCATATTTTGTTTATACACAAACAAAATTTATGTTGAGGAAATGAAGTTGTACCCGTCACCCGACCCGCGACCCGCACTTTCAAATCCGCACCCGACCCGCTACCCGCAATATTGATATAAAGCCTCATTCACACGGGTTTAGTAAACAGTCAAGTTGCTGGAGCAAGTCACTGGCTTTCAGTAACTAAACTCGTGTGAACAGAGAAGCCAGTGGCGAGTAGAGTACTGGATCCAGTAAATGAAGCCAGGCAAGTAGATTGAAAACAGCTCAACTTACTTGCCTGCTATCCTGTCCCCACCACATATTAATTCCAAGAAGAGAGACAGTCTTAAGCACAATTTGTATTCTAAAGGGTCTTCTACTTAGATCTCGTTAAGAATTTGAGCTGAAGCCCCATGTGTAGGTCTTCTTTTAAAAGCCATCTCCTTGTCCACACTTTCTTTTTCTTGTACAATTCTTCATGAAGTATATCCAAACATTCATCCATGAGAAGATTTGAAATATTTTTAATTACTTTCTTTAATAAGTTTGAGCGATCCATTTTATGATGATTTCACTCACAGACTAAAGCGAAATACTAAAACGTATGTGAACGGTCACTGGAACAGCAACTGTCCTATCATAAAACGAAGCCAGTTACTTGCTCCAGCAACTAGACTGTTTACTAAACCCGTGTAAACAGGGCTTAAAGCTTACCCGCAACCCGACCCGCAATGCGGGTAACCCGTGGGTACCCGACCCGATGCAGTACTCTAGGCTGGGTTGCGGTCAGTCTATCAAAATGACTTCTTGTTAGCGTTGAAATGTGCTGCCGTGACGTCACATTTTGGGCACCACCCCTTTCCTGTGCTACGAACATAACGTACAAAGTTTATTTTCACTGGGGAGAAAAAGTGTAGTCGTGTTTTCAAATGTCATTTTACCATGGTTGTGCGTAACCTCTAATAGAAACTTCACGTCCTATCGATTTGACTTTTATAGCTAAGCATCGGCACTTTTAGAGCAATTTTCGACCCGATTCTCACTGCAGCTAGTCGCTAATCGTTGGATAGCAAAAAGTCCAGATAAACGAATTCTTCTATGATCTCGCATCTCTCTATTTGTGTCCTTATTATGGTTGTTTTTTACGGTCAGCGTAAATAATTTTTGTTGTTATTTTATATATTTTTATACAAACAAAAAATAAAGAAATACAACAACTATTAAATAACCTGATGTTTTTTTTTACATTTGGTCAAGTTGTTGTTGAAATTACTAACTTGACACTGCATTAAACACTTCACTTGGGAGAGAACGCCACGATTCTAACACTGTTACTCAGAAACCATTGTCTGCATATATTACGGTAGCGTTCATGACAAAATTTAAAACATGTGACTGAAATCTATTGAAAATTTATTATGAAGGATCTTAAAAGATGTTATTAGGTCACTCCGGTTAATTCTGTCCAGTATTGTTGAGAGTTGAAATATATTGTTATAACACCCTGTATGGTATTATTTGAGATTGAAATAAATTTAAGTCAAGATAAACTTATGTAAAATATGCCCTTATCCAAAGTTTATTTCTTTTTCTAGCTCCGGTAGAACAATTACTTTTAAATAAGGTTACGTTCTTGCTTTATAAAATATGATAATTTATTTTCATGTATTAATATTTGCTATTGTCTTGATTACCAAAATTGTTACACTTGATAGTTAATTAGTATTATGAGAATTATTTCAAAATAACACTTCTACAATTGTCAATGTCAAATTATAAAAATTGAAAAATTAGTCGAAAACATATCTGTTACAATTATCATTTCAAATATTAACAATGGTTAGTAGTTCCTACAAATATCTTATTCACTCACTATGGAATCTTATTACTGTTTATTTATGTTTACATATACCTGTACGAAGTACATGCCGCCTGCTTACTGATGTTCTGAAACAGCAATGTAAGAACAGCTCGTATTAAATATATGCAACAGACGTTGTCATTAATTGCTCTTTTTATAGCTCCATTGAAGATACCAGCACCGCAACCCACTAGTCTGCAGGAACCGTCTTACTTGAAGCTGCGACTAAAACCTGTCAACAATCCAAACTGCCATAATACGGATGCGCATTCACACATCAACCGCCTCCAAATCCAACTCAAGTGTAAATGTGACCTCCAACCAGTGACTCCAATGCACTTTATCCACATCAAACAGGAAATTTCAGACTGACTTTTATAAAAACAAATTACCAGTCGTGAGGTACTATACCATAACAATATTTAAGAGTGGCGTAGTCTGATCTGCGACCACTGTATGAGAGTCTAGTGGCACGGCGTTGCATATTCTCGATCAATTTTTTATCGCGAGCTAGTATGGAGAACCATATGGACGAACCAAATTCTGTGACAGGCTGAATGTACGTAGTATAAAGTATTCTCATGGAGTGGGTGTTGATAACTACCTCTTCTTTTGCTATCGGTTCAGTCCACTCTTTTTCTGAAGACGGAACAAAAGTAGTTTCGTCGGTGTACATTAGGTTGTTTATTTTCGCCGTTCTATCGAGAAACCAGCCTCTTCCACGACTATTCACATAGCGTTCTTAGCGTATACATTGAACAACATAGGAAAAAACATAGATCTCAGCGATCCTTGTCTTACACCAGCAGTTGTCCGATATTGTCTATCTCGGCGGTAGAATTGTTAGAGTCTTGATCACATGGACAGGGCGATGGGGGAGGCCAATTTATTCTAAAAGCGAGCAGCCAATTTAACGTTTATATGATATAAGAGTGACGGAGTGTCATGAGAATGATTACAGATGGTACGGCGCCTCGGATTCATGCAGGGAAGGGGGGTAGATGAACACCGAATTTTAAGGGTACGGACTCACTTCTGCACTACGCTTGGAGGCAAACTGACGTAAAAACCATTCGGAAGTGCGAAACGAAAGCCTCGGGTCGTCGAAGTTTCTTTAAGTTGCCGCTTGGATGCTATAGTGCAAGGAAAATTTTAATATATTCGACGTCGTGCTGGCAGTTACCCATTCGTTCAGATGGACGTCCGGATATAAATTACGCCTTGGTTCAGTTTATTTTAATTATTATAATGCCTTTACGTTTTCGCTTAGGCGCTCAGGAGCCCGACTTCGACGTGGTGGTTGGAGTTATTTCGAAAATCGCCTGCAGGAAAGATGCTTCATTGCTTTTGTCTGCATTTATTCGTCTCTAAGCTACTCCGAGCTGCTGTTTGGGTCTCCCACTTCAGTCAAAGCTAATTTAGAAGAAATCAATTTCTCTTGAAATTCTCTTGTGATCAACTTTCTCAATCTAAGGTATCTGTAGGTACTAGATTTTAAAGTGCTTCCCTGAGATGTGAGTGTTCTCCAGTGACGTGCATAAATTAAACGCCGCTCTTCCAAGCAGTTATTGGCTTGATATAACGTCGTTCTTTGTTGTCTTTGAATATTGTGGCACTTCTTGCGCTGTCATGTGATTCTATATCAATTTGTAATACCAGTATAAGGTTGCATGTGCAGCTTACGTATTATACTGTTGGTATATTAGCCCAGTCAACGAAGGGAAAATAAGAAAAAACCAATCGCTGCCATTTTGAAAAAATGTGGACCTTTAGATTTTTCGCATATATCTGGTAAACGGTATTGTTTACAAAAAAGTTTCATTAAAAATTATATATTGTTAAATTTTGTATAGAAATCGTGTTATTCTTTTTTGTCCTAAATACCATAGTTTTTGAGTAATTGATTGCCGAACATCGTTTAGCGTTGGGGTTCCTTACAGTAGTTCTTAGTTTACCAAAAGCACTTCAGCCTAGAATCTTGATACCTCTTGAAATTCCCAATTTTATTTACTGACCTCGGTAGACGTATTTGTTGACAATCTCCAGATTGACATTTTTGAGGGTAAACTGATCTTTGTTTTGCTCGGGTTGATTTTGAGTTCTGTCTGTTGTACCATGCGATTTATTGAATTGGCATTTATTGTAATCCATCGACATCTGAGCTTATAAGCACTAAATCGTTGGCGAAACGAATGTGATTTAAATATTTTCCATCAATAAATATGCCTCTGTCTTCCCATTCCCCAGAGCCCATAGTAAATGCGGTTATAAATATTTAACTGTTACGAAGACATAATAATACGGGCTTAGAGAAGAGCGTTATTAGATACATTAGTCGCGTTGCACGATCTTTAGCAATCAGTTACTCAAAAACTATGACATTGATAACAAAAATGAATAAAACGTTTTTATAGGAAATTTAAGACTCTTTAATTTTCTATCTAACCTTTTTTAAGACAACAGACCGTTTACAAGATATTGGCGAAAAATCTAAAAGTCGACCTTTGTCATCCCCAGTTCTTTAGGAATTTTTACACAATCAACTGTAGGACTAGATAAATATCTGTGCCAAATTTTAAAACTTTATGTTTTTTGTTATTTTTCGAAAAAATGGACTTTGTTGCTTCGGCTACATATATAGTAAGCTTTATCCTGTGTTCGGAGATAGCTCAAACTTTGTACAGCCGAGATTAGCTGTTTTGATGTTGAGCTCACTCTTCATAATTCTTTTTGCTGTGTTGTTTAGTTGTCCTACTTATATTATTTGATTCTGTTGACGATTACTTAACGGAGCTTGAATTTTGTGAATCAGTTATTCTTAAACGAGCTAAATTCAAGATTTATGTTTAGTTATTGACTGAACAGTTGTTGAGAAAGTGTAAGGGAAAGTTGAACCTGAAGAGATAAAGCAATTAGGTCTTTAGTTAGATATTAAACTTTCACGTAAGTACCCTTTGCATCAGAGCCCGCTGCTTCTACCAACGAAGTAGTTTGATACAGCTACGGGTTGAATTTAACGGTGGCGCCTTGGCATTTATTGGAATTTTTACTATCCTAATACACTCCGGTGTTGTAGAAAAAACCCGATTACATCTTAACAACCTTAGCAGTTATTATTTTATTGTTATCTCAACAAATAATTAGAAATATCCTGCCACCATGTGAACTGTTCTCGTAGCTAAAGCGTTAAATTAATTGAATTTTTTTATTATGAAAGATTGATCAGAAGTAACACCATGTAATTGATCGCTTAGTATTGGAATGCTCTTACAAAGTAACTTCGTCTAAACAGACTAATAAGTTTTATATTTTATTGTTGTTATCTATCATTTGCTACAACATTATAAATGTCGTGATTCTTAGAAAATGAAAATAAGCACTCATATTTAGTTTATCAGTGATACCAAAGCTTTTGGTTGTATTCTATTGTATTGTATTGTATTTTTATTCATCATAATATACACCGTGGTGCTTAGATATGTCACAATTCCAGTTTAAATATAAAAATAAAAAAATACAATGCATTTACAGAAATAGTCAACTACAGATAAATACAGTAACAACAAAAATACTAAAGTCAATAAAACAAGACAGTCTTAATTTTCAACAAATCTGAAATCGGAAAGTTCATAGTAGACATTGGCCAGAAGATGTTTTTTAAGCTTAACTTTGAAGAGTTTTGTTGGAGCATTTTTGAGAGTACTAGGAAGCGAATTAAATAATCCTATTCCGAAATTATTTCGTTTAGTGGACGTTAGTCTCTGCTGCGGAACCTGTATATCGCCTCGACTGCGGGTGTCGTAACCATGGGCATCGCCGTTTTTTGTATAATCGCCATAATGTTCTTTTATGTATAATAGATTACAATATAGTATTGCTGACGGTAGCGTTAATATGTTATATTTTTTAAACAATGGTTTACAACTGTCTAACTGACTCGCTCCCGCCAACACTCTCAAGGCTCTTTTTTGTACAATGAAAATTTTTTTAATATGTGTAGAGGTACCCCAGTTTATTAGACCGTACGTCATTACACTATGAAATAATGCGTGGTATGCAGTAATGGCAGCATCTAAGTTTACTCGATTTTTTATTTGTCTAATTACATAAATTGTTCTTGATAACTTAATTGAAAGATTGTCAACATGTGCTTGCCAAGTTAGTTTGTTATCCAAGGTAAGGCCTAAAAATTTGACGGTTTCACAGATATTTTGTTTATTTGAAAATAGTAAAGTGGTAGTTTTATTTTGGTTTAAACAAAGCTTATTTGCCTGGAACCAATCTGAGGCTTGGTTGATAATGTTGGTTTGTAACTGATTGACTAGAGTTTCATCTTCTACGTGGTTTGCAAAGGTCGTATCGTCTGCAAATAAAGTCGTGAAAACTGGGATGGCATTAGGCAAATCGTTAACATAGATTAAAAATAATAACGGTCCCAATACACTTCCTTGTGGGACACCATGTTGAATTGAAGACATCTGGCTATACTGACCTTTGCAAAATACACATTGAGATCTGTCAGATAAGTAGGATGACATTAGTTTTAGAGTTACTCCCCTGCAACCGTAATACTCCAGTTTATCTAGTAAAATGCTTTTTGAGACACAGTCGAACGCCTTGCTTAAATCAAGAAATAGTGCAAAGGAAGATTTTTTGTTTTCCAATGATTCTGTTATATAATTAATGAGATTCAGCACGGCTCCCGACGTGTCCCTTCCTTTTCTGAACCCAAACTGTCTGTCCGTAAAAATATGGTTGGTTTCAAAGAAATTTAGAATTCGAACTGCAATAACTTTTTCTATAATTTTGGCCAAAATGGGGAGAAGCGCAATGGGTCTATAATTGGATCTATCATCAATTTCACCCGATTTATATAGAGGTATAATTTTGGCTTGTTTCAATTTATTAGGAAATATGCCCGTCTTTAATATGATGTTTGCAATATGAGCTATCGGGGCAGATAAACATAAAACATTTTCTTTGTACATACAAACCGATTGATTATATAGGTCTAATGATTTTGACTTTTTTAATGCCTTTATAATATCTTCTACCTCGGATTCCTCAACAGCATATAAGAAGAGTGATTGTTCATTGTTTACTGGTAATTTCTTTAGATAAACACTGTGTGAGTACTTTGATGGGGGAATATTTGATAATAAATCGTCGGCTACATGCACAAAGTAGTCGTTGTGAGATTCTGGGGAAATCACACTTACCACTCCATTGCTATTGATATTGTTTACACCTTTTTTTATTATTCTCCATATTGTTCTTTGTTTATTATCAGACTCCAAGATTTCTTTACTGATTTTTTCTTTTTTTAATTTTAAGATTTTTTGTTCGTATTCGTATTTTTTTTGTTTAAATTCAGCCGATAGAAGATCATTATTTTGCAAGTTCAATTTCAAAATGTTTCCAAGACGATTTATTTCTTCCCTGGCCGAAACTATTTCTGGATTGGTAAACATAGAGGCATTTTTACGTTTGTTATTTGTATTAATTTTAATGGGAGGAAAAGATAAATCGTGATAATATGAAAAAACTTTATAAAAAGCATTAACTGCGCAAGTTGGGTCAGACTCTCTATATAATTCTACCCAATCTTCAGTTAAGAGGTAATTTGAAAATTTGATTCTATTTCTAGAACTTTTATTAGGTACGGTTTTGTAAACAGAGGTCGCCCGTTTTTGAATAGTGTTAAATTTAATTATTTGAGATTTATGATCAGATATGTGAAATTCAGCCACAGTTGCAAGTTGTGTTTCAAAATTTGTGAAGATGTTGTCGATACACGACTTGGAATTTTTTTGTACTCTAGTAAAGTCGGTGATATTTTTTTGTAATCCAAAAGAATGGAATATGTTAGTAATTTCGATGCTTTCCTTAGATTTAACTGCAAAATTTATATTAAAATCGCCACCAAATACTAGTTTACTATTTTTAAAATATTTAGATATTAAGTCAAGAACATGAGAAAGTTTATTTTTAAAGATATCGATATTACCACATGGTGAACGATATAAAGCCACCGCAACACAGTTCAAATCAGCAAGTTTAATGCCAGTGCATTCAAAATGTTTTTCACTGTTAAGTTCATTAATGAAATTTAATGATGTAAAAACGTGATCAGATCTAGTAAAAATGCATACTCCTCCACATTCACTCTCCAATCGGCAGTAACAAGAAGCTAGATTGTAATTATTTGGTGTATATAAATGTTTTTCTCCATCCTTAAGCCAATGTTCACTAATCATCACCACGTCAAAATTTTGTTCAGTTAAGATGGATTCAAGATAATTGTGTTTGTTTCTAATACACTGAATATTTGCATGCAAAATAGTAATATAGTAATATTACTGGTGTTTTTATTACAAAAGAGAGGCACTGAATGTTTGTCAATGATAGAAGATACTTGCTCTTCTGGGCACGTCGATCGTATTAAAAATTTCGTTTTGGCGAGTAGTATTTGCCATGGCTTTCCCTGGATTGTTGTAGGCGTATTAGATGTTGGGAGGAGACAAATGATTTGTAGGTTGCAAGGTCCGCCGATGCAGTAGAAGATCCTATGCCATACGCTTCAAAGTATTTCTTGTATAATTGTTTTAGCGACTCCACGTCTACAGGAAGGCCCTCAGAAGCTAAAAATACCCTTAGAGAAGCATTTGTGAAGCCCTCGTGACAAACTGATTGCGGTTGTTCATGTAGATAGGATATGTACAACCTGACGGCATTCATTATTGCTGGTTCCCTCAGACGAGCCAAAAGGTACCGGCCTTCATCGGTGGCAGATTGCATTGTCAGTTTCACCCTTGGCGGAGTCATTGCATCTACTGTGAGATTTGTTTTCTGGATGCCTGCACTCACAAATTTTATGGGTTGATTTTCTTTAAAGGTGTGTTGTTTGCCAGCTGCTATAGCCTCCCCATCAGAATGAAGCCTTAGAATCTTCTCTTGAGTAGTGAATTCTTTAGTTATCTTATTCTTCACTTTGTCCAGCTGCGTTTCATTTCCTTCGTTAGGATTTTCCTCAAGATGGCATTTTCTTTCTACTGACCACTTTACCGATACACCAGCAGGCCAGAACTGCTCTACATGTAGCAATTTAATATGAATCCTGTTTTAGGTATATAAAATTTAATATTCAAAATTGTTTTGGGAATTTATAAAATGCTACTTCCAGATAGAAAACCAGGTACTTTTCTGTGTTTATGGAATAATGATTTGTATTTGAGCTGATAATAACAGCAATGCCCTTTAATTATATTTCGCATAGTATTAAATTGTGATGCTGCTGTTAGCTTTCTGCAGGTTTTCGAAAATAGTAAATGCAAAAGGTATTTGACATGTTTTCCTTCAAACTTAATTAGCAAAAAATTGCTTGTTAGTAGCCAAAACCTTGGTTTTTGGATTTGGTCCACTTTCAGCAACATTCCGTAATTGTTTAATTAAAGAGCGTGAACGACTACAAAACTCAAACTTTTGCTTTCATAATCTCGCAATTGCCTGGATCTCATTAAGTGGCTGACACGAGCCTCCCGGCGGGCTTGAAAATAAACAAGGCCCGAAGCATTCGTGTTTGGGGCGGGAATTGATATCTAGCGAATAATGAAAATGGTTATGAGAACAAAAACATCGCTGCCACAATTTAGATAATTCTGGAGCCGCACCTTCAGCGTGCATTCGAATGATCTCGTCAGAAATCCCGATCGATCGTCGGGATTCTGCAGAACTATCGTTCGAGGAATTCCTACTTTTGGTTGTTTACGAATAATTAAACCCTTGAGTGCATGACGTTTAAGCAGATTTTAGGGGGCTTGAAAAGGATTGTGTGACACTCAGGTCATGCCTTTAAGCTAGAACGATGAAAGCCTCCTTATCACGATCTAGATGCGGGCAAGAAGGAGCAAACTGGCCGCAAGGATAACCTGTGCAAAAACTTCGAGCCCAACTAAAAAGCCCTGAAAGAACAGCCCCTTGGGTTTTTAATGTGTAAAAAGGTGGATAATAAATTGGGCGGCGTGGAGTAGTGGTTTAATCTCTACCTTTTCTAGGTAATCCTTTACTGCGAGACATCTCAGAAGTACTTTTAAGTGTTGTTACATTCTGAGATTGTAAGCATCCTATATTTTGTATTTATTTGGCACTTAATTCCTCAAATATTATATTTTTCACGCTGTTTCGTGAAAACGTGTTAATGCATTATTCCATAGCATTCTTGAATGTGCATATTGTTTCTTTAAATTAACAAAGATTTTTACTTATTGGCCCAGGCATATTAGAAAAATTTTAAAGGAAACCTAAAAAACTAATGCAGTCCTTACTTTTGGCAGAAATGATCCTTAGTGCCCTAGGAGCGACGCTTTAAAAATCCCTGTCACTGGGGTGCCAACGTCGTAGTTTTTGGAGCAACAAGCAGAAGAAGAAACCACGTGTTTATTAGAAAGAATCACGATAAAGTACCCTTTCCCTTCCTACTACAGAAAAATGTTACGGTCTTAAAAGTCATTAGATATTTCTCAAATTTTGCTTGCCGCCATAATTTTAGATTCGGAAGAACTTTTCTTAATAATGTCTTCTGTATTCAAAACAGAAAAGTTGCGTTACCTGAACAATAGTACCTAATTTGTCTACCAAGGCACTGAAGTTTAGCTTTTTATCACGAATGTGGATTTAGTGGAAGCCCGTAGGGCCAAGGTAAATAAACCACATGAGAGATAAAAAGAAACTTTAGTGCCGAGGTGCACATTATGTTGTTTTTTTAAATCGAGAAATCGCGCAATTACAAAATTTTAACCAACTTTTGTAGGTTATGTTATCGCTTAGTTATCGCCCCGTCACCTACAAAAAGTCGTAAAACAATGGACTACTTCAGTACCAATTTCTTGTATTTTAAAGACTATTTCGACGGTCTCACCAGCGAGGTTGTATTTTAATTACAGTCAAGGTCTCCTTGATATGACGTTGACACCCCAGAGCAGGAGACTTTTAAATAGGCTTTCCATCTCACCTCCAAGCTTTATATCAACACGGAATAACGTATAACTAGCAAACTATAATGTAAAATCACATCTGCTCTCAACTCAGCTACCGAACCCATTTTAGCTTTTTTAAGTGCTTTAAGTCGGTGTGATACTATAAAATATCCGTAAAACGAAAGCTGTCATCAGTTCACTAGCTTATTGCATTTAATTTTGATTAAGCTAATAGTTTTTTTATCATCTTTATTTATGCTTTTTATGTTAGAAAAATGGCGCTGTTGTGCAGGAGCTGTTTTGTAAATAGTTCTTAAACGTTTCAGTAGAATTTAACACCGACCTGTGTCACCTGTAAGCAATCCTTGGTCTGGTTCAGAAGTAAGGGTTCTAATATGTGAGTCAAATTTAACTGAACACATTTACAGTTGCCGATGATGATACGAACCTGAAAATTGTACAGATATATGCTCCTACTAAAAGTTGAGATGATGACGTCACATAAAGCTTTGATGAAGATGTTACAAAGGAAGTGGAACAAGAGCTTTCCTATTATCTCATTGTTAAGGGAGACTTTAATGCAAAGTGGGAGAAAAATTAGAAGCAAATGAAAATAAAGTAGAAAATTTTGGATATGGTGCACGAAACATTTCGGGAAATATGCTATATAACGTTTTAGAGCTTTTGCTAACTTTTGTTGGCAGTCGAAGCTTTGTGGAACAGCAGGAGAGATCACAGATACATGACGTCACCAAAACCAGACAGTTACAGTACAGATACAAGAAGAGACAAATCCTATATCAGGTGTGTTAGACATGGAGATAGGTTATCGCCCAAACTTTTTACTTTCGCCTTAGAAGACCCTTTAAGCACCTAAATTGGGAAGAAAGTGGTGTAAATATTAATGGTGCGTATTAAAACCACCTTAAATATTTCCATGATATAATTCTTATAAGTAACAATAAACATTAGCTCCGTAATATGATACACGAATTAAACGGCGCTTACAAAATATGCTTAAAAATTAATAAAAACAAAACAAAATAATGACAAATACAGATAAAGACCTCGAATTCACATTGGATGGAAACATTTTAGAACAAGTAAAAGAATACGTATCTATAAAAGGGACAAATTATAATACCCAATGAAGAGAATCAAGAGGCTGAAATAAACCGAAGGATAAAGCTAGGATCGGCGGTCTTCGGCAAACTAGGATATATTATCAAGGTGATTAGCTCCGCTTTGTGTGACCAACTTATGTTATGTTATAATTGACTTACACCTTTAGTTTAGTTTATTCTCAATCAAATTTTTATATTAAATTTAATTTTAATTAATTTAATTGCCCTATTTTTATTATGTATAATCAAAATTATTTACTGCTCGCCTCAGTAGAAACACTTGACTCAAAATCAGGTCGGATTTTTTATAATCTAGATTGCTTATATTCTTAAATTTGATGTTTCTATTTAAATGGCATCTCAATACATCTGTGAACTGACACTTCAAACTAGTTTTGTAAAATCAATTACAAATACTTTATCGTTACTTTTATCATTCGACAATCTCAAATGGTAAGTACTTCCTTAATTAAAATTAACTCACTTCACTCTTTATTTTATTTCAGTTCTTATTGTAAATACCTGTATTCTGTTACCTTTTATTGGACTTAACACTCTCCGCTACCAAATCCAATACATCCAGCTTTGCAACTCACCACGCTTCAAAATTGCTCCAATCAAAGCCACGGCGAAGGTCTCAACTGACAACCAACTGCCACGATGTCCAGAATCTAGATCCAAATCAACACAGGAACCCAGTTCGCCACAGGAAACATAAAAAAACAGTTCGGCTTTTTAAATCAGCATCTACACCTGCACCACAGTATGCATCCAAATCACACGTATGAATCTTGCTACAACCCAGCACCACGAACCTTTACCAGATCCAAGCCACAAGATGTCACTTGACAAGCCCCACAAATATGCTCACTCTGCTAATGATGTCGATGTAATCTACTTCCTTTGTAAACCATTCCTTGTTATCCACTTCAGTTGATGCAATGTAATTATACAATAAACTCAATTCACATTCCCTTACTTTTATTTGTCTTTGTAGATCATAACTGTATTAGATTGGTTTTCTCACCACATTCTAATATTCATCCATCTAGTCTGCTAATCTTTTTCTTTTAACATTTTAGTTTTTATTCTTCTTCACCACGCCAATTTATTTTCATTTTTAAACCCTTTTATTTTGCCAAATATTTATTTAAAAACTTTTATAAAGGGGTTTATTTCTCAATTTCAAGCGTTACAAATTGTATTACATCATTTTTGTTATCAAAATTTTTATTCTAATCAATAAACTATCTCCTTAGCGATCTAGCTTATTTTTTATATGACTAATACCTACTATGTTAAATAGTATATTTCGAAGAAGTATTTGTCATTAACTTCCAATTTAATTTCAGATATTAAATTAAGTTAAAATCCTACTGTTTTTCAATTAGCTTCATTTAAGTAAATTATAATTTCTTTTCTTTTCTAAATACATCTTAATAATTTTGATATCCATTTCACATCTAAAACATCTAAACATCTAAATTCATCTTTGTAACTTTTAATACCGTATTCTTTTAATTTTATTAATCTGATTTTTAAACCCTTCTAACAATATCATAACAATATATTGAAGAGCAGAACTATTCCTCAATACCTAAAAAATAGAGTTTATTACTAATGCGTGCTGCCAGTAGTTGCCTACGCTGTTCAAGCGTGGACTCTAACAAAAATAAATATGGACTGACTAACAAAATCTCAACGGGCCATGGTAAGAAAGATTCTTAACATTTCATTGAAAGATAAGAAAATAAATATGTGAATTAGAACTGAAGCAAAAGTTACAGACGTGCGAAAAAGAGTGGCAACACTAAAATGAAAATTTGAGAGACATAACGCACGGTTAAAGCACAACAGGTGGAATGCTGTAATACAAGACTGGTGTCCATGGCTAAGCAAAAGAACGATGGACGATGTTAAAGGGCATGCTGGTTTAACCTGGAAAAGGAGAGCGGCAAATAGGCAAAATTGGAGAGAGATTGGGGAAGCCTACATCCAACAATGGATGATCATGGCTAACGAGAAAGAGATGTTTATTGGATGCACCCAGTGTACTTTACGTTTGTATCCAAGTGCCATATATTTTTTTATACTTTTTATCATTATTACGTGTTTTCGCTACTGCAAGAAATATGACTTGATTGAGATATTTATTGCATTTCAGATTATGGTGATTTTGGTTAACCATTGAGATTATGAGTTTTTATTGAAAATTGAGGAGAATGAAAACCTAAATACGAAGGAAAGCTGGGGTCGAACAAGATCTGAAAATTATAAGGGTATAACAAAATGGAAGAACACATTCCACGGAGAATCCTCGAGAAGTAAGACTTAGCTTGGGTTGTAGTGCCAACAACGACGACAATGGTATTTTTGTTATATTGAAAATGCTAAAATGCAAACCACACATATTTTAATATTTTTATTTTAATAAGCTCTTGCTGTTTATGGTGACCTGAACTGTTATGAGATACTTATTTTAATAGATATCTTCTCTGGTATGCATAGTTAAGACATATTATATAATATTACGTTGATACAAGAGATGAAATTTAATTGAGATGTACAGCAAAACTTTATATTCTGTATTAACATAGGTACACTTTAAATATTCTACAAATTTCCATTTTAAACCCAATAAATTGACAAGAATGATTTTACAACGCAGAACATTTCTGAAGTTGTTTCGGTCACTATGGAGACCAAATCGCTGAAAAACGCGACTTCGCGATATAAGCTAGCCTAGAAGCGATCTTTCAGAAAGCCGGGATTTGAGAGAGAATTGTTGTGTTTTACGAGGCTTGCGGCCACAAAGACCGTTTGTTTATAAAAAATTAGAGCGTGCTTCACAGGAAGCAAGCAGCGGTGTATAATGCCAGGGTAGGTTTCATCCTCGGGGATTAAAGGATTAACCGTGACGTACTTTATACGTACTCGTAATTAGAGCACGGCGGCTGTGTTTTCATTTACGTAGGTAAGAATTGCATACAACCGTTAGCTTTACAGACCAACACCCCGGACTTTTTCCAGGAAAGCCACAAGTCCGGTGCTTTGAGTGTCGAAGTGGCTTTAATTGGATTGCCAGATAAGCGGGGTTGTAGGGATGATTGCACGTTAAAAAGTTAACTTGGATTCGACGCGAGAAGAAAAACTGCGGCTGGAAGTTGCTCACAGGTAACTGTTGCGTTCGGACGATCTTTAGGACAGATTATCTAAGCCGGCAGCCGAAGTTCGGAGCAATATATTTAGGCTTAATTTTGTTGAAAGTTTCGCGCCGAATTAGGTCGGCAAAAACCGACTTAACTCGTCTCCGAGATTTTTCTCTCCGCTGCGACGCGTGGATTTACTACTCGTAAGATGGGGCTGATATAACAACTAACCCGTCACGTACACAGACAATTTTGTGTGGAAATAATCGAACAGCTGTTATAGTTTTTAGAGCGTCTAATAAATACTTTATGAGTTTCCACTTTATTGTAAACAGGATAGATACATTTTATTCGTAGTACAACACTTTACAAACACAGAAAAAATGTTACAGAACTTGTAAGACGTACACTAGCACCTCCACATTTTTATAGATTATCAAAGATACACAAATAAAATGTACTACTTAGGCCAATAGTTAGTTCTATAGGTTCACCGTGTCACAGTTTAGCTAAATATTTACTTAAAATATTTAATCCTGTATTAGGAAACACAGACACGTACATAAAGGATACGCCACATTTCCTCGAAAAACTTAAAGAAGCAAACATAATCACACAACACTTAATGGTTAGTTTTGATATAGTTAGCCTGTTCACTAAAGTGACAGCAGACAAAACACTCAACATCATAAAACGATAACACGTTACATACACGAAAAACATTATGCATTAAAACAACATACTTTCAACTAAATAATGAATTTTACTAACAAGATTTCGGGATGGCAATAGATTCTTCTTTATCTCCCATTGTTAGTATTGTTACGATTTATCTTCTGGGCTATTAAAAATTATACGCCGCTTCTTGTTTTAAGCATTTATTTACAGCACTTTAACTTATGATTTACAAAAACACAAGAACTATTAATACGGGACACAAATTATTTATACACTAACAGGAACTATTTCTAACAACAAATACACTTTATTTATTTACACACGACTTCAACACGAATGATTTGAATGGCAAGCTTCGCACACTTCAAAGCTAGATTCGCACTGGCTGTTATTTCCGTTGCGCTTATTTATATCTCGCCGAATGATTCCTTCTGGAAGTTTCGCGATATCACTCGATTATTCCAGAAATGCTGACGTGTCGCGCGCATTAATCACCGAGCTCGTTCTCGAATGATCTGAAAGGCTGACTCATCTGTCTGCACCCGATCCGGTTCGAAGGTCGTTACAGTATCATTGTTATGGAAGACTTTGAACAACATATGCACCAACAAACCAGTGGTTTGGTAGAGATGTGTTAATGATGTTTTTGCAAGTTGGCCTCATGATATGGATGAGGTGGACACATTCTTGTACATACTAACAGCAAAAAAATTTCCATCAAATTCACATTAGAAACAGAGCATAACAATCAGTTACCTTTTCTTGATACACTAATCACACGCACAATAAATACTTTTGAAATATCAGTATACCGTAAGAAAACCAACACTAATATGTACTTACATTTTAACTCCAACCATCACAAAATCATAATGACAGGTGTTGTATAAAGTCTCTACGACAGTGCCAAAGTTGGTTGCTCTAATAATGCAATTTTTAAAAAGGAATTTATTATAAATGTTTTAAAAGATAATGGTTGTCCAGCGACTCTTCTTCGAAACATTTTCAACACACGTAACAATGGCACATACACATACAAAGGAATTATACTGAAAAATATAATACTCTAACTATATCTTACATTCCAGGTATATCTGACAAAATTAGACGAATTGGAAATATATTGAAATATTAGGACTAAACCGTCCAAAGAAGAACAACATTCAAAGAATTGTATATATAGTGTTCCCTGTAAATGCAGGAAATATTACATCGGTGAATCATCCAGACCTTTAGTAGTTATAGTTAAAGAACATAAAAATATGATGAAAACCTATCAATTCAATAAGTCTCAGCTGGCAGAATATGCTTGGAATAACAACCACAAAATACAGTGGCTTAACACAAAGTTCTTATCTAAAGAATCGATGTCTACTTTAAAAAGGTAATTAATTACCAATTACCAATTACCGCCCAATGAAGTAATTTAATTACCAGGGATTCAATTACTCAAATGAAATAATAATTTAATTACCAATTACTTGGTAATTGTAATTGTACAACATAAATTACTTTTTCAATTACTTTCAATACAAATTGTCATGTAGTGGTATTTAGTAGAACTTTCTTCACTCTAAAATATTTTTACTTCCTTTTACGAAAAGGAAAGTATTGGATTCACCCCAAAAATTCTAAATTGAGTTTTCAACAGATCTTCTCGTTTTAGAGTTCCCTGAACAGAAAAAAAACATGTTTTTGTTCATTAGTCTGTCTGTCTGTCTGTGTGTCTGTCTGCGTGTCTGTGTGTCTCTGAACAGAATATCTCAAAAACGAAAAGAGGTATGACGTTGAAATTTCATATATAAGTTTTGTGTACTATCTAGATGCATCACCGGAAGTATGTGTTTACTTTTGTGATTTTTCAGTTTTTTTCGATTCTTTCAAAAACGGCTCTAACGATCTTTTCAAGCTTTACATTTTGTTGATTTTCTAGTTGAATACCTCTGAAATGGGTTTCTTTTGGTTTTTTTCCTATTTTTTTATTAACACCCAGTATATTATTACATTTTTGAATTCAGCTTAAAATTTTAGAGAAAATTTGTTTTTTCAACTAACACTATTTTGTACGGTTTCTGTAGAATTTCTAATTTTTGAAAATTTTTGACAAATGCTTAAGAATTAAAAATCAAATTTTTGGCTAATTATAAGATCACTGTAACAGGAAGTTATGTGCGTGTATCACACCAGATTTTTTTAAATAATTATGTCTTGTAGCTACTTGCACCGTTAACCAAAACCAAAAGTTTTTTATTTGTTTTGATGTTTCATGTAAGTAAATAAATAAAGTTAAAAATAAAAATGGTATACTTATTGTTTATATTATATTCATATGTACAACATATTAAGGTAGGTATAATAAAATAGGTAAATGTACCAATAACTCTCTGTTTGTCTTCATCAGCATCAGTTTTTCAAATAATTCGTCCGAAGTAGCATTCCTTCTGGAACTATCTATAGGTATTGATATAGTGTGTCGCCACATCGGAAAAAACTAAACATATCTCTTGACATCAGAAAAATGCTATGTATAGTATGTCGCCACATCGGAAAAATATTAGGTTAGGTTAAGTTCTGTACTGAGTATTAAAATTTTATATTGTGTATATTCTGTAACCTGACCTAAACTACGCTAATATTTTTCTGGTGTGGCGACATACTCGTATACATAGTATTTTATCTACGACCACCACTAAAAGTAGGCCTTTTAGCGCTAGCTTTTTTCACTAAAAGTGACGTTTTATAATTTAGTGTGTTTAAAGAAATCAGCTGTTTACTTTTAGCCCATGTGCTAGAAGTGAAGTGAGGTTATAAAACTACAATTTAGAACTGGAAGTGAAGTTGTAAAGTTATTCTAGTTACTTCTTGCGTTAGAGGTAAAGTGTTTTTGAAATAATTAAAGCGTTATGTAATGAATACAGTGAGATGTGTAGTATTAATAATTACCTTTGATGACTGACTTTGACAGTATTGGCTTCGCAAACATTCGCCCACGTTCGAAAGCCTACTGTTTATTATGACATAAATTAGAAGTGTCGTAGATGCAAACCTTTGTTAAATCGATATTTATGGATTAATAACAGTAAAATTAAGGTCGTAGATAATAGTTATTTATGCAACTAGTGTGTAAAGCAGGTCTTTTTAATCGAGTGCGGAGGTTTTCGCACGAGACGCCAGCCGAGTGCGCAAATGGTAGCACGAGATTAAAAAAAGACCTTTTACACACGTATTGCATACTAGATTTTTTCTACAACTGAACATTTCACAATTGCTTTATTTATTTTGGTACGGAACTGGTTGGTTGATTGAAGTTAGTTTTAAGTTGGCGCCACTGATCGTGATCGATGAACTGTCAAAATTATGTAAAATTTTGTAAATAGGCAACCCAAAATCAATTTCACTTTTTATGCACTAGGGTTTGTAAAGAACTTTTTATGCACTGCTTTTTAAAAAGTGCAACTTTACAAACTAACTAACGTGTTTAAAGTATCTACTTTAGAAACGGTTGTAGAAAAAATATTGTATGCAACGCGTGCTAAAAGTCGTTTATGCACGAGACATAATTTTCATGTCTGGTGCATAAACGTCGACTTTTAGCACTTGCTGCATAAATAGCTATTAAATCTATTCTCTTGTTCTCCAAGTAACGAAGTAATTCGAATTCTATTTTGCTTTTAAGGTCTATTTATTTGTTTATAGTTGATGTAGAGGGTTTATCAAGCCCGAAAACATTTTCGTCTTTTGCTGCATTTGGATTGTCTGAATCTTCCATTACATCTTCATTTATATATTCATCGTTGGAATTTCCAAGCAAATTTGAGGCTTCCGTAATTAATATTGTTTGTATGTCTTTCAAACTATAGTGTGATTAAAAATGATTTTTATCTAGTGTGGTTAAGGAATAGTTTCTAATTTATGAATGAAACTATAAGTGTATAAGTATCGAGATATAAAAAAAAACTGATGCTTAGTGGGCTGTGAAAATTCAAACGTATAAATTATATGTTGGTGGCACTAAGTCTATGTCAAATTCGAGAATAGCAGGTTAGGTTTTGCGTCAGTCTTTGTCAAAACTGACGCAAAAAAACTTAACCTGATAACCTCGAATTTGACATAGACTTACAGTGCCACCAACATATTATTTATACGTTTGAATTTGAATTAATCATCGACATATGTTTCAATTTTCAAGCTTGATTTCATTTTCGTTTGCTCACATGTTATTTAACTTACCTAAGTATACAGTGTGCAGCATTGGCTTTATTAATTGTTTGACAGCAAAATTCTATTTAGATTTTGTAAAGAACACTACATTGACTACATGATGATCCAATTGGCACAACTTGAGAATTTTTTTTGTTGGCTCAGTTCAAAAATACCTTCTTTACCCCTTTATCCGAAAGTGACATTGTCTGTCGAAAATATACGTTTGGTTCGCTGGTCGTTTTCCAATGGCAGCGGGAGGGAATATAATACACCGACTCCTGTTGCCATTAGAGACGGGAAGCAATATGATTAATATTAAATCAACTAGCCTCCTCCTTTTTATATTTAAATATTTTGAATGCAGCTGAATACATTCCCTGCCTTGCAGGATTACAATAATTGATTACTCTTCTCGCTAACGCTGTTGAATTGAACTACATATTCCCTAGTAATTCAAATAGCTATAAGAAATGTGTTAGCTGACTTTTGAAATTTTAAAACAAAATATTAATTTGGTGTTGATCAGGGGCTGTTAAAATATGACAGGTGAATGATAAATCTAGTTGAAAACCGCTGATTGAAATAAGAATTCGTACATCATGCAAGAATAAAATACATTTGCTCAAGTACATAACAGTGAAGTAATTTCTACATTCAAGAGACCTTTAGATAATAAACGGATAAAAATACGTATTTTATAGAATTACTGTCAACGTTTGACAATAAATTGCTCAGGTTGCTTTCATGTTTTTACTTGAAATTTTAAAATTTTATCAACATCTTTAACAATAATTATGAATTTTATCAAAATATCTAATAATACCTATTAATTTTAAGTAATAATAAAATATCTGAAATTACGTAAATTAGGCCACTATCCATTGTTCTTTAAAAAATCTAAATGGAATTTTGTGTAAAATATTTGAGAAGTCAATATTTGAATTTCTCGTAATTAGCATGGGGGTTTTGTAGGTATTTTCCGCCAATGCAGCACCCTGTATAACGTAACGAAGCAATGTTGGATGAGGCGAGTGGAATTATAAGACAGTTACTATTTCAAAGTTTTAATAAAAATCGAAGCTAACATGCATCAGTCCGTAAACAATTTTTCATAGCCGCAAAATTATGCATTAGTTGCCAGTATCAAATGCAGCAGATGAGCAGTAAAAGATGCCGCGTTTTTAAATTGTATTAGTACCATACCCCACACCCCATTTTTGAGCCAAACAGACATGGAATTTCGCAATTAGGTAATTCCATTTATCTCTTTTATGCTGTGTAAATGTTGTTATCGCATTTTGGCCGTTTAGTTCACTCCTTACTCCTTACTCAAAATCGTAATATTCTGGACTTAACTATGTTAGTACATCATCTAAAACAAGCAAATTACTATGAATAAATAATTATGATGATCCACTATCGTCTAATGAAGCTATTTATCAATTATTATGGAAAAATAAAATTCTATTTTAACCATAGTTATTGTAATCTGTAATCTACTTAACGAAAACATATTTTTAGCGTTTTACACAAATAAATATTAGCTACACTGTTACAACCTGAACATCACCAACATTCGACAATACACCAAATATTGTTCTCTTTGCCCGTGCACACGTCGTGAAAAATGCGAATGTTGCACAAAACTAGCTGTTGCCCGACTTGTTAATGGAAATCATAAATTATGCTTTATTGTTCTGGGAATACTCTATTGCGATTTCCTTAATATATTACTTAATAATGCTGTCAGCATAATACATATCATGTATATCATGTAGGCATGTAAAACAATGGTTTTTAGATAAATAAACGTATTGACATTGACATGGTGCCGAAACCCTTACAAGTAAATTTGTAAAAATAGGGAAAGAAAGCGTTAGGATGCCAAATGAAACGAATGACGGAGTAACATTAAGACCGCCTAAAAGTTTGGTAGTAAGCAGCGAGTTGGATATGACCTCGTCTTGGAAGGTTTGGAAGCAACAGTTTGATTGGTATGCAGTAGCCACTAGTCTAGGAAAGAAACCTAAAGATGTCCAGGTAGCAATTTTTATGACAATAATTGGCCCCGAATCCGCAGTCATTTACAACACTTTTACATGGGCACAGAACGAGGTAAAAGACTTGGCTAATATACAAAACAAATTTGAAAAACACTTTGTACCGCAAATAAATGTCACGTATGAACGTTACATTTTCAATAAAGCACAACAAGGTCCAGAGGAAGCGTTCGATGACTACGCAGAAAAATAAAGAATTGCAGTTACGGTGTACTTGAAGACAGCCTGCTCTGTGACAGGATCGTCTGTGGTATATATAGCAATAGCCTAAGAACAAGACTGCTAGAAGAAGCTAAATTAGAGTTAACTAAAGCAATAAGCATCTGCAGGATAAATGAACAGGCAAAAAAGCAATTAAGTACCATCAACGAAAGCGCGGAACCGCAAATGGATGCAGTGAAACTAAAAAACAAAAGTAAGAAGAAAGTTACGAAACAGGACGAAGAATTCGATTGCAGAAGATGCGGCACAAGACATGGAAAAAAGTCTTGCCCAGCATATCAGAAAAAATGTGAACGCTGTTATAGACGAGGACACTTTAAGAAGATGTGCAGAGCAAGGGAAGTAAAAACAGTTCAAACAAACCACCTAGATGATGAGGATAAGAATGAACAGGTACTCTACGTTTCAGCACTTGAATCAGTTGAAGAAGAAAGTAATGATTGGTTTGAAACTGTAACACTTCCAAAGGGGTGCAAGGTAAAATTCAAACTCGATTCGGGAGCTCAATGCAATGTAATCACAAAATGCATTGCTGAAGCAGCAGACCTAAAACTAAAATCATCTAAGGTAAAACAACTGTTAACATATTCAAATCATGCACTCAATGTTGCAGGCGAGAGCTTGGTAAAAATCCAAACCAGACATCACTACAGAACAGTCAAGTTTCTAGTAGTAGATAAAAAGGTTCAACCAATACTGGGAAAGGACACATGCGTAAATTTAGGTCTAATAAAAAGATTAGATTCAACGTATACACCGCCATCGGAAATATTCAAAGGTATAGGTTGCCTGAAAGGATACGAGTATGAAATAGATTTAATCGATGATCCAAAACTGAAAATATGTCCGGCACGCAGAATACCATATGCAATCAGAGACGAAGTAAAAGACGAATTGAATAGAATGACGGAAATGGGAATAATAGAGCCCATAAATGAGCCAACACCATCAGTATCGCCAATGGTAATAGTCAAACAAAACAAAAAGATGCGCATTTGTATCGATCCATCACAGCTAAATAAAAATCTTAAAAGGAGACATTATCCCTTACAAACATTAGAAGAGATATCAACCCTTATTCATGGGTCTAAGTGGTTCACATTGCTAGATTGCAGAAAAGGTTTCTGGCAAATAAAGGTAACGGAGAGGACAGCCAAGTACTTAACGTTTGCAACACCCTGGGGAAGGTACAAGTGTTGTCGACTCCCATTTGGTCTTGCTT
This sequence comes from Agriotes lineatus, assembly GCA_940337035.1. NCBI lineage: Eukaryota > Metazoa > Arthropoda > Insecta > Coleoptera > Elateridae > Agriotes > Agriotes lineatus. The sequence continues at coordinate 123,001,660 of OW679199.1, forward strand.
CAGCACCAGAGGTCTTTCAGCAAATAATGTGCAGCATACTAAACGATATAAAAGGGGTTGAGTGTTCGATGGATGACGTACTAATACACGCAGCATCCAAACCTGAGCTAGAGCAAATAACAAAGCTGGTAATACAGCGGTTCAAGCAAGCGGGTTTGAAATTGAATGAAGAGAAATGTAAATTCGCCAAAGAAAAGATAAAATTCCTAGGTCATTTACTAACAGCAGAAGGTCTACTCCCAGACCCGGACAAGGTAGAGGCGATTAACAGATTGAAAACGCCAACGACAGTAAAGGAATTGCAACGATTTCTAGGCATGGCAACGTACCTCGCAAAATTTATTCCAAACCTAGCAGAACTAACAGCTCCACTACGAACCCTGTTAGAAAAAGAAAGTGAATGGGCATGGGATAACCAACAAGACAAAGCTATACAAGCAATAAAGGAAGTGTTTAAAAAACCGCCAGTTCTAGGTTATTTCAACCCTAAAATACCAGTAGTTCTCTCAGTCGATGCCAGCAGCACCGCCGTAGGAGGAGTGTTGCTCCAGGAGGACCGACCAGTAGCATACTGCGCCAAGTCTCTGACTAAATCTCAAAGAAACTATAGCCAATTAGAAAAAGAGGCATATGCTATACTCGTAGGGTGTAAGAAATTTCATGAGTATATCTGGGGAAAACAACCAGTGATAGAAACAGATCACAGACCCCTAGAAGCAATATTCAAGAAATCTATCTACGAAGCACCGGCAAGACTACAAAGAATTTTATTCGAAGTAATGCCATACAACCCCATTATAAAATACAAAAAATGTTTAGAATTATTCATAGCAGACACACTAAGTAGGGATTGTCAACATACAAAAGAAAAAGATATGAAGGACATTCCAAATAACTTGCTAATACACGTAGCTATTCCAATGTCAACCAATAGAACACAGCAAGTTAGGCAAGCGATTAGCAGCAACAAAGAATTGCAAACATTATTAAACACAATCTTAACAGGTTGGCCAAACCAAAAAACAGAACTGCCAGTCGAAATACAAAAGTACTGGACTTATAAGGAACAATTAGCATACTATGAAGGTTTGTTATTTAAGAATGACAGAATGTTAATCCCGAAAGAAATGGTAAGCACTGTTTTGAAATACAGTCACCTCGGACATAAAGCTGTTGAAGGTGTCAGGTCATTTTGGTATTTTAAATAGCCACCTAGGCTTTAGGGCAGCGTGCCCGTATGCTAAACCCTTTTAGTTCTTTATTTGGCTCCATCGCCTAATTCCAGAATCATGATTTTGCACATATTTGGCCCCAAACGCAGTATTTCTCGTCGGTTGGAGCCCCCCTCTGATGGCGCTTTGGCATCCGAGCGTTATCGCTCGCAAGAATTCCGAATCTTCTAGAAAACACGCCGTTGCGGCGTGATACCATTGTCGCCGGCATTAATTTGTTTCATTTTATCGCCTCGTGATTGGCTGCCGAGGTTTAGTCACGTGGGGACGCGACCGATGTGACCTGTGGCAGCGCTTCCCTCTAGGCAGTTGATCGCAGCCCGTTGCAGAGAGCGTTCGTTTGGTGGTTGTGTTATCCAGGCGGCGTCCTTCGGCCCCTTAGGTGCCCGAGGACGCCTGCCGCTGTCCTTTTAGTATTGTTGCCGTGGAGGCCCTCTTTTCCGTTGCCCGTCTCGAGCTGTGGCAGCGAGCGCTGCGAGAATGGTTTCACCTTCGAGAGGTGTTGTGTGTGTGTGAGTTTCGAATTGTTTCGGCGTAGCGTAGGTGCATCTTGAGCCCAGTTCCTGCTCCCGTAAGTAAGGGATCGTGCCCCTTCATTTCGACCTTCGAGGATCTGTCCCGCAGAACGAAAGTGGCCCATTTTTCGTCGTCCAGTTGTACGCGTCCTGACGCGTCTCACGTCGCCATTATGGCGGATGTCCACTCATCGCTATAGCCGTCGAACATCGAATGTACCTGCCACCTAAGACTGCAGCCTGTCGCAACTCAACTGTACCAGGCTCCCCAACCGCCTACATATTAAGGTATGTGTCGTTGAACTGATTACCGCTGTGAACGCGAATGTACCTGTCCCGCGGAGAGCATTAAGCCCCGCGTACGAGCTGTATTGGGACGCCGCGAGCGAGCCCGTCACATCTCTTGTGCCTACAGGCACTGTCGTCATATTTGTGCGTCCATTCCGAATTACAGACTGTCTATTCTACAAGGACTTGCATTACTGTTTGTTGCATGAGGCATCGCGCCCGCATATTTGTACGTTCATTCCGAATTACAGACTGTCTATTCTACAAGGACTTGCATTACTGTTTGTCGCATGAGGCGTCGCGCCCGCATATTTGTACATTCATTCCAAATTACAGACTGTCTATGTTACAAGTGCTACTTTGTTCATTACTGTTCAACATCTGTCGCTAGGTTTAGAGCGCGCGCCAGCTGGTGTTTTCTTAATTATAATCTATTCATAGATATAGGGCGACGCACTCCGCTGCCCCACTGTAACCGTGATCCAATACATGATTTGTTAGTTAAGGGAACTATTGTTTTGTTTCGACTTGTGCATGTTCTGTTTCAGATAAGCGCCCCCTTCAGTGTACTGATTATTGTGCGACGGGACGAGGGAGCTTTGAGCGTACAGGTGGGTGAGACAGCTGCGTAGTCGCGGTCGGATTGGCACCTAATTACAATCTTTGCATAAGGCAATCTCGAAATTGTTATTTGACTTTGCAACTCTTGAGTAATCCTATCGTCGGAGTATTTTGCGTGCTTCGCTCCCGTCTAACCGTCCAGGCCCGGTTAGTCGGGTTAAGACAGGCTTGGTGGCGCCCTCATGATTTTGACATACCCTATATATATATATATGCCGCAACACGCTTGCCCAGAACGTATCGTGTGACTCACGCCCGACTCCCTGAGCGTTCCAGCCGTGGCCTTTAGCCTATTTTTAGCCGATCTCAGGGCAAGTGTGCCAGTTTTTCAGGACTGATTCCGGGGTGCGATGCTCACCTTTGGTGGGTGTCGTAAAGTTCTTTTAATACCGTAACAAAGGGACATTAAGAATGGCACGACAGAGTGTCTTCTGGCATGATATGACCAAAGATATAAAAAACTACATAGCAAACTGTAGAGTGTGTCAGAAAAAACCGAAAGATAACACTAAGGAACCATTACTATTGCAAACAGCTGCTGAACGTCCATGGTCAAATGTAGCATCGGACATTTTTCACCTAAAAGGAAAAAACTACATAGTAATTGCAGACAGTTATTCAGGATTCTTTGACTTTGAACAGCTACCAAACATGAACAGCAAAACAGTCATCAAAGTGCTGAAGAAATGGTTCGCGTTGCATGGAATCCCAGACGTATTATCAACAGACAATGGAAGACAGTATACATCGGAAGAATTTAGTACGTTCAGAAAGGAATGGCAGTTCGACCACCGATTTTCAAGTCCCGGATTCCCTCGGTCAAATGGATTAGCGGAACGCTATGTACAAGAAGCAAAGAATTTGATAGACAAGTGCAACGAAGAAAATTCTGATCTTTACCTAGCCCTTTTACATTATCGCAACACACCACGCGATGATCTAGGTTCACCGGTACAAAGACTCATGAGTCGAATGACACAAACATTAATGCCAACAACTAAGAAGCTATTAAGCCCTAAAGTAATAAAAGGAGTCGAAGAAAAGTTAAACAAAATTAAATACGCAGAAAAAATGTATGCCGACATAGGGTCTAGACAGCACAAAGACTTCGAAAAGGGGGAGAAAATACTCTACAGAAACAACAAGAAGGAATGGTTGCTAGCAGAAGTCATAGAAAGAATACCAGAAACTCGATCATTCAAAATCAAAACACCCGAAGGCAGAACATACAGAAGAAATTCCTGGTTTCTAAGAAAGACAAGCAGCTTAAGACCACCTACAGAAGTAGTACCCTCAGGACAACCACCACCAAAACCAAGGGAGATGTCAGCATAATACATATCATGTATATCATGTAGGCATGTAAAACAATGGTTTTTAGATAAATAAACGTATTGACATTGACAAATGCCTTAACTTATTTGCAAAGTAATTTAAACACTTTAGAGTAATTTCACTACTAAAAAGTAATTGAGTAATTGAGCGTAAAAATTAATTACTTTGAAAAAGTAATTGTCCTGTACTTTTTAACAAAAACGGCAATTACCAATTACAGTTAAAGCATTTTGAAAAGTAATTCAATTCCAAGGCAAATATAAAAAAGGAATATAATTAGTAATTTTATTACAAACTAGCGTTTTGCACCCAAATTGGGCGCGAAATAATTCATTTAATGCAATTTGTACAAGAGTGATACATTTTGTATATCGAGTTAATTTTGAGGTTAGCTATCAACAAAAAAATCCACATAAAAGAGAGTCACTTATAAAAATTTGAAAAACCTACTACTGGCTTACTTGCGTCGCCTTGAGTCGATTGACACCAAAATCAGCCAATTCGGCCCACGGGTTCGCTCTCAAACTGGCGTCAAGCAAGCAAGCAATGAAAATTATTATGTCGGATTAATTAATTACTGCCCAGCTCTGTGTTTACTAAACGTAAAAAACGCGTTTCGTCGTCCTGAATAGTTATAGATCAGGTCCAGTAGGTATAGGTAATCGAATGTCAGTGTCAAGCAATTAATTGGAGTTTGATCGTTTTCTTATTCATTTTTAGTTTTAATTGTTAATCGTTGACAACGAGGGCAGATTGTCGCTCGAAGGTTGGGTATTTAATATTGTAAATACAAAATAAGGAAATAACATGGACACATAATAATGAATCAATTAACTTACAACTTAATTTATTGTAAGTATAATTTTTGTAATTAGTGCTTTTCAGCAGTTTTCCCCACTTTTGTATCATACATTTTAGTACTCTTCCCGTTTCATTTACGCACAAATTGAAAGTTTAGTTATGTTTCAAAACCAAAATCCAACGTTCATTGGCGTCCCCCGGCTTATTTTATGATCATCAATTTAAATCCAGATATGTTTTCATGCAGCATGCCGCGTAAGTCGGCTTCTCGTATTTGAATTGTATTTCGGCGCCGGAGCGTCGCCCTTAGTTTGCCGGTTTCCCCGCTTTGGGTGAGGAAGTTGCCCAACATGACGCAATTCTTGCGTTCTTATATGAGTTACTACTGGCTTACTTGCGTCGCCCTGAGTCGATTGACACCAAAATCAGCCAATTCGGCCCACGGGTTCGCTCTCAAAGTGGCGTCAAGCAAGCAAGCAATGAAAATTATTATGTCGGATTAATTAATTACTGCCCAGCTCTGTGTTTACTAAACGTAAAAAACGCGTTTCGTCGTCCTGAATAGTTATAGATCAGGTCAAGTAGGTATAGGTAATCGAATGTCAGTGTCAAGCAATTCATTGGAGTTTGGTCGTTTTCTTATTCATTTTTAGTTTTAATTGTTAATCGTTGACAACGAGGGCAGATTGTCGCTCGAAGGTTGGGTATTTAATATTTTAAATACAAAATAAGGAATAACATGGATTATATCATGTCACAAAAAGGTTTTAAAGGTTAGTCTCTTAAGAATAGTTAAAACTGAAATTGAACATATACAAAGACTTAGTGGAAATTGCTATGTTTATACTAAAGATTAGCCAAGTACTAAACTTGATCTTGGACTCAGAACTCCTCAACTGAAGACACCATCATAAAGTTGTTTACTAGAAAAAGTTTTATTTTTACTCCATCAGAGATTGAAGTTAATACAGTGCATTCATACGACGTCGCCAAAATTTATTTTGGAGCCATCGCAACGTTTGACTATGATTGAGGATAAAATTATGGTCATAATAAAATATGTATTTTGAATAAAGATGATATTATTCAAGCCTCTTTAAATATAATAGTAAAGCTTGGATTGATATATTTTGTACGAAAACCATTGTAGCTAGTATTCTTAAACTGCGTTTAGATCTTTATATCTAATGCTTTGTTTATTAACAGATTGATGAATAAATTCGACCGATACCAACCAGTTGAGGAAAGGAGAGTTTAGAAAAGGCTTTCGAACGTGCGACATTCTGCACGCTCTATGAATCTTAATAGAAGAAACTGGTGAATAGAGCGTACTACTACAACTACCTTTCGTCGATTATGAGGAGGCTTTCGGCAGTGTAAAACTGTGAACAGTAAATGAGACCTTAGTCAACTGCGGAATAGACTCCAGATACAAAACCCTAATGCACAATACATATAAGAACGCAATCATAGCAGTGATGCTAGATGAAGACCTTACAACTAACCCTATCAACATCAGCACAGGTGTGAGACAACGGGATACAATTTCCCTCAAACTATTTACCTTAGCCTTAGAAGATTTAAGTTACGGAACTGGCAAAATTAGGATATAGGTATCAAGGAAAACGTCTGAACCATCTTGAATTCGTTGATGATGTACTTTAAATAACTTCTGAATAGAAGAAGCTCCAAACTGTGATAGATGATCTTTACAAGACCTTAAAATGGACCTGCCAAATCGATAGTAACAAGTAATACCAACCACCAACGAGAAAATCAATGAATGGGTTGGGGATAAAACAAACCACCGAATAGGTCTCCCTAGACCTGGGATAGGTCGAACAAAGGAAACTAAACGACCGAAATGAGAAGAAAACTTGTATGTATCATGTTTGGTCTTTATATAGGTAACATTGAAAATGACAGCGGAATTTATTTAAATATAGCTGTCAAAATAATAAATTGATTGTGAAGGACTATGTTCAGAGATGTGGCTAAAAAATACAAAATCCCAAATATAATTAATGTCATTTATTGTCTTATCACATGATGCTGCAATATTTAGACAGGAACAAATCTCCAGACAGTAAATCAAGTTAATCTTTCAGCTTTCGATACCCCTGAGCATATAATCGCTTGTAGCTTCTGAACATTTCAACGAAATTCCGGAAATATTACAATTTTTCGTAGTGTTAATGCATTTTTAAGAAACTGTTTAAATTTATTTTCGCACACTATCTAGCATACATAAAACTTATTAATTAATACCTGTGATTCATGACTGCTGAAATATTAATTACATCTTGACAATTTCTTTTACGGTTGGATTATTATTATTATTCAATCATTTTTTGGGGGTTTTCAAGCAATCATTTTATTCATTTAGTAGAACAAAGGTTCAATATTTAATATTTTATGCATTAAGTTTAATTAAAAAACAAGAATAAATTTATTAGACATGACATTAATAAGAAACCAAAATGTGAAAATTGAAACAAATTGACACAAATAAGAAATAAAAACACACCGCTACTGAAATTATAATTCACTTGCTACAACAAAATGCAAAAGAAAACCAACGGCATGGTAGATAAAGCAATTATACTTTCAGAAAAAAACATTTAGAGCAAATTTAAAAAAATGCTACAGAAAAAGTTACCCATTATAAGTTATAAATAAAAATAATACTAAAAGAATACACACATGAACAAATACACATAATAATGAATCAATTAACTTACCACTTAATTTATTGTAAGTATAATTTTTGTAATTAGCGCTTTTCAGAATTTTCCCCAACTTTTGTATCATACATTTTAGTACTCTTCCCGTTTTATTTACGCACAAATTGAAAGTTTAGTTATGTTTCAAAACCAAAATCCAACGTTCATTGGCGTCCCCCGGCTTATTTAATGATCATCAATTTAAATCCAAATATGTTTTCATGCAGCATGCCGCGTAAGTCGGCTTCTCGTATTTGAATTGTATTTCGGCGCCTGAGCGTCGCCCTTCGTTTGCCGGTTTCCCCGCTTTGGGTGAGGAAGTTGCCCAACATGACGCAATTCTTGCGTTCCTATATGAGTTAGACAGAAAACAAATTAAGTAGCGCTTGCGCGAGTTCAACAAAGCAACACGTGTGGTCGTTGATTCCGCTTGGTCTTGCGCCTTCCCCGGGAGAAGTCGAAATTAAGTGAAACTGGTTGGGTGTTGCCGGTCAAGCCTTGGTCTTTTAAGTGACGTTTTGTGTAGTTATTAGCGGAGGAATTCCAGCGGAGTTGGCTCATTAAATGGGAATCCCGTTTGTGTTAATTTCGTGTTAATTAAGTTACGTGTACCGTACCGCAACCCTTGCCTGTTCATTCCGTTCTTCGTTCTACTCTCTGGAGATTTACCACTGTCCAAACCCACTTGAGAGACCACACCCTATGCCGTTTCTCGTAGCTCCTTCAAGTATTTTGTGGCAGTCGCTTGGGGCCGACCTGTAGCTCCGTTGGCATCATCACTGTAGCAAGCAGAATCCTTCAAGGTACTGTGTTATTTTGTAGTAATTTTAACAAGGGCTTTTGTGCAGTGGAAAATTAGTTTTGATGTGTCGCCATGTTACGCAGCGTTGTCGTTAACTTAAAAGGAGGCGTTTGAACTGTTGTTATTGTCCTTTAAGTTAATTTGAGTATTTACCGTCAAGATGTGTTGTTTGAAAGTAGCTTCTTGGTGTAAATTAAAGTTGTTACCGTTTTTTATTCAGGTACATCGTTTGCTGTCAAGTTTACTGCCTGTATTTAGATTAAACGTTGCGCAATTAATAATACTGACCTTTTTTTGGTATTTCATTTAATGTTCTTTGTTCATATACATATTTCTACGTTATTCTAGTTTATTTTCAATTAGTTATGCTTTTCTGTAGTAGATTTATGATGTTTACATGTGTTATTTTGTGACGTAAAAGGATTCAGACAGCTGTAAACAAATGGAAGTTAAGGTAAGTCCGACCCAGCTGTTCGTGGATCGTCGCAGTGCTTGACTGCCAGGGTTGGATCAGAAAGGTCGGCAATTGTTTCCACTTTCTCCACTTGTGTTTTTCCCGATTTAGTAAAGTGGTGGCGTCTGGCATTTGCTATCTTTATTTCGTTTACCGGATCGCAAATAACCCCCCTAGTCCACTGAATGAACCGGCACCCTTCATTAAACCCATCGTAACGCAATTGGGTCAGCGGATCGCAGGAACTTCCCGATTTTGTGTCGTTTTATCGGGTAACCGACGGTTGACTGGTTTGGTTATGAAATTCATGTAGTAACGTCGCTTTTGCCCGGTAACATTAATTGGAAATGAATTTAATAACAATAAAAAATAAAGAACTGTTATTAGAAAATGAATTAAACAAATACAATTTTCAAATTTCCTTTAAAAATCATAATTCGGTAGGCCTATTTGTTTAGTAAATTGAAAGCTACAGCAGAAATTAACAATGAAATAAATATATCAATTAAATTGTAATAACTGTGATGCACAATACATAGGCTAAACAAAGCAAAACCTAAAGAATAGGATAAATCTACATAAATATCTTCTACAAATAAAAAGGGCTCTACCAAACAAACCCAATTCAGTTCTTCCTGTCCACGCGGTAGATACATTTCACAATTTTAACTTAAACACGACAAATATTACAAAAAAAATGTTACAAAGAGATTAATTTACGAAATGATTTAAATTAAGAAAAGCCCTAATTTAATTTACTATAAAACTGCTATTGATAAATTAAATATAATTTACAACAATATGATTTAAAATAATTGTTATATAAATAATTCCATAATAATATTAATTTCAATCCTTAACCAGAAAAACTGTACTTTTGCAAAATAAAAGTATTGAAAACAGAGAATTTCTTAACTTTTACTTTTTCGATCATGCGCATTTCGCATTATATTTTTATCAACTGATTGGCACGTTATTAAAATTTAAAAAATGCATATTACAGTTAAAACAATTAATATTTAAAGGATTAGATCCGTCCAGAATAACGAGAACAATAAAGAAATAGTGTTGTTAATTCCACCACAAAATTTAAATTCTCAACTTGACAATTTTCATACGGTAAGACAAAGTAAACATTCATAAGGCAGATTCCTCACTTTCCTAATTTTTAACTTTTTATTTCCAGACAAGCAGATGTAGCAATTATATTAAAACATGTAACATTACCTACACTGAAGAAGGCTCTTCGAATGAGCAGAATATATAATGTACGTATACATATTAAACTTTGAATTTTGTTTCTACTAAATTAATAAAATGGCTGCTTGAAAAGACCTAAAAATTATTGAATATTAATTATAAATGGAACAGCAGTGACTGAACGTAATGCCCTGTGTCCCAAACACTGCTTCTATAATCCTATTGTTTTTGCAGCCTCAAAAAACCGTCGCGAATATAATACCAGCAAAATTTAAATGTTACTAAATTTCCCCTGTGCGTTTCATTGTTAATGTCGGCTCAGCTACGTTATTAAATCAAATGGTAAAATACGTCAGTCCTGAAATGTTTGTTGGGTTCGTATTACCGAAAGCTTTTTACGAATTTGCATATATGTGTAGAAAACGTATTTGAGAAAACCGTTAGGAATGTCAAGGCATATGACGAATAGAGCGGATTTATATCCGAAACATAAAACGGCGACAGCTTTCTGAGAATCTGGAAGTTTTGTACCTAATTTAAAATTAGCAAATTAACATTAAGTTCAGGTAAGGAACTAAAAGGCGTTCCGGCGAAATAATTAATTAAAACTTTGAAAAAACTTTTTGTTTGCTTAGGAATTAGTAAAAGGTTGGAAATTAATGAAATCTGGAGAATATTGTCAATAATTTGAATTTTTCTGTAAGTTTTCTAATTTTAAAGTAGCCAGACGTATATCACAGAATCACTGTTAACGTCTATTAAAAAAAAAATTGTCACGAAGAGCACAAGCACAAGCTACATGATATTACTATTATTAATTGAAAATGAGACAGTTCCATAGTAAAGCATTTCTAGGTTCTATTTAAAAGCTTATTAATAAGTGTGGAAAAATCATCTATATGTCGCCTTAATATGTTTATTTAAATAGTTATTGATGAAAGTGCTAACGCAAATTACGAGAAAACCCCCACAATGGTTAAAAATAATTTCATATTCGAAGAAATGAATTTGAGTGAAGTTAGATTTTATTCCAAATGGAATAATTCACAAAAAATAGAAAAATTATAGAACAGAAAGGGTTTTAGGAACCAGCTTAAGGTAGCTCGTAGGTTCATATGTAGACATACAAACACTCCAATGACTGAGAAGAGAAAGTATATGGAAAAGCTATCTATGTATTGCATTAGTTTATTAATTTTTGTTAATTTAAAGTGCAATAAAATAGCTACAAATATTGTTAAAATAGAACAGTAGGTCACGAAATAATTTTACTTTCGTTTGCTCTAAATTCAGTACGAATCTAGATTATATTACAAATGTAAATAATATACGGAAAGGTTCAAATATTATGGAACAGAAAAGGTTTTAAGAATTATCATAAGGTATGTAAAATACAGAGATTCAAATAACGGAAATACGCTAAAAAGCCAGTACAAGAGAACGTAGATATAAATTACACAGTAGTAGGAAGAGAAATCAGTCGAAGTGGAGAAGGTGACTACTATAGGACTTGAGATGATAATATACATTATAGTAGTAGAAGGATTAAGGATAAAATAAAACGAGGAACGATAACAGAAGAATAACAGATCATAGTTGCAGTAAATGAAATTAAAACAATTCATTTAAGAAGATCCATCAATAAGATCTCGGTGATTTGTTAAAATGACTATTTCAGCACAATTAAACTGAGCTCGCGAATAAAGAGTGTAAGCAACAAGATTCGGTGGTCTACTACTATGTTATTTTCTTTATATAATAATTTTAAATAATAAAACAAAGAATACCTATATCTCTAAAGGGAAGGTTTCAGGAGATAATTAAATTTATTTCATATAATTTCTAGAGGTGAACTGACAATGAAGTAGTCATTTTGAAGAAGCTTACGTTATTCTAACACGCGATACTAAGTTAAAATAAAGAGAATTATGACTACATGTTTTTATGAATTTATTTAGATATGATAATTGGTAGTAACTGAGAACATGAAACGTGCAGAATAAATGAACCTGTATGAGCGAGTAATATTACAAAAACTCTTTATTTCATACTGTACTGTATTTTGACTTTTTTGGAAGTAATTTCAGTCCGGGAAATAAAGCTTTACGCTACAAGTCCGGTAATAATTAATGGAGTATTGTTTTATAACCGCAACCAAGGCAATGCGACACTATTTTTATTAATTGACACCATAGAGAGCCAAGGTGTCCACATTATTTTTATTCATTGACACTTAATTTGTATTAATTTACCCTAAAAATGAAAAAACATGCGACACAATATGATGTAAAACTGTATACGTTATACGGCCGGTAACATTTTTACAGTAGTCGTACTGTAAATGTAAGGTAAATACCTATTATGTAATAGTTAACTACCTATTACCCAACAGTAGCGACGTTTTCCAAACAGTTATTTTTTATGAAGTGTTTGCTAAAATGAACGTATTTGAACTATTTATCAGATAGAGATTTCCAATTTCTCTAAACGCCACCATTTCGCCCTTTTGTCTCTTAAATATCTCGTCCCTAAATGGAGCGATATGAAACTTTTAGTTCTAACGAGTTGGGAAACAACAATACGAAGCCACACTAAACGTGGCAGTGTGACATAAACCATTTCGCCCCAGTGATTACCTGAACAAAGGCCGCCTTAATAGCATTCGTTTCGAGCATCATTATCGCTATTATGTGTTGAGCATAAGCAAAAGCAAATGGTGTTTTTTGGGCGTTGAAGCGACTTTATTGGCGGTTACTATCAGATATCTGGAGCTTGGGCTGTAGGTGTAAGCGATTTGCTGGAATTATGAAATTAATAGTTTTCAAACTACTCTTATCGGCTGGGACGTCAAATCGGCTTCACCATTCATAACGCCCAACAATGAAATATCAATAGTTATTGATTTTCGAATGCTTTACTGCTAATTAAAACTGCAGGTTGCGTCCATAACATTCACGGCGGGAATAAATCGTTGCCGGTGACACCGCTGTATTTGTTGACTGAGTTGCCTGAAATTAGTTTCACCGTTTGATCGAGGAACGTACATATTCAGCAATATAAATAGCCGTCGTGCGTTTTCAAGTATTTAAAGGAAATGAGTCCTAATACAACATAACAATATGTAAATATCTAGAGATTTCAGGATGAGTGATATTTTTAATTCGATGGTAGAGCGCTGAAAACACCGCAATTTAAAACTCTGATTTATAAATAGGAATTGGGACGAAGTAAAACAACAAAGATTAATGTAATATTCAAACATATACGAGTATAAATCAAAGTAACGTGAACAACCATAGTAACTCTAACGCTACTGCTGGTGAACTGAGAGAGCCCAACTTTGTAATAGTATAGTAAAATACAAGTTGCAGAAGGTATCCAAAACGAGCCGCATAGCGGCGAATTGAGCAACAAATGAGTGCTTGAAGGACCTTCTGCAACGAGTGTTTTATACTATTTTGCCGCTTTATACCATTTTATAAATTAAAAAATAAAAATGCTTTTTATTTTGTGTTTAGAATAACTCCATTCTAGTACCAAAATGACGTCATTTCATAGCGACTTATTCTAACACTCAAATGACGTCATTTGGGTGCTAGAGTGGAGTTATTCTAAACGCAAAATAGAAAAACTATTTTATACATTACTGCTCATTATCTGTTCTTCTAAATTTGGTAACCTTGGGTTTTCTAGACAATGAGTAGTCACGGATGTAGACATTCTACGAGGGATTGCCATGAGCTGTTTACAAGGTGTTTATTCAGCCATATACTCTACTGCAGTGTTACTCAAAGTGGTGGTCCGCGGACCGGTGCCGGTCCGTGAGCAAGATGTTGCCGGTCCGCGAAGTCGATTGTTGATTTCGATAATCGAGTCAATTCTGTTGTTAGCCTACCACCCCAAAATATCGGAAAAGTATGAAAATTCATATATTTCGCGTGGCGCTGTCATCAGTTGAACCACGGATAGATAAATTGACCAATAATAAGAAGCCCATTTATCACATTAATGCGTTGTACGAAGTTGGTTGAACTGTTAAATATGTAAATTGCGTAACGTTTTAATCTAGTAACTATGCGGTAAACTTGACATCAAATGCAGGAATGACTTATGAACGGTATTAACATTTGACCATTAAAAACACTGACTCAATTAAACAGCAATAAAAGGCGGTAATCAACTAAACATGGTACAAATGCGACACATACTTTATTTGCCATTACGTAAAGTTGAAAAGGATCATGTAATCTGATGGTACTGAATTAAACTGACAGGTAAACAACTGTAAAAGGTTTAGTAAATGCAATGGTGCAAACAATAAATGTTACAATGACCGCAACTTTACTCAAACTGTCCGGCACTTTGCCGAAACACTAGGTACACTTAAAATTCAGCACTGTAAAGCTACTACAATAGAAATGGTACCTTTAAGAAGCCTGGATTAGCTGCAATCGACGTCCTACGTTGCTGCAAACGCCTGCTCTAACATCTAGTAAAACTGCTTCAAAACAACTATAAATGGCCGACGAGGTGGAACCTAGGTAATCCCTCTAACAAGGGCAAAATCGAAGCCCGCACGGAAATTGGCAGAACGAAAAGAGAGAGCTTCGCGAAACCTGGTAAGCCGATACTGGGTTTTTACGGAGAGTCCGCCAAACGACGTTTTAGGGGTTGCCGCCCCACGATAACGAAAACCTCAAGGCTCACATCGATAAACAACAACGTTAAGTTCGCCCAACAACCACCGCAACAACGTGTAGTTCAATGAGTCCATAAAATGCGAAACGCACAACACTTGCGTTGGATCGGCGGGAGTTCAAATAATGGAACACAACAGGTGGTACACACACACACACACACACACACACACACACACACACACACACACACACACACACCAAAGGAACAAGCCGTTAGCCGTTAATCACACAATAAACAAACGTAAATCCTCGCCTATGCCACCCCGAAGGGTGCGTGGCGGGACGACTACTTCCAAATTACGTGTTGCTTCTCGTCACGCGGGGACAATTCTGTCTAGAAAACCCGCTAAGAGCTTCGCAAGAGATAAATAGTGGGGTCCAACATTCGTACTCGCTCTCTCTAACACACGGCAACTGTCTTTTATTCTGACTCAAAACGTAGGCGCTTATTCGACAAATTCACGTCTGCGGCGGATCTATAAGAAACACGTGCGTGGCGGGCACGCAGACTGGATCGATAACAGAGATGTGTGCCAGTAGAAAACAACTGAATGCATGCACAAAATTTGAGATACTTACATACAGGCGGAACCGTAATTCGGAAAGGAAAAAATAATGCAAGGTTAAACGTACGTTCATGCAAATTAAAGATTTCGTTACATCTTTTAACGTCTATGAATAACTTACTTATATTTCGTTACTAGCTGTTACCCGCGACTTCGTACACGCGAGGTTCTTTATTTGTGTATTAAATAATGACTAATTATTTCCTGTTATCCCATCCCATCCAATCCCCGTCCCTTTGCCCGTCACCGTCTCTTTTCCCGTCCCCGTTCCGTCCCGTCCCGTCCCGCCCCGTTCCCTTCCCGAACTGTCAAACGCGCGAAGGTTAAATATTCGTTAAGTTTTCTGAGATTTTCCAATTCTCTGCGCAAATTTCTTAATCTTTCTTTCCGTAAGAACCTTCTACAAAGTATTAGAAAACAAAAAAAATAGAATGAAATCGGTAAAGTCGTTCTCAAGTTATAGCGTGACCAAAGGAAATAGGGATTCATTTTTATATATATATATATTGGTTCATTTGTTAATAAATGTAGCGGTCCGTCATACATTAGTAAAAATAATACCGGTCCGCCACATTAAATAGTTTGAGAAGCACTGCTCTACTGTACTGTTAATTTATGTTTCCCGTCAAAACTTACAGTAAATGTTCAAAGAGAGTGCGTTGGAATTTCTGTCTTCTTACTGTAATTTTTGACATTTCATAAAGCTTATGACTTGTATGAGCTTAAGTTAAAAAATTGACAAATGGCTGTTAACCAAAGTTCGAATCTAAAACAGAAATTCCATGGCACTCTCTGTCCCGTTTTTAAATGATCTTACGGTACGTGTCAACATTTATATAAAATAATTCTTCTTATTGTCATGTTCCATTTGTTTTCTCAAATGTAGTCTTTGTTTGTCAATAAACCCGCTCCCCCTTTTTCCAGTAGAGGTGGCCTAGAGGTACGAGCCTGAAAATCTGGGTTGAAACCCCAATAACTCCAATGGCTATACTATACATACCTGGTGTCGATTTCACTACGATCCCCCATTCCGGTCCAGTTTGAATTTGGCATCCTCTTCGTACAGCCCATTTCTACTGCATTTGCACGGTTGCACGTTGGTGTTTTTTGCTTTCAGAACACGAACAAAATAAATGCAAGAAGCACCACAAATTACCACTACGAAGGTTAGTACTTTACTTAGAATTAGGCCGCAAAGTCAAATAGTGGCTTCAGCGCCGACAGTACTTATTCTTTGTTTATTCCTTTTTAACATTTCCCAAGTTGTTGATCCATATTGAACTGATTCGGGTTCTTACTTTTTTTACCTATTAGTATATATTTATTAATTATATTTTAATCAATTTAAATTGTTCTGTTTATATTATCTGAATATTAGTAGTTATTCTTTGTGCTAGCTCCTGAAAATCAGGGGTGGATTCCTTTGATGTTCTGATTTAAATTTTATTACAAGTCTAAAATAACTTCTGTCAAATGATATGTCAAACAAATTTAAAAATTCAATGACAAATACACTCGCTACATAACAATATCAAACAGTAAGTAATTCTTTAATAATGAATTCACCTTTTTAGTCTTTATTTCAGTGCTTATCTAAATACCTAAAATCATCCACATTTCACTCCAACTTATCAATGCTCCTGCTGTTAACCAACTTGCTCCACTCCGTCAACAACCACAACTGCTCCAGTCAACAAACACAGCGAAGGCCTACAATGACACTCAATATGTCAAAACTGCCCAAAATCAGGAACAGAAGCTCCTTTACAGCATGGACCCAAAACAGACCCCAGTTGCAGCCCCTCAATTTCAACACCCTATCCAAAAGCACTCCTCCAATTTACTCCACTGACCAGCACCAAGAACCAACGGTCTCTCCCCCAGATCTCTCCTTTCGTACTAACAGCTCGATGCAATCCAAATCAATTGATATACAATGTCAAATGTAATTCTTCAATAAACTTAACTTAGTATTTTTCTCTATTTATTCTCCTTTGTAGATTAGTCCTGCTCTTAGTTTAGTTTTTCACCATATACTTGCTATATCAACACTTCTTAATTTCCAAACATTTTACTTTTAAAATAGGGTTTATTTCATACTTTTAAATTACACCAAATTAATTGCAGCCTTAAATTTTTCAAAATTTGTCCTTAATGATATCTTCATTTTTTGATTTCTACCTACTATGTGCAATAATCTATTTTCATTAAGTATTTGTCATCACCTTCAAATTTCATATTTAGACATTATATTCGAATCCATCTGTTTCTCAATTAGTCATATTTTATTCAATTTTAAATTGTATTTTCTTTTCTAATTACATACCCATTATTCATATTCCCAATTCATATTCAAATGGATCCCAATAATTTTCAACTACTGTAATCCTTTAATCCTATTTTAAAATTGGTTTTTATACCCCTGCTTATATCATTACAATATATTAATACGTTTTGTATAATTGTGAAATATATGCAAACTTTGCTTCGCTTCGTGCTGTTTTTTACCATAATATCGGATTGAACTTTTGTATCGCTTGTTTGGTTCGAACCACCCTGTTTGTAATTTCCTTTTTGGAGTTCCCCATCTGAAGATATTGTGTTGCTGAGATACTTACAATCATCGCACTTCTGTATTTTGTGTGCTTGTATGTGTAAGCCCCGCGTTTGTCTTCCACCACTAAGTATTTGGTATTTTTTGTAGTTCATTTTTAAATCGTGTTTTAGGTAGGTGACCGAGAGCATTCTAATCGTGTATTATATATTACTTATATAGCTATGAGCATGTTTACATTTTCTTACCCATTGTAATAAGAGATTTTCTATCTTGAACAAGGTGGTAGGATTCTTGATGTAGACCCTTAGATGTAGTGGAAGATGGTGTAAGGGCCCATTTCGATTTTCCCGTTTGTGGCTTCAAATCTCCTATTAAATTCATGCCTGCGTCCTTTATCACTTGCTCTTGGGATTTTGACAGTAGATAACTTCAATCCGCAGTTTTCAAAAGCGACGCGAGTGGGAAATTTTGTATGTATCGGTTCTTTCCCTCGGCCGTTCGACGAAGTAAGGGGTATTTTTGTGTTGTAGGTTCTTTTGCAACTTTATACCCATATACTTGCCCAAAGTCATGGAGCGCTAGAAAGTTTAACCAGCTTTCTGAAGTGGTGGCGCAGTTATTTTCAATTATGATGCAAGCTGTGCAAATTTAATTTTTACTGCACGTGTTCACTGGGCCGCTCTCAACCTCAAAGTAAGCGTTTTTCCCTTAGAGTTTTTGCCCGTTAGGAATCGCTAAGCTCACTCGCTACATTGGGTTAGCGCTAGAATTACGCTATGTTCGCTTTCCATACGCATGCTAAAAATCGCTAAACATATCTAGTTGATATTCGTTTTGCGGAGGCCTAACGCTTCTGACATTTGAAAAGGTCCATGAAGACGTCGCACGCGGCTGGCGCCCCAATAGTCCAGAGCTTCTGTTAGCCTTGCCTTCGGTCCCTATCATGCATCACGATGAAGTTGTCTCAGGAAAACCAGATGGCCATGGATACGTTGGGGCATTAGCTCTTTGTCACAATTTCTATATTTAATTTTAAGTAGTGGGTAAGATATTACCAACGGAACTTCGTTCTTAGTGCCTAAAGCAGCCAAACTAAAGGCAGTTAAATATTATTTTGATCATAATCTGTTTTATACTTAATAAGTGTTTCGAATACCTAGCCACAGACTTGCGTTCTATTTCTCAAGTTAGCTCCTAAAAGTCTGCATGTCAAATAAAACCAGTTTTTCGGTTATTCATAACCGGAACAATTCTAGTAACTGTACTTATTAATTATGAATTCTGATACTATTAAACACGAAATTTAGTTTTCAACCAAATTTCAATAACTCCTTTTGACTATTTAACTTTGCTTAATTATTTTTTTTGCATAACGTAGCTCTAGTACAGCTTCTAACGTACAACATCCCTTTTAAGTTTAGCAACCCATCTTAGCACATGTAAGAATATTAAACTGTATTGTAACAGTTAATCTTTGGTTCTTCTACATTGATGAACCTGATATACAGTATATACATTGTATGCGTCTTTGATGTTATTTGCTTATCATAATGTAATTGACTGTATCTATTTAGTTGTTTGTATTTGAAGTTTGAGCTCAACCGTTGATATTCTATTTAACTGACACTTGCGCTGTTTTTGTATTCGCCCTTTGCGGATGTTTACTTAAAGCTTGGGCGATTGACTTTTATTTCTATTTTTAATATAAGCAACCGTAACAACCTCGTCTTTTGTTAGTTTAGATTGTTCTAAGGTGAGGGCCTTTACGGTAAGTGGTTTAGATTGTGAGTTAGACTAATTTTATTGTTGCCATGCTTGACGACTAGCGCCCTTTTGTAATTTGTAGCACCTTTATATTCATTTAATAACTTTAAAATGATTGCCTGATCCTTTAGCCGTGAGAACAAGTCGCCAAGAGTTTGATGTTTTTTCCAGGTCTGTAAATATTAGATGTGTTTCTATGTTTCTTATACTTGTTTAAACTTCTCATAAAACATATATTTTATTGTTTAGGGAATTGAGTATGTACCACAAGTAGTTAAGCTTTGTAACATCATTTATTGTTGTTTAGCGATCTAGTTTCAACGGCGTAGGTGATGGAACAGCACTTTTAATAAATGTCAAGTTACTAGGTTGTGCTGAATTGACGATGCAGGTTCGAACTATTATGTTTACAGCTATAAACTTAATTTAGTATATAAATAAATAATTTTGAATAAACAAATATAGTTTTACCCATAGCTGTGCTTATTTCTTTATGAGTTGACGTGGGCTACAGATGTCTTAAAGAGTGAGTTTGGTCTGGCTTTCTTGCTAACAAAGATTATCGTACCCCAAATCATGAACAAGAGTCCAAGTACCAAAAGGGTCCAGGATGGTGTAGCTGAACAAGCTTCCACGTTCGATCAGTAGAGTTAAGCAATGCTCTTTCTGGTCAGAACTTGGATGGGAGTTCCACGGTTGCATCTCTCGGCGCCTCGTGATACGGCTGTCACGGAAATAGTTGATCCCGGCTCTCATAACAACATCATGATAGTCGTTAGTGGGGTTGGAAGTCCCCATAAATGCACAGCGACGCCTATAATTGGCCTGACGGCTGTTGGCTGAGTGCGAAATAAATAAATAAATAAATAAATAAATAATGTCCATTCCTTCAGTACTGACCAAGCTTACTCATTTGATCCTCCAAGTCAACACAATATATCTACCTCTAAGTTACTAAATTTCAGACATTATTATTTTATTAATTACTTCTTATACCTAAGTAGAAAATGTTATCTGTACAGTCGTTGACTGTGAACCCGCTGTGTTGTTCCCCTGTTGTTATTTATTTTTCAATTATTTTCCGAATTACTCGTCCATACAGTTTCGATACTCTGGTTAATACCCTAATTCTACGATAATTAGCATATTAATTTTTTTGTATCTTTCTGTATAGGATTCAAATCTTGAATTAGTTGGTCATAATGTATAAGTCATTTTTTATTATTATTATTATTGAAATTAAGACAGGCACCAACAAGCTGATGTGCCCTATACAAGTTTGACAAGAGATACTTAACATTAAACTAAAACTAAAAATTATAATTAAGTGAATAAGAAATTAACATACATTTTTTTTTTTTTGCCAAAGCTGAATATAAATGGCATATGTGTTTTATACATATTAAATGAAGCCGAATATACTATTCATTACGCATAGGAATTTCAGTACCTAAGCTACACAGAAATGGCGTCATATGTGTTTTTAAACGTGTTAACTGAAGCCGCATTTACAACACTGTCGGGGAGAGAGTTCCACTGGTCACAAACACGAATACTGAAAAAATTTTGACGAGGTAGTTTTTTAAATCGTTCTTTATATAACTTGTACACATGTCCCCTTCGGCCAGTTCCAGTATTAAGATTAAATAGATCATGTACACTGCGTTGGTACATGTTATTATGCAAAATTTTGTAGGTCTCTATTAAATCACCTCGCTGTCGTCTGTCCGAAAGTGTAGTCAGCTGTAGTCTTTGCAATCGCTCCTCATATGGTAGGTGTTTGTTGAATATGTACGAAACGATTTCGTATATGCCTATGTGACTTCCATATTTTTATATCATTCAGTTTGCATAAATTACTGAGCTTTATTGCTCCAGTATCATTCATCACAAACTTTTGGAAGTTGTCCACCATATCATCTTTCCGTAGCGAGATAGAATTGTGCAGAATTAAGCAAGCGCTCTTAGGGCGTGTAAAACTGCAAAACCTATAAATAAAATTAACGTCCCAACGGCCATGCATAGCAAAAGCGTGAAGTAATTATAATTTTAAACGAGCAAGATGAACACCGAGGCGACCCCTGTCGGCTATGAGCCGTGCAAATGCGGCCGACATGTCAACTGTAGTTAAAACAGCGGTGCAAACTCGGAAAGGTTGATGGTGCGTGAAGTACAAGCTGAAAATGCAGCCGATGAACAGAACTAATGCAGGCCATCGACACAATCGCGGGTCGGCAGGTCGCGTACGACATGGCACTAATTTGACATCTATCGCAGTGGCCTAGTAGCCAGAGTCTAATTGAACAACCATTTCGCAGTTGAGCCGTAATGGTCGCGGGAGATTAGTTTATTGTGGGAGTTGGTGTGGTGGAGTGAAATTCAGTAGTAGATGGAGTAATAAATAGAATTAATTACTCGTGCTTAGAAACAGCAGGCCTAGGAAGACTTTTTTTATTGTATTGGTATTATCGTTTGTGTTTTACCCAGATAAGTTGATTACCATTACCATGCCAACAAGTAACAACATTTCGATTTTTTATACAAACTGAATAGGTTTCTGGCAAAAATATCTTTCAAAAAAACTAGTGATTTCCACCGCTGCAAGAAATTGCAAGTGACATCAAAGAAAACGTTTGCAAATTCCTTCCGGTACCATTTTGTTACAGCTTGCTGTATCTAAGAGTCTGATTTTGAGTAGAGCTTTCATAAATGCGGCAATGTAAGGTCATGCGTTAGCAAAATGACTTTCTCTGGTTGTTTGTTTCTAATGGCAATTTGCAGTCGTTTCAATGCTGTTACTGTTAATACTAGGTTTCTGTGATGCATTAAAACAGGAATAATTTTTTTTCAGATTTTCATATTGGTTTAATTAATGATTAGTATTGGAAGTATGGTTTTTGAATGGTTTTGCATTTTTCAAAACTAAGAATTCTTTTGTTAGTCAGCAGCTTGCTCTGAAAACTGCCGACGGCTACGTAAAAGATTAAGTTAACCTGTTAGAGGGAGATAATTAACTTTAGAAGCATATATTTAGAAATGCTCGAGTACTTAAAGGACGTTTACCATTTTTCTTCTTTCACATTAAGCAGATTTTGAAGAAACATACAGTGATTTTTAAAGGCCACAGAATCAATCAGCACATTAAATATGATAATTCCTTCAAAAGGAAGCTACAGCAATAAAATATTTCGGTAATGGCAATCAACCATACAATATTTTCCTTTTATGTGTTTCCTTATAGGAACCCTTTGGAAAAAGAAAGGAATTAACTTTTTTTTTAACTTTCCGACCCCATAAAAATTTGAAATTCGAAGCAGACAGGTTAATTGTTATATACATTGGCAGTTATAAAATAAATGGCAAAAACAGACTGATACAAGACTGTCACATAAAAATTGGAAAAAGAAAATTATTAAAGCGTCGATGTATCGGGTCATAATTTGCAATCCGGGTCACAGAACATAAGTTATGTCACTTAAGTATATCCTTGATAATGACATTTGAAAGTTGACTGTTGTTTCTGAGCTGTCAAAGTACATTTTTGCAATAAATGCAAATTAGTCCATTGAAAAATAGTGTTTATACGGATGGGGCCATAATTATATATAACAGCAATGAGATAACATGAACAACAAAATAAAATGCTTGAGAAAGAAAGAGATGACCATACGAAAAAATTATTTTAGTAGGCATGTTTGGTTGACATCTGTCATAATTAAAATGACGGCAAGCCTACTCGCATATTTGCTACTATGTTTATCTCTCTCTTACTCAAGCAATACGGGTTATTTTCTTGTTCATGTTATCTCATTGCTGTTATATATAATTGTGGCCCCATCGGTATTACACTTGTTTTATAGGTGGTAAGTTTACGGCATATTGTGGGTAATAATTATTAGCTAAATTTGCAAAAGCAGTATTCCATAAATGGCGTCCGTAAGAAAAAAGTTTTTCACGTTTCGACCCCTTCCAAGAGACATAGAAACTTGAATTTTTTTCTAGTAGTTAGCTCGTGCCATAGAAATAGCCCTTAGAGTTAACAATTTTTAAAATAGTAAGTGGCGGTTGTACTGTAGGTGATGAAATGGAATAAGGGTCGTTGTGCAAAAATGTGTTTTACCCAGCAGCAAACTTTTTTTTTCATCGCCGTCACCTATGATTCTTAGCGGCTGAGTTAGATATCTCCTTAAGTTCCAAAATATATTTTAAAATCAAACCCGGAAAAAGTCATGTGGAAAGCTTGGGAGATATGGCTTTTACAAGTCCACTCTTTACGTTACTGGTGCTCAGCAAGGCCGCTCCGCTCAAATAAATCTAGCAAAGTTTTGACTACAAATGTAGCTTTCAAAGAGGTAATTTGAATTCTTAAACTGGGGCCTTATTTCTGTTAATATTCCACATACAGAGAAACATGTCTCTCCACAGCTATACGCATCCTACCCTGTGCTTCCTCCTCACCTTCCTTAGATTAGTGAAAAACACAAAAGCAGCCATATATCAGTATCATTCTTAAAAGCGACCGCAGTATATTTCATATACCGTATTCTGTTGTTATTAACGATTTTACGTAGTCATTTGTTTGTTGCTTTTCAATTTTACATGCTTGCCGTTATTTTTCTTTTCAGCATATTTCACAAATTCAAGCAAGCAGTCCCGTCCCACGACCTTCTCCCTGCTACGAGTCCGGGTTGGTATTCTTTTTCTGTTCCTGTTACCTGTTTTCGGTACATGAGATTTTTTATTGTTAGTAGTTTTAACGATAATTGCAGATATCCAGGAGGTTTAATAGGTTAGTATAATACTGATGCTACTATAAAGACAAAGAGTTATACTAGCTTTCCTACCTAGTTATTGTTTTGTTTTCGGAGGGAGTAGTGTAATGTTTATCACAGTACTATGTACTAATTAATAAATTTCGCTTTCCCGAACAGATGTGTTTGATATCGCTCTAAATTAATGTAATATTATAGTGTACACAGTAGTAAACCTCTCGTACGTTTTATGGTAGAGACTGGCATAGCCTATCCCAAGCCTGAAAAATGAGGGTAATTCATATCGTCGAATATTTTCTAGGTGCCACAGCAATAATATATTATTTTATAAGGAGCTAAAGTGACACTGGTTTGTCCGATAAATGCAGATGAGCTACAAACATTCACTTTAACTCTACATAAAATATAAAATATGTAATTTATTCTTCAAACTTCGAAAATGCATGAAACTGAAAACGTAAAAAAATTATTTAAACATTTTAAATATCTAAACTGATTAATAATACATTGTTTTATTAGGATTAAAAATGGCACTTTGTTTGACAAGCAATTATGTTTTCATTTGCGAGTCGAAGCGCAGTGTGACCAAGCGAAAGTTCAACGTTTTCAATGATTGGCACTCTAAAAGCATTGAGGCAATTGCAACCATATCCGACCAAGTAAAACATACTTTTAGTTTATAGGAAGTAAAGGTACCTCCAATCATAGCAACTGAAAGTGTTGCCTAGTAAGAGATACTTTTTGTATCAGTAAGAGAAACGTCAACTTCAATGACAAATGTTGGTATTGAAAGTAATGACGATAAAGACGGTTGCAGAAAAACACTATTTACTTTTCGTGCCAGCCGCAGTAAAATGCAGTTTTTGCAGACATGTATACACAACATTTTTTGTGCAACTGCAATGAATATAGTATACCATAGGAATAGTCCTTAAAGTCAAAAATTACCGAACTAATACGTGTGGGATGACATGAGTTTATTGGGAAAAAAGGTGACGGACTTATTTTTGCACTTTCCATTCATCTACAAATCCGACATTTAGAACAGAGATTCCTTGGAACCTAAGGTAGATGAGAAAAACTTCAAATTCGGAAACCTATAATGTCGGCTTTAAGAAAAGTCAGTTTTTCACGTTTTGAGTTCTTCCAAGAGACGTAGACATTTTTATAGGAGTTATTCCATACCATAGGAACAGCCTTTAGAGTAAAAAATTACTAACATAGTATATGTAGTTGAACTATAGGAAATAAAATAAAATAGAGGTCGTTCTGCAAATATCTTTTTTACTCAGTGGAGAACTTTTTTCAACGGCTTAACCTATAGTTTTTAATGGCCCAGTGATCTCCTTAAGGTACAAATTTATATACATACAGTGGGTATGCCTGACGGAGAAAGACTTATATACTAGTTCTTAGTATAATTGTTCGTAGTGGTCATTAAAAAGTGGTGAATGTATATGTTTCGAAGCCTTTTTGGAATATGTTTATCTATGCAATTTTTATAACGAGTTGCTTCTATCTCATACCCCACTTTAATTCTTCTTTGGAACACTCCCTGATTGTATTTTGAGGTTCCATCTTTATTTAAGGATGTATTTAATAATTAAAATTTTAATTACCACTTTAACAATCACTTAATGGCGGTAGGAGAGAGAAAAGTCACCCAGTATTTCTGTTGTTGTCTGAAATGGTTGTTGTAGGGGATTGTAGTTGACTATTGATATTTATGGGTTGTAGTTTGGCAACATGAACGATGTTCACACTCATTTTTCACCACTGAAATCGATATTTTATTAACGCCCGTTGGGATTATGACTATTCAAGTCGCCAGCAGGATTTTGAACTAATGGAATGGCCCAATTTGGCTCTTGAATTGGAGAGGGTTTGTAGATGTTAACTACTGTATTTCGTAATATATTAACTACCGCAATAAATACGTTACATTTTGGTGAAGAATACATTACAATAGAATTTGTGATATAGTATTTGACCTACGATGCAATGCCACATTGTGGATAGTTTAGCCCTATCTCAGCTATTTGTGTCCTGGTATTTGCGAGTTCTCATCTATGTGGGTTCGGTGAATAGCAACCATATCAATTTGGGTCCCTCTGAGCAACTTACAGAAATATTTGATAGCTGCACTCTTGCTATTTAGTGTATATACAGCTGTACTGTTTGTGGCTTTCGCGGTTACTCGAATTATTTTCCTTAGCATAGAATTTCGGCTTAGACCGCGTAGTATTTGTGTATGAACACCCAGCATTTTCTGGCTTAATGTGCCTTGCACCTTGTGAAGTCGAGCAAAAACCCGCGCGATGGCCATGCTCTCTGGTGGCTCGTGTTGTTTCAGTATCTTGAGAACGAGGATACTTAGGCAGATTTGGCCGTTTTGCTGTTTGTGCATCCATATTCACTAACGTTTCGCAAGACCTTGCAGCTTGCATCATCAGAGTGAAAGTCGCACTAAGAACCGAAGGTCGATGTGGAGCTATTTATAGTCCTTTGTGCCAGGCGCGCGGAGTGGCGTAACGCTGGTTGGTCATCCGAGTGCAACGTAATCCGTGGGGCGTGGCCGTATGACGCACAGTGGTTGTAATGCTTTAGATCGTGTATCACAGGGGTCCACGTTTTACTAAGTTTAAAGCCATCTTCCCTGTTGATATTATTTGGATGTTTTTCTATTTCTATGGCTTCACGTATCACTCTCGGGAAGTAATGAGGTATTCTGGCAAGTACTCTGGCATGCTCAAATTCTAAAGTGTGCCCATTTGTAAATGTATGCTCAGCTACGGCTGATTTTGTGATGCGTTTGTGTTTGCAATCGCCTTTATGTTCTTGGAGTCTTAGATCAACGGAACGACCAGTCTGTCCAATGTAACTCGAGCCGCAAGAACAAGGAATGCGATATACGCCAGCAGTTTTTAAACTTGGAATCTTGTCTTTTACCGATCTGAAGCCGTTGCCCAAAGTTTCCTTGCTCGTGAACACAGTTTTGACGTTGCATCGTTGCAGGACACGTCCTATCTTATCAGTTGAGCCTTTAACGTAAGGTAGAAATGCTAAGCCTTCCGGAGGTGGAGATTCTTCTTTAGCCTTCTTTGTCATAGTCTTGTCTAGTGCTTTTCGTATGGCGGTAGTTGTGTATCCGTTCCTTTGTAAAGAGTCAAACAGATGTAGCTTTTCTCTCTCTAGATTTTCTTCGTCTGAGATACGAACGGCTCTTGTCGCCAGAGTCTGGAGAACTGCTGCTTTTTGCATTGGATGATGGTGTGAGTCAGCATTTAGATATCTGTCCGTGTGTGTTTTCTTTCTATAGACTGCATGTCCTAAACTGCCATCTGATTTACGTTTCACCAGGACGTCTAGAAACGGAATACTGCAATTTTCCTCTACTTCCATTGTGAATTGTATGTTGGGATGTACAGAATTCAAGTGTTTTAGAAACAGATTCAATGTCTGGCGTCCATGTGCCCAGATGACAAAGGTATCATCTACATATCTCAACCAGCAAGTCGGTTTTAGCTGCGCTTGTTCGAGAGCCTTGGTTTCAAAAGCTTCCATGTAGATATTAGCGATAACAGGTGATAGTGGTGAACCCATGGCCGCTCCTTCGACTTGCTCGTATATTTTATTGTTCCAACTGAAGTAAGTGTTTTTCAGGCAAATTTCGACAAGTTCAACTTGGTCTGTAGGCAGGAGATCTTTGAGCATTACTAGCACCTCATCAACCGGCACTTTCGTGAAGAGTGATACTACGTCGAAACTGACTAAGAGATCATCTAAGACCAACTAAGGCAGAAGAAGGCAAAATTATTAGCGGACCTAGCCTTTCTAAAACGTTGCCGTGACAGCAAGGTCTTACCTAACTGTGTCCACATTAAACACCATCTAAGAAATCATCATAACAACAGAATTCTCAACAATGCCAGTCTCGGCTTATTAAGATCCGAAATACAAAGAGTTAGACAGGAATTAGATAGCACAGGATCAAGGCTGTACACCCTACACATAAAACTGGCGAACACGCTGGAGCCAACATTGTGGGAGAAAATCGATGCTATCACTACGCGACAAGCACACAATACACTGGAACAAGCAACAGCTAAACAATCAGCCAAATATGATAAGCTAGCGCCTAAGCAGTCTTCGAAACAATTGGCTACGGACAAAGTAATCGTAAACCTTAGCAACATACAACTGGATAAACAGACCACATCCTTACTAAAGAAAGGTTTTAACTTCGCCGTAGCCCCTAAGAAAATACCTGTGGAGGAGATAATATGTGGAGTGGAAGCAGCAATCCAAAAACTTCCCAGAAAAGATGCAGAAATCATCCGACAAGATGTGTCTTGTATTTTAAGAAGAGCGAAACCGCCCCGCTCCAACATCAGTAAAGCAGAGAGAGAGGCAACTAAAGCATTAAAGAAGAACAAAGACATTGTCGTTCTCAAAGCTGACAAAGGAAATGCTACTGTGGTAATGAACACTGAAGATTATAATGCGAAGATGGAAGTCTTACTATCTGATACAACTTACAAAAGGCTAAACCGCAACCCCACTACCTCTCTCAAAACAAAGATAACCTCTGCCATAAAATGCTCCGATAGTATCGATCCCACTTTAAAACACCGATTGATTCCTAGAAATGCAATAACTCCTCGCATGTATGGCCTACCTAAGATACATAAGGAGGGCGTGCCATTGAGACCAATTGTCAGCGCGATCAATTCTCCTACACATGCTTTGGCAAGACATTTAACCAGTATACTACAGCCTCTAACTGGTAAAACAGACTCCTTTGTCAAGGATTCAGCAGATTTTGTCCAGAAACTAAAGAACATAAAGTTAAACAAAGATGATCTCTTAGTCAGTTTCGACGTAGTATCACTCTTCACGAAAGTGCCGGTTGATGAGGTGCTAGTAATGCTCAAAGATCTCCTGCCTACAGACCAAGTTGAACTTGTCGAAATTTGCCTGAAAAACACTTACTTCAGTTGGAACAATAAAATATACGAGCAAATCGAAGGAGCGGTCATGGGTTCACCACTATCACCTGTTATCGCTAATATCTACATGGAAGCTTTTGAAACCAAGGCTCTCGAACAAGCGCAGCTAAAACCGACTTGCTGGTTGAGATATGTAGATGATACCTTTGTCATCTGGGCACATGGACGCCAGACATTGAATCTGTTTCTAAAACACTTGAATTCTGTACATCCCAACATACAATTCACAATGGAAGTAGAGGAAAATTGCAGTATTCCGTTTCTAGACGTCCTGGTGAAACGTAAATCAGATGGCAGTTTAGGACATGCAGTCTATAGAAAGAAAACACACACGGACAGATATCTAAATGCTGACTCACACCATCATCCAATGCAAAAAGCAACAGTTCTCCAGACTCTGGCGACAAGAGCCGTTCATATCTCAGACGAAGAAAATCTAGAGAGAGAAAAGCTACATCTGTTTGACTCTTTACAAAGGAACGGATACACAACTACCGCCATACGAAAAGCACTAGACAAGACTATGACAAAGAAGGCTAAAGAAGAATCTCCACCTCCGGAAGGCTTAGCATTTCTACCTTACGTTAAAGGCTCAACTGATAAGATAGGACGTGTCCTGCAACGATGCAACGTCAAAACTGTGTTCACGAGCAAGGAAACTTTGGGCAACGGCTTCAGATCGGTAAAAGACAAGATTCCAAGTTTAAAAACCGCTGGCGTATATCGCATTCCTTGTTCTTGCGGCTCGAGTTACATTGGACAGACTGGTCGTTCCGTTGATCTAAGACTCCAAGAACATAAAGGCGATTGCAAACACAAACGCATCACAAAATCAGCCGTAGCTGAGCATACATTTACAAATGGGCACACTTTAGAATTTGAGCATGCCAGAGTACTTGCCAGAATACCTCATTACTTCCCGAGAGTGATACGTGAAGCCATAGAAATAGAAAAACATCCAAATAATATCAACAGGGAAGATGGCTTTAAACTTAGTAAAACGTGGACCCCTGTGATACACGATCTAAAGCATTACAACCACTGTGCGTCATACGGCCACGCCCCACGGATTACGTTGCACTCGGATGACCAACCAGCGTTACGCCACTCCGCGCGCCTGGCACAAAGGACTATAAATAGCTCCACATCGACCTTCGGTTCTTAGTGCGACTTTCACTCTGATGATGCAAGCTGCAAGGTCTTGCGAAACGTTAGTGAATATGCATGCACAAACAGCAAAACGGCCAAATCTGCCTAAGTATCCTCGTTCTCAAGATACTGAAACAACACGTGCCAGCAAAGAGCTTGGCCATCGCGCGGGTTTTTGCTCGACTTCACAAGGTGCAAGGCACATTAAGCCAGAAAATGCTGGGTGTTCATACACAAATACTACGCGGTCTAAGCCGAAATTCTATGCTAAGGAAAATGTATATACAGCTGTTTGTTCTTGAAACTATAGAACAAATATGCATATACGCTAATGATACTGCCTTAGTCACTCAACAATGTAATTTTGGCAGAGCCAAACACCTAGATACTTAGGAATCCTCTACATCGAACGTTAAGCTATGACACATACCTAAGAAGAACTGCAAATAAAAGATAACATGGTTCAAAAATTCACAAATGCAGCATGGGGTACTAAAAAGATTAAGAACTAGTGCACCAACCCTAGTAGACACCACTGCAGAATACAGTTCTTTGGGCTGTATGAGCAGCCATTATACTTCCTGAGTTATTTTGCAGGAATAGCCGTATAAATTTAGATCCATCGAATGAAAGAACTTAGAAATTAACAGAGTATTTTAATCAATTATTACTTGCACAGTGCAAGTGTATTCCTAATAACCAAATTATTTCCGATAAAGTGTTATTCCTATGACTGTAAATAAAGAAACCGTTATAATTGTGATAGAGCTTGGAAGATAAGCAAACTGGATTAAGTTCAAATTACATCTAGTGCCATTTTAGGCATTTAAACTGCTTTTACTATACATTTATTTATGCTAAAACATCCCCAAGTATCTGTTTAACAAGAACGCTCTTTAGAACAGTTTCTATCTTCAGAAAGTGAATTAGCTTATGCATTTACATAATATTTCAACGTTTATAAAATGAGTACTTAAAAAGCCATCTGCTTGTAATTGTAAATATTTATAAGATGATAATGATTACCATTTGCGTCCAACTCAAATATTTTACGGAATTCTTAGCTGTTAAGCTAATTAATTCCAGGAACTGTTCAGCCTGTTTCTAATAAAGCTTCATTTGATCTGGAGATGTTCTAACCTATTTTTCAGTTTTTATGTCGCATTACCATTATACACTTTGAAAAGCACCCCTATGCTACTAAGTCTTATCGAAATTATAATTTAAAGAGGTTTTTGAAAGACAAAGTTGCTTAAGTGTCATATTTAAGTGATAATGCTTCTAGTTTCCCTTTCATACCAACGTTTTCAACCAATTTAATGTAGTCGCATTGGTCAATAATGCCCGGTTGGGGGGCGTGTAGCTTCTAGAAGTATTTATGGAAGCAATATGATACTGTTTGCCATGTATTGTTCTCGTGTGCATCTATTATAAATTATTGGAGGCATGCAATTTCCAGTTAATAACAGCAGATCGGTGCTGAAAGCAGAGGCTACTGATATTTATTGGTCGAAAGTAAGACTTTGCGGAAATTCAGGATGTTTATAGATACTTTATGAGTGCTGAGGTAATCCAAGAAGAGCAGCAATTTCATATAGTTACGAATAACTGATATGTATATGTAGAGTTTTAAATTGTGAGCATTATGAGAATTCTATTTATTTTTAAACACAGATAGCATATAGTATGCATTAATAAAGAAAACAGTGTCAAGTGGAAGAAGTTTTACCAAGCTGAGAAAGCGGAAAAGTGGTTAATCCAATATTACAGTAGAGAAGAATAATTAACTATTATCTGTAAATATGAAGTAATGTGTCACAAGATATGGTTATTGATCGTATCTCCATCGAAGAAATCATGAATTGATGAAATTAGTGTACACATAATGCCTTCCATATGCAGCAAGGTTTGCAAGACTACAGAATGGCCCGATTATTGAACTCAATCTTATTACATAAAAAAGGATCGATCAAGAAATTTTAAAACAATGTTCTGTTGCATGTAACCCATCTTAGTAAAGTATTGTTACGTGTAATAAATAAACGTTGAAGAACTGTTTTACAAAACACATACCGGAGGAGGTACTGAAGCTAAAACACGAAAGCAATCTAATTCGACTTCATATCGATAAATACAAAACAACCATAATGACTTTAATGGTAGGTTCTTCCGGGTTATGCCGTGGTCGTCGATTTGAACCCGGAAGAACCTACCATTATGGACAATGGCCGTGAAAGCCTGCATTCGGCAACCATAATGACTGTAGTTTTTTTTTCGTTTCTTCTTCCTAGACTTTCGAAGTCCATTGCTGGCCATAGTCCTCCACCAATTTCTTACATACATCCTTGTTTTGAGCATTGAGCTTGCAGTACCTTCCCACTACTTTCTTCAGGTCGTCTTGCCATCGTGTTTTCAGTCGTCCTACGGTTTCTCTAGTTTCTCGCAACTGCCACTGCGTTGTTGTCTCGGTCCATTTATTATCCCAGCACCATGTCAGTTTCGTGAATCTTTCGATAATGATTTCAAGTCTTGACACTTCTGTCTTCGTTCCGAATCCTGTCTCGGAGGATAATTCCGAGCCATTTTGGCATATCATAGTCTTGTTCACGCTATTTGTTGTAAGCGCCGTTGCTTAGTTTGGCTGTCTGGTTTACGAAAGCTTTTAAGGATATAAGTTAGCCTTATGAAAGCGGTCAATGTGGGACTGATTTTGCTGTTAAGCTCAAATGTTTCGATATCTTTACCCACTTTGTATCCTAGGTAGTTCTATTCTTGGCAATTCTAAGGGTGACTGATATTGACTTTTTATTTTTTGTATATTCCTTAATAATCTTTCACCTTGGGAGATGTATTCCAGTTCGTAACATTCCTTTTATTTCAACCACGCTGTTGCTGATTAAAATTATATCATTCGCGAATCTCATGTGGTTTAATCTCTTCCCGTCGATTTTGGTCTCTTTACCTTACCGGATAGTGTCTTAAATATGCCTTCACGTGTAAGGTTGAACAGTTTCGAGCAAATTGTTTTCCTTTGTCGCACATCTCCCTTTATTTGGATTTTGTCAGTTATAAGGTCCTCGTCAAGAATGATGTAGTGGAGGCAAGTCCTATTCGTGCCATTCTTTCTATAGTATCCCCCAGATTTCGAAAACCATTTTGTAATCGCTATTGTATTTTGTGCCTTGCTCTATCAATGCTCTTTTTATACAGCAAAACTATTTTCGCGTTTTGCCGCGACTCGAATATTTTCCTGTAGGTTAACTATTACTTTTGCAAACGTTCTGCCTCCTACTTGCAGCATTTTGCTAGCAATTGAGCCTTATCTTGGACGTTTTAATTTGTTGTATAGCTGCACTTATTTCTGGGCCGTGTATCTCTCGTAGATCTTCATCTTCTATATTCTTGTTGGTTGTAGAATTTTCGATAGAAACACTGAACAACATTTATAATCTTTTCTTTGCCGGTTACAAAAGTTCTTTGGCCGTTACTTAAGTTTCATACACCAGCTCTCCTCTACTTCTCTACATTTTAGTACTTTGCTACACGAGGAATTTCTATAAATTAAAAATTAATGCTCAATAATGCTTTATGAAAAGCAGACACCGTGATCCAAGAATTTTCGTTCGGTGCAGCAGAGTTGTGCAGCTAGTTCCTGAGAAGGATGGGGGAGAGGGGGTTGTTCGTAAGCGCCACTGGTTCGAGATGGTCTAAACCAGAAGACTTACGGCTGTTGTTGTAAACTTCAACCATATAATTGTTCGCATTAAGCAGGAAACAAAAATCAATGATTGCCGCAACCCCAATGTTTATTTACAACTATACCGGGTGACATAAAAACAATGAAAATGACCTTGACTTTGTTATTTTAAATGGGACACTCTATATATTTTCTCTTTTTATGACTCCGTAAACAATTCTAAATAACTTTTGTCTAACATACCCCATGTCTAAAATTAATAGTTTTTGAAATAGAGCAGCATAAAAATATGCCGTAATTCCTATTTGTTTGTATTTTACGGAAAAAAACGGAGTAGGCCAGGACAAAAACAATCACGGTTATTTGTTCCTTATTCAAAAGGGTATCCAATAAATAATCAAAAAGAAGAACTAATGCAAGTTGAAAAAATGCGTCCGTTTCGAAATGCCGCCGTGGGTAGTAGTTTCATTGTCACCCGGTATACAGTCAAATTTAAAACATGACATTTGTAGAAATGTCCAAAAGGGGCAAATAGAATGGTGAACATTCACTCTTATGTAAATACCAAAAGAATTACCAAAGGTATACATAGATAATGGTATATGTATGCCATTTTTTGTTGTGAGGTTGCTATAATTTGAAGTTTTATCTCATTGTGTACTAGTTGTGAATGTCAAATTTGTTTATGCATCTACATAGTTCTCGTGTCAAAATTGAATGCAACTAAATAGAATAAAGATTATATTTGTTAGGGATGAAATATTTGATGGTTTTGGGGTGCATTATTTTTAAGTTTTAATTACTACGTTTGCCACGCCTGGAATGTTTTGAGCCCTGGAATGTAATATAATCTTGATGGATGTATTAGGCATTGGTTCGCGGTCAGTTTTTCGGGGACCCAGACGCCACGTGCAACCAATGAACCGTATCAATGGGGCTCGGGTAGAAATGAAATTCTAAAATACACAGAACGTTTGGGGTTGCGACAAGGGCGCGACGTGTGAGTGAAAGTGTGCTGTTGTGCGTAATTATTTCTTGGCGTAAGCGATTATATGCGAAACAAGTAAATATATTGTGATAAGTTGCAATAAGGCGAGGCGAAGCTGCGAGCGTAGCTAGGCATATTATTAGATACCTACTGCATTAATTTAGCTAGAGTAGAATGTACGTACTATCGTAGTTAGTAGAATGATGTTTGGTAGATTTTTGGCAATTACAGCAAATGATAAACGTCAGAGGTTCTTGCTTGTGCTAGTCGATTATTTGATAATCAAAGGGTTGGACCCCGCTGGAGCACGTAGTCCGCACAGTGGTCTGTGGAAGCACGTAGTTCCACAATCGGAAGCACGTAGTTCCGTAATGCTAATGAGCCCGGAAGCACGTAGTTCCATGATGGGCAGTAGCCTAGCAAGATTTACGGTAATTACTGTACTGTGAAAGATCAGTATACTACGAGTTATTGCCGACTCTGTACGGGTTGTAACAATAGTTAATCTAGTGGATTACTATTGGGCAGTATTAGCGAAAAGTACCGACAGCTAACTCAACCAGTGAAGGCGGCGATGAGGTGCCAAAGGGTTGAGGCTGACGGATGTAAGGCCCAGCATTGTGATGCCACTGCCAGGAGTACGGAGCGGCCAGGGGGGCGGCCACCCCCGGTGAGTACAATTATTATCATCGATGAGATTTACAGGTCAGTAAGTTTATGTTCTTTTACATTTAACTGCCTGCCTCCGCCACTGGGCCAAGGAATTCTCGAACCTGCACTGTTTGCACCCCGTTGCCGCTTTGTGGTCATGGGTGAGTTGCATCCACCACCTTGTGACCTTGACACATTTCAAAAGTAAGGGAAATTTAATTTTAATATAACACACATAAACTCTCGTCTAACATATTAGTGTACGACTTTTTCTTGCAATTGCGTACATGTATATGTATGTCAGAGCTTAGGGGTAGTTCAGGGCGTAACCACTTTGATTTTACACATTAAGTCCGATAAGCACAGTTTATTGGTTGAAAACTAAAATAACCAATAAATAACCCGCAATGACGAAATGAACATAACTAATAATAAGGGTTGGAACGGTAATGGTCCGGCGCCCGCAACTTCGTCCAACACCTTTGCTTTTCTATACAAGAATGTCCTGATCTCGGCAACGTTACTCAATCCCATATTGTTTGGGTCTTGCAGGCGCCGTTCCATTCTATAGGAAATTACCTATCGCGTTCCTTCGGTGAACTCATAAACAAAACAGTTCAAACGAAACATAACATAACTAGAAAACATAACTCATAGGCGGAGACATTAGTCCAAATATCTTCGGCGCCGACATGTATATGAAGGCCAGACGGGAACGGAGTGCATATGCTGAAATTTACATGTGAAGTTAATCTACTTTAGAAACCGAGTGTTTAGCGCATAAGGCCTTTTGCGTCTGAATATTTTTACTATTAATTGCGTATCAGCGTTCCACGATTAACAAGCCAAAGCCTGAGTACCCTCTCGTAATATCATTATCGAGTACAAGGGTTGTTTGTTAAACGTACCCTACGTTAAGTAACTGAACGCGACTATAAATATCTTCGAAGCAGCAACCTCTACAGACACATTAAGAATAACTAGGACTATTTTGCCGTACATAAGAAAATTGTAACAGGAAAATCTATTTATTCTGTTATTATCAGCCCAGAATTGCGCTGTAATCGGTGAGTAACACACGACAATAAGAGTTCGGCATGCATGAGAGAAAATATTTTCAATTCTACACTGCTACGTACTTGAAATTCCTTGAATTGGTGTACGATGAGAATGGAAGTGGGGGGATACCTTTCATGCGTAAGGCTGTAGACGGCTGACTACGAAAGAAGGGCACAAGACGTGCTGATATCTGTAGTTAGTTAATGATTATGGTCACTATCAGTACCGAAACGCATAATAACTGTGACATCTTTCCATATACTCTTTCCGGAAGGCGCAGATGTCCCTTTTGATTTCATTCACTTGATTCAAAGTTGCCGATATTCTGTGAATCTGATACAGTTCGAGGTTCGACTTTAGCGTCGAAGTTTCCCAAGTTGTTTTTTTTGTGCTTAGAGCAGTTGGTAGGTCTGAGTTGATGTTCTAGTAGGGTCATACCTGTCGCAACATCTGTTGAAGAATGTACATACCTAATAAACTTTCTGTCTGTCGTAAGAAGCGGCGACTACGTACATGTATGTGGAATCCGTCCTTATTATTCGTTATTCTTATACTTTACAATCTTTAAATATCTCATCCTATGATCAAAGATAGACTGTACAACCCCTCCTCGTCAATACACACGGCAAACGTGCTCTTGTAATTCCAACAAGAAACAAGTCTATGTCGAATTTGTCAACTATTGTATTATATGAGATAAGCTTGAGTGAAGAGATCAATACAGTTTTGAAATCCGAACGCTAGACGTTACCAAAATATGATTGTATGTATTTTATTGTCAAAAATCAAAGAGAAACATCAAAATATTGAGGTAATGTACACGCAAGGCACTGAACGATAAATTAAAAACTGAGCCACGTTGATGCTATCACTCTAAATTAAATAATTAAACGCGTCATTAGCTATGAAGCTTTTACTGTTTGTGATTACAGCTGGGGATGGAAATTCAAATATCACCGTCTTGTCGAGCATAATGACAGCAGCGTTAGTTTCCATCAACGTAGCTAATTCCAGCGTATGAATAAAATAATTTAAAATACATTAAGTGTAAATGTACAGTTCGTCCTGTACAGCACATTTCCGCGATACCTAAGCGTGATGGATAGCGTAATGATAAATATTAATGTACACTCAAATGAAAATTGACGCGTACGTTTCCGAATCACCAAGTAGTAGGATAATAAGGATACAAATAGGAAAATAGGAGTCGTCGATATCAAGCCCGCACCGGGCTATTTTTAACATGTCAATTCTGAAAGCAAACTACTGATGGCTTTGAAATACCCAACTAGAAGTACTCGTCAATGTAGTTGTTAAATGTAGATGTGGAAATGCGACTTGTAGATCCTTGCATTGAAGCCTCATTTGCTGCACTTCGAAACGTTTAATGCAATCCCAGTGCTGGCGCTGTAGTAAGAGCAAACCCGCTTTAATCTTGTAATGACTGATTTTTAATCTTGACGGGACGCTAAAAATTCGCGACTCATAAATTATATCTTCTGTACGCGAAATTGAGTCTGTAAGGCTATCTGAAAATCGGTTTCTTTATGATCGCAGCCGTCCATAATCCGAAATGGGGACGTTTATCTAAAACCTGATTGCCTTCCGAATTTATTTGACATGCGACAAAATTTGGGAGATTTTTACAAGGAAGGGAATTAATAACGGCGGATGTAATTCGAAGAATCTGAGTTCATTCGGTGACTCATAAAGGATGAGCGTACTGAAAAATCGGCCGTAAATTCGACAGGGAATTAAAATCGGGTCGCGTTCGCGGACGGCTGCTAAATCATTGCATCTATTTATAGGGTATTTGTTTTAGAAACTGTTGAAGTTTTTGATTGTGCAGCACGCGAGCACGCTTCCACGTCAATTTGTGTGCACAAGTTACGTCAGCTTTCCTGAAAGGCAGAAGTTAGTCGAAGTAATGAATCTCCAGCATAATTTACCATTCTGTTCTACTTCATCAGTCGCGGAACTAAACTACCGTGTAAAACTAGGCGTTTTAGCATCGCCGAGGCCTGTCTCGGCATTTGTTAGGTTTATATATTTGAGATGTCAGTTTTAGAGACAACGCAACTAAATAAATTAGATGACGAAAAACCTCTCCATTTTGAGTATTGTTAATTGTAGATTATACTCCGAAAACTTGCTCGAACTATATTTCATTAGAACTAGAACGGCTAAATTCCATTACAATCTTTAACGACCAAAGTAGTGAT
Source organism: Agriotes lineatus (assembly GCA_940337035.1). NCBI lineage: Eukaryota > Metazoa > Arthropoda > Insecta > Coleoptera > Elateridae > Agriotes > Agriotes lineatus. The sequence goes on from OW679199.1 coordinate 123,040,765, forward strand.
TTTCAGAAAAATAACGACTATGATCTTCGACTGTACATAAATAGTGGTTGAACTACTAAAATATGCGTATCTATAAAACTTATTAGTACGAACGTGACATAAATTAGCAAGCCTAATGGTATTGTTCTGAATTTAAATTATTACATAGTTGTTCTAGATTTGGATAAATGTTCAGTTATTGCATAACTTCTTTTTTGTTAAATAATCCAACAGGTCTACGGATACTGTTTTTGTCGAGCTTCTTATCTGTTTGCATTAGATTTACCACACAGCACACAAATCGCATATTGTCTTGAAACTGCAAATACAATCATTGTAAATTTATTGAGATTGTAAACTCAGTTCAAAACTTGGCATGTTATTATTCAGTTGAATACCCCTAAAGCATTAGTGGAATTGTGGCCCCTAAAAACGTTATCACAGATTGTACCTTTTTTAAAGCTCATTACGAAACCATTGTGTGAAACCTTGCTTATTTCAAACAAAGAAAAAGCTATTGGTTTTCGTGATGTAAAACACATATATAATTTCCAAGTCAAAGTGAAATGACCTTTATTTGTAAATTTACTGAAAGGACCTGTTGTTACACGTGAAAACTCATTGACAACATGTACCAGACTAAAATATGAAACACGGCTCACTACAATGGGAAATGGGCGCGATCTTAAACTAAATACTCATGTGATTTCATACAATAGTCAGTTTGGTAGAGAAGTAGAAAATAATTCTGATTATTATTTGTTAGGCGCCAGTAATTATTTACTTTAGTCTGAAGACGCTTGATACGCTTCCAACTCGGAAGAAGTCGTCTCGAAGCACTGTGAGAATTTGGAGTCATATTTGTTGGCACTTAGATAGCGTGTAAACGCGGCTGCTTATTTGCTTTACAATGAAAAATACATAGGCTATAAATTCTTAACGTCCCCGGTGGTGTAGCTTGAACAAGCGTTCACGTACGATCAGTAAAGTTAAGCAACGCTCTTTCTGGTCAGAACTTGGATGGGAGTTTCACGGCTTCTTCTCTTAGCGCCTCGTGGTACGGCTGCCACCGAAATAGTTGGTCCCAGATGGCATAATAACATCATGACAGTTGTTAGTGGGGTTGGAAGTCCCCATAAAATGTACAGCCTAACGGCTGTTGGCTGAGTACAAAATAAAATTTAAAAAAAAGTTATATTGAACACACAATACTAGAAGGAACATATCTTATCAGGTAGCCTTGGGCTGTACGGTAAACGTCTAATACTACGGTGGAGTCTCTAAGGAGTGCCTTTACGGAGGGTATATAGTAAAATGAAATGTAATTTTGGCAGGCTTACCGTAATTCAGCAGAACTGTACAAATGCAAGTGGCTATATTATATAATATAATAATATTGAAAGACAGGTAGAGATGCAAGAGCCTGCCGAATTTCGAAGAAATAATACAATGGGCAGCACAGTTGGACTGGTCTCACTTAATACACAGTCATGTGCGTATTATCTATAGTTGTTCATCTAATATCTTTGTATCTGCACATGTTTGAAGCAAAAATTTAAAGAATATTATTAAACGATTTGCCTCTATCGGGAGTTTTCATAAAACTAAAGTGCTGTTAGTAGAATAAATTAGGCCCTAAAGTAGAAGAACAATAGGAGAGGACAGAAAAGACTCAAAATTAAAGTTGGAGTGATGGGGTCCAGTCTCTCTGTCCGAAGTTTGCTACAGATCACAAATACCCACATTAATTGAAGCTACGTTTACTGCCTAAGTTTTAAGTTACAAGAAAAACCCAAACGGAAAGATAATATATTCAGGGCCGTCTTAAACGGGGGTTCAAGGAGAGCACGACACCCGGGCAACAGAGTTTAAGGGGCGGAAGCTAGGCCTTGTGTACTCTGTTTCTGTTGACATTTCAAGAAAGATAAAAAAATGTCTATAATACTTAATAAAAGGCGACTATTCGGTACTGTAGTGTATAGTAGCAATTGTGAGGTAAAATAACATAAACATAGTTCGACGACCACAAAGCGTAAATAGTTGAATTCCCACTCTATAATTCGATACTGCACATGGGCGCCGTTACATAGGGGCAAGGAGGGGCGCTTGCCCCTCCCTGGATTTTTTCCCGAAAATACGCACGCTGACCGCCCAGCTATCAGAACTCACCGAACACAAATTATTTTCATATGGTGTAATACTATTAGATAGTATGAGTAATAACAGCAACGTTTTATTCTTTTGGCCGTACTAAGGGCCCGGTCACTTTACAGAACCGTTTCTTTGAATAAGCCGAAATAAGACGATGACCTAAATATCTAGATGAGGGGTGTCTATGAATTTGTCACTCAGAGCGATACAAAACAATATTTAAACTTTCGTTTCTTGACGCTCTTAATGGCCGACCGATGTTGGTTTTTCTTGTGTCTAAGCACGTTCAAGTAATAAATTCAATGGCTCGCCAAATCCCAGTGCACCTGCACGGAATCTTTGCAATTATTTAAAATAAATGCATTACTACTATATGGTATGTATATTTTTTGAATCTACTATTTTATTTGTTAATTAATTTTATGTCAAAATTATTGTGTATTGCTATTACTACCAACGGTTCAATATTTTGTGTGCTTTGATGCCCAAATCATAAGGTAAAGATGTAGTAAAGATCGTAATGGTTTTATTATTTCTGATATATTTATGTACCTTGGGCGTGCAATTTTTAAAAATAAAATGCCCACTATTTTTGATTTAGATACACAAAACTTGTTAGTAATACAGGTATCTATTTTTTCCAACTCTTGTAGTACATACTTTGTTTTTAAATCTAATAGAATTTTTTAGGTGCGCATCAAGTGTTTCTTTTTTTAGACTGGTTCTGAATTTAATTGTCTTATCTCAATATCGAAAAAATATTGCCCCTCCCTGGGAAGTTTTCTAACGGCGCCCATGATACTGCACACTTCATTCGGGCAGGGTCCCCAGATGCCCTCAAAACAAAAACTTTACTTTCACGGCAATATGCAATTCTTACGCAATACTTGCAATTGCAAATCGAAATGGGATTTTTTAAAATACACTTAAACGAAAGCAGGTTTTTCCCTGCCATTTCGCTTACCAGTCTTTAAAAATTTAGTCTCTTTGACTTGTCCAACGAAGGTAGGTACTTTCCTAACTTATTTGAACACTTTCCCTGACGTTATAAATAAGCCCTTCGCGCTTTTTTTCTTAGTCTATTAACACACACGTTTGCTTGCATGCCAATACCATATCGCTAGTGAAAACTGTGGAGAAGCAGTATATTATTTTCAAGGATTGTTGTACAAGGTAGGCACCATTAACTGTAAAATAAAGGGTAACATAGATTGGCTTCTGGTTTTTGACATAAAATAGTAATAGCTGTCTGCCTGTCAGTACTATACCGGTAGTGAAAACTGTGGAGAGGCAGCCAATTTGGAGGATTGTTGTACGATATCTCGTACCAATAGTACCAATCAACTATACAATAAAAGGTAAGTTATATTGGCTTTTGTTGTTTATGTAAAATAGTAAAGAAGTTGTTTAATGATTGCAGATGGCGGATGGAAGAAAGAGACTTTCTGGTTTCCAATACTGAAAATGGAAAGCGAACAAAAAAACCTGAAAACAATTACGAGCTCTATTGGAAAGTTTCTTGAACCAGGAACTTCAATAAGTTCAGCAGCAGCAGTCTCACCCTCAGTATCAGTCGATGAACGTTATGATTCTGGCACTGATACTGCGGAACCCCCATTTAGTGCCGATACATTGACAAAATTGTCAATAGTTGAAATCGGGCCAGTTAAATCAAGAATTTTATCTATTCCACAGATGGTTCAAATTAATTTTGAAAAAAGAAAACAGTAATTCGGGACTGGCTCGGTTATTCAACGTCTAGCGATTCTGTATTTTGTTTTTGCTGTAAGCTATTCAATAATTCTGTAAATGCCTTTCATGATAAAATAGGTTAGAGCAATTGGCACCATTTACCTAGAAATTGTTACGGATAATTTGTAGTTTCCCACGCATTAGTGAACATGTGCTAGTTGTATTTTATTTTTAAGCATTTCATTACGATTAATAGGTGGCTCAATTTGTAGCTTTGCATGCTTTAGTGAAAATTAACCAGTTATATTGTATTTTTAAGCATTTAGTTACAATTAATAAGTGGCCTCGCAATCATCATTTCTAATAATTAACTAAATTCTGCTATTCGCATTTATTATTCCCAAATTCTCAATAAATTTTGCCTGACTAGGTAGGCAACTTTATGTGCTTTTGTTATTAACAAATTTCTGGCCTGATGTATTACAATTGCAGATTTGTTATCTTATGGGAACACTCCAATTTCTGAAAGGGTTTTTTTGTGGTTCCTTTTGCCAAAAATTTTGGGGAGTTTTGATAACCTGGATTGTTGAACATGTGGTTGGTTTCTCACGTTCTTTTCCAATTGAAAATTCGTGCAGGCAAGTTGTATGCCCCCTCGGCGTAGTGCTTCAATTAAGGGCCAATTGGTTTGGCTAACCTCCTTTGGTTATATGGAGGATCTGGAGTACGAATGCCTTTTGACGTCGGAATTATTGGTTAATGTTAATATTCTTACGTTCTTCGTCTCGGCGGATCTATCTGGGCCATGCACGTTTACATCTGGCTACCCTTAACATCGGGTTAGTTTACGATAGCTCCTGTGTCCTTATCGAGGGGCTCACCTAGAATTTCTACGTCTTTTAGCCAACTTTCAACTGGATTTAACAACCATTCACACCTGGAATTAACAATCTTCAACTGGATTTCACTATTTTTCACCTGGAACTCGCAATTTGAATCGGAAATCGCTCTGCAGAAGTGCTAGAAGCATCGCCTGCCTGCAGTCTGTTCGCTGTCCTCTGGTCTCAAGGCAACGGAGGTAGGTACTCGATCCGCTGCTGGAAACTGGCGACTTCTGTTCCCCGTGTCCTTGACGCTCCAGGTGTCCTGAAAGAGCTGGTGGCTCTAGTTCGGCATGTGCTAGCAATAACCCATTTTATGCAATTCGTCCTACCTTATGTATTTTTAGTTTAGATTTAGTGGCAGCTGCATTATTTGCGCTAGCCATTCATTGAAAGCTGCGTTTAAAGTTATTTCGTCTGGCCTTATGTATTTTAGTTTAGATTTCGGGGTAACTGCATCGCTCGCTCTAGCTATTTAATTAGCAGGGTAGTTTAGAGGCCCCTTTTTGTGGTGCTGGAAGCTTTGTTTAAATTCACTCACCCCCATAGCGTTACAGCACTATCTGGATTCCTGCAGAGATATAGTAATATACTATTTTGGGGTCTTGGAATAGACCATAAAGTTATTGGAGGACGTTCGTACTTACCTAGAACACGTTTTAGCTGTGGTTCTCGGCAGAACCGCTGTATTTTAGGCCCCCTTTTTGCACGAGTTCAACTTTTACTACTTTTAGGTTAAATGCGAGAATTCGGTAATAAGTTGTGGTTGTTGAACCGCCCGAGGATTTGTTGTGGTCAAAATTTAAATATTCGTAAAACAATTTTGCAATTTTTAGATAACATTGTTAGGAGCATATTCAAGCCGTTGTTTGAACAATCATAATAAGCATGATGAGTTTATCATCGCAATCTCCTCAACTCTGTATGCCATACAATCGTAAGGTGCTCTCGCCCCTTCTAAATTTTGAATATCGTCATAATGCCAGTTCGAGCTAACACTCGGGGTTAAAGTTAGCTAATCGCTTGCATTGCTCTGTATTGCAGCAGTTTTCTTCACAGGGTGCGTGCCAATTTTTGTGCCTATTTGTACAGGGTTTTAATAGTTATTCGCTTGCCAGAATTATTCCGACGCTGTTGGCCGTGTGCAAACCTCCGCTTTACGGGGTTTCCCTTTAATTAATTTTATGCCCTAATGGGAAATATGAAAAACATGAGTTTCATCTTAATTTGTCGGTTACTTAAAACCACCCTCACCTCTGTTTTTTTATTTTTTGCATATATAGATCGACGTAAAATTAATTTTGTTTATGCAGCTCGCCCCTTATATGAATATTTGTGCAAATCTAGGTTATTTGGATGTATTGGAACTATTTATTTAGGTGTATATACTTATATTTACATGATGATAGCTATGTTTGCACTTTAGGACCAATTGTTAATTAAATAAATATTGTTGGGAGTTATTGGTTTTGTCATTATTTGGTTTGCTGGACTTATCTCATACCTTGGGAAGGTCAGACCCAAGGATTTGTCGACGTCGAGGACCTGGCGCTCCCCTCCAGGTTTTTGATCTTAGCTGGAACCCCGACCCTTCCCAACGAGTTAGCCAAATTAGGCCGATATTTACCAGCCGGCAAAATACCAAGTATAACTTTCGCCATCAGGTGAGGCCAATCCTTTAATCCTTCCTTACAAAATATTGAATAGAAGGTGTAATACATCTTCATAGTTTGAGGCAATGTGTAGACAAAATATAGAGAAAGGAACAACCGTAGATTCTATAAATCAGGCCCAAATGGATCGTGAAAAAGAGGTGGATGGCGGTTATTGAAAGAATTATATACGACATTCATTTTTTAGCCAGGAAAAATGTAGCTTTTAGAGGGAATACGGAAAAGTTGTTTCAAAACGATAACGATTTTTTTAAATTAATAGACAGTATTTCAGAATTTGATAATGTAATAGCAAAGCACATAAATCCCATTGAAATAGCCCAACAGCGCAATATGCCTCATCACCTTGGTCATAACATTGAAAATGAATTATAGTCAGTGTAATAGACGAAAAAATAAAGCAAACTATAGTTAAGACCCTAAAACATTCTAAATATTATTCTATTATTTTAGATTGTACACCAGACATCAGTCATGAGGAGCAAATTACAGTAGTTTTTAGATTTGCGTATTTGAACCCCTCAACAAAACATGTTGAGATAGGGAAACATTTTATCGAATTTTCTTCTACTGACACGACAAGAGGGAATAACTATTACGTTTTTATTGATTGTTTTTTAAACTTAAATATTAATATTAAGAACATGCGCGGTCAAGGCTATGACAATGGTGCTAATATGAAAGGCAAAATAATTGTTACAAAACAAAATTTTGAGTATTAATCCTAGAACGTTGTATGTACAGTACGGCCAAAAAAGTGAGACAGTTTTACATTAGCAGTTATTTTTGCTTTATCAATAATATTAACTTGTAGTATGTTTAAGCAAAACTATATCGTTAACAAATTGATGAAATTTCTAGAATTACGACTAACTAAGTACTATGTTTTTCAGTAAATTTGTAAAAGTCAACAATAACAACTAAATTAAATTAAAAGTTGTTATAAAAGGTGTCCTACTTTTTTTGGCCGTAACTGTACCATGTGCAGCATATAGTCGTAATTAAAGATGTAAGAGGAAAGCAAAAATATAAGTAGAAAGTTTTAGCTGTAGTTTACTACGTACAAATTACAGATGTCTATACCGAAAAATAACTTTCTTGGTTGAGTGAAAGATTGTGTTCGACCTTTGGCTTTTGAAATATGAGAAAATCTAGAAGGAAGCAAAATAATTAGGCTGTTCAAAGCAGAGTCTCAATGTATCTTTCGAAATAAATAAAATATTTTATCCTAACTGCGAATTGCTCTGATTAAATTTTTATAAAGCTCAAGTGGCAAATGTCAGAATAGCTATTTTATGAATATAAGACATATTTCGCTGAATTATACCCATCTTTTTCCATTCTAAATTGTTGGACTGCTAACAGCAGTATTCTATAACCGACAAATAAAACATAAATTAGCTAACTTCATTTCAGATCGAGTTGATTGAAAATTGTGGTATCGCTCGCTTATAAATAAATTGCATAGACTGGGAAATATGAGAACTCAAAGCAGAACTCATACCCAGTCAGAGCATACATCGATTGATAACTATTTAAATTATCCGGAAGCCAATAATATGAATTAAACATGCAATCTGGTATTACTCGACAGCGCAATAGATTTTAATGAGCGAGCAGAGCTCAGTGGGCTGGAAAAAATAAGCTTGTGCTCTATAGGGAAAAAATTGGAGAAATTTTCCATAAATTGCCGCCAGTTTGCGCCCTGGGTGAATATCGGTTCTATTGCAAGTTTTAAATTGGTAGTCGCCACACAAATTGCACAAAAAATCCACTTCAATATCTGTCGGAAGCGCAATTACACCCCTCGAACGATAATTACATGCACAAGCGACTTTGCGGGGAATCTGCCAAAAAGCAGATTATTTGAACGTCCGAGTAAACGAAATGCAATTAATTTTCATCATTAAACATTGTCACGATTAAATTTTCCATTAATCAGTGGAATCCCGGGCCATATTTGCTACAGTTCGGTAACCGTTTCGGTTGTGTGCAGATTGTTAGAAAATTCCAGCAACGAGTGCAGCTGGTTGATGCGTCCGATTAATACTAGTTTTCGCTCCTGAAATTAGTTTTAATTATTTCAGAGCGTTATTACGGTTTGGTTGTATCGGTGAAAAACAAACTAGAATTAATGGACATCAACGCGGGATTTCGCACTTATGGAATGGATGGGCGTGCTATTATGTTTTTATATTAATTTATTTTCTTGTAGCTACTGAAAAATTGCTTGCATAAATATTAAGTACAAAGTTAATTGAATAGCCAAGTATTCTGCACTCTAACTTAATCGTTAAATCTTTCTTTCAATTGCCTAGCGTGATAGAACATGAATAACTCCAGAGTTGAGTTTTAATACTTGAGTAAATTAATAATGTTATTAAATTGCTATTAGATCCAATGCAGACTTGCTTAAATTATATTCTCATATTATTTTTAGTGAAGCTGTACCTATGGTTTGAAATAACCTCACTTGCACTTAATACTGAGGAAGTGGCTTTACTGTATATTCCTTTACCACATCAAAGCCGCTTTGGATGTCCTCTTTCTCAGGAGCTACTACCAATTTATTCTACCGCTGGGCTAGGCAATATGGATACCAAGAACCGCAACGAACTCCAAACTCAGGATTACCTGCCGAATTTATTTGGCTGCAACAGCACAATTTTAACTTAAAGGTTTTTTCCTTCCTCGTATAGTTACTTCAACTGATCCAGGAACCAGCAGACCTCGTGCTCAGTCCACATCTTCAGCTCCCGACACCATACCTTTGCAGACGAACTCCACAAATGTTTGCTTTCAATCACGAGCCAGGTTTATTATTTAAGGTTCATGTATTAATTTATATATAATAATAATAATAATAATAATAAATGGCATTTATTGGAACAAATACATAACTACCCACATATATTCACATAACCTTCACAGCTCTAAATTCAGTTAAACAGCTTTAACTTGCCTATTGGATTTTATTAAGTTACATATGAAAAACCAGCCCCAATATAAATATGTTTACTTTTTGGAGAGCTAAATTTTATCTTATTTCTTTTAACTCCCTGTTTTTACCTAGTAACTCACATTTTATTTGTTATACATTCATTTTCCAGAGACCATTTTAATTTTTGTAAATGTTAACAAATTTGGCACTTCTTCACTTTCAATACATTTTAATAGTTCTTTTAAGCTTACACTTTTTTATTTATAATTACATATTCTTTATGTGGCCCATATGCAATTATTACTAAAATTCTGCTCACATTCATATCATCCTCATCATGCTGTAGGTCTTACCTTTTTTAAACAACTTATACTTCAATATTAATTTTAGCGTGTGTTAACATTATTTAGCTTTTTAAAATCATACGCCCCTTGGTTACTACGGTTACACCTGTGGGAGTCGTTAACCCTTAAAAATAGTAATTTATATAAGACGATAAAGTTAACTTTCATCCACGAGTGAATTGTTTAACGGCGAGACGAAGTCGAGACGTTAATGGTTCAAGAGTGGATAGAAATAACTTTACCCTTGATGTTAAAGTGCTACTTTTCTATCCTTGCTGTTAAAGTAACACTTGACCTTTTGTTTTGCGTCGATTAAAGCACACTTTAACATTTGCTATAGAAAAAATAAACTTTTCCCCGATTTTTAGCGGACAGGGCTAGCCACCTATCTGACTTACGAGCAAAGAAGGCTCATAGATCCACAATTGTAAAATCAAGAAGTAAATTTCAGCTTAACTACATTACGTTAGCATGTGTCTTGTACTGATGTAAAATAAATTATTAACATTGATTTCCAGTTACTAGTCTTTCAAATGAAAACCTGTTCCCAAGTTATACCTAGTCAATCCTGTCCATCTAAATCCGTTTATTAATATATATAATTTTATCAGACGACTTTTATTTTCTCCAATATCAACATTTTCAACAATTAAACCATAACCAATCCTGTTACTTTTATTTAATTCTTGAAACATAAAATGATCAATTGAAGGGAATAGCCGTCGGGTACAATACTATAGCATAATTTAGACGATGATCTCTGATATTTTCAGTTCTAATTAAGGAAAGTATATATTTTTTGCAAAATAGTTTATCATTAATGCTTTCCACCCACCAGATAAAAATTTAATTGTCATAAAATGCACTCGTAGCTCAGCAATGAAACAAACTAAAAGCTGCCGTGGTGAACATGCCCCCTGGACGAATGCATCAAAATTTAATCACATTGCGGCCGTCAATATTTTACAGGTTGTGTGATATCCGCAGAAACGTCAGCAGGGTATCATTTAAAAATAAACAGAAATATCGGGGAGGCCGTCATCAATCATGGGGTGATCAAACAGCGCATTAGTTTATTTAATAAAGGAAATATTGAGCATTGGAATTCCGACGGCCAAAAAGCCCCGTAAGCGCCGATTGTTGGCGATAAAATTTAAATTCCGCGCGGAATTCATGAATACGTAAATATACATTGTTATTGCGGCGCCTGACGCGAAGTGATTGATTATAATTAATGCTTCATCCTGCGTTTTAAGATTTAATTGAAAACGCTGCCCTGCCGCGCGACATGCTTGTTTAACCGCGTTAAAACTTGACTCTCGTCCCACTGGAAATGAATCTTCGACTTTACATCCTAATTTTTTATTGAGTTAGACGAAGGCTTACTATTCGCTTTTAAATGAAAATACGGCAGTTACCCGTATCGTGTTTATAACTTTCGATGTATAGAGAAGGTAGGCAGATCAGCTCCATACTATCAATTTTATAAAAATAAAAATTGTTTAGAAAGCAATCCATGTTAAATTAGTAGCTTTTTGTGGTTACTTTAAGTAGGTAACACAAAGGAACTCAACTCAAGAATTGTCAAATATGATACAATTAGGTAAGTTGATTTGGCAGTAAAACAATCTATAACCATTTCATATTCTGCCTACTTCATTGACTTGAACATGTAAACTGAATAAAGAAAAGTCTAGGCAACTGCAAAAGTACTTCGTTAACAAGGGTGGATTAGAATTTTTAGAAGCCATTTATGCATATTTCTCCTAAAAGGCACCTTACATAAAAAACGTCAACATTATGCACACATATTGCTTTTCGGTAAGTAATAATCTATCTAAAGGAATAATAAAAATTTTATAACGTTTTTCAAATTAGAAATCTCTAAAGTTTTCATCCATAGCAATTTGAATTTTGAAATTAAGTCTTGATATGTGAAATTAAGAAAATATTCCAAAAATTGAAAACTTCAATTTTTGCCCAAGTTAAGCAAAAACGTTGTTTCTGGCCTTGACATTGTTCTGTTAGCTAAAACTAACACACAGCATTTCATTGAAATCTTCCTTAATCTGCGAAAACGATCACTTTCCGAATTTTGATAATTTCGAATAACGTCATTTTCTAACTAAGGAAAGATCACTCGGTATATTTGATTGAGGCTAAATAGGTTTTAAGACAAGCACATATTATTGTCGCTAAAGGTATTATTGAAAAACCAAAAATAAATTTTTTCCATTTGATGCTATTTTTTTGGCGGTCACTATATATAAAAAAAAATCTTGTAAAAATGCGTGCATATCTGTTCATGGCTAAGTCAAAGGGTTAGTCCTTTTTTCGTAGCCGGATGATGCAAAAGAGTTGTATTACTAAGTAGCTACTACCATTGAGTTAGCGAAATCACTATGTACTTTGTATTCCATAATAAATGAGTACAGGGCCTTCTATCGTTTAAGTTGCCCTGGTATCAGAATAATCTTTTTAAAAATCGGTGAAGGGTTTTACTCGGAACTTTCGTGGCAAGTGGAAGCTTTGAGACTACAAATCACGCACATATCAAAGGAAAACACATATCATAACATTGCTAATAATATTGAAACAATGAAAGAAAACACGTAGCAACGCCCATTACATCAATCTATAAATTAAAAAAAAACAATGCAGGCGGTGGGATTTGATCTCGAGCTGCCAGACGCGGGCCTGGCCGAGTCATCCGCTTTAAGCACTGCAAAAAGGCTGGGTGCGCATTCTATGCGCTTTTCACTGAGTTATAAGGACGCTATACCTGATAGCTATGGCCATGTTATTGCTTTTAGCTGTTCCTCAGTTAAAGTAAAAATAGTCAACATTTTACATTTAAAGTGTCTGTTTGAGCGAACATACGTTAGGTTTCGAGTCAGATAGACATATAATTCGCATGTAAAGCATCGTCTTCGTCCAACAAATGGTTTTTAAGCTATACCGCCAACACGGACAGACAGTTGCACAAGCAGACGAACAGATAGACAGACAGACGGAAGTGAGAAGAGGTTTGCTGAAACGTGAAGATCTAAAGAAATCTCGGAAGGTGATTTTTTCACGATTACAATACTTCATAAAAAACAAAGCTGTGTACTTTCGTATGCAACAATATAAGCCTTTGTTTTAAGCAAGAAGACTGTACTAAGGAGATCTAGCTTGCTATGATGGCTGTGCATAAAAGCGGCCCCAATGCCGAGGATAGTCGTCGCGGCGCTGTCGACAGCGTGTACTATCTTTGGTAATTTTTGTTCATTTTCGCTGCTGTTCGAGAGTTGGAAGCGAGCTAAATTAACCTGTAATGGCTGTTAAAAGTCAGTTTACGGTTGTTAATCAAATGGAGTGTATTTCAAGTGTGTTATTAATTGTTAAAACATGGTCCGAATTTCCAGTTACACTCAGCAAATATTTGACATTGACAGTTCATGAGTTTTGGGAATGAATTATAGTACACGACGACCGCCATATTAATCAACTTTTAGCGGTCCGCTTCGACACGCCAGTTATTTCTCCTTAGTACAGTCTTCTTGGTTTAAAGTAACACTGTTAAAATTAGATAAATATAAAAATAGTGAGCTGCTAATGTAGCACGTCAACTCTTGTTTCAACATTTGTTATTACAACCGTTGAAAGCATTTATTGCGATTGAAGAGTATATTGCAGACGTCCAATGTCTAGAACGTGTTCAAAACCTGTAAAAATCAGTTTTAGGTAACTTGTTATAAAGTTGAACAAATTGACATAGTACCACGTGAGCTTTCTTTTAATGAGGATGCTTAGAATAAGCATGTTGAAATCTTTTTTTAAATTTTCGAATTAAGAATATTTTATTGATTATATTAAACGCGAAAGAAAAATATTTTCTAAATATCTGCTGAAAAAAATAAAATGCTTTCGTAGAGTAGTGGATAAATTTGTTAAAAATTCAACTTTTGGAAAAACCCTGGGACTCGTTGATTTTTATTTTTATTTGCCTAGTTTTTCCAAGTAAAATGCATACATACAGGGTGACCCGCGTAGGAGGTCTGACGTCATCGATGTTTTTTTTTAAATGCCAACCCCCATTTTTTATTATGATATTTGAAAGAACACATTATTTTACGTACGCCAAGCTGCTGTCTAGGTATAGGTCACATGACCAAAAATTAAGAAAAACAAATTGTAAAATACTAAATTTAATTGCAATAATAATTTCAAAAACAACTAAATTAAATGTTACAATTGTGCACCGTTGCCTGCTTGACAATAGCCAAGACGACCGACATGTTTTTTATTGATTACTGTCATTGATAACAACGGAAAATCATACTTCCTAAAATTAAATTTAGTATTTTGCAATTTTAAAATTGTTTCCTTTCTCTTTGGACATGCTACCTATACTCAGAAATTAGCTTAGCGAAAGTACAAAATGCGTTCTTTCAAATTCCGTAATAAAGAAATGGGGTAGCCATTTAAAAAAACATCGATGACGTCATACTTCCTACGCGAGTCACCCTGTATGTATGCATTTTATTTAAAAAAATACGCAAATAAAAATAAAAATCGAGAGGTAATAGCGTTTTTCCAAAAGTTATTACTTGAATTTTTAACAAATTTATCCACTACTTTACGAAAGCACAGTGTATTACATTTCTGTTTCATGGCCCATTTTAGAAACTGATTACGCGTTTAATTCTATTCAGAGAATGTCTAGTAACTATGGTCTTCCAAATTTGATAAATACAATGCATTTAAAACACTAAAGTATGATGAAAAATTGTTTTTCCAACTAGTATGGCTTTGGAATAGTTTCTAATTTATGAATGCTACTACGTTTATACTTAAATGTCAAACTTGACATTTGATTTTTAGGTGGGTTATAGTTACATTCATAAAATTGGCATTATTCCATAGGCATACTAGATGAAAATAATTATTGATGATACTATATAATAAATATCAAAACTTATTCATTTATAAACCGCTAGTGCTGTTAGGTGAGTTTAAAAATGTCTATCGCTGCTGGTTAATGAATGCATGCGACAGTGGTGACCGTGTAATTTGTCGCGTCAAACTTCTCACTCCAAGATTTTTCAGTGCCGGCAATAGATCAGTAATTGGCCAGATATATATACAGGGTACTCGTGATAGTTATAGATTTTTTAATCCTTTAAAACCCATCTGATATTTAAAAAAAATACATGTTAAATTAAGGTCTACTAAAGTCATAGTTTTACAGTAATAAGAAAGCTTTAATTTGATTAGTGGCGTAGTTGGGGGGTTAACGAAATATTTTTAAAAAAGGTATGAAAATCAGGTTTATTAAACTCCCTATGGCGTATTATGGAACAATAATTTATTTTACGTCAAAAAGTTTTCTTGACATTTTCACTCAATATAGTCGTTTCCAGCTTTTTTAAAATAATATAACACTTTGTAGAATTGTTATACCACAGTAGAAGACTTTTTTTAGTGTATCTCAACACGACTATGTTGAGCTAAAACTGTCAACAGATTTTTTTACAAAACTATGTACCCAACTTCCAGGGCCATCCTGCTTATTATTCCGTGGTTGTAGCTGTTTGGGAAACCTTATTGTGTCACTTTTAGGCAAAGTACGACGAGCGTCAGATATATCCAACTTTTCAAAACCCAGCCTGCGCACATGTACATCTCATTCCCGTTTCGTTTTTGAGTTTCGCGAAATTGCATAACGTGAGATACATCAAAGGAACTTTATTTCATTCTACTACGCCCTGTATAGCAGCCGGGCCGTAGATATCAATCTAACTTTTCGTAACCCTCTTACAATCCTTACATCGCGTATAGAATTGACACCAGTATTGCCCGCGGGGTTGTCCATTTTGCTTTATTTGTTTTCGTCCTCCGAGTCCTATTTGCAATCCCAAACCAAAGATTTTGCTCAAAGCCAGGGGTCTGTGATTTCTCTTAACATTTATTCGCCTACATTTCCATGTACAATAATTTTTGCTATCGCGAGCTAGCCCCCTTTTATTTCAGTGTAGAATTTATTAACATTAACAATAAAAACTCTGATTTCACATTTGGAACCAGTTGTACATTTCAGTTAGCAGAAATAAGTGAAAGAGTCATAGCTGTCAAAGGTTACGCCGTAGAATCGAATTATTTTGATAGAAAGAGGAGTGAAGAGGGTTGTTACGTCGATTTGAAAGACTGATGCCATCACTGGTTTTATGCTGGCGGAAGGAAAATTGCATTGAACTTGTTCACGCTAACGTTAGCTGAAAAGTGTGAATCAGAAGCCAGACACCTACCGGCAAATAGGGTGTGTGTGGTTTGTAGCGATGAATCATTTAGGGCTCTAATGGTACTTTCCGTCTTTTCCACCAGGGCTTTAAGCCTCCCAGAAATAACCTTATTTTGAAGTTCTGTTTTCGTGTTGTTGGTGTTTAGGAGAGCTTCATTTCGGTTTTGTACCGCATATCGGCAGCACGTTACTATACCACCCGTCTTTGCTTCATATTAACTCCGTTTTTATATTGACGCCACCTGTCGGTACCTGGTCGTTAATGCTATCTTGGTTCCCGTGAACCCATTTCTTCGCTCAGCCCGGAATTCAGCAATCCTGGTCGTTCGTTTCATTTGTATTCCTTGTGACGTTACGCGTGCAGGTAGATTTTTAAGGGTGATTTATTTGAGGTTTTAGCATTTCTAGGTGAGCCCGATGAAAACTGTATTTATTTTGGAGTGTTGTCTTATCGATTTTCATACTGTTTCTTTTTGGTGAAGCGAAATGAAGTACGCAATTTTATTGAACTGAGACAGCATTTTCAGAGAAAATAGTGAGGTAAGATGAGGCGAATATGCGTATTAAGTCCGCACATCTGTGACGCCGACATGAAAGTTTTCCTGGTGACATTTTTCCATTACATAACCGGCTGATAAACACCAGGTGGAACCCCTCGTAACAACAAGGATTTGTCCGGGTAACTACTATTATTTGACTACTGCGAGTGCACCCCTGCTCTTTCAATCTAAGACCCAGCCTTTGTGCTGAGCTAGCGGACTTCTTTTTATGCTTGTTGCAGGTTGTAAACAGGGATTTTGCGGTAACAGTGTTAGTTGAATAGTTATTAATTATTGCTTCGCTACTTTGTTAAAAAGTTAGTTTTGCCTTTTTTCATTAATAACACGGGTGCTAATATGCAAACTCTAATGAATGAATTTTGTTGCTGTACAAATCCACCATGGAAATTAGATTAAAAAACAATATTCGCCGGATACTATGAGTGAGTGAAAATTCTTGACATTATTTCAGCTGATTGGTCCAAAAACCCCAAAACGTCACTATTTTGGCTGGGATTTGAATTTCGATTCTTGGGTGGATGGCGAATCAAGTTCACACGCACTTACGCTTCAATGTGGACCCATTATGTTTTGTGTAGTCTTGTTATTCGATCTCACAGACCAGTTCTCAAAGCAAAGAGACGTTATTTGTATCCCATCGCTGAATGGTCTACCGGATTAGTACTTATGCAGTGGTCTGCGAAAAAGGTTCGGTCTATCCATTGATTCGAGGGCTTACCTATTGCAAGCCTCGCATCCTATCCACTGCGCCACCGATGTACTTATTCCTGAGATGCAAAAATTTTCCAATGCCTTAAAGCCGATTACTAAGGTTTCACAAAGCATTTATATGCAAATAAAAATACAGAGAAAAGGTTTTATTTTTAAAACATCGTGTATTAATAACCAACTTTTCGTAATAGAAATGTATGTTTCAAAACAGGCAAAGCTTTTTATTTCTGACATTATACGATTGTCTAGAAGTGATTCTTTCTTAAAACGACAAAGTATAATGTCTTTTTGTACGCTGCTTAAAGAAGACCTCGCATTCAAATTGGGTTTTGGGCACATTCCCTTAAAAAATTGGGGAACGCATTAAAAAGTGAGCCAGCCAATGCGGAGGTCTAAATATCGGCGACGCCAAACAAATGTTGCCGAGCGTGTGAGCCGTTTCGGAGGAGCCGAAATCCCGAAATTAAATTACTGCCTAATCCGGGCGAGCACTTAATTTTGGTTTAAAAATGGCCGATTACATTTTAAGCCAAATTAATATTTTAGGTGGAGGGCAATTTCTTAATTGTTGCGGCGACCCTAGGGTCGTTTGTTTTAACTTCTCGAGTAATTTCTTTAAAAGCAAAAGCGGATCTACATTTCAAAATATTAAATTATAACGGAGAATTACTGCCACACTTCAATTACTTACACCGAGTACCAAGTTGGCTAAATCCCGTCACGTCTGGCGTCCGCATTATCGGATCCGTTTATTTTTGCAGCTCTCGTTGCGAGTCCCTTTCGAAATAATTGCGCTTTATGGATTACTTCGCCTATCCCGTCAATGTCAAAGGGAATGACAAATTTCAAACGATTAGTGTTTTTTAATATATCCCAAAAAAGGCATGGCCAATCGTAGATAATGGAACATGGAAAAACATCAATAACAGAACTACAGTAAAACAGTGGAGACATTAAAATTGAACTGCCTTATGTCATTAAACATTGGTTATCAATAATTGTGCGTGTTTCTTCATATTTCGATGCCTTTGAATGATTACTTTGAAATTGCTCTCAATTTAAAACCAGATTGTTGCTTTACTCACCTCTATTATTACGAAGTTCTAAATTTTTCACCAAAATAGTTTTCACGCAGTATCACGAACGTTTGTGGAATAAACTACACTTTTTACAAATTTTACTTCAGTTTAGAGCGTATTGGCGGAGGAATTATATATTAATATTTATTTAGCTAGCGAATCCCACTGTTTGAGATCACAATCTTTTCATACATTTAAATCTATAAAGGGAAAACTTTCCTTATGTGTGATAACAGCAGATAACGTTGAAGTTAGTGTTTTTCCAATCCCCAATAATATTCGTGAACGTCATGACGAAGGAGTTTGCTGAATAACAATCTTTTTACAAAGGTTCTATTTCGCAGACTTATCAGTTTTCTTTGCAATCTCTTAGTTTCCTGTGTTTTCTGTAACTCTATTTACCTACAACTGAACAATTTTCGTAGTTGCTCTCTTCGTCTGTCTTACAACCGGAACTTTCGGTCATGTTACTCCTTTTTGAATTAAGGTGGCGATTTCTCACGAAATGTAACCTAAAATTGCAATTGTCATGACTTTACTTGAGATCAAACACTACGATTAATGCTGAACCAAATTAAAACTACAATATGCGAAAGTAAGTAGAAAGATTCCAGGAAAGTCACTTTTGCATTTAAATTTTTTTTTAATCAAAACCGTGATGTACAAACTTAATTTTAAATACGGTAGCGACCTTCCTTGAATCTTTCAGCTTATTTTCGTATATTGTAGTTTTAATTTCGTTCAGTATTAATCATAACTGCGATCATCATGACTTCTCTTGACTGACTGATGAGCAAGGGAAATATTTTCAACAAACGCCTGTTAAATACTTCAAAAAGAATAGCAGTGAAATAATTTTAGTTTACTATAAATAATTTAAACTTTAAAGGTAAATTTATATTTAAATTTGATGTAAGTACAGGAACTATATAAATATTGCAATGAATGGAGGTATTATTATTATTTTACACTAACTTATATTTTTTACCTCTTCAAATTGCTTGTATAAATATTAGGTACAAAGATAAATTTATAGCAAAGTATTCTGCTTCTTAGTTCAATCGTTAAATCATGCCTAACTCAAATCAGGGTTGGGTTTTAACACTTGGGTACAATGAAAATTTTATTCAATTGCCATTAGATTCAATATAAACTTGGTTAAATGATATTTTCGCATTATTCCAAGTGAACTGTATTTATGCTTGCAAATAACCTCAATGGCACTTAGTACTGAGTAAACTATCCAAGTTACAATCTATTTAATCAAGTAATTAATATTTATTAACTTGTATGTAATAAAAGAATGCTCATTTTAGGTACCTGTGCATTCATACACAACATAAACTCCATCGCTGGAGTATGCAGCCTAGAAACGAAGAACCGCAACGAAATCCTAACTCACGATGATCTGCCGACCCTAGTTGGCTGCAACAGCACTAACTTAAACTGCACGGTTCTTCCTGTGTATTCGTAAAGTTACGTCCACTGATTCAGAAACCATCGAACGTCGTACTTAGTCACATATTCTGCCAGCGACACCTTACATTCGCAGACGAGCTCCACAAATTGCCTCAACTACTCATCTTTATTACTTATGGTTAATATATTAATTTATGTCTACTGAGTTAACCTCACAACCCGTATTTAATTTAATTTAACTGAGTTTTATTAAGAACATGGAAAACCACCCCAATATAGAAAAATTACATTTTGGAGATCTTTCTTTATGCGATTATCTTTTAACTCCCCCGTATTAGATAGTAATTGACATATCATTTGTTTTACATTCACTTAATACTACATTCTATTTTAAATTTTAACTTTCAAAACATTTTACTGATTCTTTTCAATTCACACTTTTAATCTTGTTTTCAGGTACCTCTTGTCATATTTTTTATTTACAATTACTCGTATTAATGTAATTATCATTATGCTTTATGTGACTAATGTTGCCCTCATTAAACAACTTGTAAGTCCATATTAGTTTTATTATGTATTAATATTATTTAACACTAGTTTTAAGGTCAGTTGACAGTAAACTTCAACTTAATTACTTTACGTTCGCATAACCATTCGTATTAAATGTGACACCTTCTTGAATTATTAACATTCATTTTCCCTTGGTAGTTTTTCAAATGAAAACCTGCTGCCAAGTTATAGTCACTCGTGTCCACCTAAAGCCATTTAACTTTTATATTAACATATGATGTATCATTTTATTACACAATTTATATTGTCTCCAGAATCAACATTTTAACAATTAAACCATAACCAATCCTGTTATTTTTTAAAATTCTTTAAACATAAAATGATCAATGGAACAGAAAAGCAATACCTAATTACTGTGTATTTCAAATTACATTATGAATCTGAATTTACTCCATATATCTAACGTACGTATGTCGATTCAATATGAAATTTAAAATTTGTGTAAATCAACGATTTGGAATATGTAGAAGTCGTACTTGCACCTGCACAGGGTTTTTGGGCGAATTATTAGCGTTTTTACTCGACCACGCTGTCGCTGAAAAACTTGCACCCCATTCGAGCACACGTCTGGAACACGCCCAAGTTTCAGCAGCATTCCCAATTTAACATGTAACTGAAAAATACTGCAGCCCAAGTTGAGCGTCCAAATAAAAGCAAAGTTACACCTCCGCGAATGCGAGGCTCGGATGCCTTTATGGTACAATTTTAGGGCGAAGTTTCTCGCTCTGCTAAAACAAAGTCTTTCAGCCAAATCAGCGAGCATCTGCAGGTGTCGGCTAGTAAACCATGCTTCATGTATGTGCTGCTACGAAAACTGGCCGCTGAAGACTGGCAGCTCCCAAGCCGCATAAATCCTTGATTAACGCCAGGTTGCTGTCTCGACAACTGGTGCACTTGACGTATCAGCTATCAGTTTCGTGGCGTTTGCCTTGACTGTACAGAGTGTACAGTTGAGAGATAATCTGTGATTTCTGATGTCGAGCAAGCGGATGCACTGGATTGTGCGGACCAACAATGGTAGGATCCTGCGTCCCCTGGCGGATGTTCCGCTCATTAAAACCAATTAATAATGAATTTTCCGACCTGTCAGATTTTCTGCACAGTTCGTTTTGTTGTTCCTAGGCAAAGACTGCGCTCGAACGGCTTAGCTGCAACAACTCATTGCATGTTGCAAATGCGCCAGTAAATATTTCCGCATCGCTAAAGAAATTAGGTTAAATATTGGTACATTCTAAACGTGTTTGCTTGCACACTTCAAGCGCTACTTGTAAATATCGTCCCATTTTATTTATTAGTCCTACTAGCATTGCAGACAAATTTTAGATCTTCAGTGTACCAGGTTTGTATTCGTACGGAGTTTGGTATTTATTGTCCTTGATCTGGTTGCCAATGGTTGTTACATTTAAATTTAAATTTTTGGTTTGTCTTTTATCTGGTACGTGGTTGGCCAAATTTCAAATTTGTGCTTACGTAATTTATGAAAAAGTTAATTTGAATGCAGCTAAGGTCTGACGTCATATAAAGTACTTTGAATACTTTCTCAAAAAAAGTTACATAAAGTTTGTTACGGATATCTGGAGATTTAGTAAGCATATTTTGAGATTAGTCTATAATTGGCGATATTCCTCAAGATATGCCTCACCGGAGTTGCCATAGACGCACTTAAACTATACGAATACAAAAAGGATATGAATCATGATTTGCGCTACGGTTATTGTGGAATAGCAGATTGGCTTACGGTCGGAACTACAAACTGCGTTCATTCATTGAATTGTGTGTGCTGCCCCTTGGTCCTCTGAAAGGAATATGCCGATTAACCAGTTCAATTAAAATAAATACTTATCCGTTAGTTTTTGATGTTTGATGACGTGTAAAGATTTGGCTGTGCCTCTCGTCTCATAAAAGTAACACTAACTGACAATTGATGCTCGTTAACACTTGACTTGGGATTTCCATGTCAATTTATGAGTAATATTTCGAATTTATCGTAGCTTATCCGACGTTCACTGTTGAGATTAGGAGTATTGTTTATCTGCGCAGTTGCGATCAGGAATTGTGGCGATGTTAGATAATTTTTGTTTTCGTCGCTTAAGAATAGAATAAAAAAACAGCTTGAACAGAAGATCACCAATTTCTAAAGGTTTTGTGGACCTCGTTTCCCACCCATATTAAATGGGGATTTGTGTTTCTATGGATAGTTGAGTATTCATTATTGGTCCCGATTCTTGTTTGTGGGTAGTTTCATGATAGGACCTATAAAGTGGGGTTAAATGAATTTAGCGATGCTTGGTAAGTCGCGAATATCTATGTTGGCAACTTTGTGATGCAATTAAATTCTATTCTTTAGGTACTTATTGAAGAATCACCTCTTGATTATTCTGCGTAGGACTGGAGTAAGCACTTTAAAGTCGCTTTCTTTTATCTCGAGTATAAGCTTTTTAAATGAAAGATACACCTGTGAGCTAATGATACCTTTATTACAGTGCTTTTTATTGACGGTTTTTATTTATGGTTTTCCTACTTATGGTATTTGGTGCTTTTGACCTCGTATTTTTATCTTAAGCTCATGGTCGTCTAGATTCGAGTGTTTAGTTCTGGACTGAGCTTACTGTTTTTGGAGCTCACTGCCAGATATGAGTTTCCCCTTGCTATATTGGGCGTTCTGACTTCCTTATCGCAGTGTACTTGAATTCTAAAACAATTCACTTATTTATATGCAAATAAATTGCAATTAAAAATATAGTGATGTGAATTACTTCGATAATCTACGATTTTGAAATATTCCTATTTATGCTGGTTTTAATTAATAAACGCTAAGTCTAGATGTGTGAACGCCATGTGAACACGTCGCATATTTAATATTATTTTCTTGTAAATACCATAAAATTTAACATATATTACTTCGGTACGAGGACCTGTCTTTATTATATATACATGTTTTATTTACCTGCATATATATATTAAAATAAACAACAATAATTCAGTGATTTTGAAAGGTATAGATACAAATACGGCATTAACATATTACATACGGTTATGTGCCAAGATGTGTAACATCCATTTTTCGTACTATCTTCTTCTGTAATACGCTCTATCCTTTTCGCAATTGCTAGCACAGCACCCTAGATAAATAACACACCACGCAATTTTTGTTTTTGATTGCTACAATTTTTTACCAATGACACCTAAACGTCAAACTAAATCATTTTTGTGGAACAAAAAACGGTGCGAATTTTAAGTGTTTTACATGAAGTTGCTATATTGCAAGAAAGTACATGCGTCTAGTTCCTAGAAAAACATTTAAATTGTGAAGAACTCTTGCAAATTATAGTCCTGTTGCTGAAGTGTATCGTGTGTGAGCATCGCCTATGTTGATTAAAAAACTACGCTTCGCAATTTTTATTAATCAATGCAGGCGAGGCGTGTGGCAAAACAACTTTTAAATGAAAATTTCTATAAAAACCAACACAGAAAAACTTGAGAAATCCTAGAGAAACTTTCTAGAATGCATAAAGTGTGCCGATTACTTTGAAATTAATTGAAAATATAAGGTGTCTGGACGTCAGTATGACATATAACGTCTTGGCACCTTAGCTTCAAGGTTAGCAGCGCAATTACGACAAAGATAAATACATACACGTTCTTTTGCTTGAGAAAGAGATGGCCCCAAAAATGTATGTCTTGGTTATGTTGGCACATTAGGTGAACCTTGTGTTTGTATCGATATCCTTCAGACTCACTGCAGTAATTGCATCAAACGTATGTCTTGTTATTGCTGAGATAGATTATGGCTTATCAAGGATTCTGTATACAATAAAGATACATTTTTGAGAAAGCAGCTTCGAAATTTAATCATTCTTTCAAGTTTTGATACTTAATAATGTCGGAGAATTTTCCAATTAAAATTTTTAGAATTATCATTTAAATTGGTGACGCCTATATTTAGTTATATTTAGTTTAGTGTTAATCCACTCCCTTCTTCCGGAGTTGAGTTAGTGCCAATTGTCACAGGATATTCACAATTTGCTATCTGGCTTGCTTCAAAAAGTGGTATGATGGTCATCGGTTTAGCTTGGTGCTATTAATAGTAAAGAGCGATAAACAATAGGGCCGGTTCATATCAAGTTATAAAATTTGGTGTAGCCGTGAATCTTGCCAACACTGAAAGGGTACTCGTTGACCGCAAACTCCTTACTAAAAGACAATGTTAACTGATGCTAGTGCATTGTGGTTGAAGGTCATAGACTGACTGGAAGATGCATAGTTCAGAAAACAGGCCATTTAGGTGCTGTACGTCATACCATATTTAAATATCACTTCGTGATGTATAAACTGTCTGTAAGTTGGGTATACAAAATGCTGAATAAAGGCATTTTCAAGACGACAATAAAATGATCAATACCATATGGAAATGATGTAGCCATGTGGCATACAGCCGCCATTTTATTTTAAAGATAAACCATCTGTGTAGAACACAAATGAGAACAAATATGTAAGATGTAGAGGGTCAATAAACATTGTTCTTCGCATTTAGAAGATAACGCCACATCTGAACATAACTGTAGCTTAACCATTCAAAATGTAATGATCGAACAAAAAGTTAAACCGAAATAGAGAGACATATTTGTTTAGTCCTCAGTACTACCACATGGCTTCGAAGCATGGATGTTCCAGTCAATTCCAAGAAGTGTGCTTTGAAAAAATATAGTTAACTGGAGATTCCTAGGAAGGGTACAGCAGAAGATATGAAGGATCACGAAGAAGGTATTTAGTTCTCATTCCTGTGGTAATATGCCTCCGATAACGCGAAACGGATGTAGTGAATATTCGTAGTTAAAAATATTGTGTGATAACACTAAAACTAACACCAACTCGTAGAGTAGAAAAATAAACGGAGAGGATGTTTCCATATGGCGTATACATAATGGTGATCTATCTTGTTCATTCCATACTTTCAGCTAATGGGCGTTGTGGAGGCTTTCAAAATTTAGTAAAAGATTTCTAAATTGTCAAGTTAATATGATGTACAAGTATATGTCTAATCATTCAGAAGAAAACGTTCTCTGAATTCTACAATTGTGAACCCATTCAATATCTCTTATAGCCATTTCAGCGAGCTTCTGATGTGTTCAAATCAATTTATGAAATTTGCCATATGCAATTTGCTGACAGGCACTAGAGACAAGAGATTAAGAGAACGCTTAAGGATTAACGATATGCCATAATCCCAATTTGCAATTCTGCCAAGACTATCGTCTTAGTTCCAAAATGCAATTTCATAATTGCGGTATTAAGATTGTAATTACACGGCGGAATGCAATTACCACCTAAGTGTGGTTTGCACAAATATGCCGAGCGTCAGACTGCATTGCGCGAATTCTCCAAATCCTGCAAGGCGTTCGCATGTCCCAAAGCAGCCACTTTTTGCATATTCTCGAATACGGCCATTAAACGGTGGGCGAATTTACTGCACCTGCCCATTTAAATTTTTTATAGCGTGGCGTTTTTACCGTATAAAACGCCCAACTATACATGCAGCCCAGATTAGATTAAGGTGGGTTGTTATTAACTGCGACAGTAAATCACTTACTGAAAGTTTAAAAATAATGTACCCGCTAGCCAACTAATAAAATTTTAACTGGCACGCAAGAATTTTCATTAATATCTAACCAGTATAGAGCTTTTCCATTAAGCCTGAAATATCTATTAACTTTTATTACCTTTCAGGACGTCAAACAACGTTTAACAGCCCACGAGCATAGGAGCTGCGCGCAGTCTTCAATTTGAGTTTATGCGACCTTGACTTTTGTAATTTGTATTTTTACTTCCTTCGTCTCTTTATTGTAATCGTGAAAAAATCATCTTCCGAGATTTTTCAGATCTTCTCGTTCCACGGTTCCTAGATGATCGAAAACATGTTTTTTCAAATTCGTCTGTCCGTTTGTCTGTTGAGGGTATAGCTCAAAAACTATTGTTGAAGGAAGACGATGTTTTGCATGCGAAACCGAATGTGTTTTCGATATTACCCATTTTTACATTAAATTAAGAACTATCAGTTAGATAAAAGTGATATTTTGCACTTAGCTCAGATTTTTACTCTTGACGAAAATAAGAATATTTTGTGCCCCACAGATACAGGTTGGATACCTTTCATCGTCTTTTCTACTGCTGCTACCGTAAGCGAACATAATACGTAACATCCAGTGGTTCAGTTTCACTTGGTTAGCTGTCGAGGTCCGCATCAAAAGGTGAGTTCGAATCCCACTGCAGTTTTATTTTGCAAATGGGTGTAACGCTCATTACTAAGTGATTTCTTTTATTGTTTCAGTATTATTACCATCGTTAAGATATGCAAGATGTCTAAAATTATACGGAATATGGCAATTTCATGAGTTGGAAAATGTTCAAATACTGTGTGCCATAAGAGTAACTGAAGTGAAAAATGCAATAATTACTTTGATAGCTAGGCAACAAGTATAATAGTGTATGTAATATATTGTTTTCTCTTGTTAAAATATATATCAATTACTATCTAGCGCACTTATGTTCTGTTTCTTTGAATTTTAGACAACCGGTGTTTAACTTCTCCTATAACTTGTATGTACAAATACGCGGCCGTATCAATTGTAACGTATCTTTTTTTGTACTAAAATAATAATTCACTTCTTTTTGCTTTGTCCCCCTCGCGGAACATTACAATGATAAAAGTTAAGCATCAATACAAATGGAGGATACCTAGATACTCTAAATTTTTTTACGACATTGTTTTCATAGACGGTATAAGAAAGACTGTAATAATCTCTAAAACGCGACAAAAGCA
The DNA here is from genome assembly GCA_940337035.1 of Agriotes lineatus. Taxonomy (NCBI): domain Eukaryota; kingdom Metazoa; phylum Arthropoda; class Insecta; order Coleoptera; family Elateridae; genus Agriotes; species Agriotes lineatus. The sequence continues at coordinate 123,067,868 of OW679199.1, forward strand.
ATAGGGTTGCAACCGAAATGATCGAAAACAAACGTTATGATGAACGAAGATAACATAACAGCAATCCATCTCGAAAGTGGTATGATAGGAATTGTGAATTTGCAACAGTAGTTTTTTTTTAAGGTAGATGCAGGGAATGCAGAAATGGAAACAATTATTCTAGCCTGGGCGGCTTATAGAAAATTAAGCAACGTACTTAAATCAAGGATATAGAAGCAGCTACTTAAGATTAGTTTGTTGTTTAATCAAAGTGAAATATTGATGAACAAAATTCAAGTTACTCAACGGACTATGGAAAGGCCATTGCAAGGTAGAAAACTAAACAATTCGCGCCGCCCCGTTGGTTGTAGGTCAGCGGAGGAGCGAAACGCTGGCTGCAAAGGCAACCTGAAAGACGCGGGGCAGAAAGAAAGAAATGAACCAGTTTATCCTGTGTTAATTACGAGCTTCCGCAGCGCTTTAAACCCTTGAAGTCCGTTCTCGCTCCTTGAAGGTACTGCGGGAATCACCACGCATCGCTTGAAGAACTACCGGTCTTGGTTTCTTCTTAATGCATAAAGACCTGCCTTAACGTTTCTAGTTAGGCAAACTGACCAGATCTGCCGTTGAATCCTTAGGTCATCATTCGCAACCTCGCAGGTTTCCCTTTGAGCTATGATCCCAAACATTTCCATTTATTCGAGATCACTGTTTCTAGCTAGCTACCAACGCGTGCCTTCAGAATTTGGTATCTTTAAATTACTGCAATCATCTATTTATTATGTGTGTTATTTATGTATGTATATACATCATCATTAACCTTAGATATTGGTAAACGTCTACCTGACAATAACAAGATTTACCTTCTTCCTCCTCGTAATAGTTTAAACGCAAATCATGAATGGTCACATAACTGGATGGCGGCCAGTCTATCAAAATTACTTTCCTTTCGAAAATACTGACGTCATCTTTTAGGGAAATTTACCCTGTAGCATTAACTTGATAATTGTTCAGCTTCGGCTGCTCGCTGAGGATTTTCTTATAATATAGCATATCAAGTTATGTTTTATGTTTATTTTGAGGCCAGAATGCATTCGTATTTTGAGGTTTCGTAAGAGTTTCAAGTATATGAAGGCACACGTAAGTCCACTTCGAACAGAGAACACGTCCATCTCCCAAGTCCAGACCCCTGACATTCGTGGTGGAACCTGTTGAACACACTTTTGGGTAATTATTATTATTTATTGTCAATTCGTGTCACTTTAGATAGCATGTAAGTAGCAGAATTAGCTTTTCTGACCGCTGTAGCTATATGCGAAGACAAACTCAAATATTTGCCTTTGATAACATCTAAATCAAGGTGGGAGTCAACACTAAGAATATTAATCGATTAAACTGGATAGTTTAAAGAAGGATTCTTCGAGCCTAAATGCAAAACAGAAAATTTTTTAACGTTAAGGAAAACTAACCATAGATTAGATTAATGTTACCCTTTTCTGCAATCTTCCAGTAGAACAGCATAATTGGGAAGATGGTTGTTATAAAGTTTGCAGTCATCTGTATAAAATGAGTGCCGAGAAATAATTAGATCATCGAGGTTGAGAACATGTAACAGAAAGAGAGGCGGCCCGAGTACTGAGCCCTGGCAAACACTATAAAGCATGGGATACTTTTCAAAATAAGTACTACCAATTCTGAGGTAGTAGCTTCTGTCGAACAAATAATCAGAAATCCAAGACAGAAAACGCCCTTCTACACCAAAATGTTGAGCTATTAGTCTGCGTTTGGGTACTCGATCGAAAACTTTTGGAAAATCCAGATATATGACATTAACAGGATTTTTCTTGTCAAGCTCATAAGTCCAACGGTTAAGGTCTTGTAAAAGGCACGTGATTGTTGAACGAATGGGAGTAAAAATATGCTCAAAATCTGGTATAATTCTGTTAACAGCACGAAAAATGCAAAGAAGAGTGATAATAATCCTTTCCATCGTCTTTACGAAGTTAAAGGTTAACGTTATTGGACGATAATTGGACATGTCTACTTTGTTACCATTTTTAAAAATGCAAGTGACGGACTCGAGCTTTTAATCATTTGGAAGAGGAGATCAATTAAAACAATGAGCAATAAGGGCAGCCAGTAATTTCACTAATATAATTGGATTGATATTATATGGCGCAGGTGAAGACTTTGTCCAATTGATCTTTAACAGCTTCCTTAAATAAGTGGATACTATTTAACACATTTAGACATCTTGGTAAAACAGTTTGAGGTAAAAGTCTAAAGGGTTGAGAGATGAATACGGACTGGAAATACTGGGTAAATGCTGCTGCTGTTTCTTCATCGGTCTTAGACAAACTACCTTCAGGTTTTTGGACTTTCGGAGTACTGACTTTAGAAGCAAGTTCTCCTCGAGTATATTTATAACTGGATTTAGGACCTTTTCAACGGGTTTATTTTCGAACTCAGCTCTAGCTACGGCAAAGTCTTTACAAAGTTCGTTAGAAAAAAGACGACGTTTTTCAAAATCAACATTGAGTCCTGAACTTCTATACTTTCTCTGTAAATTGCTTTTCATCTTAGAACGGCGCCCAAACACTCCAGTTATCTATCGATCGAGGCTGTTTGTTAGAACCGATTTCTCTCTTGATAACTGTTCTAAGCTTCCATTCAATACATTCTTGTATGCATTCCACATCAGTTCGATGTCTTTTTGTAGACATAACATGCCCCACTCTATATTGCTCAACAGGCAAAGAAATTTGTTGTAATTAGCTGTCTATCGACATATTACCATGGTGGCGCCTAACAAGCAATAATAAGTACCTTATACGTCTCTACCGATTTTATCGTTAACAGTTCAGAGTAAAACCCAGCCCATTTCTCACTGTAGCTAATCGCGAGCACCATTCGTGGTGTTAGATCGTAAACGGAGGTTTCGATTGTAACACAACCTACTAGGTCATGCTGAACGATAATAACGACAGACTAGCATGAAGACGAATTGGAGAAGCATACATCTAGAAGTATAGTAAAGGGTGTTCATTAGAATTTGTGGTCTAGTCGGCTTTGGAACTGATGAAGTCATGTCGTGCATTAAATCATATGGCTGATAACTGACACTGGTGACACTGTAAGTCTTTGTCAAATTCGATGTTAGTAGGGTAGGTTTTGCGTCAGTTTTGACACAGACTAACGCAAAACCTAACCTGCTAACATCGAATTTGACATAGACTTACAGTGTCACCAGTGTCAGTTATCAGCCATGTAAATGCGCAAAATTATATAAATTTATTTTAATGTTATCAGATTGGAATAAAACTCAGACTGGAGGGGTCGCTGGGTGAATTGCGTACCCCATTGGCCTTCCTTGCTGGCCCCAATTCAGGAGCAAAGGAGAGAACATCGTTCGATCAGGCTAGCAACCTACTGGAAGATGTAAATACATGTTACGCTCACAGAAATAAAGTAAGCTTTGGAAATCAAGAAAGGTGGAAAGATAGCTCGCTAACATCACCAGCTGAGGCACCTGCATAATATGGGTACGTTGTAATTAGTCGAATAATAGAGGACGAAGGAGAAGAAATTCGAATAGAAATTATGAATATAAAGAAGAGAAGATGCGCCACATCTCTGCTCTGGAAAAATTGGCAAGTTCAACATTAAACTACATACTTACGTGTCCAAATAGTGTTCAATTATCAAGTCAGCTGAAGGCCCAAGAATAAATCATATTCTATGATTAGAAGGTGCTTAACTTATGTATCTGCACCGTTCATGCCCTGCAGGTTTTATATTTGAACTCTTCGATTTATAGTGCCTACATTTTCACGAGAGTAATTTACAAATTCGACGCTGGAAATGGTAAAGCAAGGGGCAGAGCGTCATCTATTTCATTACCAGGGCAATATTTACTATTGCGTCAGATTTTGCCCAGATAAACCGTCGGTAAACGAAGCCACGAAAATGAATTGTACACGAACTGCTCGTAAACCTCCCCAAGAGATGAATAAACAAATGAAAGTTCGATACACCCTCACTAAAGGTGTTGGAGAGCGGGAAGCATTATAAAGCGGCGCGGTAAAACCCATTCTTGTGATTTGTGACAGAACTGCCGAAATGGCGATATATCTAAAAGGCACGTGCAGCATGGCGGATGGTGATTTATGGATTCGGTTTTCTGTTTACGCATCCAATATCCAAAGCATCTCTTTGAAGATTTGACGTGAATAGAAAGCAAGCACATTTAAGTGATTGCCGTGCTTTGTACGACAGAATTGGGTTTGCATAAATAGTCGCAGTCACCCTGAGCGAGCTCGTACCTCCGTTAATGGAACAAGTTCGGTAAACGGGCTTATTAGGGGGATTCCTCCGGTCACAAACTGAACTCCAAATATTCTCGTTGCGGGCCGATTAATTAGCGCGCGCATTTTTCGCCCGCCGTCTGCCATTCCTTAATGGTCACCAGCCTTCATTATTCACGAGGGAGGTTTTCACCTGCCGTCTCCCGTGTGAAAGAGGCGAAGGTGGAGGCCGCCCCTGCACTTACGCAGCAGTTTTGCGCGATTGTAATGAATAAATGCCGGATCGCTTCGGAGTTTATTAATGAGCCCGCCATCAGTAGGACTATAATAGCGGATACACCCGGCAAATTATGTAGGCTTAGCTGCTTTTTGCTCAGACGCCTGGATTCTGTTTACGGCTCGGCAGCGGATGTAGCCTTGCGGAAGGATTCGAATTCGTGCGCTTTGCACTACTTTTGAAAATTCACGAGAACGCTTAGTGCTGACGGAGTTACAAATATTTTAGAGTAAATCAAGAGAGTAAAAAGGAATGCACATTCACAATAATAGTAAACAACGAATTCTTGTGTTAATTCAACAAAACTCATGCAATGGATTTTGGGTTTTAAGCCGATGCAGTGCATAACTATAACTTATATAGACATAACAAGAATATCGAAAACCCACTGGCGTCTATAAAATGATGGCTTCTTGTAGATAAAATAGTTTTCCGTTTGTATCTCCAGGTGGGAATCTATTATAACTGCAGCTGGGGAATTATACACAACCTACCAAACCATGGATAATAAAAATGTGATATCCCTGACTATGACCCTTTAATTCCACATTTGATTTTCTATGTTTTGGTCGACCCAGTCCGAAAAGCTCAAGTTTGTACAGTCAATGAGATCGCCGAACTCGTTTTGAACGGTTTTTTATCACAAGAGATAGAATATAGATTCGTTATCATGCGTAACTAAGCCAAGTATCATTCAATTGTCTCCGCGTACATATGGGGGTTGTTTTTTGTTCATCGCTTTCTTCTGCAAGCGTCTCCGGGTTGATCACACGAGTTTATTTTGTATTAACCTTTGCCTTAGTTTGGGGCTAGTTTATAGTGACTTACGAGGGCAAGAATGTTGACCTAGCTCACTCGGGCTACCGTGAATTTATATGGTTCGCTTTACTTATTCGTTTAGAAATTGTTGTTTATTCGTTCTGTGTCCCCATCTGCACAGGTGGCTAATTATGCATTCGGCTACTGTTGGTTTTCTTAATGCCGCCTCGCATTGCTGGAAGTATTAAAACCCGATCTTGTGATGGTGAAACTTAACCTTTACATTAAGCACACCGAAATATTGGAATCACAGGCTACTGTTGCATCACCTCCGAGTTTATCAGTGATTACTGGGGCATTTATGAAACATTTTAAATGTCTACGTAAGTGTTGGCATACTATTATTGTTGCCCTCCTATTACATTCGACCTGCGTCATCACCGTCATCAACTTTGTGTTAGCTAAGCTCCTATAATTAGTGGCGGCAGTAGAGTTTGCTGTATATGTGGTTTTCACCAGTAGCGTGGGTTGTGACTGACAAATTGTTTTCTTTCCGTAGTAAAATAATTATATACCCCGGGGTTGATGAATACTATAAAAGTGAAAATTTTGAGATAGCATCGTATATTGTTAGAAAACGCATTGGAAAACACAAGAATAGTAACCATGCTATCAAAAATAAACAAGACAAGAGCTTATGGAAAGTAAACGAATAGCGGACAGGTGGAAAATCTAGCTAATCTAGCTACTTGGTTTTATTCACAGTGGCTTAGTGTGCACCTAACTACTTGTAATGTTTCACATTTTTGGGTTATGGTCGTATTACTAAACTTGTTCAGGTTATGTTGAACAATGGTACTTCTTCCGCAATCAACTTCATAGGCCACACGTTGCAGTGATTATTCCACTTCTAGTTTTCCGATATGAAAGCCTCTTTTGGCATAGTTTAGAACATGATTCGGAGTTTTAAGTTTTGAAGGCAGAATGACAATTGTACAACTGACAATTGATTGACATTAATCCACATGATAAAACCATACATACATAAGATAAACAAACCGTGCGATTTTATTTGGTCGCAATAGTACACTGTGAAACTATACAAAAAATATTCAACATTAGAAGAATTTGAAAATGAAGACCAGTGTGAAGATATACAGTAATAAAGAATAAACTTGAGGCAGCACTGAAAGACTTAAATCACACCAAGCTTGAAGTAGAGATCGTTATTGAAAATGCTAGAAAACAGACAATATGAATAAATAGGTAATGCAGTTACTCATAAGCAATTTTTTCTAAATATGATAAACATTTGCAGAGGTGACAAAGTACTGGCATATGCAAAAAAATGGCTTGCAATAAAAACAGTTTAAGAGCTACCAACCAATCAATTTAGATTGGAGTAAAGAAAGTGTAACGGCAGAACCGACACTTGAGACAATACTGAAGAGGGGTGTGGCCGATTTGAACTGATAATGTGCTACCTGCTACTGCTTTTAAACTACACAAGAAATGTCTATAAGGTGGGTATTGTGCAAAAACTATATGCTTGTTTCTTAATTCGAATGATTATCTGTCCTCTGCATATTATAGTTCCGACCACCAACTCTTTGTTGGAATCATGGAATCATTTGGGGATCCTCGTGCTGTTAGCTTTTTAATGCATGCGCTAGAGGGAGTTTTCGAGCCAGGAGCTTGCTTTAGCTGCAAGCCCGCCTCCATCGCTTAACTTTGGCGGAGGATTCAATGTACTCTGCCAGGATTTTGTGTGACGCAGCGTTTTCTGTGTCCCTTGGTTTTAGATTTCATCGCTAAATTGACTGCAGCCAGTCGCATTTTATTTATTATTTTACGTTGAATATAGGATATTTCACCAACATCATGCATGCTAGAATAGGAATTTTATTGTGTTTGAGCAAAATAGTTGCACGTTTTTGTTCTCCTCTGTGGATTTGTTTGCGAACCGTCAAATAGGTTTATTGATAATTCACAGATAACATTCCTAGAAATTGTCTCTCAGCTGCAAGGCTGACCAGCTGTATTGCAATGTTATAAATATTATCTTAATGGAGTGATTTGAAATATCTTGTATTTTCGTTTGCAAAGCATAGTGTAATTCGGCGCGAAAAGTTAGGTAAGACCCAAATCCAGAAGTTGAGCACCGTAAAATTTCCCATAGCCAAGAGATTTTCTACAGTGGGGCCTTCCACTCCATCGTAGGCATTCAGAAAAATAACGTATTTTCCCCTATACCGATCTGATTTGAATTTAGCAAGCGAACGTCTCTTCTCCTAGTTTAAGATCCCATGCATCCTATTAGTTAACCGTGACAATATCTTAAGCCTGTTGCAGGCAGTAAACGAGTTTTAACATAAAACATCTTAATGAAAGAATTTAACCTTAAATTCAGAACATGCAAACGAAACACCTTACCGAACTAAAACAATTACTCAACTATTATTAACGAAAACCTCAACACTAAACTGAAAAAAAATAAAATATACGTCTAGAAAACCTATGGAACAAATTCGAAGTGAAGAACATTATTTGCAGTTCCTAAAAATATTAGTAGAGCTGCCTCGGTTAAAAAATAAATATTATTGGAGTTCATAACAAACTCCAGAATTATGTATATTGATAAATAAAATATAAGCCTACTTCAAAGACGTCGTTATTATTGCAATTTCCATAATAGTATATTAAAGTATGAGTGGATAACAAGGTCTTTAAAACACGCGCGAGTTTTCGAGCACGACGGCGTAGCCGGAGTGCTCGAAATAGAGCAAGTGTTTTAAAGACCAGTTATCCACGAATACTTTACGCTATTTTTTATTATACCTCCAATACTGGAAATAAATTACTCACTAAAAACTTAGAAATAATTTTTGTCGTGTTAAATCGAGAGGGAATAATAATATTGCTACTTTAGTTACGAGAATTATTTACGTTTTTGTCGCGTCCATGTCCGTTGTTGCATTCATTCGTTTCCTTGACAACCTTTAAAGCTCGGCGAGCTTTAATCGCCTGCTTTCGCACGCCCAGGCGTGCTTTAAACGGCGATTCTGATGCAGGTATAATAAAAAAGATACATTACGTGTATTTTTAAGTTCACGAGATTTAATTTAAGTTCGAACATATCGAAAGCTGTAAAAATTTAAACAGTTTATTCCCAATATTTTACTAATTGTTAATTGACGTCTATATCGCTCGAATTATTGATGAATATATTGTTGTGGTCTTAACGCTTTTATTTAAATTTATTATTGTTCTCAGGATTTTATCAAACTTGAGTTCTAAATCTTACCTTTCTATCCACAGCTTGAGCGTGCACTTGTAACAACTTTAATTATTAGACTCTTAATCTCTGGGTTACTGTTGAATTTAATTAGGACATACACAATAACATTTATAATACTTTAAATTGAGGCAATATTATTTCTTAAAAATATATCTGCGTCTGTCATATTTAATAACCTTTATTTATGTACTTGTTAACTAATTAATTGCATTCAATTCGATTTTATACTAGCTATACTGTATGTTTACATAAGTTAATTATTTAATTGTTATTATTTCTTTTAATTTATTAGACGTTAATATTTATGTTGTTTATTTGAATTCAATTTCATATTCTTGAGATAAATGCTTGTGATTATTGTTTTTCTTTTTAGATCTGTTTTATTTCTAAATGAAGTTTTTATGCACTTACTTGGTAATGGCTTGTTTCTTCGAGCTCTGTTTATCTTCTATGTATTCCAATCCAATTGATATCTGCATCAGCTATCCTTCTCGTCGTAGTCAGCAATCCTTTTTGACCATAGGCTTTATACAGCTATTATACACTCACTAAGACTTACTCGATTTTACACTTATTGTGTGACATTATATAACTGTACATACCAGTATTTTGTCATGTAAAAGTGATTATTTAATTCAGTTTAAAATTGAACTTGTGTCAATCGAATTAATAAATTTTACGCCCCATTTGTGCTTATTATTTTTAAAATACTCGGCAAAAACCTTGGTTATACCAATCGATAATGCAGATTTCTATTTTTAATGTTTATGACCTCTGTATTTGTCATTAATCATACTTTTTAGGTTAACAGTACTCAATTCTGTCTGTCTTCAATTATATGATGATATTAACCCATTTATACACCAAACATGTAATAATTAAACTTCTTTCAGGTAAAGTTTGACTAACAGAATATCCTACAATTAATTTGAATTACAATTGCAACCACTAATGAACTATTTATTAATGATCTACTAATACCGTTGTAGGAAATAGAAAGAAGTTATTCTAATCAATATCCTTTTATGAACATTATTATTAAGCTGCTTTATTATTATTTCATTTTAAACTGCTTTGTCATTTTAAGACCATATCAATATGTTATTGTTTTACTTCATAATAGTGTTTTGGTTTTATTACAAAAACCACTAGTTTTGGACTGCCTCATTAGATATCGTAACACTAGATTTCTTTACTTCTTAATTTTAAGATACTGAAATAGTATGAATTTAGTATTACTGTACCTAATAGGAAGGAAAGTACTCAAAAAAAGTCAGAAAATTGTCTAAAATGGAAAACAATCACTCCGAAATCTAGAGATTAAAACGAAATCAATCTACTAAAATTAGTTTTATATTATAATTTGATGGAGTTTCAGCATTAGGACTACAGGAAATGCATTTCAAATACTTAGGGCATATTAGCATTGTGCAGTGTAATAAATTTCCTTTAGAGTCTAGGTCGAACTGCTTTAGCTTGAAAATAATGTAATTCTGCTTGTTATTTTTTTCAGGCAGTTTAATGTTCCTACATTACTTTAGCACATTACCTACGTTTTTTCATAATTTCAGATGGTAGCTCAACAAAAATAATAAGAGTAATTAGTTATTAAATTTAGGAGAAGAAACCAGTCTGAGCAACAGAAATCGATTGTTGTATGTGTAGGGAATACAAGAGCAAATATTTATTTAAAACTGTTAATTGAATAATAACAAATATGTGCGATGTTTGTAGGTAAGTCTAGGAATTTGCTTTAAAATTAATTTTGTTTTGTTTGCATCAGTTACATTTATGTTAATTTGCAGCACTTTTAAATAGTTTGCGATTTACACGAGTACAATAAACAAAAGTCTTTATTCACTACTCCGAAAAGAACACGAAAATCTGAAGCTAATAGAAGCGTGTACTTACGGATATCAAACGCCAGGGCTGGACGCTGCAATAACGGCATCAAAAGGAGCAGATGATGAAGCAGCAGAACTTCAGCGGACGCCTTCATTTTTCCCGTCTTTAATTACGGCCGCAGATGATGCATGGACCTGAAACAATATAAAGTTCTAGGACCATTACAAATTAACGCTGTCGCGGCGCAGCCGCCGCCTAAGCAGTGGTTAGTTGACGTCTGTTTGATTTCGGAAAATATCCCCAGGGAATTGGCAAACCCATTGTTTACATAATTATCGCAGCCTGCCCGAATCCTGTGGAACTGAGAGGTATTGTCTTAATAAATATATAGGTAAGCTATTATTAAATGCTATAATAGTCGTGTGGTATTGACGCTCGGGGAGCCTTGTTTGCCGCGGGATCTATCAGCAGATGATAATGACTGAAACTATCTCGATAACGCTTCAATGACGTTTTTGGATAGATAGCTGGTTTATGTAGCACTTTGATGTATTACATTTTAAATACCGTCTATAAATAGCCTTTATAGCTATGCATGGCTGTGCAAAATTTGGGATACACCAGATTACGTATAACAGAACAATATTATTACTCTATCATTATTGCATTTACGTCGTTAGTTCTTTTAAATAGCTTCGAAAGCTCTTAAAGTGTGAAACAAATAGTATTTTAGAGATAAATGAAAAGCTGTTCTTCCACGATTTGCAATAAATATTTAACCATAATGCAAACTAGTAGTTTGAATAAGCAGTGAAAATCTTTTTCCTGTTTTATTTTTATATATGCTTTTGAAAAGCTCCAGACTCTTGAAATAAACAGTAAAGTACATTAAAATGTGTGACAAAGGTGGTTTGGTCTAAGTGATTTTATCTTTCCTTTCAATCTTCCTTTTATTTTTAATATTTTAAAATTTCTTGGAAATGACAATATACGTAGTTATTCTTAAGGGTCCTGTTAAATGCCTTAATCTAGGTACCGTGTTTTCAAAATAAATTACGTACGGGTTGGCCATTGAAACTAAAAGTAATGTAACCAGCAAGCTTTAGAATTCATTAACTGTCATTGTTGTTGTTGTCATAAGTTTATATTATAATCTGCTATGGAAATTCTAAAGTTTGCTGTCTCTAAAGCATCCTGTTGATATTAGTTTTGCTTTCCATGGCCAACCCCTATTTAATTTCTTTTTGAACACATGGTATAAGCTGAGTATCCCGTTCTTGCATGCATCAACAATTAGTTATAATACTATAGTTCATTCAAATTCAAGCAGGTTAGGTTTTGCGTCAGTTTTGACACGAACTGACGCAAAACCTAACCTGCTAACCTCGAATTTGATTTTGACACTCATCAAGACAGCAACAAAGCCATATCTCTCTGATCTAAATTTTAATAAAATCATATTAGTAATCAACTTACTGCTGATATTTGTAATTTGGGTTGCAGATTTTGCTCTATCTTGAATTTTAATGAACTATAGACGGTTTAGATTTTTCACTTTATATGCATTTGTATACGCTTTATATACTAAAATATACAATGTTGAACGTGTTACGGTGCGAAAATGGTACTCGAATTCCCGCCCGCTGTTGGTTTAACGCTGTCGTGTATTTCAGGTTGCCTAAATAGTTTCCAGTGACTCCAAATGCGTAGTTGGCTTTCTTTTCTTTGGAAAAATTTGCAAACACAGATTCGGGGTGGGGATATTTTTTTGTCTCAATTTTGTTTCGGAAATTTTGAGGCTTCTCGACTTGTTTGTTTTAGGGTTTCTTTTGGTGACGCGGATTTTCTCCCGAAAAAATGGTCTACCGTAGGGCAGAATTGGTCTTATTGGTTTGGAGAATGGCTGCACACATGTAGTTACTTCAGGATGCGATAGTATTTCGGAAGTAAAACATCTGTTGGCCGCCGGCAATTTAATGTAGTATTTGATGATCTCTGATAATTTTTCGAATTTATGTTTACGTCTTTTATTTTTTTTGCGTTGCACTCTTGAAACCAAGACCTCAAGATTAGCCGTAAAACCTGTTAAGTATTTGTGAAATTGTGAAGTTATTTTATGTTACTGTTGTTCGTTTGTTCAATTCCACTAGGAAAAGCCAGATCATCTGCAGCCGCGACCCCTTTCCGACAGATTAGTAGTATTTAATTAACATTTACAATTGAAATAATTTCATCATGCAGCAGTAAAAGCTGTACTTATATTTTAATTATGAGAATTTCTTAATTAACTATTCAATCTTTTTGTTTTAAATATGTATTCCAATATAAATTTATTAATATAAAAACTACGTAATGTATCTCCTGCAATGTAAAGCTTTATTAAAAAACCTACTTTAATATTTCAATTGTAAATTTTAATTAAATACTGCCAATCTGTAACTGATGCAGCCATAAAAAATGGCGACATGTCTTAAAACAATTTATCAAAATATATGATGACAAAACGACTTTTATTTAATTAATAATTAAGTAGTCATGCTTAAATAAAACTTTTAATATATTCGTTTTGGCTAAAATCTCCTAAAAAACCTTTCTTTAAATAATTATTGAAATGCAAAATTTTTCAATTTAACTGAAACATATCTTCGATATTTTTATGCATAATTATTTGAAAAGTTGGTGAATTCTACCAAAGGAAGTGAAGCTACCTACTGATATTATATCCTGCTTATATATCCGCCTACTATGATCCATTAAAAATGTGACCGCTTTGGTGGTTCACTTGCGATCACCATTAATAATCGCGTATTCAATCCCGAAGCGGGAACGAACGTACGTGAAAACAATATGAGAAGGTGCAAACACTTTACCGATAGGGAATAGTGTTGGGATGGAGTAGTTCTTGCTATGTACTCTTTGGATCGCCCGCTCCTTGAGACACTTAATTTAGTTTTCCTAAACCGTTTAAACGGTGCTTCCAGTGTGAGGGCAGAGAACGCCTATTGTTTAACCTTAAATTAAACAGATTCAATTTTCATTTCAAAATGTGAGAAATGCAAACCAGCAGTGCAATGCACTAGTTCATGAAAGTTCAATGTATTTATTCCAGCTGTCGAAACTGCATGTTTGGCAGAATTGTAAAATTAACTCATAGCGGCTGTACATTTGTTATGACACACGAGAGCGATTTAGTAAATGTAAGAGCTTTGCACTTTGATATAATAGATTTTTAAAAAGTAAGTGATATGTAGATATGAATATATAGGCAGAGATTTAATAATGAAAGTAATCAGCATTAAATGTTTGGTTCATTAACATCGAGGTACTACCTTTCCAAGCCATAATATTTTGGGGTGTGAGGCAGCACTCCTGGTAGTTACAAATTATAACGTTCCTCTGAGCGGCATGACTACCCTTATCTTCAAATACAGATTGCAGTCCCAACCGCATGCTTAGAATTAAAACTGATAGAACAAGCGCAAGTAACAGAAACCTGCCAGCCTTCAGGCAATTCTGTTCACCTATAATGAAGAATTACACTTTCAAAGGTGACCTTATTGTCGATATCCCCAGCTCTGTACTATCAAGCCATGAAGTCAACGTGGTTACACCGCTGCTTAACCGCTATTACTGGAATTCTAAATTATGCATTAATAAAAGACCAACCGTGTTCATAAGCTTTTGAGTTCTTTGCATTAATACTCCACACAAACTGTCGCAGAAATTATCTTGATAGGTTATGTCGTTCTCGAGATACAATGTTTACATTCAACAGGCAGGACACATTCACTAAATCCAATTTTCCGACTTTCCTTTAACACCAAAGCGGTTGCTATCTTCACAAAAGTTATGCAATTTCATGAGACCTTTTATATAATTTTGGTTTGGTAGCGCTTGACTGTGCGGTTGCGGCAAAAATTGAAAATAGTAAAAATGATCCAACCCGAAAATAATACTTCGGCAGATTGAGCAGAAAAAAAGGACGTTTGAAAAACCGTCCTTGTCAGGTCTACTCAGGTTCACACACCTTTTCCTGAAGGTGACAGTAGATAAAAACTCTTGAAACACCACCTGATAAATACTCGAGACAGTAGAAAAGGTCCGTTTAAATATTACAAAATACAATTTGATCTTCAAATGATAAAAAAGGAACGGCGTTGCCTATATTACATTGATACATTTTCCAAGCAACAAAAAAGCCTTCTAAATTTAAATATGAAAAGCGATAATCTCGTGAGAGTTCTCTCAGATTCCATTCAGTCGAAGCAACATATCTCAACAATAAAAGCGTATTATAAGAAATAACTCAAACTGCAGATGTTGATTTTGTTTTTAAACAATCCGTGCAACATTGGTTGTGATTTATTGTGATAGCTAGACGACAATCAGGAGAAGCACGATTTTGTTCTTTAAATCTTCAGGTTGTACGATAAAAGATTGTACAATTTGTCAGGTCAATATAGACTATTTGCAAAAATATTTTTGTTTAGCTTTCTATTCGTAGTTTATACATAAATATAAATCTTTGTGGCATAAGCTTTAAATATCAAGATTAGATTGTATTGACTCAAAAGTCATAAATCTACATTAAACGTAAGCGAATAGCAGGTTTGTACATATTTATTTCTAAAAAAATATTAAAAAGCAATCTGCACTTAATGCCAACGCTATATTTCAAAAATAGTCTGCTAAATGAGAAAGGAACCCCGTTATAGGATGGAGCGTATTGCAATTAAACCCCTATGGGCCTCTGGTAATTCTGCTAAATATTCATAATTGATTCATGTTGTTACTTTTCCTACGCTCTATCTCTTCCGAAAAATAATTTTCCTGCTTTGTATAAAGTATAAATAGAAAAATCAACGTTACAGCAAGAACATTGAATGAATTAATAACTTAGGCAACAATTAAATCCGGAAACACTAGTCGCTATCATTTGACTTCCTGAAAACCAACTGCTCTGCTCTATAGGAAAAAGCAACTTTAGCCATCAATTTTTAAAAGTCATACCTACAAGTTCCGCGAGTAATGGCGTATTTAGCCTTTATACGAGCCCATTCGGTGAAGGAGCCAGCAAATATATCGATAGCCTCCTCAATAATTTACGCTCGTTCCAATACAACACCTCGTAGCGGGAGGGCATAAATAATAAATTGTTAACTCAACAAAATTGTTTCAAGGTTTTCGTTACACGTTCGTGCGGGGCTTGAATGATTTCCGTTCGGAACTAAATTAATCAAATTAGAGTGTTCGACGAACGTTCTAATTTTCGAACATCAAAGAACACTAACCTACATCGGGTAATAATAGTAGCTGCCGTTTAGACTATAGGCAGCGGATATACAGAAAACTGTTTTTCAGAAAACCATGATGACGATTAAGAGAATTGAATAGCAAACAGTGGCTGTTCGTGTGAAAATTATGGTGGTAGAGCGAACCACCAAACGTAAAATCCACTTCTACCCCCTTACAGACAACGCTAGATACCAATATTTGGAAATTTAATTATTTTGCATAAAGACTGGAAAATTTACAAAACTTTACACGATAATAAAATATGATGAACTGAATCGAATATCTTTTTTTAATTGTTCGTTTCTATAATGTATAATTCGACTAAAAAAATAATTATTGCGTTCTATAATGTATAATTCGACTAAAAAAATTATTATTGCATCTCCACTGTTTGAAAACCAAAAATGCATTCGTGATTGACGTAAGTATATTATTTCAAGATGTGCAACAATTTATTAATAAATTATGAGTATAATAAAATAGATCATAGCATAATTATTTAAGTAACTGTGATTTAAGATGGTATGCATTGTGGGAGCGGCGTTTCTTTATCAGTTACTCTAAGTGCGAAATTTGTAAGCATCAATAATAAATAACTCCACCCTCGCCCGTTTTTGCAGGGGTCAGGTCAGACCAAATCAGCTTGAGGCGTGAGCTTACACAGACTTGGCTCCCATTGAAAATTAAAATAGTATTATTTTTCGACCTACTTCTTGCCGTTCAACTCCGAGGCAGTCTATCAATGTTGTAATAGTATATATACTATTTTATTCGCAACCACTTTATTCTAAACAATAATTGGAGAAATGATTATATTATAATACGACATGTTGTGACGCGCATGAATGGATGAACGAGATTGCCAGTGTCCCCACCTACACAGCGGTCGGAAATGGATTCATTTCCAACCACTGGTACGGCAATCACTTTTGCGACCCGTTGGAAAGTTACAAGTTGGGAATAGCTCATTTTTCAACTTTTTAAAAGTCAATAATGATCTTATTACATATACGGTTGCGAATGAAAGCTTTTTGCAGCTTCGATCTGGCTCCCACGAGTTTGAAAGGCAGGCAGCGTGTATCGTACAGTCACCTAATATTTATGAAATAACAATTTGTTGGGCTTTGTTTAAGCTTGAAAATGCGAATAATGATGTAAAATAAGTATAACAAACGTTTCTTGCAGAGTAACAAACTTTTTTAATGACCGGTTGGTTATGGTAAAACCATGGTTTCTTGGCTTCTTATAGCCAGCCGTCACTGATAGCAAATAAAACTAACCGAGGCTTGTATTTAGATGAGAAATGAAACCCACTGTATGAATCTATTCAACCGAATTGATATTTAGAAAAATACATATACTAGGCGAGCCTATCAGTAAGACTTGTTCAGAAGAGTACTGTAATGATCTAGTGGTAGATATTACTAGGTTACAGCAATTCTAATAAATAAAGAGAATTGTATTATACTTAAAAACATACACTTTGTTTTATTTTACTAATACAATTCTGTATATAAAAGCAGTTAGTTCGAGTTAATATAACGAATAACCCTGCATAATGGGGACTCGGACGTGATCTGAATTCCTGAAACCTTCAGACGTGGTATATAAATGCAGTTCCTTTAAGTTAATATAGCTAATAACCTTCCAGTACTATGAATAAAAAGGCTGTGTTAATAGGATATGTTGTGATGACATTATTAGATTAGAAAATAACAAACAACCGATTTTCTACAAACAGTTGTAAATTAACTGATTTATATTTAATACGTTGATATTTTTGGTATGTACAAATATCATTGCGGACAACAGTGTTGTAGAACTCCACAATACGGTGTCAGAGATTATCTCTATGTTAGTTTTGATCGTAATCTCTGATTTTAAAAAATGGCAATTCTATATTCGGCGTTGTTATTGTACTAGTATTATTGTACTGTTATTGTTCTAGTATGTACGTTTGACAAATATGCAATTCCGTTTTATACAAAATTTGTAGCAATTTCCTATTATTGAAGATTTATCCTTCTCATTAATTATTCCTGCTTTGTTGCAGAGATTTAGAAATATTCAATTATTGTTGCATTGGCTATTGTACGCCTTGGCAACATGTCTGCTTTTTTCTCTTTCGTTTTGAGTCTATTTTAGTTACAGTAATCACCGCCACGCCTGCTCAACACGCGCTAGTGAGGTGTCCAAAGTAAAAGTCTGTTCTTTCAGAACGAGCTCCAGCTCTCCGCATTTATCGCATCATTGACAGTAGTTACTCTCCGTGTTTATGTGGCTCGTTCGTAACGAGCTCAATGAATTCCGCTGGAAACGAGACATACAGAATTTCCCACATTTTCCTCGGCATCGCGGCAGATTGCAACGGGATGGTCAGTCACTAAATTGAACGTTTTGTTTACATGCTAATTGAGCATTTCCGCGTGGCAAAGTAAATTCCCAGGTCTCGTCCACACCGTTTAATCATGTTTAAAGGTAAGTAGATGTGTAGCCATAATTATTATCAGCAAACATTGCAGTTGTCTTTAATTACTTTACTAATTACAAATTCACCTTTGTACATTCTTCAAAGACATTCCTAATTATAATCTTTCTGCTAATTTTATTTCCAATTTGAATTAACTATTAAAAAGACCTGCTATATTTTAAGATGGGCAATCAGAAAAACGGTAGAATTGTTTAATTGGAAGTAGTTACATCTAGGTTGCAGCACTTTGTAATTATTACTAACTAGATGGGTTGGTAATATAATTATCACTTGTATTTCATCATTTGTAACTGATAAAGTATGAAGAATTTTATAATAAAAATTAAACAGCCAGCTGACAGAATTTGACAACCTTCAACTGAAATCACTTACGTTTGACTTAAAGTACTTATAATTGTAAGTGGTCATATTTTCTTTTACAATAATTTTTAAATTGTTACCAATCGCAAGTAAGCGGTATATCAACTGAGCATATTTGCAGGCGAATAAGGATTTGTAGTAAATGCCCTCTTTACACCCCACCGTAGAAGGTTGTAGTTGTATACCAGGGAGATACCTAGGGATTTGTCTGAAAACATTATAAAAAACCGACTACATCTGTGTAAACAAGAGGCACAGGAACAGCTGCTTTTTCTAGTTGAGATTTTCAAAGTCAAAATGAAAATAGGAAGGAAGAAAAGTGATTAACTTAGAGTCGTGTCTGATGTTTTGAAAGGCGAAAAATTTGAAAAACTGTTGAAAAAGAATTACTTAAACCAAAGCAAATCATGGCCGACTACCAAAACCTTCCAGATGATGATAAAAAAAGGAAAGTTGTCAAACGTAATCCAGGTGAATATAAAAACACGAATAAATTAGTCTAGAGAAAAATGAGGGAAGCCAAATAAAAGCAGCAAGAGAAAAATGCCACAAAATAGAAGTTTTACTACTTAAGTATGATAGTTTTAACGTTCATTAGAAAGCTATAGAGATTTATGGAAAGTATCAGACAAGAATACTGAAGAAATTGGCGAAAAATGAAGGAAAAGTCATCATCACTACGAAAGAAATTAAGGATAAGAGGGAAAGCTTTATATAAACGTTTTCCGACAGTCGACCAGAACCTCCTGCTATAAACTGTGAAATAGGATCAAGAATCCTGGTACAAGGAGGACAAACTGCAATAAAACATATGAAGGAATGCGTACTTGCAGGCTCTAACACCATACTCGTACAAGTAGAATTTCTGAGCTTCTCGATGAGGGTATTGAGAGATTGACCTCAGTCTTCAACCACGTTTACAATTCTGACAGCATTCCTCGTGAATGCCTTAAATCTGAATTTATTATCTTTTTCAAAAAATCTCGAGCTACTATGTGTATTGTGGCGGTCTAGATATTGACAACAATAAAGCAAAACTAATAATCCTTAGTAAAACGAATATTCCAATATGATATCTTATGATAATTCAAAATTCATTGAATACATAATATTTCAGTGTCATAAGAGATAAAACTTGGTATTCGAAAGACTAGAGCTGTATTTTGCAAAATGCGCACTCTATTCAAAAGCCGCAAAGATAGAATTTCTACATGGTTATGTGTTCTAGATATCAGAATTATAGAAAATAGTGGCATTAAAAGGAAAATGTTATGCTACCAGACAACACATTAATCGACGATTTCGAAGTGAAAAGGGTATACGAAAAGGCTGCATACTTTTCTCACTCCTATTTAATGTATGCATAGACAAATCTTTACAAGTACTTACTGATATCGACGCCGGATTAAAAGTTAATATGTTAATAATATAAAATATACAGATGTTGCAATATAATCGCAGATAACCAGCAAGATTTACAGCGAATGCTACCTCAGATGCAGGTGTCTACCATAGGGTTAGTGATCAATATTACGAATACTCCACCTCTGACTCTCTACCAAAACGCAGTCAGAGCAGGTGCATTTCAAGTAGCCAATAACATAATAGAACGAGTACATACCATTAGGTAGACTATTGAACTAGGAATGGAATCCCCAGACAAAAATCCTAAACAAAATCGAGCAAGCAACATCAGCGTTCATTAAATTGAGGCAACTTCTTTGTGATTGCCACCTGAACTTAGTTCTATATCAAATGGTAAAATGTTACGTCTGGTTAATCCTGTTGTTCGAAGTTGAATCGTGGACTCTTAAACCATTAGCATCCAGAAAAAAATTAACCTTACTGAATGAGAACTCTTTACAACAGTGAAGCAAAGAAAAATTGGGTATCTTGGTCGTATATTTAGAGGTGGTCAATACCAATTCGAAAGGCTGGTACACAAAGGCGAATAGAGGTGAAGAGAGGAATCGGTCGAAAACCGGGATTAAAGATTATGCTATACTCTGCAACAGAGCTTGAAATAAATAACTAAAGGTATAAACAGAAAATACAAGATCGCCGACTAGGGACGTTACGTCTATGACACCGAAAGAAGAAGATGGTTTTCGTCTCTTTTTTATGGTGTAGAGCCATGGATCTTAAGGGAAACAGCAACTAAAAAACGAGAGGCGTGTGAATATGGCATCACTGTAGAATTTCAGGTGTATCATAGACAGACCCCTGGTGGGTTCAGAGAAATTCTCTGGAGAATGGGAAAAGACAAGCAAATGTTGACCAGAGCGAAAACAGGAAAGCTCCAGGTTCTCGGCCATATCATGAGAAATGAAAGAAAATTCCATATACTGCAGTCTATATTACAAGGAAAAGTGTAGGGAAAGAGAAGTGCTGGAAGAAGATGATTTTTATGATAACCACAGATTTATTATATTACAAGTAAAAGTGTAGGAAAAGAGAAGTCCTGAAAGAAGGTTTTTTTGATAACCACAGAGTTATTATATTACAAGGAAAAGTGTAGGAAAAGAGAAGTGCTGAAAGAAGTTTTTTAACAACCACAGAGTCATTATATTACAAGCAAAAGTGTAGGAAAAGAGAAGTGCTGGAAGAAGAAGGTTTTTATGATAACCACAGTGTATTACAAGGAAAAGTGTAAGGAAAAAAAGCTGTTGGAAGAAGAAGGTCTTTTTGATAACCACAGAATTATTATATTACAAGAAAAAGTGTAGGAAAAGAGAAGTGCTGAAAGAAGTTTTTTAACAACCACAGAGTCATTATATTACAAGCAAAAGTGTAGGAAAGGAGAAGTGCTGGAAGAAAAAGGTTTTTATGATAACCACAGTGTATTACAAGGAAAAGTGTAAGGAAAGAAAGCTGTTGGAAGAAGAAGGTCTTTTTGATAACCACAGAATTATTATATTACAAGGAAAAGTGTAAGAAAAGAGAAGTGCTGAAAGAAGTTTTTTAACAACCACAGAGTCATTATGTTACAAGCAAAAGTGTAGGAAACGAGAAGTGCTGGAAGAAGAAGGTTTTTATGATAACCACAGTGTATTACAAGGAAAAGTGTAAGGAAAGAAAGCTGTTGGAAGAAGAAGGTCTTTTTGATAACCACAGAATTATTATATTACAAGGAAAAGTGTAGGAAAAGAGAAGTGCTGAAAGAAGTTTTTTAACAACCACAGAGTCATTATATTACAAGCAAAAGTGTAGGAAAAGAGAAGTGCTGGAAGAAGAAGGTTTTTATGATAACCACAGTGTATTACAAGGAAAAGTGTAAGGAAAGAAAGCTGTTGGAAGAAGAAGGTCTTTTTGATAACCACAGAATTATTATATTACAAGAAAAAGTGTAGGAAAAGAGAAGTGCTGGAAGAAGAAGGTTTTCTGATATCCACAGAGTTATCATATTACAAGGAAAAGTGTAGGGAAAGAGAAGTGTTGACAGGAGAAGGTTTTTCTGATAACCACAGTGTAATTGTAGTACAAGGAAAAGTGTTGAAAGGAGAAGATTTTTATAATAACCACAGAGTTATTATATTACAAGGAAAAGTGTAGGAAAAGAGAAGTCCTGGAAAAAGGTTTTTTTGATAACCACAGAGTTATTATATTACAAGGAAAAGTGTAGGAAAAGAGAAGTGCTGAGAGAAGTTTTTTAACAACCACATAGTTATTATATTACAAGCAAAAGTGTAGGAAAAGAGAAGTGCTGAAAGCAGAGGGTTTTTTATGATAACCACAGAGTATTACAAGGAAAAGTGTAAGGAAAGAAAGCTGCTGGAAGAAGAAGGTCTTTTTGATAACCACAGAATTATTATATTACAAGGAAAAGGGTAGGAAAAGAGAAGTGCTGGAAGAAGAAGGTTTTCTTATATCCACAGAGTTATTATATTACAAGGAAAAGTGTAAGGCAAGAGAAGTGTTGACTGGAGAAGGTTTTTATGATAACCACACTGTAATTGTAGTACAAGGAAAAGTGTTGAAAGGAGAAGATTTTTATAATAACCACAAAGTTATTATATTACAAGGCAAAGTGTAGAAAAAGAGAAATCCTGGAAGAAGGTTTTTTTGATAACCACAGAGTTATTATATTACAAGGAAAAGTATAGGAAAAGAGAAGTGCTGAAAGAAGTTTTTTAACAAACACATGGTTATTATATTACAAGCAAAAGTGTAGGAAAAGAGAAGTGCTAGAAGCAGAAGGCTTTTATGATAACCACAGAGTATTACAAGGAAAAGTGTAAGGAAAGAAAGCTGCTGGAAGAAGAAGGTCTTTTTGATAACCACAGAATTATTATATTACAAGGAAAAGGGTAGTAAAAGAGAAGTGCTGGAAGAAGAAGGTTTTCTGATATCCACAGAGTTATTATATTACAAGGAAAAGTGTAGGGAAAGAGAAGTGTTGACAGGAGAAGGTTTTTATGATAACCACAGTGTAATTGTAGTACAAGGAAAAGTGTTGAAAGGAGAAGATTTTTATAATAACCACAAAGTTATTATATTACAAGCCAAAGTGTAGAAAAAGAGAAATCCTGGAAGAAGGTTTTTTTGATAACCACAGAGTTATTATATTACAAGGAAAAGTATAGGAAAAGAGAAGTGCTGAAAGAAGTTTTTTAACAACCACATGGTTATTATATTACAAGCAAAAGTGTAGGAAAAGAGAAGTGCTAGAAGCAGAAGGTTTTTATGATAACCACAGAGTATTACAAGGAAAAGTGTAAGGAAAGAAAGCTGCTGGAAGAAGAAGGTCTTTTTGATAACCACAGAATTATTATATTACAAGGAAAAGTGTAGGGAAAGAGAAGTGTTGACAGGAGAAGGTTTTTATGATAACCACAGTGTAATTGTAGTACAATGAAAAGTGTTGAAAGGAGAAGATTTTTATAATAACCACAAAGTTATTATATTACAAGGCAAACTGTAGAAAAAGAGAAATCCTGGAAGAAGGTTTTTTTGATAACCACAGAGTTATTATATTACAAGGAAAAGTATAGGAAAAGAGAAGTGCTGAAAGAAGTTTTTTAACAATCACATGGTTATTATATTACAAGCAAAAGTGTAGGAAAAGAGAAGTGCTAGAAGCAGAAGGTTTTTATGATAACCACAGAGTATTACAAGGAAAAGTGTAAGGAAAGAAAGCTGCTGGAAGAAGAAGGTCTTTTTGATAACCACAGAATTATTATATTACAAGGAAAGGTGTAGGAAAAGAGAAGTGCTGGAAGAAGAAGGTTTTCTGATAACCACAGAATTATTAAATACAAGGAAAAGTGTAGGGAAAGAAAAGTGTTGACAGGAGAAGGTTTTTATGAGAACCACAGTGTAATTATAGTACAAGGAAAAGTGTTAAAAGGAAAAGATTTTTATAATAACCACAGAGTTATTATATTACAAGGAAAAGTGTAGGAAAAGAGAAGTCCTGGAAGAAGGTTTTTTTTGATAACCACAGAGTTATTATATTACAAGGAAAAGTGTAGGAAAAGGGAAGTGCTGAAAGAAGTTTTTTAACAACCACATAGTTACTATATTACAAGTAAAAGTGTAGGAAAAGAGAAGTGCTGGAAGAAGAAGGTTTTTATGATAACCACAGAGTATTACAAGGAAAAGTGTAAGGAAAGAAAGCTGCTGGAAGAAGAAGGTCTTTTTGATAACCACAGAATTATTATATTACAAGGAAAGGTGTAGGAAAAGAGAAGTGTTGACAGGAGAAGGTTTTTATAACCACAGAGTTATTATATTACAAGAAAAAGTGTAGGAAAAGGGAAGTGCTGGAAGAAGAAGGTTTTTATGATAACCACAGAGTATTACAAGGAAAAGTGAAAGGAAAGAAAGGTGCTGGAAGAAGAAGGTTTTTTTGATAACCACAGAATTATTATACTACAAGAAATAATGTAGGAAATAGAAGTGCTGGAAGAAGAAGGTTTTTTTGATAACCACAGTGTAATTATATTACAAGGAAAAGTGCTGGAAGAAGAAGTTTTTTTATAACCACATAGTTATTATATTACAAGGAAAAGTGTAGGAAAAGAAAAATGCTGGAGGAAGTTTTTTTTGATAACCACAGAGTAAGTTTGGGAAGTAATAATAGCCAAATGTTTGCTAACACCCGAAAGGGATAGTCATTGTAAGAAGAATTTTAATTATTTAAATTTTATAATAAATAATCTGTTAATAAAGTACAATTCTACCCAAATATCTTATTCAATAGAAAAGCAGTTTGTGATCACGCAACTTCAAAATGCGATTCATAATATTTAATTAATCACATAAAAGCAATCGACAATGATATGATGGAATAATAAAGCTGTTTTCATTTGCTATCATTACTACAGTGCGTAAAAGTTAAACATAAAACGTTAGCACCACTCCTTTCCTCGTAAAATCCACCTGTTCTGGTTGGGAACCCAACAATGAGTTTGGATGATCAAGCCAAGCCGCTAAACCGTGGCAAAGGGCATTATCAGCGATCTCAACGTAGCCGTTCATGGGCTATTAAATTTTGTTTTAACTTGAAAATTATTATACGTGGCGTATAAACGCCGGTGAAATGCCTGAACCCTTCCAGCAGCCCCTGTCCTCGTAAGCGCATATAAATGTAAATTCGTTTACACACAGGACAGGACATGACCGCAAACCGTCCGAACTCGGGCAGCACTTCGAAGACGGAACGAAATCCGCAAAGGCGTGAAACTTCGACGGCCTAATCCAAGGCGGACGCAGATCTTGCCTAAACGCTTCGTTTAACTTCATAGCCAAATGTGACGTGTATGAGATGCGCTGTCGTGCTTGTTGCTCCCATTGTGCCAGCCCTTTGTCTTCGAATTTAACCTAATTTAACCTCGGCCCGGCCTTTGTGTAAAAAATGTTCGCGCGCTCGGAATAAAACTATGAAAAATGCATGCGTCGTCTGCCTGGCTTTCCCCTTTCAGCCTGACACGAGGTGGCTGAATATCAAATTTGGCTGAAATTCTAATGAATTTGTTTGTGTTCGCCCCCAGACCTTTTGCTATTAATTAGACGAAGAAGCATACATGGCTCAGAATTAATATTTTGTACACGTTTTCATGATAGATGATCTTCGTTATAGCCGAGTACATTGAGAAAAGCCAAATAATTAATGTTGAAGGAACTTGTACTCATATGTATCAACACCAAGGTAACTAACAATTGATTCTATAATAACTTAAACTTATTATTGCTCGAACCGAACTAAAGTAATCGGTTTTAATTGAAAGAACCAAAAGGAGCGATAAGAGACTTTTATAATTGGAAGATTTCCGATAGTGAATCGGCGCTTTGTAGCACTTGAGGCTTAAACTTGTTTGAGTTTTATTTGTGAGAATAGCCAGGTAATAGTTAATTGAAATTATTGAGGATCGGTCTTAAATGTTTTATTCAATTCCACAGGTTTAAGTAGTTTTATTCAGATATTCTGTAGCATACACACATGTTCATGTTTTCCCAACTTAATATGCTCTACAAATAAGCATTTCGAACGATTTCTGTTTTTGTGAGAAGCAAGAACGTTCTCTTTAGTTTTGCTTAAAGGAGTTTTCAAATTCAAGCACTGTTAAATCAGTGTTTTCTCCTAAGTTTCAAATATTAGTCTTTGTGAGCTGAAGGACGCGCTATCCAAAATAGTACACCATCTACTTGCTCTTTTTGTTAATATTTGAAGGATGTAGATTTGTACGCATTTTTGATTTCTATATACCTGATCAAAATTCAAATTCTTAGAAATGAACTTCTGTGTATTCATTTGAAATAATATGTTCTCGTCTACATTACTACTAACAAAACTGGTTGCTTTCTAGGTGTGAACTACGTGTCAAATTTCTATGGATAACGTATTACTTCTTTCATTTTAATTTTATTTTAATTAGTTTAAAGTGCCCAAGTTTTAAGATTTAACTGCTACGTGTCTTTCTCGTGGGAATCATCATAGCTCAGCGAATTCTTCCTCTAAGTAATTATACAAAATATCAAACATAATATCGTTAGTCACAGAGATGAGGAGGCCAGAGAATGAATCCGGAAAGCGACAGAGGAGATAATAAATGCTACCATCGAGCCTTTCGACATTATCGGTGCTCTGAGGGAAGAGCTGGAGAAGAAGCAGACGCTTGTCAAAAGAGATTTTCAACCCGTAGGGCAGCAGCCCTGGGTCGAGATGAGGAAATCCTGCAGAGCCTAATCCTAGAATCAAGGAACGTTGAGAGAATGGTGGATGAGGTGGTATTGGGGCATACGACAGACGCTGGTTTTACTTTCCTTGTCGAAACGCTGTTACACCGACGGCTCCCGTAAGGAAGGCGGCAAGGCCGAAAGCTTGTTTGTCGCCTTTAATCAGGAGCGAGATTTACACAGCGAAGTCGCCAGGTTGGTCGACTGGACTGGTATCAGCCGTTTGCCATTTGGACGGCATTCGAGTACACTTCACGAGGAGAGTCCGTGTTCGAGAGAAGTGCTGGAAGAAGAAGGTCTTTTTGATGACCACAGAACTATTACATTACAAGGAAAAGTGTAAGAAAAGAGAAGTGCTGGAAGAAGAAGGTTATTTGATAACCACAGATTTATTATATTACAAGGAAAAGTGTAGGGAAAGAGAAGTGTTGACAGGAGAAGGTTTTTATGATAACCACAGAGTTATTGTATTACAAGAAAAAATGTAGGAAAATGGAAGTGCTGGAAGAAGAAGGTTTTTATGATAACCACAGAGTATTACAAGGAAAAGTGTAAGGAAAGAAAGGTGCTGAAACAAGAAGGTTTTTTTGAAAACCATAGAATTATTATATTACAAGAAAAAATGTATCAAATAGAAGTGCTGGAAGAAGAAGGTTTTTTTGATAACCACAGTGTAATTGTATTACAAAGAAAAGTGAAGGAAAAGAGAAGTACTGGAAGAAGAAGTTTTTTTTTCATAACCACAGAGTTATTATATTACAAGGAAAAGTGTAGGGAAAGAGAAGTACTGGAAGAAGAAGTTTTTTTTTATAACCACAGAGTTATTATATTACAAGGAAAAGTGTAGGGAAAGAGAAGTGCTGGAAGAAGAAGGTTTTTATGATAACAACAGAGTATTACAAGGAAAAGTGTAAGGAAAGAAAGGTGCTGGAAGAAGAAGGTTTTTTTGATAACCACAGAATTATTATATTACAAGGAAAAGTGTAGGAAAAGAGAAGTGCTGGAAGAAGAAGGTTATTTGCTAACCACAGATTTATTATATTACAAGGAAAAGTGTAGGGAAAGAGAAGTGTTGACAGGAGAAGGTTTTTATGATAACCACAGAGTTATTGTATTACAAAAAAAAATGTAGGAAAATGGAAGTGCTGGAAGAAGAAGGTTTTTATGATAACCACAGAGTATTACAAGGAAAAGTGTAAGGAAAGAAAGGTGCTGGAAGAAGAAGGTTTTTGGAAAACCATAGAATTATTATATTACAAGAAAAAATGTATCAAATAGAAGTGCTGGAAGAAGAAGGTTTTTTTGATAACCACAGTGTAATTGTATTACAAAGAAAAGTGAAGGAAAAGAGAAGTACTGGAAGAAGTTTTTTTTTCATAACCACAGAGTTATTATATTACAAGGAAAAGTGTAGGGAAAGAGAAGTACTGGAAGAAGAAGTTTTTTTTATAACCACAGAGTTATTATATTACAAGGAAAAGTGTAGGGAAAGAGAAGTGCTGGAAGAAGAAGGTTTTTATGATAACAACAGAGTATTCCAAGGAAAAGTGTAAGGAAAGAAAGGTGCTGGAAGAAGAAGGTTTTTTTGATAACCACAGAATTATTATATTACAAGGAAAAGTTAGGGAAAGAGGAGATAATAAATGCTACCATCGAGCCTTTCGACATTATCGGTGCTCTGAGGGAAGAGCTGGAGAAGATGCAGACGCTTGTCAAAAGAGATTTTCAACCCGTAGGGCAGCAGCCCTGGGTCGAGATGAGGAAATCCTGCAGAGCCTAATCCTAGAATCAAGGAACGTTGAGAGAATGGTGGATGAGGTGGTATTGGGGCATACGACAGACGTTGGTTTTACTTTCCTTGTCGAAACGCTGTTACACCGACGGCTCCCGTAAGGAAGGCGGCAAGGCCGAAAGCATGTTTGTCGCCTTTAATCAGGAGCGAGATTTACACAGCGAAGTCGCCAGGTTGGTCGACTGGACTGGTATCAGCCGTTTGCCATTCGGACGGCATTCGAGTACACTTCACGAGGAGAGTCCGAGTTCGCGCGGGTCTCGGTGTTTTCAGACGGCAGATCTGCGCATATGGCATTACATTGATACGATTCACCTACGCTAATCTCTCTGAAGGCGGGGATAAGCCACCATCATAGAGGTTTTAGCGCAGAAAGTGCGTCCCAACGACGCTTAATTTAATTAAACAAAACAAAAATCTCAACCACCCCGTGGATTCATAGCAAACGCCGACAATTCAAAAGTTTCAAAACAAAGCCATAAATAGTTTGCCGAGGCCGGCATGTAATAAACATAAACTGACCCAGGGCCAAGCACCCGCATGTGCACGCTGGCCAAAAATTCCTAGGAGACAGCAAATCGGCAAAAATAATGAAAATCCAAGACGCTTGATAACGCGGCTAATTAGGATCAGAATCGGTTTTTAACTATTAGCCACTGCTAACGATCCAATACCAGGAGCGGTTGTTTTAAACGAGAAACACACGAAGCTGGAATACAGCAAGCTATTTAATATTAAAATTAAAAGGCTCGAGAAATGGACAGAACATCCGGCGTTCAGATTAACAAAACAAATCATCGGCCGCTCCGGCTAACAAAGGCGGCTTAAAGCTTTCCTTTCACGGGGTTAAGTAAGAAAAATGAAAACAAGGAATTCAACTCAAGGAACGGAGCCAACGCCGGAAAAATTCTTAATAAAGAAGTCGAGGCAGGTAGACACAAAATTATACACAAATAATTTTCGGAACATTCATCGAACTCGACAATACGCCGGGTAATTCCACAAACAAAGAACTCGTTGCAAGCTACCACTAATCCAGGTATAAAAGAATTACGCATTCCAACGGTCAGACAAAAGCCACAAGGGACTCAAAGGCGCCGGAGATTAACACAAACCTCCGGCAAATTAATTAAAAAAACACACATCGCGGCCAAAATCAAGAACACCGGGGACTTATTAGAAGATAGGCATGCGTGGTATGTAAAGAAGCATAATTTAATAAGGAAAACGATGGGCTGCATAAAAAAATCCACAGGCAATAACAAATGAACAAACGCGAAATTAATAATAAATTCACAAACAGCCCCCAGAAGCAACGAAATTCGTCCCACCCTAAAAAAAACCTACAGCCGGAAGGAAGCAGTGGGAGTACGGACCCCTATAAAAGGAACTTCCCTGGCCTAAATGGGCATCTTATCGAGCTCTGCTCTAAGACCAAAAACTTTCTCAGCTTGGGCCCTCCGGCCACTAGAGAATTCCAAAACTGCCAAAAACCTTCTGTTCGAGCTCTGCTCACAGAAGTCAGCCTTGTGACTCCTGGGGATAACTCGAGCCCTGCTCGTTATTGCTAAAGGGTGTCCGGGTTGCCACTATCCGCGCCTGCCATCCTCGCTGTCAACGTCTGGAGGAGCGTCCAGCCCCGCGTCAGCTAGAGCCCGAAAAAGCCGCTTGCGTCACCGTCCGATCACCGGCTTGTACGTCGCCGTGCTCCAGGTCCTGCCGCGCCCGACGATAACGCTTCTAGCCGCCGCCGCCGTATCGCCTTCCCCACGTCACTTAATTTGCACAAGCCAGGATGCAGACAAAGTAAGCCTTGGAAGATCATTCCAGACACTACGTTAGCCGGAACGCCGCCTACGGCGTCGTCATCTTCTCAGGTACGAGCTAGCCTCCCGCCCCCATCCTCATTGATTTAATTACAGCCGTCAAGAGTTGCTGGACCGCCTATTCGGCCCATCGCCACCGAGTTCTCCACAGGATCCTCTCTTCCAGGAAGCTCGGCTGCGCCTCCAATCTCCGGGTGCCCAAGTCGCCGTCCCCGCCGAGACGCCGCCCCCCAGCAGCCTCAGGGCACCACAGTCGGGAGACACCCCCACTGGACGCGCAGCCTACGACGCCGTCACCCCTGAAGTACGCCCGCCGCTTCGCGTAGCCCAGCTTCGAGTCACCTGCCGCCACCAGCTACTAGGAGTCGCCTTCTTCCTCAGCCCGATGGAGAAGGCCGAGTTCGAGAGCTTGTGGGAGGAGCTCAGGTTGGAGGACGACCATCGCCGTCCGCTGCGCGAAGTGCAGCTCGACCCCCGCCGCCCCCGAGACGCCACCGCCCGCTCCACCCACGGACAGGATCCCCGGAGGACTGCCCGCCTACGTCTCCGCTCGCCGTTGCCCTTGGTGCAAGAACCCCGGCGCATACCCCGACGTCGACGCCACCTACGTCATCGCCGCCCCCAGTAACACGGACGGGCTACGTAGACTTCTTCCCACCACCACTTGTGTACCAGGAGTCAGTGCGGTGTCGTGGACAATAACTACGCGCGTCGCGAGTGCCAAGTGTACTCCCCCCCCCCCCCCCCCCCCCGAATTGTCGCTTTAAGCCAGAGACCGTTTTTCATGTACACTTCTGTGCAATAAAATTAAGCACACACGGCTTTGTTGCATTTATTAATAGCGGTTTTTTTTCCAAAAAGTCTTAGTTTCGGTCTTTTAATAAGGGTGTTATTTTCAAGTTATAGTGTTTTATCATTTATTGAAACTGCTACCAGGCATTTAAAATAGACCAGAATTATACAAACTAGAATATTGTGAGAAATAGTCATAAGACATGTGCTTAATTTTATTGCACAGAAGTGTACATTTAGATTTAAGCCTCATTAGTTTTTCGCCTGAATGATTGTTGAATGTATGTATGATTGCTTATTGTATTGTTGCGTCAGTGCGTGTGGACTTGTTGTTTTCTTTGTTTAAATACTTGTTATTATTAATATATGTACTGTGCCCCGCCCGGACAGAATAAAATAAATAAAACTTGTACTCCGACTCATCCATTATTTTTCTCGGCCAATAGGCAAGCGCTTTCTCCAGCCTCTTCAATCATTGGTCTACCCACTCATCCGCTGAGCTAGACGGGAACGTGTGGCCAACAAGCCACCATCTTAACCTTTGCCACGCCCTCAAGAGCGAGGAGTGTAACGAGGCGTGTTAACATGTTATGCACAAATCCACCAAGCTACGGGCGGGAATGTGACCACCCACCGGTATCAAGAAACGAACGCGCGGACGGATTGGCGAAAAAGCCTGTAGTGGGCGACCGAGACATCTTACATTTTTCTGACAAAAAGGCTCGGCGTTAGACGGCTGTAATCGAACTTTTTCGAAGTGATTTGTCTTAAGTCTAACTATAAAAATAGTTTTTAGCAAATATGTAGAGTTGAGAATTTCCTATAAAAAGTATGAAACCATTTTTGCCGTCAACTCAATGGTTAGCTGTCAAATTGATTAAGTAGCGAACAATTTATTGGTTGTTTGAATACTATCCACGCAGCAACATCCGAAATATTGTTTTAAAATTAAAATGCATTTATTTGAAAGTCTACAGGTAAACTTTTTACCTTTCTGCCCTACTACCACGTGGTAAACCACTCCGCGCACTTTATATTTGCAAGAAATGTTGAATTTGGAATCTGAAATTCGTAACGAATGGGTTTTTCACAATTAGGCGAACCGATCAGTTTCACTCGAGAATATGGACCAACATGACAATAGAACATGAAAAGTGCAGGTGGTTTGGAAAAAATTAAGAATTTGTCAACATATCATCGGGTACCGTAGTAGGCATGTGGATATGTGACCGTCTAGAATCGCTGGAGATGTCACTGATGCCACACGCGTGTCTCAGTGGTTACCTCTATATTCACCTCTTTAATCGAGCCCTGAGATCCGATCAATAAGCTCAGGACTCGCTGAAGATGAAAAAATGAATGTCCACCTTGCACAAAAAGTTCGCATTTACTTAGCGAATAAAACTGTTGGTTCCAACTTTGAAGAAACCAAATTCAAATGTAATGATAAAATCCGTTCTCTTGCTATGATGAAGTCGAGCATTAAAATGAACGATATACTGTGTACGTGTAAACACATCGCAGACATACTATTTTCTGATAACATGCCTGCCGCTATTCCACTGGAAAAGTTTTTATCAAACAACAACAACGAAAGGAGACTTATTTCTGCATTAATGGTTAAATTCAAAGCAGAAAATATCTCAGTTAAGCAAGTGGAAGAAGATACCGTTAAGCTGATCGTGGAAGCGGCAAATTATTTCTACAAGAATACCATTCGGTAATTATTATCGGAGAGGATATCGACCATTTAGTTATTTTGACAGCTGAAGCTGCTTCTGTTCCGAATATATCGTCTCAAACCTGCCAAAGGTAAGGTAGAGGAAAATTTGCATTCTTAGAATACTTTGAACGTCAACCGTAGGTATCGTGCTGGAGAATATTCTTTTCCTGCATTCTTTCAGAGGCTGTGACAACGTCCGCACTATTTAAACAAGGCAAAACAACGTTTATAAAGCTGCTTGCATGATATCATACGAATTTTCAAAAACACAAATGCCCACCCAGAAAAGATAGCTAAGGCAGCAAATCGGAGCAAAACCAAGGCAAACGTCTTTGAACAAATATCTATATTATTTCTATTAAAGATCCATTACTAATGGTAAATTCAATTTATCGTTCCTTTCACCAACAAAACCTGCGGCCAAGCAACACTCACTGAGGTCCTATCACCAAATATAGCAGTGGTTAAGCAACCCTCTGTTACGCGAGAAATGTGACGAGAACCAATCGAAAAATGGTACCGATTAGAACATTTTATATCGTGCAAATATGGAAAGGGTTGTAGACTAGGTTGCGGATGCAGAGCATCGGTACTGAAATGCTTTGTTATGTGTGCTCATTGCCGTGAACAGTTGTGTTTAAATGGTTTACCACGAGATCTTAACAATTTCGATGAAGCAGAAGCGGTGCGGTAACCTCATCTCAGTCAAGACAAGCTGAAAGAGAGCTGATATTGTTATCTCCAAAGCCAACATTCTAGAAATAGGTAAATTTGTAGATGATCTTGATGAGGCTTCAACCCATACATCGACTAAAAGAAAAAAAAATGAAATAACCTTGCCTGATTGCTTGCCTCGGCTATCGCCTCGGGCAGCAATTGCAGGCATCGTCCATAAAAAGCCAATTTTTGGTCCTTGATGCATAAATAACTATTTTGTGCTGTGCAAAGTACGAAAAAGTAAAGTAAAATTAAGTTATATTTAATTTAATGAAATGGTGTAATTAGCTCGGGTGATTAACTGTATAACATTTACTTATTACTCTTGTAACGAGTAGATTGTAGATATGCAAAGTTGCTAATAAAAAATAATAAATAATAGCTTGCGATAAAACTTTGTCAAAGGATCTGCGAAAAGATACTGCTAATTTTTGAATTTCAGGCAAATTTACGTGCTATATCGCGAAAGATTTAGGTTTACTTTGTTATACGGTAACAAATATAGTTAAAGTGTATAAACCAATTGCATCTGTTGCTCAAAAATTTCATTGTCCAAGAAAGTCTTCGATTACTGAGGCTGATCTATGAGTTTTTGGTCTTATAGTAAAATCAAGTCGTAATAATAACTGCAGAGCTTTAGCTCTTTGGTGAAACGAAGCTACAGGAAAATAATATTCTAAAATTACTTGCTTACTAGCTTAAAAACAATTGGTTGTAAGTTTTACAAGGTAATTCAATTACATATTGCTTCAATTTAAGTTTACAATTGGGAAAATTTGTTTACCCTCTGGCAAGGGAAAAGCCCTTGATAAGAAAGAAAAAAAATCGTCTACTTTGGGCTAAGTTCACAAAAAACTGGACGGGGGAGCAGTGGGTCAAGATAATTCGGAGCGATGAAGCTAAATTTGAGCCTTGCGTGAGTGATTCTCGAAGTAGGGTAATCCGAAGAAAATCTGAAGCATATATTTAAAAAAAAAGTTAAGCAATCCATTTCAGCAAGATGACACTCCATGTCATAGTGCTAAACTGGTGAAGTCTCTGATAAAAGTAATATTTGACTACTAGATTGGATTTCTAGTAGTCCTGATTTGTAGATCTGTAGAGCAAAATAAAAAAGAACTCCAAAGTGGAAACAATAGAATTAAAAAAATAGGGTAGACGATATATGGAATTCTTTCACACTACACGACTGCCAAAACTTTATAGATACTATAAATGTATACATGAAAAACGTATACATACCGTTTTAAAGAACAAATACAATGTTACATACTAGTGAAAATACTCTTTTGTTTAGGGGAAATCGATATAATTCGCTCACAAAAGTTCAGTTCTGTCCTTTTCTATTATCTGTAAATTTTCACTGCTGCATGTTTATTTGAAAACGTGTCAAATTAATTGTATTTTATGATAATGAACTAAATTTAGAATTGCCGTTGTTTATTTTGGAGTTATATGATGTAAAAAAATTCAAGTGGGCGAACTAATATGATTTTGGGCTCGTGTATCAGTAATAAATTTTCGGTTAATAGAAACTGATGCTGGTTTTGATTTAGTTTAATCTAAATTAATTCTTTCAAGAGTGCCAGTTTTAATCTACGTTGTCTGTATCTTCTTTATGAACACTATTAAAATTGATTAACCTAGCAATGTCACCATCTAAACAATGATAAAAGGTGTGAAGGGGGTATAGTTCTAATAGTGACGATGCACATGTCTTAAAATTGGCCCCACTAGTTCTAACCAGATTGATTTCTAGGTTTGCAGTAATTTTTTTTTTGAATGACTTGGTTGTTTTGACTGACCGTTGAATGGAGCTGATATTAAGGTATGCACGATTTGTGCACTCTTCATGGGAATCATCAAATTGGTGTCAAAAGGTGTCAGACAGATGTTATTGCTAAAGGTACTACTGCTTGATGCCTTGACGCAATTTTGTTGTGTGTGACAAGATTTCGTGATTACGGAAGTGTACGAAATGAATATGTCGGTTCTGTAAAAACTGTGCGTACACCAGAGAACGTAGAACGAGTACGGCAAGCTGTCCAACTCGTTCAGCAAGGTGTAGAGCAGTAGCATTGAACATTACACGAAGAAGTTTAGAAAAACGTGGTGGCCAAAAGACATTATTTTCAAAAAATAGTTTTTGCAGAAATGATTATAGGTTCAGTCGTCCTTTTGTTAAGTGATGAAAATACTCATAAAAAGGACCAAAAAGCCCTAATCTAATAATACAAAAAAATAAACAACAACGAATTGAAAGTTTATTAGGTAATAATTACATTGACAATTGTAATTAGAAAACATTAATTTCCGACTAAAATACACGGGCTACCTAAATTACATAAGAAAGATATACCCTTAAGACCACTTGTCGCATCTTACATGAACACAATTTATAATTTGTCTAAGTATCTATCAAAAATTTTAACTAATGAAACACCACTTAATAAATTTAGCATTCAAGACTCTTGGACATTCAAAGAACACATTGACAATTTTAAACTTAACATAAATTATACCCTTTTTTCACTTGATGTACAAACATATCAATTGATCTTGCTTTGAATGCTATTAGAAATAATTGGAAAATAATTGAAAAACACACTAATATTCCGTTAAACGAATTCATTTAAGCAGTTGTGTTTGTTCTAAGCACCACCTAGTTTGCTACACTAATATAATATATAGACAAACCTTTGGTTGTACAATGGGTTCACCTCGTTCTTCTACAATTGCAAATCTCCTATTAGAAGATATTCAAACTAAAATATTCAAACATAACACTAATTTTCTCTTTATTTGAGATATGTTGACGACATCGCAATGGCAACAGATTCTCAAGATAGACTTATATCTTTTAATATTTTTAATAATGTATATCCATGACTTAAAATTTACACTTGAAAATGAAAACAATAATACTTCTATAAACTTTTTAGATTTAACGTTTTTCTGACAACTAATCGTGGTATACTAACAAATTGGTACCGTAAAGGCATTAAATCATACCGATATTTAAAATTTAATTCAAATACAACAATTAAATATAAAAAAGTGTAACCAACAGTCTGGTAGACAAGGGTATCCAACTATATTCAGTTATAATATCACAAGAGCATCGAAAATAATCGATTATTTTCCGAGTAACGAGACGTAATCTGCGTATTTTAAGGATTACGTCGAGTTAGTTTTTGCGTCAGTTTGTGTCAAAACTGACGCAAAAACTAACCTGCTAACGTCGAATTTGCAATAGACAGTTATTACATCATGCCTCTAGATTATTATTATCCATTATTTTTGCTTTGTTGGACCCACCGAAACACCGAAGTGATTATACCACGTCGTCAAGGGTATATTCGTTTATCTATACCTTGTAACTAAGTAAAATTCTGAATTACTATTGGCCGAATTTATAATGAGTTGTATAATCTAAGTAATTTCACAAAAAATTGAAACTATTACGAATATTTATTTTAAAAAATAACACTCGTCTTAATAAAATTAAAAACATAAATAAATTTAATCCATCAAGGGAATTACGACCACATTGTTTAGGCTAGGCAATAAGTTTAACATTTCCAATACTTTACGACAAAAAAATACGCTTCTCGTCACTATATTCCAAAACAATCAGAAAAAATGAACTTAAAGAATTTAATCTCGATACAGTATACAACAACGATAGTACTAGAGGTAATATGTTTTTTACAAATGTAAAAGATAAAACTGATTTAAACGTGTAATTCAAATTAGTATATCAAATTAACTGCAATAACTGCAGTTTAATATACATAGTCCAAACTAAACAACTATTAAATAATAAAATTAATCAAGACATATTCAGTTAAAAGAAATAACATATCACAACTTCTAACAAAAAAAATCCGTTCTAACTGACCATCCCAATGACAATTATCATAAATTTTACTTTAACATGCCTACAATTCTGCATGGAGAGAACAACTTCAAAACGACTGTGTTTAAAAATGATTGAAATACAAAAAAAAAACACTGCTGCAATTAATTCTGAAATTGATATTGATAACTCAAACTCTGTTTACCATAACTTGATATTTTGCATTTTTGCAATTTATGTTTTGCAACAAATAAATTTCGATTTATTAGGTTGAAAAAAAATTTATTTTAATTTAATGCTACCCTGCATGGTCGAGGTTAAAATCAATGCTAGTAATGTTCCTCCATTCCGCGCGTTACAGATAAACAAACATATAGAGGTAACCTTGCATGTATCTATAAACTCTATTTATTTTCGCATTCTTTCATGTATATGTCATTGTTTTACCTTTACTAAAAATGTGAAGTACATAAAAAAATAACTATTTTTTAAATAGGCAAATCAATTCTTAATAGTCAGCAAAATGTAAAAAGACGTCGTTATGTATCTTTCCTGTAAGCACAATTTTATTAAAAACTAACGAAATAATTCGTAAGTAAACAAGTTCAAGGAACTTTAACTGTTTTCGCTAATCTGCTTTTCTTAACTTCAAAAATGTAAAAATTTAATCATAATTGCAATTGAACTGATCAAGCCATCACAAATGATGAAACTTTTTAATTATTAAATAAATTGACTTTTATTTATTTAAAAATAAACAAAAGTCTCGCTTAAACAAAGTTTTGAAGTAATCGTCACCCGTCACACCATGTACAGCAAACTACATTAAACAATATTAGACACTCGAAAAACGTTCTGTTCATCACAGGAGATATTCTGGACAGATATTTCTTAGATGAAAAATTTATGACAAGGATGGCTTGGTTTGGGGCTGCAATATCGGAATTAGAGGGACAAAAGTAAATCTTTTTCTTCTCAAAAGCAATTGATTTATAGACTCCGAGGCAACTAACTCCTAAAGGCTACCGTATAACTAAAAGAAATAATTTCGAAACAATATAGAGGTAACTATAAATTCGAGTCAGTTATGGACTGACCTTCCGCCTCTTAACGATCGGCCAGGCGACGGAGAAAAGTGCGTGCCGCGCCTCAATATCAGGATAGGTATTAGAAATAACCACCTATTTTTCTCTGGCTGAAAATGATTACTTACGCGGGGTAGGATGTAGTTTGATTACGGTTCATTTCATTCATTCCCGCTGCGCGATGTAGGTGTAATGGCAAGGTGGTCGGAGAATTGATGATTCCGCTCGGCGTGTCGTTCGGAAGGACTTTATCTGTATTCGTAGCAAATGAAGTTCGGTATCATTAGGCCAACGAATTACACCCGAATGACCTACAACGACTATTTAATGGGGACTTATCAATGTGTCTGTAAACTTCTTTATAGCGGCCTAATGCGAAAGCAATAACTTTTGCCTTGTGTCCATATAGCCGCCTTTAATGTCATGCGCCCATGAAGTTATATCAAAAATTAAATATTTTTAACTGGGGCAGGCTGTGATCATTCTGTACTATCAATAAAAAATATGCGATGTCTGTAACATATTGTATGTATCATCTTCAAAGCACCTTTGCGGTGTTCTATCTATCACAATTTGATTTCATCTTTAAGAGTCGGTAACTAACCTTTGGGATGCGGAAAGTTCGTTCCCCACATTTCGTTCCGGGGATATTTCGTCTCCCCACATCTCGTACCCGGAAACTTCGTTCCCGAGCGAGCTCAATTTGCTCTTTGGTAAAACTAAAAATAAAATTTAGTTCCCTCTTGTAAACTCAATACCGGGGCATACTGTATATAAGTAGTTCTTATCAGTTTATTATAATAAATAAATTAATTAATATATCTTTCATTTTCCAACTGCATTCCGATCACTGTACTCGTTTTTCAACACCGTGTAATCTAGGAGACAAATTGAGCTCGCTCGGGAGCGAAGTTTCCGGGTACGAGATGTGGGGAGACGAAATGTGGGGAACGAACTTTCCGCAAACCAAACATTTACCTCAACAATAGGAAGACACACAAGTATGCATACAAGTAGGTGTTGTAAAAAGTGTTTACGAATCAAAATTGATTGCTATAAAAGCGTTTTTTTGCATAATGTTTTAAAATAAAACTGGTCGACATTAAATCAGAAAGAGAAAACCTCTCACATCCGTTAACGACATGCTTGAACGTAGATATTTTGAGTTTTTATATAAATACCTCGAGCATTCGAGAAAATAATATTTGTAACTCCAATCTTCAATTTGAACAAGTATTTGAAGTGTGTAGATCACTTTTATCTGATCGTATCTTCCTTTCAATGAAAATTTCCTGGCAAGCTTAGTGTCAGCAATTAACTTCTCAGATGAATTAATGTAACACCTTAATGAAATGCCACGCTCGTAAATCTTCAAATTGCCTTTCCATAAGGCGCTTCAGCGTTCATAACCAAAATAAATATAGCAGTAAATTAGAATCATGTCTGTGGAATTATTGAATTTTAGTTCTGGGGATCAACTGCACGACGATTGGAGCAATTTAGAGATAAGAAAGTTGTTGAAATTTCAACTTAGGTAACAATATTTTTCTAGAGAAAATTATTTGAGATTAACGATTGAAGTTATTCCATACGTTCATCTAAATGATACACAACAAACTGAATACGAAATTATTATGTTATTACTTGAGGTATTAACATCAGAGTGATCAGCGGTTCTAGGTTTAAATCCCGGGGTAGGCACAAGTGTACTTATAAAAACGTACATCAGTCCTTCTCATGACTAACTAGCAGGCGCGTAGGAGCCGTGGGGGCCACGGAGGCCAATGGCCCCCTCAAATATTTTTCAGAGGGGCCTGGCCCCCTCGAAAATATCTTTTTCTAGTTCCATCCTAATTTATAATTTTACGTATTTCATATAACTTATAACCACTAACATGAACATATATGAACTTGAAGTGTAATGAAAACCCCCCGCCTGTATATCATCTTATTTTTTTATCGCCGCCGAGTGAGCGATATTAAATTTCACTATTCCAGAAAGTAATTGGTGTTGTCGGATACTTTTTACAACATGTAATTGAATCAAGAAAAATCTCCTTATTTAAACAACTGTAAAAAAACCTTTACAGGATTTTTGTAACAGTAGTTCATTAACAGGGCTAGATTAGATAGTTACTTAACCAACAAGTGTGTTAATGAAGGCGATTAATATTCCAAACTGTTTAAAGCACGAACGAGCGATAGCGAGTGAGTGCCTTTAATAGTTGAGATGATTAACCGCCCATTAACAAACGAATTGATTACAACATTTTTTCGTTGACCGCAAAATCATTTTTTGTGGCAAAAAAATTGATTAATACAACTAACCTCCATGCAAACTATCATCAAAACGTCAAAATCACAAAAACCGTTAATTAATGAAAAAGAGTGTATTAATCAAAAACAGTGTATTAAATAGATCTATTAATCCATACTTTTTTAAAAAACAGTTAATTAATGAAAAAAAGTGTATTAAT
Organism: Agriotes lineatus; assembly: GCA_940337035.1. Lineage (NCBI taxonomy): Eukaryota > Metazoa > Arthropoda > Insecta > Coleoptera > Elateridae > Agriotes > Agriotes lineatus. Next base: position 123,108,925 of record OW679199.1, read on the forward strand.
CAAAAACAGTGTATTAAATAGATCTATTAATCCATCCTTTTTTAAAAAACAGTTAATTAGTGAAAAAAAGTGTATTAATCAAAAACAGTGTATTAATGACGTTTATTAATCCATCTTTTTTTAGGAAAAATAATTCATTAATATTGAAATTAACAAGCGGTCAACGAAAAATATATATTAATTAGAATTGAGAAATATTTCTCCTAAAAAGCAGCTTGTATAAAAAACGTAAAAATTATGCAAACATTCTACTTTTTGGTAAATAATAAAAAATCTAAAGAAGTAGTTAACATTTTATATTATTTTTGCCAATTATAAATCTTTAAAGTTTTTACATAAAAAAATTGAATTTTAATATTAAGTCTTTGTCTCTGAAATTTTGAAAAAATATTTTAAAGGTTTAAAAATAAATTTTTAGCTAAAGTTTAAAAAATTCGGTGTGTTCTGGTCTTGAGATTGTTCAGTTAACTAAAACTAACAAATTCTAAAAAAATCGCATTGAAATCTTACTTAATTTTCGAAAAATAGCACTTTTTAGATTTTGACAATTTCGAAAAATTATATTTTCTAAATAAGTAAAAATTGCTCGGTATATATGATAGAGGCTAAATAGGTTTGTAGACAAGCACAAATCATTGACGTAAAGTATTTTTTGAAAAATCAAAAATATAAATGTTGCCGACTTTTTGGCGGACACTGTAGAGGAGGTAGAACATGTACATCTAGACGATCTTGTAAACGATTTCGTATGTGCTTTACCAACTAGAATTTCTGTTTTTGGTACAGGTTCCTAAATGATCGTTTCTTAATTGCATTTATTTTTGTATTTGTGTTTTATATACATTTATGATATTTCTGTTTTATAGGTATACATTTATGATATTTCTAATCTTTATTTACACCCTTTTTATTTTTTGAAAATTTGTTGTATACTCATTTAAGTTTGCTTATTCATGTGTATTCTTTGCTTATGTGAAAATCTGATAAACATTGTTCATTGTTTAATTAATTTTTTTATGGTACAGTGTTTTTTATGGTAGTGTTTTTTAAAATAAAATAGTACTTATTAAGTAACCAGTGACTAAAATATACTATTATAGTATTAAACTAAAAATTGATAATCCGGAAATCAGAAATATAACATAGCTCGTATTAATGGATCAAGTTAGAAGCCTTTATTGAAATTCGAGTGGCCCCCGCAGTCTAGAAAACGCTCCTACGCGCCTGCTAACTAGGAACATCTGAAGAGGGGAGTAGATCAAAACTCTCGAAACGTCGTGTGATATACACCCTAGACAGTGGAAAAAGTCCGATAAAACATATCATATTAGTATATTAATTTTCAAAAAGCAGCTATGTGAGATGGCTTGTCAATGTTTTTGTTTCATTATTTTGGATTTCGGAGCTATCAGTGCTTTCACTATTTATACAGAAGTATCAAAACCGACGTTGGTCCGGTGGGACTTTACACTACATCCAAACTTACTTATAAATTCGATACAAGTGGAGGGAAGTGCAATAAAAATCGAAGAGCAAATGAATGTACACGTTGCAATTTATACGTGTGTGATTTGTATCGCTTCTATATTTTTGTATGTATATATTCTTATTTGGTACACTATTATATTTAGCTTTATTTTATTTTTTCTTTGACGCAGTGTCAAGGAAGGTTGACGATCATCATTGTTTCTGCCCTGCGACGTATGGAAAAGTGTGTGTCTGTATTCTGTTGCTCATTCAGTTATGTTCTTGAACTAAGATTTTCTTTTTATCCCAGGTCCTTTTTTCCCTCCACCATTCCCTTTAATAACTCGCCTTTCTCAAGATTTTTTGCTTGAGTTCTTCAGTTGGCTGGGTAAATCGTCTTTGAATCTTCATCAACTTGGCTTTCCACCTGAGTTTTGGTCTTTCCTTTTCCTTTCATGGACAGATTCAGCCTTTAGACGTCTCTGCGATGTTATTGTCCATTCTAATTATGACAATTATATCTTTGCTGTTTGTATTCTCACAGATGTCGTAGAGCACGCAATCATAATGGCACTATATACTTTGCAAATAATTTACCTTTGGAATGTTTTCATTGGCTGTAGTCGACGGCCACGTTTCTGAACCACATGTCAGTACTGGAACTAATATGGTTTTGTATAGTCTAATTTTTGTTGTTTTGAAGGAGCTGTAAGAACCGAGGTAAATTTGAAAGTCCAAACTAGCACTTTGTTATAAAACAAATCTCCGTTGGCTCAAGAAAATACACAGACTAGCTCGATTAAAGATGGAGTGTACACTGTACAGTTCTTTAAATATATTCGATAAAAGGGCGGATTTTTACCAAATAACGACAAGTGTATCCAGGTATTCAAAAAGAATTCGTAAATTCAAGTAGCACAAAATAATCTTGAAGAGCAGCTCAACTCAAGTACAGGTAGCAGTAACAAAAAATAATGCCATAATGCAAACATCACAGTATATAATTGTCCTCAATGTATATATATATATATATATACATATAAAACGTCGACAAGTTACGGGGAACTTCACAAAACACATAAGCTTCAATAAATATTTCTTAATACATATTGGCAAGGTCACAGAACAATAATACAAAATTTACGGCACACTTTAAAATTAGGCACGGTTTTCAAGCGATACGCTCCCAGGTACCAAGTTCGCGGAGCGAACAGTATACCTACTCCCAAGGGCGATTCAAAAGTCAAAACGCCGGAACAGGGCTTGAAGCGGCATCCAACTGAACCGTAGAAGTTAACATCTTTGCAAACATCCTCAACGACTCCTTACTGACTGCTATAAGGGCAAAACAGGCCACGATAGAATACAGGTGAAATTAAATACAGCCCGAAGGAGGCTTCCTTACTTACCCCACGATGTTCAGGGCACGTGCTGCAAAGAAATACACGAGCAGCGTAGATTTATGGTTCAGGAAAGCAAATTCGACGAACAGGCGCGGGCAGCCAATACACGAAATCAAAATGTATCCCCATAACTTCACAGAACATTATTATTGACGCTTAAACTAGCTTCATGCTGCTAACGAAGGCAGTCGGAAAAAGAAAGCTGAACTGACAATGCAAGCTTTGAATCTTTGTGCTGCAAGCCAAACAGTAGGCGTGGCACAAGCGCGCGTAATATAAACTCAGTACTATAGACATCAGAATCGAATAGAGGCGTAACAATATGGAGTAAGTACGACAGACTTCGAACTTATGAGTGCGCAAATAAATCTTGTTAGCGAATTCGCTGCTTAGATTCTACTGCTGCTTGTTATCTACGTTTATCGAAGATCCTAATTAAACAAACTTTTTCACAACTTCAAAGTTGATAGTAAAGTTATGACCTAGATCTCTGGTTCTTCTGCTAGTTGTAGATGTCATGAATTTTCTGCAACATTGGTAAAGTCGGCAAAGCTTTCTTGCGATGTCGGGGCTAACCTGCTGATTGTATCCGCATCTTTTGCGTATAATGGTGTTTGTAAAGAATTATAAAAGACAGTAGCTCTATTTTCTAAAATAAGATCTCCTAAAATATTTTCCATATCACTGTTGAACACTAAATGCGCAAGCGCATTTTTGACTTAGGTCTTTCTTGGATTTGATTATTCGGAAAGTTTTCTTTTGCATCTTTACTACCCTGCCCTTACCATTGTAATCGTGGTAAGGTTTATCAACTTTTCTGCAATCGCTCCCAAAAGGTAATACGCACTAGGCTGGATAATGTTTGCACAATTACTTTTGCTCAATTATTTAATTTAGCCTTATAGTTAGCTGCTAGTGTAGCAGTACGGAGCTTCGCTACTATAAAGAATACATTTGGATAATATCAAAAACCTGATAGTTAGGCAACTTAAAGCACATAAGAGAAATACAGGTTGCATACTCTTCCAATAGACCTATTTAGATAATACAGGTGACTAATGTTCACATTTTAGAAAAAATAATGAAAGAGAAACCTGTTTTTTTGCAAAAATTCTAACTTACAAGCGATAAACATTGCGATTGTAAGGTTTTAATTAGTAAATTCTACAATATATTAAGAAATAATTTCTCGCTAGAAAAGTAGTTATTAGTTAGCTGGAAGGTAAGAAGTAATGTAATTCATTCAAAGCTTAATTGGAAGAATCTTTGGTTTAGCTTTTTGGCCTCCCGCTCTGGTTTTTGCTCTTAAAGAGGCAAAGAGCATCATGATAAGGTGTCACTAGTTGTAACTGTGTAATTGTTTTGCGAAATATTACTTTATTTTAAATATTTGCTGTTCACAGGATCTTGAACACGCGTCAGCATTTTGCTTTAACCAATTTTGTATGTTGCCCAAAGAAATATTTATTTTGCTGGCGGCAGTATTAATATTATTTGTGTTGTAGTTTAAGTATCATCAATGTAAAGGATAAATAAGTATGGGCCTAAAATTACTTCTTGCGATACCCCCAAATTGCTTTTCGATTATGATTTTTCAACGAATGGTATAATTTCATTTCTTATAATTAGGTTGTCTTCTTACAATTCTGTTTCCATCTTGTTAAGTAATATTTACCGGTCTATCGTTTCAAAATGTCACGGTCAGCTGAGAGTAAGTAGTTCTCGAGCATATTATCAATAAGGCAGGAGGGATCGCCGGTGCTTAAGCCGAGGCGCGTTCCGTAGGAAAATGAATGGCCTAATTAAGACAAATAATGCGAGAGCGTGGATAATGCGCCCGATTACGGCGTGCGTGACCAGGACCAGATGCGTTTATTACCGGGAGCGCTGCACTGATCAATAATGCAGCGCTCAAAAGTTGTCGGCCAAATAGATTTTTAAGTGGTCTTGCTCCGGAAGTGCGGCCGCTACTTTGTCATTCCGCCGAGGGGCGCGAATTCCGAAGTCTATCAGCCATTGAAAGTTTCAGGGCGCCCGAAGCTAACCTGCCGATACAAGTTTAAAAGGATCTTGTAACACGTCGGAGGCCGGCAACCAGACGTCCATTAGCCTCTGGAAAACCTCGGGCTTCAATTATTTATAAGCGGGAAGTGGTATTAAAAGTGCGATAGTGTTGCAGTCGCGACCGCATGTAATGAAACCGTAATTCAACGTCGTCGTGGTTATTAAGTAACTTCTCGAACTTTTAATTATGATTCCTCATTGTTTCGTGACAGCGCATGCAACTGTAACCGCAAAAGCGACCGGTTCATCGAACAATGCAACGTTAAGCAATCGCGGATCCTTTATTTAAGGTTGCTGCAATTAGTTGCTCGAAAAAGGCAGGTTGGAGCTGATGGTGCAGGGAGCGAGCTGTATTGTTTGGAGGGAGTGTTTGTCGAACAAGCTCGTTGGGAATTTAAACATGAAGCGTAAACATGTAAAACGATTGAAGGTAAGCATCATTTCTGAAGGGCTAACTGCCCTGGCGCAAGGAGAATATTAAATACGTTTCACAAAGGTCATCCTAGGCAATTTCCGCTCGAAGTTCTTCAACAATATGGTAGTACATTGCTTTGAAAAATTAACAAACACGTGAAATCTACTTCGAATACTTGTTAAGGTACTTTCAAGTCTTTTTGGGTAGCTCACTGTGGTAGTCAGAGTTGTATCGTCTCAAATGCTTTAAGGAAATATAAATTATCTGATTTTATAGCTTACATCCTTTATCTAATAGACTTGTCCGTCCGTCCTGTCCGTCCGTCCGGGACGCTGTTTCAGCAGCCAAACCGTAAGAGATAGAGAAAAAAGTTATGAAAGTTATATGTTTGGAATTTCAGTCACGTGACACTTCCGGTTTTCGAGAAATCACAAAAAAGACCGTTTTTCAAATAGAACGCGTATTAAATAAAAATGTTTCAGCAGCCAAACGGAGCTGCGACCCTCTGCGCCTTAAAACGTTGATCGGTTAGGCAACCACTTTGACACCTTCCAGGTCTGGGTACAGTTTTTATTTAATACGCGTTATATTTGAAAAACGGTCTTTTTTGTTTTTTAAATTAAACATTTGTCTCACTGGGTTGCTAGTTTAATTCTAATAGATGAAATGGTATATGCCTACCTTTCAGAATTCGAATAACCAACTTCATTTCCTAAGAAATGTTCTTTCTTCCCTATTAGAACTAGTTCTCACACTTTGAAAATAAAGGGTTTTCCAATAGCTGCGTCAGAACTAAAAAACTGATTGTAGTCATATTGAATTGACTGAGCTTTAAATTTTTTGACAGTTGTGTTCAGTCAACTTTGGCAAATCATCACGGAACGTTATATGTTTCAACACTGTATAGAAACAGTTTGTATTTATTATCAAAATTCTCTTTCTGTTCGACCAACGTTCGGCTCTCGACGTGAAGTTTATGGCTTGTCAGATCACAACTTAACGAATTTTGCGTAAAGACTTAGGTGTTATACTTACAAGATTCAATTCATCCAATAACTGAGGTTAAATGACCATTTGCAGAGTTGACAATTCTCTGATTGAACTCTGGAACAGTTAGAAATCGATCCCGAATTTAGCAAAAAAGTCATATTTAGCGATGAGGCATATTTTGGTTAAATTAATTCGAACAAGTATATGTCGTTGAAGTTGTATAGCGTTCAACGATGATTTGCCAAAGTTGACTAAACACAACTATAAAAAAATTGAAGGCCCAACCAATCCAAGATGACTACAATCAGTTTTTAAAGTTCTGACGCCGCTATTGGAAAACCCTATAGGTACATAAAACCTTCAAATGAAGCTATCGGTGCAAATAGAGTGCATCATTTAAGTCAAATGGCATTTTTAAGTCATCATAAGGCACTGCCAATTTATATCAGTTGATATAATTGAAAACCTGATTTTGATAGAACTCATACTGCACAACTGCGAAGAAGATTGCATGGAAGTAGAAGCACTAATTAGGAAAAGTTTTAAAAGTGATGCTTTACTGAGTAGCAAACTAAAAATATAGTTTTCAGGCCATTTTTATATTTTACCGATATGCCACCTATTGGAGCAGTTGTGGTACAAAGTCTACGTGCTTGCTTGTACATAGGTTTCTTTTCAGTCATATTTTCTCGTATAATACTTCAGCTAATTACAACTAAAATTCTAAATATTTGTCACGCACGTAAGTTTCTCTAGTAGATTCGCTCTAGTTCTAGTCTCTATGCCGTCGTATTTGCAGCTACATTCGTCTCGCCACGCTAAGAGCGCTTGATTACAGCAATTTCAAAACATAGCCCATTGGAGTGAGAGAGATATATTCCTAAATAATGTAAACTTCCGTCGCACTCTGTCGTCTGTGGGCCGCCGCGCCCGTTGGGACATGCGATTTCATTGGCTACAATTGTTGGCGCGTTAGCGCGTTTGACGGGAAAAAGCTTGGCGTGGCTTCTCTTTTGGAGGAGTCAGTCTCCGGCCGCCACACAGCACAGTCGATATAGCGTGATTTTTGCAGCCTGCGCGCTTCGTGCGCGCAGGCGGCCAGTGTTTTCCTGCTGTTGCAGCGAGATTTGACATTGTTTATTGTTAGAGGTCTTGGCGGGCCGTGTGAGTGACAGGGTGTGTTTCTTGGGTGATTTAGTGCATGTCGTCACCGACGGCCGATACCTCTCGTTAATTTTCCGAAGGCCTGTTTGACTAATTGTTCCGCCCTTTTGGTCGGGATGTCATCTTACGAGCGAGATAACTAACGGCCTCACAAGTTTTTGTCGATCGGGGATCCAATGGACATCGTACGTACCCACCACGTCACGTCGCCGTCCGACAGCTCTAGCGATTGGCACCCGAGAGCTCTAGCGATAGCGCCTACGCAACAAGGCCAAGCCGCCTAATTTAAGGTATTGTGCGATATTTTTGACTTAATCGTTCATGTTTACGGCAGCCGGCAACTCAGAATATGTTAAATTAATCATACTTGTTGTCGGCCGCCTAATTAAGGCGTTGTTCGCTATTTTCCCAAACCAATCCTTTGTGTTACAAGCCAGGCTATATTTTTGAATTAATCGTTCGTGTTTACTGCCAGCCGGCAACTCAGAATATGTTGAATTACTAGTACGTGTTTAAGTGTTATTTTTAGATGAGGCGTCCCCAGCGGGGCTTTCTTTTTAGGCTCAGCCCTTGTTGAAATTATGAATTGATTGTGTACGCTGACCACGTCGGCATTGTTGTACCTTTTGGCCATGAGCTTGGTCCAATAGATCTGTTTACTGTATTTGTCTTATGATTTTGCCCACGTGTTTGAGCATGCTTATTTACAGGGTGATTTAGTCACTGTGTCAAGATAGATGTAAGGTGAGGCCTGAGAGCGGTTTATAAGTGTTGCAGGTAGGTCGCCGCCCTTGTCGCTACACTGTTGCAAGCCCAGAGTTTGTACTCAAGTATCCTACCCCGTTTGGCTTTCGAGTTTCGGTTAGCGTAGGTTTTATGTCTGAATCTTGTGGAGTCCATTTATTTTGTAAAACCCGATACATACCGTCACGCTTGCCCTGTGGTGTGCTCATCTCCCTGAGCGTATCAAGCCGTGGCCTTTAAGCCTGTTGGGTGAGATTTCCAGTGTAAAGTGTTGACGTCTCCCGGATTTGATTAAGCATTTGGCACTCCCACACCCTTGAGTGTCGTTATAACAGTTTGATACTGATACAGGCCGTAACTTCGAACTCTTTAGTTGATAGTCTTTTTTATAATTCTTTTTCACGTGCAATTTTAATTTTAATTATTTACTATTTATAATCCAATAAGCCGGGGCTGGTAGTCGCGAGTTCGATTCCTGGTCCCGGTGAGATTGTTAAAATTAAAAAATGTAGATGGAAACTAAAAGTTTTTATATATAAATTATAAGATAGACTTGGGACATTTCGATCCAATGTCAAAAACCACTTTAGTTTTCGTCAAAGTTTTTTCGCTTGTTAACTTTTATTTTTGTGTGATTTCCCAAATAATGCTTTTGTGACAAGAGGCATGTCAATAAATTCTTCGATCAGGAACACATACGTTGAAAATACGTCGAAAAGACGTGAAATAGTTGAAAACATGTTAGTCGTTGGAATTTTAACGTTGATTTTAATAAAACAGTTGACTTTATTTTCTCAACATAAATTAGTCGTTGATTTGTAGAAATTCTTTGTATAGTTTACGTAATTATATCGTTTATTAAACGTGTTGACGACGTTTATAGAGCGTGTGTTATATAACCCCCATATTTCGTTGATTTTACGAACTATTTCGACCGCCAGTTGATGTAAAACGTTGATATTACGTTACAAAGTCGCAACAATTTAATATTTCTTAAACTACGGGTAATCTTGTCTTTAACAGATTAACCAGATATAAATTTATAATTATTCATTTAAATTTTACGAAACATTCTAAAAGTTAAAAGCCACCAAAAACGCAATATTGCATTATGCAAGCGCGGCGACCTACTCACAGTCAAGTTTAAACACCTCGCAGTCGCCGCTCAGCATTTTTACACGGCTTCGCGTACACAATTACGCAAGGCCGTGACAAGGTTTAAATGCTACAATCGCAGCTCAGCATAAAAGACGCTCGAGTTCATGGAGTCCATATCATATCACGGAAGCAAAACCGCTGAGTATTGTTTTGCAAGACTAGTAAATTAACCTACTGAATATAATACATTGCACCTGTTATTAGAAATGAACTTTGTATATTACTATGATCTAAGCAAATTTGTTTGTATATATAGAACCATTATTTTTGTAATAAACCAGTCTGCCATTTACTTGTTAGATTCACTTACTGCGTCGCTGTGGGTCCAAGCCTATAAATAATTAAGGGATGTGAGGCTGCATCTCATACACAGTGACGAATTATCATCCGTTAAGTGGCATGACTAAGCTGTCTTAAAGCGGAAACTGCTGTCTCAGTTCTGCGCTTAACATAAGGGATGGAACCAGCAAAATAACGTAACGGACGCCTGATTTTCTACAGCCTCCAGGCGAATCTGTTCATGGTCCTTCGAGCCGGATCTGTCTACAACTAAGAAGAGGTACATCCAGAGAAGAAAACAACATCTACCACCCACTCGGTTCCCCGAAAATGGCAAACAATATGGAGAAATTCAATCAGCTAGCTGTCGCCCAAGAAGAACTCGGCCAGAAGATCACGCAGGTATTTTCCAACAGCAAAAAGGACCCTGCCAGCCAAAAACAGAAGCTTACATCGCCAGCCGAAACAAGACGCTGGACGAAACTTGGAACGCCGTGACCAAAAATCACGCCAAAATGGTGCAGCTAAGTATTCCTACACATAATTATTTTACCACAGGGTATTACGAACAAATTAAAGCCATCTACTGCGAAGCAAAAAGTTATTTGCAGAGCTGTTTAAAGGCAACTGAAAATCCCGACCCCTCTGAAACTAGGAGGCGAGAGGAAACTAGTTGTAAATCCCGAGCAAAAGGTTCGTATCCGAAAACTGCAGATTCGGATGCAGAATTTTAAGCAATCTTTGGACGACGCCGAACTGGAACAAGCACTCGGAAGGCCCGCCATCACAAAGAGGGAAATAAAGGAAGAATGGGACCGGGTGATCGAGATGGACGAAGAAGTCATGTCTAACGAGATGGATTCAAACCAGACGCACTTCAGTCCTGAATTTACTACGTTGAAAGACAGGTACCGAAATTTAATTAATTTGTTACAAGCACCAACAAGGAACGAGCAAGCATCAGCCATCTCGCTTCCTCAAGTTAAAATCCCCATATACGAGGGAAATATGAGAATGGGCCACTTTTAAGGACCTATTCACCAAATTAGTAGATGACAACCAAAACATGGATGATGTCATCAAAATGCAGTATTTAAAAACGCATGTCAAGGGAGAGCCCAGCCGACTAATCCAGCATCTCGCAGTGACTCAAGCCAACTACAACACCGCTTGGAATTTGCTGCAACAAAGGTATCAAAATAATCGCCTTATTCTAACCAAATTGCTAGACACCATCTTCGATCAGCCGGTCTCTCCAAGGAATCAGCCCAAGGGTTGAAAAGATTGCATGACTCCACTAAGGAATGTGTGGAAGCAATCAAAAATTTGGGCATTTCCACCGACAGCTGGGGTCCGTGGATTAACCGAGTTATTACTCGAAAATGGGATCCTGAAACTAACAAATTATATGAGGCAATCGCTTCAGTGCCCAAATGAAGTTCAGGATCACCAAACTCTAATGGCCTTCTTACAAATGCGGTTCCAATCCCTTGGAATCCATTGATGGAGCTCGAAAACCAACTCAGGACAAGCCACAGAAAAATTACGCTGCCGGATATCTCAACTGCAAGATGTGCAATGGGGACCATTACATCGATAACTGTGGTCAATTCCAGAGGCTCTCCACCCACGAAAAGCAAGAAGTGGTAAGAACCTACCGATTGTGCTTTCGATGTTTGCTGACACGATTCTAATATACAATGTCGTTCGTATTATAACTGCAAAATCTGCCGCTTTCCACACCATACTCTGCTTCACAAGGCACAGCCGCCATCAAAGCCGATACCTGCTCCGAAGATGAAGACGTTTTCTCACGCAGCAGCCATGCAGACCTCCAACGCTCCAGAGAAGAAGCCAAAACCCACAATCATTGCCGCCAACCTAGGCGCAAAGAAGAGCCAAGTGCTACTGGCCACAGCAACGGTTCAAGTTAAGGCAGCATCCGGGATGACTCATCTCTTGAGGGTCTTGATAGATCCAGGGTCTCAAGGTTCCTTCATCACCGAAGCCGCAGCCGAATTATTAGCGTTACCCAGGACCAAGGTTCGAGCAGAAATCTCCGGAATTGGGAACAGCGAACAAAAGTCGCAAAATGGAAAATCACAGGTTTGATTACGCCAAGATTTCCAAGTAAATTTTCCTTACCTGTTACTTTACTGGTACTTCCCAAACTTACAAAAACCATGCCTTCATCACCCATTCCGAACATAAAAATGGATGCCTGGAAACATGTCTTCATCGCCGATCCAACCTTCAACCGACCTGGCCCCATAGATATACTTCTAGGCGCTGAAGAATATTCCCAATAATTCTCGAAGGAATCAAGAAATCCAAAGATGGCATCCTAGGACAGAATACCGAATATGGGATGGATCTTATCAGGAACCATGGGAAGACGACCTCCCACCAGCCTTAAGGTCAACACCATGGTTGCCAAAATTGAAGAGGATGAGCAGTTGCAGAAATTCTGGAACATTGAAGAGGCTTCTCCTCAAAGGAAACTTTCCCCAGATGATCAGGTATGTGAAAATAAATTCACAGACACAGTCCAGCGAGACGTAGATGGAAGATACGTAGTAAGGATTCCATTCAAACAAACTCCAGTACACATGGGAAGGTCCAAACCCTCAGCATTGGCACGATTCATACATCTGGAAGAAGAAATTAGGACAAGATCAAGATCTAGCAGTCCAATACAAGAAATTCATGCAAGAATACTTGGATTTTAGGACATATGGAAAAGGTGGCAAGGGAAGATGAGAATAACGGCAAGTATTACATTCCCCACCATGGCGTCATCCGAGAAGCAAGTTCATCAACCAGGCTTCGTGTCGTTTTCGATGCCTCTAGCAAGGCCTCTCACGGAAAATCCTTAAATGAGATGATGTACGCTGGACCTAAACTTCAGCAAGAACTGGTCGACATTCTACTTCGATGGAGGACACACAGGATTGTTTTTCTGCAGACATTGAAAAAATGTACCGACAAATCAGAATGAACAACCAAGACCAGGAGTACCAAAGAGTCCTATGGAGATTCGACAATTCACAGCCAATCAGGGAATATAAGCTGTGCACCGTCACTTATGGAACCGCATCAGCTCCCTATCTTGCCATTTGAACCTTGCATCAACTCGCACGGACGAAAAGGTCTCATTTCCATTAGCTTCAGAAGCAGTGATAGAAAGATTTCTACGTGGACGACGTGCTTTCTGGGGCCGACACTGTGGAAGAAGCGATCCAACAACAAGGTCAGCTCATTTCCTTACTAAAGCGTGGAGGCTTTACTCTACATAAATGGTGCAGTAATGAGTCAGCCATCATTCAAGAACTCCAGAAGAGTTAAAGGAACAAACATACCTCGAAATAAATGAAGACGGCGCGTAAAAAAGTCCTTGGGCATTCACTGGTCTCCATATGAAGATGTTTTCTGTTTTAAGGTAGACGTTAAGCAACAGGAATCCACCAAACGCACCATACTATCCGAAGTTGCCAAAATTTTCGACCCATTGGGATGGTTAGCACCCGTCATCATCACTGCCAAGCTACTCATCCAAGAACTATGGCTCGAAAATATCAAATGGGATGACCCAGTGTCTGAAAATATCCAAGGCAAATGGGGAGACGCTCAGGTCTCAACTCAAGGCAGTGAAGAAATTACCTTACCAAGGTGGTTGTTTATCAAAAGGGAATCTCTATGTAGGGGCTGCATGGATTCTGTGACGCCTCCGAAAGAGCTTTCGGGGCGCGATTTATACCAGAGTCACCACATCATCCGGCCAAGTCAAGGTATCCTTATTAATCGCCAAATCCAAGGTGGCACCAGCCCGAGCCAAGACGACATTACCAAGACTGGAACTCTGCGCAGCAGTACTCCTTTCCAATCTACTTCAAAGGGTAATTGCAGCATTAGACCTTCCTAAGGTGTCTATCTTCGCCTGGACCGACTCCATGGTTACATTAGGATGGATAAAAGGAGACCCGGTACGATGGAAGACGTTCGTCGCGAATCGAGTAGCCGAAATCAACAATCTAATTCCGGCTCAACATTGGAACCACGTCAAATCCGAAGAGAATCCTGCAGACGTCATCTCCCGAGGCACTAGTCCAGAAAAACTAAAGAATCATCTCTTATGGTGGGACGGACCGAGCTGGCTAGTTAACAAGAGTTCATGGCCGTGTCAACCAGACACCGCAACCACCGAGGAAGAAGCAAGAAGTTACACTGTGCATCAAACTACCATTCATCAAGACGAGAACGAAGTCGTTCATCGTTTTTCTTCTCTAACAAGAATGGTACGAGTCATGTCACACTGCCGAAGATTCATCAACAAGTGTAAGCGACTTCCCACTCAATCAGGATGCCTATCAGTGAAGGAAATGGACGACACCATCCTCCTACTCGTTAAGGTCATCCAAGGAAGTGATCCTATTTTGAGGGCAACAGGATCTCAACTCCGGCAGAACAAATATGTGAGTTCCAGTAACAAGCTTGCCAACCTCAATCCCTTCATCGATCAGCATGGAATAATCCGTGTTGGAGGAAGATTAGAAAATTCCACCTTGTCCTTCAATGAAAAACACCCAATCATACTCCCGTACTCCAGTCATATTTCCAAACTAATAATCCAAGAGGCGCATCTACGCACGCTGCACGGTGGCACCCAACTCACTCTCTCATATATCCGAAGAAAATATTGGATCATCAACGCGAAGAAAGCAGTCAGCTCCAGCATCCAGAAGTGTTTCCGATGTCTACGATACAAAGCAGAGGCAGCACAGCAACTGATGGGAAATCTTCCATCAACCAGAGTGAATTCAACTCCTCCATTCTTCCATTCCGGAGTGGACTACGCCGGCCCAATACAGATCCGAACATCCAAGGGAAGAGGGCATTCTTCGCACAAAGGGTACATTGCTGTTTTTGTCTGTCTATCAACCAAGGCAATTCACCTAGAGGCCGTCAGCGACATGACAACCAACAGCTTCCTAGCAGTCTTCAGGAGGTTTACTGCCCGAAGAGGACGCTGTGCACACCTATACAGCGACAACGGAACAAACTTCGTTGGCGCAAGAAAAGTGTTGGACAAGGAGACCCGCCAAACAATTGAAGGCCCAGTTGTCCAAGAAACCTTAGCAACCGGTGGTACCCAATGGCACTTCATCCCTCCAATAGCCCCTCACTTCGGAGGGATATGGGAAGCAGGGGTAAAATCAATGAAGCATCATCTGAAGAGAACTATTGGCCACGCTACTCTTACCTTTGAAGAGTTAACAACTCTTCTCTGCCAAATTGAGGCCTGCCTAAACTCACGTCCTCTATGTCCACAAGGCAACGATATTGAGGACACAACTGCTCTGACGCCAGGCCATTTCCTAATAGGGAGGGAAATCATATCGCCACCAGACCCAATCAACACTCCAATATCTTCAAATCTATCGAATCGTTGGAAGATAATCCAAAAGATCAAGCAAGATTTTTGGAAATCATGGAGCTCGGACTACCTTCATGGACTACAGCAACGAAACAAATGGAAGAAACCATTGGAGAACACTAAAGTTGGAGATTTAGTGTTAATCAAAGAAGATAGTATCAATCCTAGTAAGTGGCCTTTAGCAAGAGTCACTGCAACTCATCCAGCAGCCGATGGATCAGTACGAGTAGTGACGCTCCAGAAATCAGGAGGACATCAGCTAAAACGATCCATAGGCAGCATCATTCCATTACCAGCAACTACCGAGGAATCGCAGGAACCAGAGGCAGAAGATAAAATTTCAACTAACATTATCCAGACACGATCATCCCCAGCACCAAGGAAATCTGTCGCGTCCAAATGGAAACTGCTGTTACTCATCTTTACCCTTCTTACCACCAATACATTAAGTAAAGCAGAATTTAATATCCAAAAACCAGACAGCGGGTACTATGTAGAACACATTGGACACGGGAAGATTGAGAGAGGAACATTCCGGATCGAAATCCAGTTCGAGAGGGGGAAGATCGAAGAAGACTTCGAAACAGTCACAGACATGGTAGACAAATTCGACAATCTCTGCGACTCTGCAAAAGAACTGTCCGAAGACACATTATGCAAGACACTGGTGCATCATCTTCTGGAACAGAAAAAGCATATGGAATGGATTAGAGATGGTATGGAAGAAATAATAACAAGACGAGAAAAAAGAGGAGTCCTTGGCACAGTATTAACATCAATTTTTGGAGTCAACGATGAAGTCTATCAAGATATAGACAGGCTAGACAAGAATCAACAGGAACTAATAAAAATGGACAGTCAACAATCCAAATTCTTGCTATCAGCACTTTCCAGGTTTAATGAAACCGAAGAACGAATCGACAAGAAGCTGGAACATTTCCAAGAAAAATTAAACCAAGGAATCCGGGCCATTAACAACATGGACAAATGGTATAAAGCAACCGACTCCAACCGACTAAATATTCACATCATCAGTGTGTACCAAGTCGCCACAAATGTAATTAGCGAACTGTGCAACTACCATATTCACATCTTAAACGTTCACTTCCAGCAAGGTAATCTGTACGAGCTAATAACACCTGCTCAAATTAAACAGATCCTCGCTAATGCAACCAGTAAACTTTCACCAAATTTGGAGATATTACCAACGCCAATTCTAAAGGTTGACATTGGGCATGACGACATCTACATCAACGTCCAAGGGTATTTCATCATAGTGGAAAAAACGGAATACTCCTTAATTAAAGTGACACCAATTCCTCTCCAAATCAGCAATGGATCCTACTGGATGATCGATGTGCCGAAAGGAATCTTCGCTGTGGATTACAACCTACAAATGTACTTCCACGAAACAGATGAAGAATTCAAAGAAGAGCTACAAATTTCTCCCACTACCTATGTTTGCAGTCCAACGGTAGTTAAAGGAATTGAAAACAACCCAAACTGCATCATTGACGATATATATCACCGAGTAGAAACCAGTCAATGTCTCCTACGAAGACATCGCATCCAGTCCATTATTTGGAAACAATTGTACATGGAAAACACCTGGCTATTTGTAGTCAGTAAACCAACCCGCATAGCAATCACTTGTAGTGGAAACAGGGAAGAAGTCACCGTCAACACTACAGGTGTCATTCAAATTTCATCGGATTGCATCATCCAAACTGCGAGGAATACATTAACCCCAAGGCACAACAGAAAATACAAGATCCTGGCTGGATACTCCAAGGCTATCAGTATCAATATTACCAACCCAATCACAACAAACTCATTTTCAGAAATCGCAGAGGAACCTGTACTAACTCAGTCAGACCACTTCGAAGACCTACAAGCATCGCAGTTAGATTTCCAGGAGCATATAAAAAACTTCACCTGGAAAGCCATCCGACATCATTCTCACCTGTCTATTGGGGTCACAGGCAGCCTTTTGGGAACCGCTGCCCTACTAGGAGCTATCTACTACATTCGGCAACGAATAACACGAAGGAAGCCACCACCCGCACAACCCCAGGCAGAAGAATATCCTCTCAAAACGCTCAATCTCGAAGAAACAATATAATTTATCGGTTTGCTTTTTTGTGGCTTAAAATTGGCAATATGTTTAATCTTGTCTTTAACAGATTAACCAGATATAAATTTATAATTATTCATTTAAATTTTACGAAACATTCTAAAAGTTAAAAGCCACCAAAAACGCAATATTGCATTATGCAAGCGCGGCGACCTACTCACAGTCAAGTTTAAACACCTCGCAGTCGCCGCTCAGCATTTTTACACGGCTTCGCGTACACAATTACGCAAGGCCGTGACAAGGTTTAAATGCCTACAATCGCAGCTCAGCATAAAAGACGCTCGAGTTCATGGAGTCCATATCATATCACGGAAGCAAAACCGCTGAGTATTGTTTTGCAATACTAGTAAATTAACCTACTGAATATAATACATTGCACCTGTTATTAGAAATGAACTTTGTATATTACTATGATCTAAGCAAATTTGTTTGTATATATAGAACAATTATTTTTGTAATAAACGAGTCTGCATTTACTTGTTAGATTCACTTACTGCGTCGCTGTGGGTCCAAGCCTATAAATAATTAAGGGATGTGAGGCTGCATCTCACACAGTGACGAATTATCATCCCGTTAAGTGGCATGACTAAGCTGTCTTAAAGCGGAAATTGCTGTCTCAGTTCTGCGCTTAACATAAGGGATGGAACCAGCAAAATAACGTAACGGACGCCTGATTTCTACAGCCTCCAGGCGAATCTGTTCAGCTTGTCTCACAATATCCAAAAAGCCCTGTGTCGCTATGTAGATACAATATAAAATCAGCAAAGACAGCTGTAGCTATTTCTGCCACAACGTGTGTACGATTACAAACTCCTAAGCAGTATTATTATTTAAAAAATCCTAGAGGAGTCCTATTGCATTTAATACTAGCAGCAGGTACTTATCTCACAATATGCAGAAAGCCCTGTGTCGTTATGTAAATACAACATATGATCAGTAAACGCTGCTGTAGCTATATATACTACGACATATGTACTCTACCGGTTACGCAGCAGTATTATTGTTAGAAAAATCCTAGAGGCGTCTCATTCCATTTAGTACTTATCTCACAATAGCCAAAAAGCTTATCTAGATACAACATACGGTCATTAAAGCCTGCTGTAGCTATCTCTGCTATTATGTATGTACTCTACAGGCTCCTAAGCAGTAATATTGTCAAAGAAATCCCAACGGCGTCTTATTACATTTAGTACTAACAGCAAAGTACTTATCTGACGATATCCAAAATAGCCCTGTGCCGTTATTTAGATACAGTACCTAGTCAGTAAAGGCTACTGTAGCTTTCTCTACTACGACATATGTACTCTACAGGCTTCTAAGCAATATTATTATTAAAAAATCCCAGAGGCGTCCCATTACATTTCGTACTAGCAGCAAGTACTCATCTTACAATATCCGAAATAGCCCTGTGTCGTTATTTAGATACGATATAGTGTAGTCAATAAAGCTGCTGTACCTATTTCTGCCACGACGTGTGTACTCTACAAACTCCTAAGTAGTATTATTTTACAAAAATCCCAGGGGCGTCCCATTGCATTTAGTAGTAGTAGCAAGTATTATCTGACAATATCCAAAAAAGCCCTATGTCGTAATCTAGATAAAACATGTATTCGATAAAGGCTGCTGCAGCTATCTCTGCCACGACAAATGTACTCAACCGGCTCCTAAACAGTATTACTGTTACCCCCCTCCCCCTTCATTACGTTTAGTATTGTAGTAATTATCTCACAGTATTCAAAAGAGGCCTCCGTTATTATCTAGACACATATAGTCAGTAAAGGCTGTTGTGGA